>OX463810.1:38334200-39534200 GCA_949825045.1 Argyresthia goedartella
AAGAGGGTTCATGATACGTGTGTATATAAAAATCATAAAATGGTTGTTATTACAATTGTTTTTCCATTGTTCAGGCGGAATCCGGTACTCGCACAGACAGGAGGGTATGATTGAAGTACTGAGTAATATTTTTATGACCTTCTAACTTGTGTGACATGGCAATATAAATAATTAAAGGTAATAAAAGTATGACCTACAGTTGTAACACAACTGCTAGACATTTTGCCAAATCATAAGTGACCTAATGATAACCGTTCCCTTCACATAATTAATTTCCAAGTTTCATTTAATTGTTTGGAATAATGTTCACTGGATATAGGGGATATCTAGATTTAGTTATGATGTCATAAATATGTCGGAATATGTCGGAGACACATGTCTGTTCATAATAATCATGAAACTTGGACTTTATAGCTGTCCTTGCCTGCTGTTGATAATTTTATGTGTCTTGTTTCTTAGTGATTTGACAAAAAATTATCTGATTTAGACACATGTGTGTACGTCAGTTGTTGACTGTTGTTGTTAATAAATAATTATTGCATAATCAAGATATTTCATTCAGATAGTATTTATAACAATACCTACTAATACAAATGTCTTTGCAGTACATGTGCCTTCCTTTCATTTGAGCCTTTGCCATTGTCTTTGCTCACCAAGTTCTCCTAAAAAAGCTTTGCCTCAAAATCATGACAATCTAGCAACCAACCATATTGCCACACCTTTTCCAATAAGGGGTGGCAGAGGCATTATTCTCTCCATATTTAGCCAGTTCTTCCACACTCAATTTGTCACCAAAAGCAATGATGGCTATCGCGGATTTGCGATGGTACGTCAATGATGATGATTGGTAATTTGCAGGGGCAGGAATATCAAAACATTTTTCTTGTCCATACAAGACCATGGACCCCCTTTCATTTATAAAATCTTGTGTAGTTCATTATTTGCTGTAGCGACACCAGAAAAACACATTCTATGAAAGTTTCAACTCTCTACCTATTACAGTTCATGAGATACAGCCTGCTGACAGACAGACAGTGGAGGCTTAGTAATAGGGTACCGCTTGGCACGCTTCGGGTACGCAACTCACCCTATACAGTCCTCTGACGCCTTCAGCCCGATAGATCTTTGTCAAGCCATCAACCATGCCCCTGTACCGCTTGCTGTCATGCAGCGGCTCGTCACTGTGTTGCAGGCAGAGGCGGGTCTTAACCACCCAGATGGGGTTTGTCATCATGAGCGACAGGACGCCGGCTTCTGCTGCAGCCAGCATGTGCAAGCCGGGACCAAGGGGCGTACGCGCGTTGCCACCTTGGATCCATGTCTTTATTGCGTTGTAGCTGGGGAATGGGAGTGTAATTTGAAGTCTATACAACTTTAAGGTAAAAAAAAGTACATGTAAATGGTGGTAAGGTGCCTTGCCGTATTTTAATCCCAAGCCTTTTATTTGCTTGCCAGTTTTCATTTTATACTTAATAAAAGGTGCTACTGAAATTACAAGAACATAATTGTGAAAAATAAATTGTAATGGACCCAATAGTTCATACTGTATCTTAAAGTAATAAAGAACTTTGACTTTAACAATCTCCAGAGTGGCAATAGACCAGCCCCAAGTAATGCAAAAAAATATATAAAATATCTGGCTAAACACATGTGCAAATGAAAGTGAAAGACTTGAAACCATATTGTGTAGGTACTCACAACAGAAAGTAGAATCCCCAAGCAGACCCAGATCCCCAGACATTTGGAGTGACACCCCTGTAGAGTCCCTTCACTCCCTCCTTCTTGACAATTGTGACAAATGCACTGCCGAGCCCGTCGTACCGTGGTACGGTGGTAGTCCGGCCATCATTTACTGGAAGGGGAAGTATAGTAATTTTATCTATTCTTTTGAGTGTGTGTGTGCTTGTGTGTGTGAAGATAGAAGCAGATGGGATAAGATCCTTGAGGCCTCCAGCTCAGTGTAATAAGACATGAATATGTTTATGATGGATTTTATTATATAGATGTGATGTGAGTGGAATTGATAGTAAATAAAAGAGGATGTCCGATATGGATGGTAGATAAAATCATGTTAAAAAATAAATATCAATGAACCATGGAATTTTTTATGGTAATGGAAATGGAATGTGTATGTGGCTCATGATTTTCGATCAGGATATGAGGAAGAAGAAACAATAAAAATAAATAATATTTTCTAGTGTTCTCCTAACTTTTCACTATCGATTATTTCATAATAGTGCTGATATTACATCTGTCAATATATTGAGTAGTTTCACTGAGAATAATAGATCTAGCAGCACAAGCATACAATTGGTCAGTGTCGATAAGGGGGCGGTTCCGCACCCTTATTGACACTCTGACCACCAGCCCCTCCAACTGACCTTTTTACTTGACAGCCAAACTGGTAGCCTAAAACCCACATGGCTGTTCAGATATTGATACAATTGTTATTAATATAGATAATGACACTATAGCCTCCTTCTTTAGAAGAGGGCATGTTATTTTCAGTACAGTAAGAGTAATAGAAATAAATCCTACTGAACGCAAGGAGTATAGGACTAGAGAATCAAATATTGATATCTTAAAAAAATGTGCCAACAACATACCTGCAAATCTGATTTTGATGAGATCCAAGGGATGTAATAACAATGTAGATGTTACGCCACCTGATATACCAGCTACCAGGTGCTCGTATTTGATGTGGCTCAGCAACGGAATTTTGGGAGCAGTACCAGAGCTCTTCATCGTAGTCATAACGTAAAACTAGATCACAGATAGAATAAAGGAAAAGCCTATTGCATCTTGTGGGTTCCACCCGTTTATATCTACCGAAACACACTTTCCCTAATATCTCTAGTAAAATTTAATACAAATTTGGCTTCACTAAACATTATTCCTTTCCTTTCGTAATATTCCCACAAAATTACGTGTGAAATGAATGATGGTGGATTTCCTTGGTACAGTGCCGTTCCGTTTCGTCCAGGTTACCCTTACTTTTCTCCTTTTTTACATGCACTTTATATTAAATAAAAGTGATACTCAGTCATTAAAAATTAAAATGTTTCTTGGTATATGAAACTACAAAATATTTTATTGTCTTGGAAAATGTAAAATGTCGTCCTTTTTTAGTGAATTTTAGGTTAGGTACGATTGAGATGTAATTTTTTATACGTGGAACGGAATTTCTAAAATGACAATCCAGTCTTTAAATGGAAACAGAAATAAAAATATGCAGTCTTTTAAAATCTAGTAAATATGAGAAACAAAAATATTCATTTTTGATTTTACATATTTATTCATTGATTTACAAAATAAACTTCAATTAGAATCATTCTTAGATAAAAAGAATTAACTTAAAAACAATGGCCATAGAAAAGACTTACTCATAGACATAGAGTTTGATCGCACGAGCATTACCAGACATAAAATAAATACGACAATGGGAGAATTTAGTATGTAGAAAACCAAACTGACCTATATTTAAGTATCTGTTTACGCTATGTTAAATTGATATTGATAACGTTACAATGCCAATTACCAACCACGATGAACTATACAATGACAAATAGTGAAGCATTTAAACTTTGCAAAGCATCTTTGAATTTTTAAGATATAATGGTAGAAAGTATAATGCAGGCAGGCAATGACTTGGAAGTTTTTTGACAGCAAGTTTGACAGAAAAGCAGTTGGTTATTGCATCTCATTTATTACGTAAATCGGCGAGCAAAATTATATTAGAAGAGCGAAACAAGGCAAGACAATGTTGAAGGTTGCGACTACGTTGAGAGTTCTTTCCAAACAGGGGAACCAGGTCCGCCCCCTGGCCACCGCTGCTGCTTACAAGCACGCCCTCATAAACGTCCCCCCGACGAAACTCACCGTGCTGGATAATGGTATCAGAGTTGCGACAGAAGACTCCGGAGCTGCTACAGCTACTGTAGGCCTGTGGATCGACGCCGGCTCTAGGTATGAGACCTCAAAGAACAACGGAGTCGCCCATTTCCTAGAACATATGGCTTTCAAGGGAACCAGCAAAAGATCGCAGACCGACTTGGAATTGCTGGTTGAAAACATGGGCGCCCACCTTAACGCTTACACGTCGCGGGAGCAGACCGTGTTCTACGCAAAGTGCCTAGCCGGTGACGTTAGCACAGCCGTAGAAATCCTCGCCGATATTATCCAGAACTCTTCACTTGCCGAACCCGAAATCGAACGAGAACGCGGAGTCATTCTTCGCGAAATGCAGGATGTCGAAAGCAACCTCCAGGAGGTCGTCTTTGACCACCTCCATGCCACAGCCTTCCAGGGAACACCGCTTGGACAGACCATCCTCGGACCTACCAAGAATATCAAGAAAATCTCCAAGGCTGACCTGCAGCAGTACATCAAAGCTCACTACCAGCCCGGCCGCATTGTCCTATCTGGAGCTGGTGGAGTTGACCACAACAAACTAGTTGATTTAGCCAACAAGAACTTTAATAGTCTCAAGAACACCGTGACAGATGCTCCTGGGCTTGTGCCATGCAGGTTTACTGGCTCAGAGATCCGAGTTCGCGACGACTCCATGCCCCTTGCGCATGTCGCCATTGCTGTTGAAGGTGCTGGCTGGACCAACGCTGACAACATCCCTCTGATGGTGGCTAACACTCTGATTGGTGCTTGGGACCGCTCCCAGGGTGGTGGCACCAACAATGCCTCACTCCTCGCCCGTGCGGCTGCCTCTGACGGTCTTTGCCACAGCTTCCAGTCCTTCAACACCTGCTACAAGGACACTGGCCTGTGGGGAATCTACTTTGTCTCAGAGCCTCTCCAGGTTGAAGACATGGTGTTCAACATCCAGCAAGAATGGATGAAGCTGTGCAACACTGTCACTGATGGTGAAGTTGAGCGCGCAAAGAACCTTCTCAAGACCAACATGCTGCTGCAGCTAGATGGTACCACCCCTGTCTGTGAAGACATCGGCCGCCAGATGCTCTGTTACAACAGGCGTATCCCTCTTCATGAGCTGGATGCCCGCATTGACTCTGTCACTGTACAGAATGTCCGTGATGTCTGCTACAAATACCTTTATGATAAATGCCCTGCTGTAGCGGCTGTTGGTCCAGTTGAGGGTCTGCCCGAGTACACTAGGATCCGATCGAGCATGTACTGGCTCCGTGCATAAATGTTCAAAATTAGTCTAATTAGGTTTTGAGTAATTATTTAAATCAGGAGAATCAATATTAAACTGTCTCGCCCAAATGTCTGTTGTTTTATTGTTGTTAAAACTCAATGTCTTTGGTGGATACTTGTATTTATTATAGGAACTTAACATAAGCAAGTGAATGTCTATACATAAATAAACAGTTCTGTTTTTATAATTATACAATTTTCATTTCATAAAAAAGATAATACATAACTAATTCTCTAAATACAAGTTAATTTTGGTATTTCAAGGTCAGATGTAATGCAAGACTGACTACAACACCGCTGATAGAAAACTTTAAAATGCGTAATTTAGCCGATTCCTAAGGCATGTGGGGAAGCATTATATAGCCCCGACTGCTGTCTCTGACTGAATTAACGCGCCATTTACCACGTACCAAAGTCATGCTTTCCAGCAACCGCATTTAAATTTTGGTATTTTTTAATACATGAAAAAATTATACACATCATCATCATGCTCAGCCCACATCAACCCACTGCAGGGCATAGGCCTTACACAATGGGTACTTACCACAAAAATATATTTAATAAAATAATGAGTAGGTACTAAGATTAAATTTGGAGTTGCTGGATAGCATCTTCCCAGCAACCCTATAATCTATAGGTACTTTGATACTTTTAAGGCATATATGAAATGTACTTAATTAGTACTGAAAAAAAGAGTACCCAAAACTAAGGAGTACAATTAAAGGAAACGTTGAATTGATGTATGGACGACTACCCCAGCAATGTACAGGCATTGAACCTAGTGATACAATCCTGAATGGCTGAATATCATCAGTATTTCATGTTACAAAAGTTTTAGAAACATCAGAATTGTACAACTCTGGAAATAAAATCGTAAAACTCCTGTTACAGAAGTTGTTTATTTATTTACAGAGTTGTTAAATTACAGATTATTTTGAACAATCCAGGAAATAGAAAGCAAACAACTATTAATTATTTCATAGAAGTTCTACAAAATTAATAGAGATGCAGTAATTTATGAATTAATATTTAAATGCTATCGGCTAGTGAGTCTCGTGAAGTCTTTGTACATTGCTGAGGCAGTCGTTTAGTCAACTCATTTAAAATTGGAGTTGCTGGAAAGCATCTTCCCAGCAACGCAGAAGATAGACAATACCTACCTTTAAAGTAACAAATGAGATAATAATCTAGTTATTTTAATTGAGGATGCACTTTGCAGATTTTAGATTTTATTTCGGTTATATTTACAGATTTAAAGAATTACTATAATAAACACGCAATAACCATTGAGTTACAATAACTTTTTACATAAAAAGTACCTACCTACTTAATTAGTGCTGACGAAAAAAAAACTTCATGGATTACCGTGTAGGTACCTACTATCCAGCAACCAGCAACCCCGAATTAAATCTTAAAGTACCTGGGCTTTACAAAAAAAAACCTGTAGAAAGTAACGTTGTCCAACGGATTCCTGAACGAATAATAAGGGGTAGATATGTGATATGATATACGACTAAAGTTGCATAAATCTTAGTCTATGCTTAGAAGTTATAATATGTGACTTAAATAAAAAACATAGGAATAAATTGCTAAAATAAGTTATAAACATCGTGATTTTCCTTTGTCACACCTAGTTTCTGCGTGAAACCCGTATGTTTATCAATTAGTTGTGTAACACTTTGTCCTGAAGTAAACTTTAAGGCACTTTAATAAGGGCCAATGCTTTCATATTTTGCACTCTAATACCAAGGAATAAGACATAAAACAGAATAAAAACATATTTATTTGCTGCCCCACTAAAAGTGATTACATGTAAATTCCTACATAGTTTCCATCTAAACACACTATGCCGAAGATACGCGCGGGTGATTTTACGTTCCGACGTATTCGGCTGATATGACACACCATAAGTGCCGGACTTACGCGGCAGAAATTCAGTTGCGCAACTTTGTGTGTGTCTCGTTCAGTAGAGGTCCCGGCAATCGAAGCGAACTTCGTCGCGTATAATGTGTGCTCTACAGAATAAGTTGCCGCTGAACTTTTGTACGCTATAACGCAACGTAATTTCGGCATTATGTGTCGTCAGTAATTCAAATATCATTGCAGGCGTAATCATGCCGAACTTCGGTCACGTAGCGTTGAAGGTCTGTGTGAAGGAACCAAGGATCTCAT
This sequence comes from Argyresthia goedartella, assembly GCA_949825045.1. Lineage (NCBI taxonomy): Eukaryota > Metazoa > Arthropoda > Insecta > Lepidoptera > Argyresthiidae > Argyresthia > Argyresthia goedartella. The sequence continues at coordinate 38,341,545 of OX463810.1, forward strand.
TTCCAGCATTAATAGCATAAATTAAATTAATTAAAAAGACTGTCTAAAAAGTCTGTTTTTCTCCCTCAAACTGGTTTGTGGGTCATAACTTCAAAGTAGCACAATTAACTTATGATGTAATGGCACCAGCATTTGAAAAGCAATTATTGACAGACATAAAAAAAACTTCAGAATTGTCAGGTAATGGTCCAGTATTTTCCTTGATCATAGATGAAAGCACAGACATAACGACGGAAAAACTACTTGCCGTAGCGGTTAAATTTTATTGCGTCAATGATGATAAACTCAAAACTAAATTTTTATGTTCTGTCAAGCTTTCAGGCGAAACAGCGGATGATATTTTTGATGCACTGTGTAAAAAATTAATTGATTTAAATCTAAATATCAAAGATATCATAGGTTTTGCAGCTGATACAACGAATGTAATGTTTGGTAGAAATAATAGTGTTGTTTCAAAAATTAAAAATGTTAATCCGAAATGCATTTTCGTAAAATGTGTGTGCCATTCTTGTGCTTTAGCTGTAAGTTACGCATGTAAAAAACTTCCTAGAGCCCTAGATCAAGTTGTCAAAGAAACACATAATTATTTTGGCCACAGTTCGAAACGTCAAAGACAATTTGTAGAGTTTCAAGAATTTACAGGCTCAGAACAGCATAACATTTTACGCCACTACGAGATACGTTGGTTATCTCTACATGCATGTGTCAACCGCATAGTAGAGCAATGGGATGCACTAAGGTTATACTTTCAGCAAGAGCATTTGGTTGAGCACAATCACTCGGCATTGTTTTTACATGAAAGTTTTGAAAATAAGCAAATAAAGCTGTATTTTCTATTCTTAGATTACATTTTACCGGTTGTGAACAAACTAAATGTAATTTACCAAGGAAATTCATGTGCTGTTCACACTATTTATAGAGATATGTCTGATATGTTTAAAACTATACTTAGCTGTTACATGAAAAGTAGCTATGTCCGAGCTACGAGTATTGAAGACGTTGACCCAAGCAGTACAGTGAATTTCGTAGAATTAAATGACTTGTATTTGGGCGTTCAAGTTTCCAAAGAAATTATGCTGCTACGAAATCAATCACATCAGGTTGCAGTTATCAAAGATTTCCTACAAAGGTGCCAAAGTTTTTTGATTGAATTATGTACTCAACTAAAATGCAGACTGCCAATAAATGAAAGGATATTTTTCGAAATCCGTTTCATGGATCCACAAATTGCTGTATACGAAAACTTTTTCTCCATTCTAAATGTTACAGAAAAGTTCCCTAACATTGTTACAAGTGAAACCCAAAAACAATTAATTGACGAAGAATATCGTCAAATTAAATATGATCAAGAAGTACAAAATTTGATGTGTGGTACTAGTACCAGTGCACTTAATTGTGAACAGTTTTGGAGTAAGTTAGGCAATATTGTTGACAGTCTGAAAAATCCTAAATATAACAATTTGATAAATTTTGTTAAATGTATAATGTGTTTGCCTATTTCTAATGCTCACTGTGAATGAATTTTTTCCCAAGTGAATATGGTCAAAACGAAATACAGAAATAGGTTTTTATCTGATCATATTTCTTCCATATTACACGTGAAACAAGGTTTGACTGATGGCTGTATCTCATTTGAACCCTCGACCGAGATGCTTAAATGTAACAAATTAAGCAATACTGATTATACTATTGATTTATGATAAATATATGTGTGTTTTATTTAGAATATTTCTCAAAATAGCCTATGAAAATGTTAGTATAATTTTGGTATAATTGATTTTTCCTCTTAGTATTTTTTAGTACTGGCAGCACATTTTGTTGGTATGTTTCTAAATTTCAAAACGGTCACACTGCTTGGAGATTTGTTAGTGAGGTGAGTAACCGGGACGATTTTTATATATAAAATATTTGAAGGAATGTGAGGTTTTAGATGTTTGTAGTTTTATAAACCGTTTTCCCGTACAAATTAGATCAGATTTAACTAAAATAACAGTTCGTATTACCACTATCTGACTGTCCATAATTGGTACATGTGATATTTGCTTGATCTAGTAATGGACGTTTTGTCCATTACTGGTAAAACGTTTTTTTCTTTTAAAGCCAGATTCCGATACTTTATCGACAAGGATAATGAACTGTCTTATATTTAAGGTTGTTTTCTTAGGACATGTACCAGTCATGGACAGAGAGTGATCATTAATGGTGTGTCCAATACTGGTCCATTCTATAATGGTATATTGTTCACAGTCATGGCGCCTGTAAAAAATTACACGCCTCAGCAAATGGGCGAAGCCATGGAGGCTGTTAGAAAGGGGCTAAGTTTAGCCACTGCAGCTAAAAAATATGGCGTACCTCACATAACGCTACGAAACAAAGTCACTGGTAAAAGTCCTGCAGTGTGTTCTATGGGCCCATCGTCAATCCTTCACAAAGAAGATGAAGCAATTCTGGTGCAATGGCTTTTTGGAATGTCTGAAAGGCACTGTCCAGTTTCAAAGGACCAGTTATTAGATACTGTGCAAATGATCATAAAATCTTAAGGAAAAGAAACTCCTTTTACTGACGGCAGACCCGGCCGAAAATGGTATCAAGCGTTTCTTAAGCGCCACCCAGATTTATCCGAGCGCGTTTCACAAAATTTGACTTCATCTAGAGAAGCTGTAACTGAAGAACAAATAACAAATTGGTTTTCTGAAGTACATCAATACATAAAAGACAATGACCTTGACGATGCGTTGCAGGATGCTACAAGAATTTTTAATACGGATGAGAGCGCCTTTTTTTTAAATCCGAATCCTGGACGCGTGTTGGTGAGAAAAGGCGACCCCTCTGTTTACAGCTCCTCGGGCAATGAAAAAGAAAATCTCACTGTGCTTATTACAGCGAATGCAGTAGGGCAACTCGCTCCGCCTATGGTAGTTTTCACGTACGAAAGAATACCAAAAAACATCGCTGACAGTGTTCCTGATTCATGGGCCATTGGGAAGTCAGAAAATGGTTGGATGTGCAGCAGCACTTTCTACGAATATATATCAAACGTGTTCTATCCCTGGCTTCTTGAAAACAAAATAAAACTACCAGTCATTTTCTTCTTAGATGGCCACGCTTCGCATCTCACTAAACATTTATCAGACTTCTGTTCAGAGAATAAAATAGAGATAATTGCTTTGTACCCGAATAGTACACACTTGCTACAGCCAATGGATCTTGCAGTGTTCAAGCCTTTAAAGGGATACTGGCGAAAACAAGTTCGCTTATGGAAAGCAAAATCAGGACAGCAAGTTACAAAAGACAAATTTGCAGGCGTGTTAAAACTCGCTCTGGAGAACCTAACGCAAGACAGCATTAAAAATGGATTTCGTGCTGGGGGTCTCTTTCCCTTTGGTCCAGACTACGTCGATTTTTCGAAAATGCATGCATGCCCAAAATCGTAAATTGGCAACTGGTGACAGTCAACCTATTTCATCACAAGACATGGACTTTTTTAGGAAGCTTGAAGAGGAAATAGTAACAATTTTCACGATTTCAAAATTGAACAAGTTTAAACAATATTTTTACACGCCGAGAAATACTTTGAACGAGGTTTTGCCAGCTGAAGATTTGACACTATACACAATTTGGGCCAAATACAAAAATTTATGTCATACAAACAGAACTGAATCCGACGGATTGAATAACCAAGAAACTACTAGAGAGCTAAAACATACAGAAAAATATACTGCTCCTGAAAAGACGATATTTAAAGATGATCTCCACAGAGAGATGTTGCAAAGTCAATCTATTGATTCGCTTTCAACATCGTTTGCAAAAGATCTCGAGAGCACAACCACAAAAACACTGCCGCATAATCAATCTCCTGATACGCCATCGACATCCTGTGCAGAATCTCTAAAGAGCACAAGCACTAAGATTCTGCCGCATAATCGATCTCCTGATTTGCCATCGACATCCTGTGCAGAATCTCTAAAGAGCACATGCACTAAGATTCTGCCACAGAATCAATCTACTGATTTGCCATCGACATCCTGTGCAGAATCTCTAAAGAGCACATGCACTAAGATTCTGCCACAGAATCAATCTACTGATTTGCCATCGACATCCTGTGCAGAATCTCTAAAGAGCACATGCACTAAGATTCTGCCACAGAATCAATCTACTGATTTGCCATCGACATCCTGTGCAGAATCTCTAAAGAGCACATGCACTAAGATTCTGCCACAGAATCAATCTACTGATTTGCCATCGACATCCTGTGCAGAATCTCTAAAGAATACTGACACGAAGACTCAGCTACAGAATCAACCAACTCATTCACCATCAACATCTTTTGCAGATTCTCTACAGATCACAGACACTGCGTTGACACATTCATCCGAGAATATACCCGACAAAAACATTGGCGCAAACGACATTCATTTGGATATGAGATGTATTGAAAGGACCCAAAATACCCCAGTAAAAAGCACGCCATCAACTGATTTGGAAAAGTACATGTTAAAAGAGAAAAAAATAATCGTTCCATCACCGTTTAAGAAAGCTCTGTTCTGGCCAGAACCGGTAATAAAAAAGAAAGGAAGGATATCAAAAGAAAAGTTACCAGCAGCAATCACAAGCAAAGCTTGGAAGGAATTTCATGAGAAAAAAGAATTAGAAAAGAAAACAAAAGAAGAAGCAAAGGCAAGAAGAAAACAAGATAGAATTGCAAAGAAGGCAAAAAAGATGAAGAGATGAAGAATAAAAAAGCCACGGAAGGTAAACCAAAATGTAGGAAACGTAGAAAACAATCAGTTACTTCAAGTGATACTGAAAACAGTGATGTAACCTATGCAGAGTCGGGAGAAAGTGATATTGAAATTGAGGTGAATTTGTAAAATGATCGAAATTTTGAGAACATTACAAATGCAGAAGAAGAAATTATTTCATCTGAAGCTATACAGACACTAAAAGACACAGGAGACAAAGATGAAAGGAATAAAGAAAAGAAGAATGAACAGAGAAAAGAGCAGGAACATCGAACAGAAAATTTATCTTCAGCACGAAACTTGCAAATGTTAGATAGCATTGACTTGCAAATGGTACTTAATGATAAAACCGGACAACTCGAAGTAATAAAAACACCTTGCAGATCACAATCAGTCAACAAGCCAAAAGAAGGAGAGTTTGTTCTTGTTAACTTTGATGGAAAAAAAAAAGAACAAGTCCTATCGCTACGTTTGTATTATAAAAGAGCTTTTTGGAGAGAAAATTGTTGTCCAAGGGCTCCAAAGTAAAAAAGCAAAAAATATTTTCAAAGTGCTTGAAAATGACTTATCCATCATTGATGAAATTGACATATTAAAGTATCTGCCGAAGCCGGTAATGCATGATGACAAGTTTGTTTTCCCGTGCATTATTGATGTAAAAGAATTGATAAAATAAGTATTTTTTTGCTATAACGTGTACAATTCTTTTTAATACTGTTTGTTAAATATTTTGTAGTAGTTGTGTTGAGATGCTAAGTGCGACTGTTATTGAACCAATTTAAAATATGGTCTCAAATTCTTCCAAATAATATTTTAGTAAGTTTTTAAGTAAGAGCGAAGAGAAAAAAAGCTATTTAGATGTTAAGAACAAAGTTTGCGTTTATTATTTTGATATTGATTAAGATAAGATAAAGACTGATAAAGATAAGATTAAGAAGAAACAAAATTATTGTTGTTTTAATTTAGAAATATGTTTATCTTTTTAGTTATAATAACGGTAAAACCAGTTAGTATTTGTTCTAAGCAATGTTTATGATAAACCTATTATCTTTTTTCATGTCCTCATTGATCTCAAAGTTACCAAATAATATAGGTCATTGTTATAGTACCTATCTTAAAATAAAAGAACAATAAAATAGTTAAACTAACTCTAACAAGTTTTTATTTATGAGTGTCCATTACCAGGGTGTCCAGTCCATGACTGGGTGTCCATAACTAGCATATATGGTGTCCATTAGTAGATCATTTTAAGCCTATTCTTTTTTTCGATTTTTTGTAAGTGGTAAGTACAATATCCGACGCGTTTGAATTCTTCAAAAAAGCTACAATGTCACGAACACTTTTATTTAAAACTATGACAAGAATGCGGATAGCAGTTTTTTTTTTATAAATTTTTGAAGTGACATTTCTAGATTATACTGTCCATAACTGGTACGTTTACGTTATGTCAATAATACCTTAAATGAAAGATCATTAACTAAGAATGTTTTTATAAAGATTTGCACATAAAAAGCTTTTACTTGTTTTTGTTAAATTAGGTCCGAAAAACTTATTTTATTGATGATTGAAATTTGCCGTGCTCTTTGTGCCGTGACCATTGGGTCTGTAAAAACCAAGTCTGACGTAGCAGATGCACAAATCAAGATTTATAAGAATGCTTTTTTGCATTAAGTGATCTATTAGAATCAATTGTAAAATAATCCAATTATTGTTTAGTTTTGCAATGATAATCACTTAACTGTGAAAATCTGTTTTTTTTTCAAAAACACTAAATCATCAATAAAAACTTAACGGTAAGACTTCGCCATATGTATGTTTGGCTCAAATGGTTCTAAATGGTATGTATGTACTAACTTCGGTTTAAGTCTTTGCATCGATCTACCGGACATCCTGTATATTGTTATTGATATTTAAAAAGATATGTAACTCCGAAGAAGTTTTGAATGGTACCTATTCACTCCGGTTTACGGTACCAACTCAAACTATGAGGAACACTTATAGGGTAACTCACGTATCCCTCCGTACCGTACGTCCGTATGTCACTTTCAGGAACTGTTAGAGATAAGAGTCTTCTGCAAAAATACTTATCCTTATAAGCGCAACATAATTTAAGCGTAATATGAAAAAAATATTGGCTACAAAAAAGTGGAGGGGGTAAAATAACCAAACAAAAAAAAAACACCGTAATAAGTCATGTAGGGTATCGTTGAAAAAAGCTCTTTATAAACATTTTTTTTTGATAATTTCGGAAGTTATGATAAAAAAGTGACCATCCCCCCCTCACCCTAAAGAATATAGAATAGTAATAGTCTAAAATTATGAAAAAAAAATACAGAATATAGAACCTATGCCAAAGATAACAGGAAAACCTACTCGGAATTGCTGAAGTTTTTTATTTATCTGTGAACACACACAAACCTATAAATGTTCCTAAATTACGAGTATGCAAACAATATAACCAAATAACTTTGTAAACAACATTTTGCCATGTAAAATCCAAACTATTCACTTCACACCATCCCTACCATTGTACGGTGGTACGGAACCCTTCGTGCGCGTTTACAACTGGCACTTGACCGTTCTATTTGTGGTAAGTACTAATTTAGTACAATTTATTAATGTATTCAAAAATACCAAAATCGAAAACGGGCTTGCTGGAAAGTATGACGTCGAACTACGTCTCAGAACCCTAAGCAGATTATGCGACTTGTCTATATTTTAATGGGGTTGGCCGGTGAAAGCTAAATCCAGATGGCGCTAGCACGTCTTGTACCTCTTCCTTCAAAAGTGACAAACACGTAGGGATGCCATTATTTTCATTCCAATCGAATCATTCGAGATTTAATTTATCTGGCGCAAGGATCGAAAGAATATGTTTGTATTAAAAAAGATGGGATTACTTCAGAGAAATGCAATTCTAGTTCATACGTCCATGGGTTAAGCTCGTTTAAGCTTCAAACAATACAAAAAGTTCGAAAATAGGACATCCCAAACCGATCTTTGATTAAATCGATTCGAATGTAATCCCTATAGTACAATGTCAACTGCCAGTCAATGTTGGTCTGGTCAATGTCAAAATCTGTTTGTTATGAGTACAAGTGATGCTAGCGCCACTTTGACAGTTGCCAACCCCATTGTAATGTAAATGTTGAGCCCTCCCTGGTGACGTCACACAGTCGCCGCCCCGTCACCACCCGCCTCCCCGCTGGCGACGGGGGGGTGGGGCGGACGCTGTGTCGCGCTCACTTTCCGCTTCTTGCCGTATGGCAGCACCGGCTCCGAGCGACTGATCAGGCTCGCAGATGATATGAACACTGACACCTGTGGATATAATAGATACTTGTTTATTTTTCTTCTTTTTAGTTATGCCGTCTCTTTTTAGGGTTTCGTAGAGAAACAAGGAACCCTTATAGTTTCGTCATGTCTGTCTGTCCATCTGTCCGTATGCCACAGCAACTTTATTCCGAAACTATCGGGACTACACAGTTGAAACTTGGTATATAGATGTATTCTGTGAACCGCTTTACCATATTTATACAAAAATTAAAAAATAAAAAAATCATGGGGTTCCCTTCCCCATACATGGAACTGAAACCAAAAAATATGTTTTTCATCAAACCTATATGCGTGGGGTGTCTATAGATAGGTCTCTAAAAATGACGTTGAGGTTCGTTCTCTAACAAGAACCTGGGAACTACGTCTTGAGAATAATTTGTTACTCGTTGGCACTACCCAAAAAGGACGTGAAGGGCTATGACCCAAGTATTTCCTTCGGACGTGAGCAAGTGCCTCCCCTTCATATTAGAAGAACCCGGATTTCTTCCGACAGCCAAGTTGGCCCGACACCCGCTTCCATCAGCCCGCACTGAGCCAGGGCAGTGGAGTATGGCTCAATCTTACTCGTATTCGGGTAAAGGCCCGTGCCCCTGGGCGTAGCATTAATGGGCTACGTTAATTTTACAAGTAACCGAAGAGACTTGTGAATGCGAATACAGCGGGAGTCCATCCGATTCGCACGATGCGGAAATTGAATAATAACCTGTAGCATTTAGGTTGTGTGAAGGAAGACATATCAGGACGGACCTAAGGGAATCAGGGAATAAAATAAGGGAATAAAACCCTATTTTTGAGCACTTTTTGGTTAATGCTTTTTTACAGAATTTGTTACCACAAACAAAACTATGGAATATTATTCTGCATCACATTAGCTTTCAGAAGACACCAAAAATAAGTTTTGACTAAACACTTTTGGCGTATTAATGTTTTTTATCTACACAAGTATCATAAACCCTCTTTACTGCGTCCATCCTCTACTTGGTAATAACACTTTTCTAATCAGAATATTGATACATTATGACCATAATGTATCAATATTTATATATAATATAATGTATATAATGTATCAATATTTAAATAAAATAATACATATTAATTGTAGTGTATTGTAAGGTAGTTGCACATTTTGCTAATAAAATTAGTCTTGAATTTACCGGCCTTTGAATAACAACGAAGCTCTTCAGTGGCGAACGATTGGTGATATTTAGGCGAAAAACGTGAAAATGCCATACGGAAAATTGCACGAGTTTGACCTCGATGGGTCCAGGAACTGGTCGGAGTACGTGCGACTCGTGGAACAATTCATTTTGTTGAATGAAGTGAAAAGTGAGTTGCGCGTGGCCATGTTGGTAACGCATGTCGGGGCGTCGACTTACGCTCTCATGTGTGATTTGTGTGCCCCCAGTCATCCTGAGAATAAAACATTTACCGAACTTGTGAATCTCGTGAAAAACCACCTCGAACCCAAGCGTTCCGAGATTGCCGAAAGACACGTGTTTAGACAAAGACGTCAGGCGAGCGGCGAATCTATCGGAATTTTTCTGCAAAACCTCAAGCATTTGGCCACCCATTGCAGTTTCGGTAACATGTTGGAGGAAAACATTCGAGATCAATTTGTATCGGGACTACGTAGTGAGGAGATGCGGTCGCGGCTATTCGCGGAGCCGACACTCGACTACAAGAAGGCGGTGGAGCTAGCGTTGGCGCTGGAGGCGGCCGAGCGGCACGCGGCGGAGGCTGCGGGGGCCGGCGGGGCCGCGCCCTGGGCGCCGGCGGCCGGCTCGTCAGGACTCGGAGCGGGCGCGGGCGAGGGCGTGCACCGGGTGAGCAGCGCGGGCGCGGGCGCCGCCAGCAGCGGCTGGCGCGCCGGCGCCGCGCACCATCACCGCGGCGGCAGCGACACGGCGCGCCAGCAACCCCGGCAGCCATGTTGGCGATGCGGCAAGGAGAACCACACGTCGAACAAGTGCCGGTACAAGTCATATATTTGTGACAAGTGTCAAGTGAAAGGTCATTTATCGGTAGCATGTAAAAGTGGTAAAAGTGCGGGCGGGTCAAGATATCAAAACTACATGGAGGATGACTCTTCGGATTCTGATGATAACCGGTATGAGGGACTTTACAAAATTAAAGGTATCTCGGTACAAAATGTGAAAGATGGTCCTTATTATTGCGAATTAATAGTTGCGTCTAAACCTATTGTGTTTGAAATTGACACGGGTAGCAAAATATCGGCGATATCAAAAGAATTTTATGATAACTACTTCACAAATTCGCCGATGGAAAAGGATACTGTTAAATTTCAATCCTATACTGGTGATCCAATTGTACCGTTAGGTCGGATTATGGTGCAAGTCAGCTGTGCGGGCTCGGGGGCGGTGACCTTGCCATTGTTTGTTATCGCAAACGGAGGGCCGCCACTTCTCGGTCGTCGCTGGCTGAGAGAACTCAATTTGAAGTCAATTAATCTGTTTCACATGAACGATAATCAGAATCCTACCGTATTAAAATTAAAGAATGAGTTTCCGGAGGTTTTTACAGATAAAATTGGTAATTACAAGCACAAAATTCAGTTGTATTTAAAAGATGCAACGCCGATATTTTGTAAGGCCCGCTCAATACCACTCGCGCTGAGACCACCAGTTAAACAAGAATTAGAACGATTACAGAGTGAAGGAATTATTTACAAAGTTGAACGATCCGACTATGGCACTCCAATCGTACCTATCATTAAACCAGATGGCTCGATTCGGTTGTGCGGGGATTATAAAGTAACTCTAAATAAAGTTATAAAAGATTATCACTATCCCTTACCGCGAATAGAAGAGATCTTTGCAGCTCTGAGTGGAGGGGAAAAATACACAAAGGTAGATCTCAAAAATGCATTTTTACAGCTAAGTTTAACTGATGATTCTCAGCCGCTTACAGCGATCACAACTCATATAGGTACTTTTGTGTATCGTAGGGCTCCGTTCGGACTAAAGTGTTTGCCAGAAATCTTTCAAAAATTGATTACAGAAACACTAATGGGACTTAAATGTGTCGCATTTATTGATGATATTTGTATAACGGGAATAAATACAGAAGAACATGTTACTAACTTAAGAGCAGTTCTTACTCGATTAAGAGATGCAGGGTTAACCGTGAAATATTCAAAGTGTGAATTTTTCAAAGACGAGATATGTTACTTAGGTTATAGGATAGACAAAAACGGTTTGCATACGGATAAAAGCAAGGTAGACGCTATCACTAAAATGCCTGCTCCTGAAAATGTATCGCAATTAAGGGCAGCATTGGGACTAATAAACTATTATTCGCGTTTTATACCAAATATAAGTACTAGATTGCAACCGTTATACGCTTTACTTAAAAAGGGCGTGAAATGGGTGTGGAGCGATGCGTGCGACGTCGCTTTTAGGAGCATAAAAGAGAGTCTAGCAAATGATCCAGTACTAGGCCACTACGACCCGAGTCTACCCCTGGTGCTGGCGGTGGACAGCAGCTCGTACGGGCTGGGCGCCGTGCTGTCGCAGCCGCTGCGAGGTGAGTGCGGGGCGGGCGCGGGGGCGGAGCGCCTGGTGTGCTGCGCCTCGCGCACGCTCAGCGAGGCCGAGCAGCGCTACAGTCAGCTCGACAAGGAGGCGCTGGCGATAGTCTTCGGAGTAACGCGTCACCACCAGTATCTTTTCGGTCGACACTTCACGCTACGCAGCGACCACAAAGCTTTGAGCTACATATTTGGGCCCAAAAAGGGAATCCCTCAGACCGCGGCGAGTCGTCTGCAAAGATATGCGGTGAGATTAGCAGCTTATGATTTTAACATTGTTTTTGTAGCAACCGAGAAGAATGGAAATGCAGATGCCTTGTCACGGTTGCCATTACAAAAGAGATATACAGCGTCAGAAAGTGACGACGCCGCATATCTACATTTTGTAGAGGATAAATTTCCTCTGAGTCATCAGGATGTGGCGAAAGCGGTAAAGCGTGACAAGGAACTTTGTAAAGTATACGGTTACATAATGAGTGGATGGCCGTTCGATGTTAAAGATGAAGAAAAAGCATATTTTCACAGGCGTGAAAATATGCAAATAGACCATGGTTGCATCGTCTGGGGCTATAGGGTCGTCATACCGGCATCGTTGAGGTCCCAGATATTAGACGAGATCCACGCAGGGCACGCGGGGGTGGTACGTATGAAACAGATCGCGCGGAACTACGTGTGGTGGCCGCAGCTGGACGGCGACATCGAGGCGCGCGTGCAGGGCTGCCTCGCGTGCCGCGCGCAGCTTGACGCGCCCCCGCACACCGCGCCCCGCCCCTACGCATGGCCTAGCGAGCCTTGGACCAGGATACACCTGGACTTCTTGCAATATCAGGGTAAGTATTACTTACTTATACTTGATGCACACTCTAAGTGGATAGAGGTATTTTTAATGAATAAAGGCACGTCGGCCAATTTAGTAATTGGTAAGTTGCGAGAGACGTTTTCCCGCTTCGGATTGCCAAAGCACGCAGTGACGGATGGCGGGCCTCCTTTCAGGTCAGCCGAATTTGAACATTTTCTAGGGTGCAATGGTGTAAAACATATATTAATTGCGCCTTATCATCCATCCAGTAATGGAGCTGCAGAAAACGGGGTTAAAACGGTAAAAAAGGTGATTAAAAAAGCAGTTACAGAGGGGGAAAACGTCGAACAAGCAATACATAATTTTCTATTGGTGTATCGAAATAGCGCACACTCAACGACACAGCGGGAGCCGGCGGTGGCTATGCTCGGGCGCAGGCTGCGCACGCGGCTGGACATGCTGCGAGCCAGCGTGCGCGACACCGTGGAGGCGGCTCAGCTCAGGCAGACCGAGAACGCGGGGGGCTCCGACAGGCAAGTACAGCCAGGTGATAATATTTTATACAGAAATTATTCCAAAGAAGGGGCTAAATGGGAGGAAGGCCGTGTGATGGGGGTTCCCTACGTGAAATCGAAACCTGTTTGTTCTAAACTCTTTACTTCGAACATTTTCTATCGACAGCTCAGTATTGCGATGGTTTATTACTTCGAAGCCTTGTTTGTCCGATGTAACGTTAGTGCGAAAGATTTTACATCGATAGTTATTATATCGAGAAGACGTTGTATCGACGATTTATTTGGTCGATGTAATGTTAGTGTTGATGAATAATCGAAAGTTTTTCTCCCGGTTAATGAGTTAGTTCACTTGGGAAGCTATAAGCTGCTACAGCTATTGAGAAACATTTTTGTAATTAAAGCAGTGGTATAAGTAGATAATGAAAATTATTCGCAACTTTACAACTTTATTAGCTGAAATAAATAATGGATTATTTTGAACAAAAGATGTAACAAAAAGGATTATCTACTTTTAAACAATCGGTGATAATAATTTAACTAAACAAAATCCTTACATAATATTGAAAACAAATTAATCGCATCGGTCTACCGACGCTACAGGGAGGCGAAACCGACGAGAAAAGATTATTATTATTAATAATGAAACTTATAGTTCAATGTGATTTGCCAAAGCTCTCAGAAACGGTACAAGTTCCATATTCTGTCGATTTTCGCAAATTCTGGAAATGGCATTCATATGCTTCTTTCCTCTTTTTTTCGGCGGGGTCCTGTCAATGCCACCTTGGGCTTTTTCGATGGCATGATTTGTGGTCACTTGCTCTTGCACAAGACTTCTAATCGTCGCGTACACACCATGACGATTATTGTTTTGCAGACTGTTCCACCGCCTATGCCAACCTTCTACACTGTTCTGTGTTCGGGGCAGTCCAAGTTCATTTATTCTGTGAACTGACCACAGTTGTGGCGGAAATGTCGGTGGGATCCTTGATATAGATAGTGTAGTACCCTTTGTTTGAGATTTTGTCTTTCCTAGTACGTAGTAGGTCTCAAACCATTCGACAATACTGGTCGCGTCTTCTGGAATTACATCTTCTTTGAGAACTGCAAATGCTTCGGGTATTGTTTCTGGTGGTAGATAAGCTAAAGCAACTATGTGGCGTAATCTCAGAGAATAATCACTGTCATTTCCATATCTTGAAGCTAATCCCGATTTCTGGATTTGGCGCCACAAGTTTTGGGCCAGGTGAAAGAGGCAACCGCAGTGATTGGCATCAGGAAAATGTATTTTCACAACGTTTATTACGGCTGTTTCAAAGTCGGTAATTATATGTTGAGGACTCAAATTATATTCGAATTCCTCAGCATATGCTAAAAGTTCTCTAAAGAACACCATATAAGTTTCTTCAGTTTTGTTCACCAAAAAGCTATAAACTAGAGGAACAATTTTTCTGCTTTCGATGTCATGTCCCACCAAGCCATGTATACTGTAAATTTGTACAAAAAGCCCTGGGCTTGTCCTGAAAGTGCCGTCCATAATCCACACTGGTGAATCGCGCAACAGTCTTATGTTCTGCTTCGTACAAAATAACAGTAAACGTTTATTTCCGCCGTATTTTGTATCTCGAGCCAGAAATCTTTCCCCTTCAACAGTATATTCTGATGGAACGTTAATTTCATCTAAACTCGCTGGCTCCTTCGGATACGATTTCTTCCTTGCTCGATAAACAATTTGCCTCAAAGCATGTTTGTTGGGTAAGCAGCACGCACTAGTGCTTGGTACAGCTTCCAAATTTGTTTGAATAAGTTTTGCAGGCCCAACTGAGCTCGAGGCATGGGCATCTCGCTTTAGTTTATTCCTAAATATTATTGAGTCCTGTACTGGAGCACTGGGAGCATGTGTATGTTCAGTCATACGTTTTTTAAGAGAATGTCCACTATTTCCACTACACTCAGTCGTCAAAGTACTTCGGCACTGTTTTTGGTTCTTTAGCACACAACACCAGTAATATTTACTGTCCACATTTCTATTCAAAGTATATTCATATCCATCAACGAGTATTATGTCATTCCCGCGCTTTGATTTTTCTATTACGAGAACACAATCATCCATGGTGATAGAGGAACTACAAGGATATGTTTCATAACTGCGAATTATTATATTTACGACTTAATTTACTACTTCCACTCACAGTAACTAGCAGTAAATATTCTCACAATCACAGTGACAAATGAATTGAAAATATCTAGGTACCCACATATTAATTCATTTTGAGATGATTGTGTTGTATTGCCACTATTTTTAAATATCCAACTGCAGTTATATATTATGAGCTAAAACTGATAAAATTGTATAAAATGTTTGTATTGTTATAATGTTGATAATATAGTTATAATTATAAGTCCTTACTTTACTAAGAGACGTAGTACGATAAACGCCTGTTTAGAACGCAATAGCAAAAACTATGCAACCAATGCAAACAACAAAAACAAACATCCGGAACTAGGCGTTGCGAATGATACATATATATCTATCTACATAAATATATGCTCACGCCTTTTTCGCGGAAGAGGGGTAGGCAGAAACTATATATGTCCACTTGCTACGATACTATTATCCATTTTATCTATCTATAACGTACTATTAGTTATTCTGTGTTACTCTACTATTACGAAAATGTTTCTCAATAGCTGTAGCAGCTTATAGCTTCCCAAGTGAACTAACTCATTAACCGGGAGAAAAACTTTCGATTATTCATCAACACTAACATTACATCGACCAAATAAATCGTCGATACAACGTCTTCTCGATATAATAACTATCGATGTAAAATCTTTCGCACTAACGTTACATCGGACAAACAAGGCTTCGAAGTAATAAACCATCGCAATACTGAGCTGTCGATAGAAAATGTTCGAAGTAAAGAGTTTAGAACAAACAGGTTTCGATTTCACGTAGGGAACCCGTGTGATGGAGCGTACCGGTTCGGTTACATATAAAATACAAACTAATAAAGGGGAACAACAGAAACATATGGATCAGCTGATATCCTTGAAGAAAAATAGCAGATATTCTACACCAGTACTAGACCCAAATGAGCACGTAAGTATTTCAACACCTAGACAGGGCATAATTTTGTCTGAACAAGCGGCGACCCCGACACAGGAAGCCTGGGAGTCGGCGCCCAACTCTCCGCCAACCCCGGCGGCGAGCCCGGCACCAGCCGCAGCCGAGCCAGTAAGTGACGTCGCCGACATCACCCACAGCCCGTCTAGTTCAGGTCAATATGTCAATACTGGTCCACGACGACAACGGCTAAATAAGTTCACAGATGAATAACGAGATATCTTGCTAATCCATATGCATAAAAGTAGAACAATATTTATGTCATGTTAGATATGTATTAGTTAAGCATGAATCTAGTAAATAAGTCAATAAGAAAACAGAAAATAAACATATAAATATTTTGTGTAATTAGGTTAATAAGAAAACAGAAATGTGAGAGGGAGAAGTGAAGTTAGAAAAATTATACTTAAGTAATTATATTTTATATTGGTAAATATATGTAAAATATATATATTTTTAAGGAGGGAAAATTGTAGTGTATTGTAAGGTAGTTGCACATTTTGCTAATAAAATTAGTCTTGAATTTACCGGCCTTTGAATAACAACGAAGCTCTTCATTAATTTTATTAATAATATATATTAAAATGCCTATAAAAATATGGGGAGGAGGGTATTTTTTATAGTATATGACTGTGACGCAATGAAACGCGATAAGATATGAGCGTACAGGCGAGTTTCATAATAACATCACACAAGGGGTTAATGCCTAATTATTTACAGTTACATACACTGCTTTATCTACATACATACTATAAGCTCGCTATGATGTGTTGAGGAACCATATGTTGCGACCGGCAATGAGGTATTGACATTTAATTTCGAATAGAACGACATCTCGACTGATATTAGAATTGAGGTCAAATCGATCGAAGATGTTCGGAGTTTGAATGTAATAAGAACATCGAATTCGGTGTTATTATGAAACAATCATAGTATTTTCACATATAAAAAAATGTGTTCTAACAAAACTGTTTATCTTTAAGCTGGTCATAATTTGCGGTTTTTGTACGCATTATAGAGGGTTTATGGTATGTTTGTTTTGTCGAAAAAAATTGATCCTTATCAACCCTGATCGATCTGTGCACGATATGTTGTGCACTGTATAGAAATTGAACCATTGGTCTGACCTGTTCGGGTGTAGGACACGCGACTATTAGGGAGTCCTCATCAGTATAGCCTCCTGATGAAAGAAACTGCTCCATTTGAACGAAGTATCCGACGACGTTGTTCTGTGAAGGAAAGAAAGAAAGTGGTTTTAATAACATCTAATTAACAGATAGGATCGAGGTCTATATTACTATCGCAACAAATCAGCTAGAAAATTTACGCATCGAAAAAGTATTGGAATTGAACCGTACTTAAGCACAATAACAAAAGATTCAATTAATCTGAGCTCGATCATTTTTTCGTTCTATCAAATATTCGTGCTCCCGCCCGCCCTGCTCCGAACCTGGCTAGGATTTGAGCTGACCTTTATTCACTAGCTCAACCTGCCCGCTTAATCACTAACTCAAATCGGTTCAGCTATTTTGAAGAGATGAATTTACGAATATCTAAAACGTTCATATTGATAATATACTGGTATACTACTCGCATTATCAACTGAGACGTCGGGCGAGCAAAAAACGTCCGTATGGCTTTACAATTGCGACCTCTACAGGATGTAGCAGAAAGGGGTAGTTCAATTATAAGTTTGCCAGAGGCAATTATAAGGAGAGCGACATCTTCGGGAGTAAAGTAAAAGGGTTGAGATGCGCGCAAATACCAGACTAGACTAGACTACTTTATTATAGGGAATCCTAGCTTATATACTAGGTTTGTACATGTTATTAATGACGTGCATGAGACATAGTGCGTGATGAATATAAGTATACCTTATCTGTGACGGTCGTCGACTTATCTTAACATTACGTGAAAATATGACTAACATAGTCGACCGGCACAATAAGGGCTACTTAGGGACATCATTCTAAACAACTATTACTATGCAACCGATTTGATCAAAACGACTTTGTTTTTCACTTCTCCATACAAATCAGCTGACTGCTGGGGCCAAAATGTATGGACGAGTAAAAAATAAAGTTGCTCTGATCAAATTGGTTTCATAGTAAAAGTTGTTCAGATTGATGTCCCTAATAACCTCTTGAAATATGACTACACGTTTCTGTTATACTCTTTTACCCCACCCGACGACTCAGTTGCTAACGCGAGTAGTGAAGTATCCCTTACCCATATTGGGCGCAACAGTATGAACTCAGATGCTAACGCGAGTAGAGAAGTATTCCTTACTCGTAGAGGGCGGAACAGTATGAACTCAGATGCTAACGCGAGTAGAGAAGTATTCCTTACTCGTATAGGGCGGAACAGTATGAACTCAGATGCTAACGCGAGTTGAGAAGTATTCCTTACTCGGATAGGGCGGAACAGTATGAACTCAGATGCTAACGCGAGTAGAGAAATATCCCTTACCCGTATAGGGCGCATCATTATGAACCCAGATGCTAACGCGAGTAGAGAAGTATTCCTTAATCGTATAGGGCGGAACAGTATGAACTCAGATGCTAACGCGAGTACTGAAGTATCCCTTACCCGTATAGGGCGCTACAGTATGAACTCAGATGCTAACGCGAGTAGAGAAGTATTCCTTACTCGTATAGGGCGGAACAGTATGAACTCAGATGCTAACGCGAGTAGAGAAGTATTCCTTACTCGTATAGGGCGGAACAGTATGAACTCAGATGCTAACGCGAGTAGAGAAGTATTACTAACTCGTATAGGGCGGAACAGTATGAACTCAGATGCTAACGCGAGTAGAGAAGTATTACTAACTCGTATAGGGCGGAACAGTATGAACTCAGATGCTAACGCGAGTAGAGAAGTATTCCTTACTCGTATAGGGCGGAACAGTATGAACTCAGATGCTAACGCGAATAGAGAAGTATTCCTTACTCGTATAGGGCGGAACAGTATGAACTCAGATGCTAACGCGAGTAGAGAAGTATTCCTTACTCGTGTAGGGCGGAACAGTATGAACTCTGATGCTAACGCGAGTAGAGAAGTATTACTAACTCGTATAGGGCGGAACAGTATGAACTCAGATGCTAACGCGAGTAGAGAAGTATTCCTTACTCGTATAGGGCGGAACAGTATGAACTCAGATGCTAACGCAAGTAGAGAAGTATTCCTTACTCGGATAGGGCGGAACAGTATGAACTCAGATGCTAACGCGAGTAGAGAAATATCCCTTACCCGTATAGGGCGCAACATTATGAACTCAGATGCTAACGCGAGTAGAGAAGTATACCTTAATCGTATAGGGCGGAACAGTATGAACTTAGATGCTAACGCGAGTAGAGAAGTATTCCTTACTCGTATAGGGCGGAACAGTATGAACTCAGATGCTAACGCGAGTAGAGAAGTATTCCTTACTCGTATAGGGCGGAACAGTATGAACTCAGATGCTAACGCGAGTAGAGAAGTATTCCTTACTCGTATAGGGCGGAACAGTATGAACTCAGATGCTAACGCGAGTAGAGAAGTATTCCTTACTCGTGTAGGGCGGAACAGTATGAACTCAGATGCTAACGCGAGTAGAGAAGTATTCCTTACTCGTGTAGGGCGGAACAGTATGAACTCTGATGCTAACGCGAGTAGAGAAGTATTACTAACTCGTATAGGGCGGAACAGTATGAACTCAGATGCTAACGCGAGTAGAGAAGTATTCCTTACTTGTATAGGGCGGAACAGTATGAACTCAGATGCTAACGCGAGTAGAGAAGTATTCCTTACTCGGATAGGGCGGAACAGTATGAACTCAGATGCTAACGCGAGTAGAGAAATATCCCTTACCCGTATAGGGCGCAACATTATGAACTCAGATGCTAACGCGAGTAGAGAAGTATTCCTTAATCGTATAGGGCGGAACAGTATGAACTCAGATGCTAACGCGAGTAGAGAAGTATTCCTTACTCGTGTAGGGCGGAACAGTATGAACTCAGATGCTAACGCGAGTAGAGAAGTATTCCTTACTCGTGTAGGGCGGAAAAGTATGAACTCAGATGCTAACGCGAGTAGAGAAGTATTCCTTACTCGTATAGAGCGGAACAGTATGAACTCAGATGCTAACGCGAGTAGAGAAGTATTCCTTACTCGTATAGGGCGGAACAGTATGAACTCAGATGCTAACGCGAGTAGAGAAGTATTCCTTACTCGTATAGGGCGGAACAGTATGAACTCAGATGCTAACGCGAGTAGAGAAGTATTCCTTACTCGTATAGGGCGGAACAGTATGAACTCAGATGCTAACGCGAGTAGAGATGTATTCCTTACTCGTATAGGGCGGAACAGTATGAACTCAGATGCTTACGCGAGAAGAGAAATATTCCTTACTCGTGTAGGGCAGAACAGTATGAACTCAGATGCTAACGCGAGTAGAGAAGTATTCCTTACTCGTATAGGGCGGAACAGTATGAACTCAGATGCTAACGCGAGTAGAGAAGTATTCCTTACTCGTATAGGGCGGAACAGTATGAACTCAGATGCTAACGCGAGTAGAGAAGTATTCCTTACTCGTATAGGGCGGAACAGTATGAACTCAGATGCTAACGCGAGTAGAGAAGTATTCCTTACTCGTATAGGGCGGAACAGTATGAACTCAGATGCTAACGCGAGTAGAGAAGTATTCCTTACTCGTATAGGGCGGAACAGTATGAACTCAGATGCTAACGCGAGTAGAGAAGTATTCCTTACTCGTGTAGGGCGGAACAGTATGAACTCTGATGCTAACGCGAGTAGAGAAGTATTACTAACTCGTATAGGGCGGAACAGTATGAACTCAGATGCTAACGCGAGTAGAGAAGTATTCCTTACTCGTATAGGGCGGAACAGTATGAACTCAGATGCTAACGCGAGTAGAGAAGTATTCCTTACTCGGATAGGGCGGAACAGTATGAACTCAGATGCTAACGCGAGTAGAGAAATATCCCTTACCCGTATAGGGCGCAACATTATGAACTCAGATGCTAACGCGAGTAGAGAAGTATTCCTTAATCGTATAGGGCGGAACAGTATGAACTCAGATGCTAACGCGAGTAGAGAAGTATTCCTTACTCGTATAGGGCGGAAAAGTATGAACTCAGATGCTAACGCGAGTAGAGAAGTATTCCTTACTCGTGTAGGGCGGAAAAGTATGAACTCAGATGCTAACGCGAGTAGAGAAGTATTCCTTACTCGTATAGGGCGGAACAGTATGAACTCAGATGCTAACGCGAGTAGAGAAGTATTCCTTACTCGTATAGGGCGGAACAGTATGAACTCAGATGCTAACGCGAGTAGAGAAGTATTCCTTACTCGTATAGGGCGGAACAGTATGAACTCAGATGCTAACGCGAGTAGAGAAGTATTCCTTACTCGTATAGGGCGGAACAGTATGAACTCAGATGCTAACGCGAGTAGAGAAGTATTCCTTACTCGTATAGGGCGGAACAGTATGAACTCAGATGCTTACGCGAGTAGAGAAATATTCCTTACTCGTGTAGGGTAGAACAGTATGAACTCAGATGCTAACGCGAGTAGAGAAGTATTCCTTACTCGTATAGGGCGGAACAGTATGAACTCAGATGCTAACGCGAGTAGAGAAGTATTCCTTACTCGTATAGGGCGGAACAGTATGAACTTAGATGCTAACGCGAGTAGAGAAGTATTCCTTACTCGTATAGGGCGGAACAGTATGAACTCAGATGCTAACGCGAGTAGAGAAGTATTCCTTACTCGTATAGGGCGGAACAGTATGAACTCAGATGCTAACGCGAGTAGAGAAGTATTCCTTACTCGTATAGGGCGGAACAGTATAAACTCGGTCTCCTTGTTGGCGAGGTACAGCTGCATGGAGCGCTGCAGCGGCGCCAGGCTGGCTCGTACGCGGCGCCGCGCCTCCGTCACGGCGCCGGCTAACAGCTCTGGCGTCGCCCACGGCGCAGTTGATAACTGCTCTATTGGCTGGAATGTAGCGGCCTGGGGACATACGGATATAAAAAACACTGAATTACATACGTTCTAACGGTGGGTTCTAAATGGGAATTATCGTGAGGAAATCTCCAAATCTCTCGAGCTGCGGCGATGGGCTAGCCCCTTGTCACACAAAATGGAGTATCGAATAACTGGCTAAATGTGGACACAATCGTGCCTCTGCCACAGCGTATGGGAAAAGTCGTGACGCTATACTATGCGTTAAGCTTTGCATACTATCGGCTTCCTTTCTTAATCAGTTCAGTTTGAAACTTCTGACAGTCGGGTTGGCCTCCAAGCTCGACACAATCCATCAACTGGCTCTGAGCCAACGTAGAGTACGGTACGGTAGACTATATAAATGAATGGCCTGATCTTATATATCCCATTTACATACATACCTCTGGCCCCACACTATATCGTGGCAACCATAAACAGCGAGGCTACACACATGTCAACCATAAACAGCGAGGCTACACACATGTCAACCACAAACAGCGAGGCTACACACATGTCAACCATAAACAGCGAGGCTACACACATGTCAACCATAAACAGCGAGGCTACACACATGTCAACCATAAACAGCGAGGCTACACACATGTCAACCATAAACAGCGAGGCTACACACATGTCAACCATAAACAGCGAGGCTACACACATGTCAACCATAAACAGCGAAGGTACACACATGTCAACCATAAACAGCGAGGCTACACACATGTCAACCATAAACATCGAGGCTACACACATGTCAACCATAAACAGCGAGGCTCCACACATATCAACCATAAACAGCGAGGCTACACACATGTCAACCATAAACAGCGAGGCTACACACATGTCAACCATAAACAGCGAGGCTACACACATGTCAACATCTAAGACGTGGGGAGTTTTTTCTCTACCCACCAGCCTCTTGCTTGGTAAGCACAGCTTGACCGCAACACCACAGAGGTCATCACAGACGGAGAGAGAGAAAACTATTCCGAGTAAAAGCAGGTCCCCTTAGTGCAGATATAAATGGGTTACATTTACTTTTAAATAATACATGGTGATGATGGTTTGGTCACGTACAAAGATGAGTGAAAGGAGATTGACGAAATAATATAATAATAATAATAATAATAATACCTTGGACTAGCCCCAAATTAGGATTCCCTGTATCTTGGGTCCTATACAACGATACACATACTTATATAGATAAATATTATACTTAGATAGATAAACAACCATGACTAGGGTACAAACATCCATTCTCTTCAAACAAATATTTGCCCCCACCGGGACTCGAACCCGGGAACCTTGGCTTCGTCAGGCATGGTGACTGCCGACTCGGCCATTCGGGTCGTTAGCTAGATTATAAATAGATTTATACATCGGGTGTGAATGGAGCCGTCGGACCGGGACGCCTAAGGTCCTATTAAGACCAAATTGCCGATTTATTCGTTAAGGTGCATATTAGAAGAGACCTATGAATGCTACAAGTGAAGATATTTTGTCTCTGCCTACCTTGGTTGGGCAAAAGGCGTGATGGTTATACCTAAGTACATATTACATAGGTATAACCAACCCCCTGTAAAAACCTCACCTTCTCACAAAACGATATCATCGGCCCCGCCAGCAACTCCGTGGCATCCTTTATGAACGTCTCGCAGCAACTCTTCAACTGCCGATCCACCTCCTTCCTCGAATCCAACAGAAGTTCCCGCACTCTAGGCGTTCCTTCCAACAAAAACTCTAACAAAGCGTTGTTGCTGTTCAAAGAGAATATCTGACGCGGTCTGTTGATGATGCCATATGCCGCATTTTTCACATGACTGAAATCTAATGAGGTTTCTCTGACGATGAAGTCGACTTGAAACGGCGCTATCTGTTCCCGTATTATTAGAAGATGTTTGATTTGGAACAATTGTCCATCGATGACGGTTTTGTTGGCGGATATCTGTTTGGCGGCACTGTCTATGCTTTGTACGCAGAGCGAAATAGCTTCTTGCGCTAATCCTTGGAAGACACGTTTCTCGAGACATCTGAAAGAAAGAAATAAAACATGAAATAGTAAATTGCGAGAGGTCCCGGGTTCGAATCGCGCCTGGGGAGAAAAGAAAAGAACCCCAGGTCTTTGATTTTCGTATAAACATAAACATACAGACACAAACATTGCTTCTGGCCCCACACTAGGATACCCTGTGTCGTGGGAACCAGAAACAGCGACGTCACACACATATAAACATCGAAGACCTGGGGTTTTTTTTTTACCCCCAGCCGGAGATCGAACCCGGGACCTCTCGCATGGTAGGCAGAGATGCAACCGCTGCGCCACAGAGGTCGTCTATGTGTGTGACGTCGCTGTTTCTGGTTGCCACGACCCAGGATATCCTACTGTGGAGTCAGAAGCAATATATGTGCCTGTATATAAATGTTATGTTTTGTTTGTATTTATGTTCAAGTAACGTTAGTGTCGAAATACACCAAGCCGAAATTAAGCGACCGAAATTAAATTACACAATTGTCATAGCATAGTAATCACGCCGATCTTCGGTCCCGCATTGCTTCATGGTGTGTCTTACCACACCTACGAAGTATTATTATTAATTTTGAGGTTACGCTATCGTAATGTTTCTTCACCTGTTGAGATTCAAGATGTTTTGGCCCAGTCCGACCGGACATGGGACGAGATCGTTTGAAGAGTGTTGTAGACCACTCCCACGGTGGTGTTGTTATAACCAGACGATTAACTAGACAACACAAGTGTCTCACGCCTGTAAAGTCTTTACCCGTTTGGGTTCAAACCTGTATAGCCTAGAATAGACAGCGCAGCCAGCGTCGCTGATACCTAATAAGTCGGTGCATATCGCGACATGACATTTTGTTAATGTATTAGTGTTAGTTTCGTCAGTATTATACATAAAGTCCAAGAAGTGGCCTAACAAGAAGTTCAAGACCAAGATCGATTGGCCTCATTATTAAACCCCCGACGAAAAAGAGGAATGTTATAAGTTTGAAGCGTCTATGTGTCTGTGTCTGTCCGTGGCACTCTAGCGCTAAAACGGGTGGACGGATTTTAATGCGTTTTTTTTTTATTGCTAGTAGACTTTCCTTGCAATCGTTCTAAGCAAAATTATATTAGAATTGGATAAGTGATTCGAAAATTATTAACTCAACAAGGAAACAAATGAATTTAGACTTCTCAGCTTTTAAAAATGTGAGGGGGATGTTTTAAATTGTTTGTTTAATTCAATACTCTACTTTGCATCACTATGCGAGGTTTTTTTTTCGTTAAATAGCTATTTATGCTACTAGTGCGAAAAGTAGGTGATTTCCGAAGAGCGTCATCTTTATTCGCGAGCGAGCGAATCGAGAGAGTGTTAAGTCGACACGAGTTGGAAATAAGTAAATAATAACGCGTTTAATGGAGTATTCGTTTTATTGTACTTCCTATATGAATGCTAATATGTACTTAGTAATTTATTAAACTTTACTCAAATAATAAAAACTATTTAGGTCGGGCTAGCGACGGAGTTAAAAAAAACTAAAGTAAAAAGGGTTATTTATTTATTTATTTATTTATTTAATTTAATTATTAAGGCTAACCAACAGATCTTACACTAAACATATAACTTAACATAATTCGAAACATTTCGCAGTGCAGATCCAATTATAGGTTAACACAACATATAATAAAAAACCTTATGAAATGCCTACATATCACCCGTCATATAAATAAAAAAACAGAGTTTAAACAAAAAAAATCAAGAAAAGGATAATGTTAATACTAAAAACTAAAAACATAGATATGCTTACTTATAACTAACTTATAACTTGACCGCTAAGGCAGCTGCTACATTTGTTTTAAATCTACCTAAACTAAGAACAAATAGATCTACCTTATCAGAATGAGAAAAGAACAATTGATTATAGGATCGGAAAATCCTACATGAAATGCTGTTTGAGCCAATATTCGTCCTGGACGGTTTCACATAGAATGGACGATAATTAACAATTCTGGCGTTCGGACGCGGCACAACCAAACCAACCTAAGTAAAGATAGTGACCTCAACGCTTTGTGTGTTGTACGTGCCGCATTATATCAGCCACTTGTCAAATATATTTAAGTAGTAGTATTGTCTTGTTCTGTTGTTGATTACAAACGTTTGTCAAGTTGCAACGAGTTTGCTTTCCTCGTATTCCTGGCTGGTTGACCACTTTAACATGGTAGCAGAGCGTGGTTCCAATCTACGAACCTCCAATTATTGTGAACCAGCGGACCAATCTGGACACTTGTTGCTTCAAATATAGATCTTTCCATATTGCCCGTATCTAAACTGATTTTTAGCAAGAACCGATACGCTCCTGTTAAAGTGGTCGACCTAGCCAGGAATACGAGGAAAGCAAACACGTACGAAATTGACAAACGCTTGTAATCAACAACAGAACAAGACAATACTACTACATAAATATATTTGACAAGTGGCTGATATAATGCGGCCAGTACAACACATAAATTATTATTATTATTATTTATTTAGCTCAGATAACAGGATCCATATACATACATAATTACAACTAAATTAACATTTTTACCCAATGGTGGGTGAATGGGCCATCCCATCTCTCAGAAAACACCTTTAGAATGCCGTTGCTACTGACGCGCATTCTGCTCAGCAATGACGCAGCTCTTTTTCTCATGATCGCTTGGAAGCCATCAGTGCGCGCGTCTGCAAACATTGCTGAAGCACTGCAGAAGCGCGGCAGCCGCAACAGCATTCTAAAGGAGTTATTATATTGGACGCGTAGGGCGCTGTAAGTCTTCTGTGAATATCTGACCCACAGACTGCTGGTGTAAAAAGATTGACAATATGCTCTAAAAAGAGTTATCTTTACCTGTGTTGAGCACCGAGCAAATCTACGAGCCAGCATATTACTTCTGACTGTCAACGCCCTACGCTCCCTCTCTATATCAAACTCATCTTGTAAATATTCGTTTACAACGTGCCCCAAATACTTAAATTCGGTTACCCGATTTAGGCAACACCCCTTAAGACTTATTTGTGGAACATTATCAAGTGTTCTTGAGTCTGCTTTAAAAACCAGATATTCACTCTTCTTAACATTGTAAATTAGACCATGGCTATCTGCATAGTTTTCGCATATAGCCAATAGTTTTCTCAGGGCACTCACCGACGGGCTCAGCAGCACCATGTCATCGGCATAGCACAGATTATTTAGACAAACGCCATCAATATAGCAACCAACATGCATACTGCTGAGCCCCTCGATGAGGCCATTTATGTACAGATTAAATAATCTTGGTGACGTTAGACCTCCCTGTCGCACACCACACTGTAGTCTATAGCTATCTGACACTTGATCCGACCATTTAACATAGTTTATCTGATGATTGTACCAGTATCGAAAAACAGATAGTAGTTCCGGTGGCATTCCAGCTTCTTTTAGCTTAGTCCACAAGATATCATATGAAACCATATAAAAAGCTTTCGATAGGTCGAGAAAGCAAGCATAGATCGGAGTGCCTCTATCAGTATAATATCTTACCGTACTCTTTAGGGCTAAAATAGCAGTTTCGGTGGAGAGGCCCTGCTGGAAAGCAAATTGAGCATCCCCAATTTTAATAGTTTTATTTAGGCGCGCATCCAATAAACAATCAAAAACCTTTGCTATCACAGTAGCCAAGGATATAGGTCTATAGTTTGATTTGTCCGATATATCGCCAGTTCTATTTTTTACTATCGGCACTACAATCGTTTTCATCATATCGTCTGGTAAGTATGAATGAAAAATACACATAGAATAAAATAAAGCTAGCACCCTCGGCATATGAAAACCCGCATGCACCAGGTGTTCTATGCTGAGTCCATCGTGACCTGGCGATTTGCCTCTTTTCATACCCCGGATAGCACTCCTCACCTCTTTAGCTGTTATCCTACTTATTTCACTGTCAACATCATGGTTTGACTCGGTCTCAGCATCGCACACCTGTTGCGATTGCGGCCTGAGTGGTGAAATTACTTTAAAGTGGTCCTTGAAAATATTGGCAATGTCGCTGGGCTTACTGATACCGTCAACACTCACTGGCAGGCCAGGCTTCAAATTTAACTTATTAGTTGCTCGCCAAAAAGAGCTAAAGTCATTATTACTACGGTGTGTGGCTATGATGTCCATTTTGACTTGCTCTTGGTTTTTTATACACCATTTTAATTTAGCTTTAAATATGTAGCGACTGCTACACATTTCTTCGCAAGTCCTGCCACAACGCGGTTTACCCTGAAGGGTCCAGAGCTGAAATTTGATCCGGGCCTGCCTGTGAAATTCTTGTACATGACGGTTCCAGCCTACAACAATTCTATTTCTCTGCGCCCTTTTGATTTCAACTCCCTTGTAGCTTTCAATGGATGCTTTTTCTAAAATGCAAACAATATTTTTATATATATCATCCAATATAAGTTTATGTTTTAAATTTTTACACAGACCAGAACAACACTCTTGAAAATCGCGTGGAAAATCTATATTTCTAAATTTTTTATTACAAGCACTACTAAACTGCTTTATCTGGTTAGCCTCTCTTTGGCCCCAAACAATTTTGTTACACGTTGCATCATTATTAATTATTTTAGGAATAATAATGTTTAAATCACATTATAATAAAAGTGGCTTATGATCTGACCAGGTCACATCATATAAAATATTTGCATTTTTGACACTTGACCATGCAGCAGAAGTTACAATACAATGATCGAGCCATCTTGTACAGCCATGCGCATCACTGATGTAAGTATAAGATCCAGAATTCATACCCAACTTTTCAGTATCTGCACACACCCATTGTTGATCACACGAGAACCGCATCAGTTCTGTCCAAAATAGTTCACCCGGATGTGCATTAAAGTCTCCAAGGACGAAAACCGACTCAGCTTCATTATTTTCAATTAAGGAGTTTACCTCACCTAGACAGTCCGTAAACTCTGTTAAGTTATCAATATTATCCGTTGGCATGTACACACTCATTATAACTATTTCACGATCACATACCTTCGCTCTAATAGCCACTATTCTATTACTATTGCAGTTAATCACCGACACTGACGAGAATGCATGTTTGCGCCACAGCAAGGCCACGCCCCCATACGGTCTCCCCGTGCTGTAGGTAGCTAAGTCGACAGCTGATTTTCCTGTGTATTCGAAATCTTCATGTATGCTTCCCAGTAGTGCCTTATCACATATCGTTCTGATGCTGAACATAGAAGGTTTTAACGATTGGCAGTTAAAGCTAACAAGTTGACTTAATTTGCTTGCAGGTGTACTACACATGATCTAAGTTTTCGGCTTCGGGTCATCAGAGTTATGTGCTCTGTCTAAAAGAGTACTTAAAATTTACAAAACGGCGGAAGAAAATTCGTTTTGGCCATAAGTTAACATCTTTGTATAAATGAAGTTTATTTTTAGAAACATACATTTAAAATGCATTATGGTCCGTACCTTCCTCCGTTACGATTTGCCTCAAGTACACTCTCTCTTGCGTTTTTGTAAATATGTAGTCAGCAATATTTTTGGCTTTTGTTTCCAAATGCACGTTTGTAATGAAGAGTGCTACTTTTGGATCCGCCGCTTTGAAAAGCCCGCCCGGGTCTACATCTGCTTGACCCATCTGGCCCACAAAGCGATTTTTTGACTTGGACTTTTTTCTTCTTGCTATTAGGGTCCAGTTCTCTTCTTGGTCATTTGAGGTTCCAACCTTAACTACTGTGGCCCTATTACTAACACTGGCCTGGGCCTTAACTACTTCAGCAAGGTTCATGTTTTTGTTTACCCTATTCACTTCACAGTCAGCTGACTGCGCACTTGTATAAGGAGACGTGATGTTTCTAGCATCTGTCTCACTGCACCCGCGGTCGCCTCCGTTGGCTATCTCTGTCGCCGTTCGATCAACTGTGGCGTAGTCAAAGTGGATTGAGCAGGTGTCTCATTGCTCTCGCTTTCGTGGCCGCCTGCTGTCTCTTTCTCCGTGCGATTTTGTGCCGGCTTGTGGATAGGCGAACTAGTTGAGGGTATAGGACAAATATCCGCAGATTTTGTTGTAGGTAGCTTTGGTTGCAGATTTTCCCCATATGATGCAGCTGCCAGAGAAGATATAGGTCTCCAGCACGGCTCTACCCTTGTACTTCCATCTTCTATTGACACATTATTGTGTGACATACCCATGGGACCACTGTCTAGATAAGCACCTCGTCGCATATTTACTTTAAAATCCGTATTCACAAGTGAGGCGGTTTTCATATATTGTAGATCCTCCCTCACTTCACTGAGCTGGCTTGAAGTAACATAGTTTTCTTTCACGAGATTGAGTTCTGCTCGCAAGATGGCAAGATCCTTAAGAATTTTGGTCACATCCACATGATCGAAAGTTACTGGCGGAAGCCTTTGCAAATTATGAGCAACAAAGAGCGGTATTACTTCGGGATCCGTGTCTTTCAGAAGGCATATCATGTCCTGCAGGTCACGGTGTTGCTTCTTGTCTCTTCTACGCAATATTTTTCGCTTGTCCGTTGGCAGCGATTCAAATAAAAGCGTCTTGGACGCTACGATCTCTTCCGGCGAGAAAGAAGACACGCAGATTTGGATAAGGCTCACCTCATCCATAATGTCATGTTTGTTTTGCATGAACGCTAGGAGTTCGTAATTCGTAATTTCGTAATTTCTTTATTGTACTAAACAAAACAGACATACAGATAACTTATGATAGAAAAAACATGTACAAAGGCGAGCTTATCTCTAAAAAGAGATTTCTTCCAGCAAACCATGTTGGATAGGAGACGGAGATGATAGGTAAGGGAAAGAATTGCGCGTACAATTAAGACTATATTCTAATATAATACATATTACACATACATAAAACCCTATTGATAAGAAATATAGACTACATACACAGTTACATAAATACAGCATATCAATAAATATCTTACAAATATACTAATACTAATACATTATATAGCTAAATAGAAAGTGAAAGATAGTGCTTCTTTAGTCGGTTCTTAAAGATATTCAGTGATGGACTGTCCCTGATGGTGCAGGGAAGTTCATTCCACAGCCGTATAGCGCGGATTCTAAACCCGTGCTCGAAGGTTGCAGTGGAGCGTTGTGGGGCTTTAAGCATAGTAGCCATGTGAGTTCTCCGAGGCCTGCATGAAGAAAGAAATTCGAAGCGATCACGCAGGAAGTTAGGGTACCGAGGGTTCCACAAAATATTGTAGAGCAGGCATAGGATATGAGAGTCCCGTCGAAGACGAATCGGAAGCCAATTCAACTCCCTGCGATGTTGAGAAACGTGATCATATTTTCGCAGTCCGAAGATGAACCGAATCCCGAGGTTTTGAAGTCGTTCGAGTTTGTTCAGTTGCTCTTCATTTGCGCTTACCCAGCAAACATCAGCATAGTCAATGAGGGGAAGTAAAAGAGACTGGGCGAGAATAATTTTAGTCTGACGAGGAAGAAAGTTCTGAAGTCTCCTGAGAGAGTGAAAGGTAGCGTAAACTCACCTGCTGACCTCGCTGATATGCGTTGACCAGTTTAACTGGTTATCGAAAACAACACCCAGGTTTTTCGCTGTGTCGCTATACATGATTACGGTACCGTTATAAGATACAGGAGGGACAGACTGTTGCTTCAACAAACATAGTGAGTGTCTGGTACCTATAATCATGGCCTGGGACTTGTTTGGGTTAACCAGTAGCCCAAATGACGAGGCCCATCCTCTAATACCCTCTAAGTCAGCGTTTAACGCCTCCACAGCGGAGTTTACATCATCGGGAGAGAAGTGGCGATAGATTTGTAAGTCATCCGCGTAAAGATGATAAGAAGATGAGAGGGCATCGGAGATGGAGTTAATAAATATAGAAAATAGAAGAGGAGAGAGAATGCCACCTTGGGGGACACCGGAGGTGAGGTCACACCAATCCGTGCAAGTCGTCTCCGATTTGATACGCTGTTTACGGTCACGAAGGTATGAGTCGAACCAGCTGATAGAATGGGAAGAGAGATTAAGAGATTTGAGAAGTTCAACGAGAATGTCAAAGTCAACACAGTTAAAGGCACTGCTGAAGTCGAGCAGGGTAAGCAACGAAAGCTGCTTCTGATCCATGGCAACCTGAATATCATCCGTCACTTTAAGTAGAGCCGTAACTGTGCTGTGACCCGGTCTGAAGCCTGATTGAAAAGGATTTAATAGGTTGTTAGAGGATAGATATTGGGAGAACTGGGTATGGACAATGGATTCGAGGACTTTTGATAGGATCGGCAAGATGGAAATCGGGCGATATTCTTTGAAGCAGGTGGGATTGGATGATTTAGGGAGAGGGATAACTAGTGCATGTTTCCAAGCAGTAGGGAAGGAGCAGTTTGAAAGGGAAAAATTTAAAATGTGCGTTATGGGCGGAAGCAGGTCATCTAGGATAGTGAAGATCATTTTTAGGCAGATGTTGTCATGTCCGACTGCTTTGGAGCTAATCGCCAACAATGCCCTTTTAACTGTGTCAACTCCGACATATCTCATGTTGAAGGGAGTGGTGTTGGGAAGTGACCTAGAACGCAGGCTCCGAAGAGTGGCTTGCTTGACGGTAGAGTCCATCACAACGGGCGGTGCGGAGAGAAATTGATTAAGAGCGTTGAGATCGACATTACCTGAATGCGTGTCCTGGGCCTGGGACTTGCCAATACCAAGTGTCCTGAGAAATTTCCACACCTGAGCAGGAGTGTACCTTTCGATACACTCAAAGATGTGGCGGCGTTTGGCGTCGCGACAGAGACGATTGCAACGATTTCGAAGCGATTTGTAGGTGAGAAAATTGTCATCTGTCGGATCCTTTTTGTACCTGCACTTAGCCCGATCTCTCTTGGTCATAAGTCGCTTGATATCATCGTTTAGCCAGGGAGCAGGCAGGTGCTTCACTCTAACTTTTTTAATGGGAGCATGTTTGTCATAAAGTCCCAGGACAATTGTATTGAAGCTGTGAATTTTGTCATCAACGCTCTCGCTCAAGATGACAGGGGACCAATCGACCAGTGAAACATCAGACTTGAGGGAATCCAGGTTGATGGCTTTGAAGCTGCGAGTTTCAATAAATTTGGTTCTGCACTTAGGGGACCTAATTTTATATGAGACGTAAATGAGGTCGTGAAAAGAAAAAGGTGAGTTAAGTTGACCATGAGTGGCCACCTTATCCAGGTTGGAAATGATTATGATGTCAAGAAGAGAGGGCGAGCAATGTGGCTGGGAATGGTGGCCGCAAGCGGCAAAATGTGCAGATTGTATGAATCTACTATTGACCTAAGCTTGGCTGAACGAGAATCATTTTTGAGGAGACAAGTGTTGAAATCCCCAAGAATGAGAGTGTCATCGTAAAGTGGGGTCAAATCATTAAGAATAGATTCAAAGGTGTCGAAATAATCAACACGGAGAGAGGGGCTATAAACAACACCAAGAAGCACCTTATTGTGATAAAGAAGAATTTCGAGGAAGAGATATTCGGCAGACTCGGAGTACTGGCTAGGGGATGCGCTGATCACCTTGCACGGAATATCCGCACGCAGGTAAACAGCAACACCTCCATCCGCTTTCCCGACTCTGTCATTCCTGTAGAGCCTGAAGCCTGGAAGAGAGTACATAGATGAGGAGTTCATCCACAACGATGTTACAATTTGCACATTTCACTAAATTCGACGACGGCATGTTGGTCGCGAAACGTAACAGCCTAACCGCTCGCTGTGACGCGCGCGCGCAGACTGGATAAAGCATTGAGATCATTATCTTAACATCGTCTCTTTTTGTGTATTTGTTTCTCGCTTGTGGCCTCTTATCCTTAGCTCAGTCTAGGGTCAATAGCCTTGGTCTCTATAGTAGCTTCGTAAGCATATCCGATTTCTGCAATTCCTTTGCAACTTTTTTGACTTTTTCTGTTGTTATCGAGTAAAAGACAACTTGTTTTCAGAGCATTAATGATGAAAAAAAATACTCGGTACATAACGCGACGCGCTATTTTGCTCTATAGTCTAACAAGAAGAGATCTAGGCCAAGATAGACACGCATCAGTCATTATGACATCTCTCACCCAACATAAAATAACATTTACAAACAGGCACTTACACTGCTTCTGACCTCACACCAGGTTACCCTGAGTCGTAGGAACTAGAAACAGCGACATCATAAACATGTAAACATCCAAGACCTGGGGATATTTTCCCCATACAGTCTGGACCTGAAGAGGCCTAGGCCAAGATCGATTGGCCTCGCGCCAGTCATTACATCTCTCACCTGTAAAGTCTGGACAACGCAGCCAGCGTCCGCCTGACCCCTGAGTACCACATGCCGTGCAGGTCGGCTGGCGACGCGACACACCATTTTCCACCATAGTATCTCAACATAGACTCGCGTCAGTCATAAATTACGTCTCTCACCTTCAAAATTTTGATAAAGCAGTCAGTGCTCGCCTGACCCCCGGGTACCACATGGGGCCGGCAACGCGGGCGGCGGCGCGGGCTCGCGGGAACTCGCTGATAACTCGATACATAACGCGACACGTCATTTTCCACCGTAGTATCTCAAGAAGAGATATAGGCCAAGATAGAGTAATGACATCACTCACCTATAGAGTCTGGACAGCGCAGCCAGCGTCCTCCTGACCCCCGGGTACCACATGCCGTGCAGGTCGGCCGGCGAGGCGGGCGGCGGCGCGGGCTCGTGGGAACTCGCTGACAGCTCGGAGCGGACAGAGTTGCGGGAGTCGGACCGCTTGAGCGACTGCTCTTGGATGGAGATGGCGATTTGCTGGAACGTGGAAATAAATTGTTGACACACAGATAGATACGTGAAGATTATTTACATAAAGCGATATATAGATAATAGTAGTTCCATTTGACCTCGGTCTTTTGAGCAAGGTTCGATTATATCTGGAAGGATACAAAATAGTACTGGTCTTAATGACATAACACATAAAACACATAAAAGCATAAGTAAACCATGTCAACAATCAGAAAATGATTACTCGTATAATGCGATGAGGTAAAGTTTAATTTCGGTAAAAATTCGGCTCTACCACAGATATCGAGAGATAGGCCCTTGGCGCTAAGCTTGTATCGGAACCAGTGTCGCCGAAAACTAAGAACACGCATACATTTACACCACTCTTACATCAATCCCTCCGCTTTTATTGGTCAGAGCAATGTCATGCACCTATCGTCCGAACACACCCACACTACCGCAGGTATACTAGCTAGTCGAGCTAGTGTTGGGACAATGCAAGGACAGCGTGTATCATCGATCGATTATAATTTATAGACACTGGTGTAGACAGTCGTATACAATGCCGGGTTCTATAAATAAAATAGTAAATTGTTTGTAAATACGACATATTTATACGACATACGAGACCCCTTTGCCTCTCTTCTTTTTTTCAACAGAATACTTACAGCTAGAAAGAGAGGCAAAGAGGTTTCTGAAGGTAGAATAACTGTGAACTCTTCGGACCTGACTGAAAGCATCGGATTTTCCGACCAATACTTATACACCCCATTATCCTTCGTCGGGCGCGGTTTTAAACAAACTTAAAATCTAAACTGCCTGTTTGACAATCATTGGAATAACTAACAATAAACTTACGTATTATGAGCAATAAAATAACTATATTATTACATTAAATATATTAGTAATTGCGGAATGATAAAATCTATCGATTCAAAAACATAATTCTCCTATCACTATCCCCATCACTATATGTCGTCTCTGTGTGCGTGTAACAGTTCGCCTCCGTATCACGATGCATCTTTGCTTTCTTACTTAGATAAGTGTGAAATATTCATTGCGTGTTAGCTTGGCAATAAGTAGTGAAATTAAGATACAAAACAAGCAATGTATAGTAAACTTAGCGAGAACAACATGACATTGTCACTTTAATGTCAATTCGTGACGAATTTTCCGCGAATGATTTATTTTCGTAATAATGTTTATTTCTTGTGTTTTAAGAAGAAATAATAGTTGGAATGAGACTCACAAGTGATATGTGACACCGGCGTTCTTGGAGTTCACAATCTCGCTTTTATTTTTGCACGTGAGATTGCACAGGTCGGCATTTTCGAAAACCAATGGAAATGAATTCATCACTGCGGTCGCCCGGTGACTACCGAGAATTTTTAATATCTAACCTGTCGGAGCTACATTTGTTCGCACGTGCCACGCCCCTCAACCTATCTCTCGATATCTGTGGGCTCTACGCCTTTATTAATCTGTGTTTATGCTAGAATAGCTTGTACAGGAACTGTAGTAATATATATATACCTTAATAATACCTTGGACACCTTTTACACACATTGATCTAGCCCCAAACTAGGATTCCCTGTATCTTGGGTACTAGACAACGATATATATACTTATATAGAGAAATATTATACTTAGATAGATAAACAACCATGACTAGGGTACAAACATCCGTTCTCATCAAACAAACATTTGCCCCCACCGGGACTCGAACCCGGGACCCTTGGTTTCGTAGGCAGCGTCACTGCCGACTCGGCCATTCGGGTCGTAGATGTAGATCGTTCGGCCAGTAGAACCAAAGACGACGATTGATGATCGCAGTGATGTCAAAAACATATGAGACACGGCAATACCGCGGCGGTATGGGATTTAATGCTGTTGTGAAAGTGAAATTAAAAGCGGATTTTAAGTCTTAAAGTTTTAAGTTCGCAGAATTCAGACTGCAGCAAGGATATGAAGCAGCGTCAGCGGAAGTGACTTTTTTGCATTTTTCAGCAAGATTTGTCATCTGTTCGCAGGTGCACGCGTGCTGGATGATGAGTGAAGCTAGGTACCTCCATCATCTCGAGCTTGTCCGGATAGGCGAGGTCACCGGCGCCGGGCCGGTAGTGCAGCACGTCGGCTCGCAAGTGAACGTGCGCTCGGTACACGAGACGCTCCTGCGCGTCCTGGAGTAGGGCGCGCGCGGAGGCGCCTAATGCGCTGAGGGTGCCCGCTGGAACACGCGACACAGCTATTTAAGACGACGCAGCAGGTCAAAACATCTTTTTGTAAATCTCAAGTTACGCCAAATAGGAGTATTAAAGCAATTGTTTCTTTATACTAGCTTGTTGATCACGAGTGCCACACGTGCAAAAATATTCAAATGATGTCTTAGATGTTCATGAACGTATAGGAGTATATTATTATTTTTGCTTGATACAACAGTCTTCCGAAGTTATATATTATGCTTTGGATACACTGGACACCAATAGAGGAACATGTTAGGGACATGGCCCTCAACAACTACGCGAATGTCCCAACTAAGCGAGACACGTGCGCTCGCTCTCGGAGCGGGGCCAAGCAACACGTCACGCGTCGCGCAAAATGTCGCCGGCAATGTTCCGGGATTCTGCGCAACGTTGCATCGTCAGGAAGGTTGACCGTCGCGCGACTTATTGTAGAACATTTTGTCTCCTAAGGAAACCAAGGATTTAATCTACAGCGTTACGTTACATCAAAGCCATTCCCATAGTAAACAATCTATAAAATATTGCTAGATCCGCAGGTCAGGCCCAGGTACAGGCCACCGCCCTGCAATCTGTTTTACCTAACTGCCAATTATTTACATCAACAGCTAGTGGACAGAACGTCATGATAAATGTCATTTACTAATCTTGCTGAATTTAACTACGACGATCGACTCCAACTAATTCAACTAATCCACGGGCTCCTGCAAGAAGATCAGATGGCCCATACATAGTCCTTCGAACCGTCAACAACAGACTTCGTGCCGTCCAACTCTACGGTACGGCAAACATAAACCTAAATAAAAGCCTTCAACAATGCCGAGATTAAAGAACTCATCAACAAGCAGAGCGCAGCCCTAGAATACATCTTGACAATTTGTCAAAACAACAAGAAGTTCTCCGCATCTCGCAAAATCAAGAGTACTTGGAGAACCGATCCAATGCTCTGGACTCTCACTGGCTGGAGTTCAAAATCAACCACAAAACTCTTTTGCATGCTGAAGACAAAACCAACGAGTACTTCTTGAAAGACGTCTACGCGAAAACCAGAGCTTTGTACAAAGAAACGAAGCAAAACATCGAACTACAACAGCAACTACTGCAACAACAACAACAACTACGAGCTACGGAGGGATGGATGCAACAGCAACATTCTCATTCACCTAGCGCCATCGCCAGCAAATAGGGAACGCAAGCGCAGGAAAAAGCGCATGATACTCCGGGAGCTAACACTGACAACAGCAAGATTAAAACGGCAACAAATATAATGATCACCAAAATATTTTTTTCCTACCCAAAATGGATAAATGAACACCAAAAGTTGCAAAAAATATCAGGGCAAAATACTGCGGTAGCTTAGGTGAAGGGTAAAGTTGTTCTCTTTATCCTTCGTGTTAGGTTGAATATGTAAGAACAACAAAAAATACTTAAAACATAAACTTAAGTACATAAAACATAAAAAGAAGTTTGGTGATCATTTATCCAAACACAATTTGGTGGACATTTATCTATTCTGGCAGTCATTGCGAATTTATTGTTTTTGGTAATCGTTTAAACAGAAGCCGATTAAAACTCTGTATTAAATCAGCAACTCTTTAACATTAAAGTCTTTGAAAGAGCTGTTTCAAAAATCAACATCTCCACAATCACCGAAAAATTGGACTAAGAGGATAAACTCGCCACATTGAAAGCTATATGAGACGCAATCAACAGAATACCAACTATAAATAGTACTTAATACAAGTTATGAACGCGGCTTACGTGGAAGAATTCAACAAGTGGGAATCTACCTACAAGACGGAACTAAACCGAAAAATGTGGTCGAAGCTACACTTCCAGGAGTCAACTCCGAAAATAGATCTTCCAGAATTTAACCAATAAATAAAATAAAATTATACTAAATGGGTATCCTTCAAGGATCTGTTTACGGATACATTCACGCAAATCCGTTAATACAGAAGATGCAACACCTGAAAAAGAAAATGAAAAGCGAAGCTGAAAAACTTATCCAGCATCTCAGCGTGAGTGCGGAAAACTACAACTTCGCCTGGGGAATAATATGTCACCGCTACGACAGCAAAATACTTCTCTTCTCATCATATATCCTACTTCTAAATCAACCAGAAATACATGAACCAACAGCCAACAACATCAAGAAACTTCAATACGTCACACTTGAATGTTTGAACACACTCTAAAACATTGGCCTGAATACGCAAACGTCGGATCAAATCATCGTGCGACTACTACTGAAGAATTTGGATCCCTCAACATAAGGCGACTACATCCACGATTTGAAAAATCCAAGAGAGATTTTCGGTCTTAGAAGAGTTCTGCTTTATGGAGTTCATGGCGCTTGAAACCATTTTCAATGATAAGAACATCTAAAAGTATCAGTAATCCACAGCAAGCGAATCGGCAAAGCCTGCAAACAATCATTATAACTACTGATAGAACGTAACCAAGCCGAAACCAATTCATAATTCTTTGTTGCAAACAACTATTTAAAAAAGTTACAGTAAAAGAAAATGCATGTACAAAAGCGAGCTTATCTCTAAAAAGAGATTTCTTCCAGCAAACCAAGACATTATAGGAATTGGTATCATAAAAGGGTAGGCAGTGCACAATAAATACTATAAATAAAATGCCTAGGAATCAATTACATACCTATAAAATACAGATAGGAAATACAAAATAATTACCGTTATACGCTACATAAACTGTACATATAATAATATAAATACAATAACTTTTACAAAAGAGGGAGGTAGTGCTCTTTGATAGGTTTCTTAAAAGAGAAAAGAGTGGGACTATCTCTTACAGTGCAAGGAAGTGCGTTCCAGAATCGGACCGCCCGCAACCTGAAAGAGTGTATATTTTTTTTCCGCAAGTTTATAAATATACTAACCTAACCTAACCTAACCTACCATAACCTAACCTAACCTAACCTAGCCTAATATAATCTAGAAGGAAGTTTATAAATTTCCTAGGAAATTTATAAACTTGCGGATCGTATTATTTTCCGGTGACATATATACGCAGCGTTGTTATGCCGCGGAGTGGCTAAAAGTGAGACAGTGTGAGATCTCCGGTGCCGATCTCCCGAAAAGAGATACTCAAAACGGTCGCGAAGGTATTTGGGGTAGCTCGGATTTTTCAGGATATTATTTTAAAAAATTACAATTTTTACGGATTCTCAGAGCAGTCTACAGCATTTAATACTGTTTCTTTAATTGCTGTTAGTTCAACCCCCATTATCGGTTTACATGGATCTTCAATAAGAAATTTCACCCCAATATTCTCAGCTTCATCATAAAATGCGCAACTAGAGCCGTGTCTAGTTTTGGACCCGTCAGTATATATTTTAGCGAAGACATTGGTTTTGGATGACGTCTAACCTTTGCAAGAGCCTAGAGTTGGCGTTGCCATAAATGATGCATCCGTAATCGAGTCTAGATCGAACCAGTGTTCTTAGGTGGATCGGATGAACATCTCACTTTGAACGCAATACATTTTTCGGCAGTTTCTAAAACATGGCGAGTCCAATTCAAGCGGCTATCCACCCAAACGCTTGAAAACTTTGTACAATGTATAACCTCAATTTCAATGTTTTTTATTCTTATATTTATATGAGGAACTTTGTATTTTCTAGTAAAAATGCAGTTTAGTCTTTGAGCGACCGAAGCAATAAATAAATTCCATGAAATCGGAAACGTAAAACTGATACACGACAAGTGGACTTTACTGGTTTGTAACAACCTAACGTCATATTGGAACACAACGAAAAACATCAAATTTTGCATCGATCAAATCGACAAGCTTTGCGATAAAACAGAAAAAACCGACAATATGTAACGCAATGATCAACCAACTGTGAAACGAAATATCGGGATTCAACGAATTCCGACAAACTATCAATGATTAAATTCCACGCCTCAACCGAACGGGCGTGGAATCTGGTAGGGTTGGTTTTCACCAGGAGTACTGACCTTTGACGCCGTGGACCGGAATTCGAAAGCTCAATTCGAGGCAGGAACACGGGATAAGGAGCACACGGGGGGTGAGGGGAGAGGAGTCGAATCTTACTCTCGTCGTAGCCCGATGCTGTCGCCGTCGTGTTGCTTGCCGACACAAAGGGTCGCTGTCCGAATGCGGCGAATTGATCCACGAATCACATTAACCTTCCACAACACGAAGCACTCACTCCGATGACGTGAATCTACTTATTCCCGACGATTGTTCCGTGCTTATTATAATTACCACTCCGACCAGGCCCGACACCTGTGTTAGACAATTATTACAATGAAATACAGCCAAGGCCCGAACGCCATGTGCCGACATTTTTCTCATGTCAAAAAAAGTAACCTCTAACTCGTCATCTCGTTTCTATACAAGTGACAGCTGCTAGTTCCGTTTCCGATCACTCGCGGTCCGAGTCGCGCAACAAAAGGAGGTGCGTACCGAAGCATAAATATTAAACAGTCACCCGCCCGGACAGGCCCGAACCTGTCCCTAATCAATAGGAAGGCGAGAAAGTGTTGCGACCGCTCTCTTGAGGACCGAGTCCCCCACCTTGACTTCTGCTGATCGAGGCGTGCCATCCCGACCCGTGTACAATTTGACGATCCGTCCTCGTCTCCATCTCAATGATGGCAGGTTCGCATCCTTAATCAGCACCAAATCACCGACTTGAGGGGGGCTCGTCCGGTCAGTCCACTTAAGGCGCTGCTGCAAGATGTGCAAGTACTCAAGGGACCACCGTTTCCAAAAATCTTGAGCCATCTGCTGCAACATCTGCCACCTAGTTAACCGACTTAACTTAACATCACCGCATGGGTATTCTGGCAGGGCGTTAAGGGGCTGACCTATCAGGAAGTGACCCGGCGTCAACGCTTCCAAATCATTTGGATCCGAACTGAGCGGGCACAACGGACGCGAGTTCAGTGTCATCTCAATTTTACAGAACAGCGTCGCAAGCTTTTCAAAGCGTAGAGAGGTCTCACCGATGATCCTCGTCAGGTGCGACTTAGCCGATTTAACCGCAGCCTCAAAAATTCCTCCCCAATGAGGACATCCCGGCGGACTGAAAACCCATTCAATCCCTCGTCGGGAGCAAGCCGTACCGATGGCGTCCTGGTTACCGTTCAGGAATTGAGTGACCTCCTGCAGATATCGCCTGGCTCCGACAAAATTTGTGCCGTTGTCCGAACGGATTAATGTCGGGAGGCCCCTTCGTGAGACGAACCGATCCAGACATGCGATAAATGCCTCCGTAGTGAGGTCACTGACCACCTCCAAGTGGACTGCCTTCGTGGCCAAGCACACGAAGACGCACAGGTATGTCTTCACTAATCTGGCGTTCCGTAGCTGTGAAGACTTGACCATGAATGGTCCCGCGAAATCCGCTCCGACACCCGCAAAGGGCCGGATTTCGTTAACCCTATCCGAGGGCAAATCGCCCATCTGGGGCTGCATCGTAGCCGCCTTGGCCCGATAACAAGGCAGGCACCGAAATACGACGCTACGCACTAAGCGTCTTCCCGATAGAATCCAGACCTCGCGCTGGAGAAACGCCATCAAGGCGTGGCATCCGACATGCCCATTCCGAGTGTGTCGATCCTATATCAACAGTTCGACCAACTTCCCCTTCCTAGGGAGTAACAACGGGTGGCGAGCCGCATAAGGCAGGTTGGCATTCCGCAGCCGACCTCCTACCCTCAGCAATCCTTGAGGGTCAATAAACGGGTTGAGCCGAGCCACAGCTCCCTTCAGTTGAACGCGTCCGCGTCTCAGAATGTCCAGTTCGGACTTAAAGTGCACCGTCTGCACGTTCCGTACCAATGCGAACAACGCATGGTTCCGTTCCCGTGGTGTCAGGACCTGTGTCCGCACCCGTTGCGCCTCAGAATTGCGACAATTCCGCGCAAATCGGAAGATCCAGGCGGTCACATTGACCAGCTTGTCGAGCGAGCTGTACCGTTCCAGCAGGCTGAACTCCTCTTCCGGCTCTGGTTGCGTCGTACAGACACCGACTGTCAAGGCGCCGTTCGCCGAGGTAACGCGTGGACTCATTGGCCAATCCGATTCGGCTTGAGTCAACCATTTTGGACCCCACCACAAGGGATGTCCAACCAACTCCGGAGCGTGACACCTACGAGACGCACAGTCTGCTGGGTTCATTTCCCCTGGAGCATGTCTCCAGATTAAGGGAACCTCCGAATTCAAAATCTGCGAAACCCGATTCGCCACAAAAATCTCCAGCTTGTGAACTGAAGCCTTCAGCCAGCATAACACGATCTGGCTGTCCGTCCAAGCGTAGACCGTATCTTCTAACGCTATTGACCCACGAAGAACCGTCATCGTGTGGTTGAGCAGACGAGTCAGGAGAGCCGCTCCCGAAAGCTCTAATTTGGGAATGGTCAGGCGAGTGCGCAACGGCGCAACCTTGCTCTTGGCCATGACCAACCGCACATCAACCTCCCCCGAGGAGTCGACCGTACGCAGATACACCGCAGCTCCGTGGCCCTTCTCCGAGGCATCGCAAAACCCATGCAGGGTGGCGGTGTATCGTTTGGTGGGGACCAACCTCCGTGGCAGTGAAATCCGATTGATGCCAGGG
This sequence comes from Argyresthia goedartella, assembly GCA_949825045.1. NCBI lineage: Eukaryota > Metazoa > Arthropoda > Insecta > Lepidoptera > Argyresthiidae > Argyresthia > Argyresthia goedartella. The sequence continues at coordinate 38,385,284 of OX463810.1, forward strand.
AGGGTCGAAAAGAACGAGTCCCACTCTGAGCTCAATGACCCGCCGATCGGGTCGTCCCATTTCAGCTCAGCAGACCACAATTGCTGCATAAAACACTTGAGCTGAAATGTTACCGGGGTGATCCACCCGTTTGGATCAAATGTCCTAGCCACCGTTGAAAGGACGTTCCGTTTCGTCCAGACCTTCGGGGAGTCCAACTCGACCCGATACGAAAACATGTCTGACACCGGCTGGTACTGGACGCCTAATACCGACAACATATTTGGATTTTCCAAATTTTCAAAAATGTGGGGATCCTGCTGGTAGTCATCCGTAAGAGCTCAACTAGTTCGTCCCGACGAGCGAGCGCCTCCTCTACGGAATCTGCACCGGTACAGATATCGTCCACGTAGAGATCCTGCTCCAGGATTGCTGCTCCTCTAGGGAAATTTAACCGTTCTCGATCCGCTAACTCCCGCAGAGTGCGAATCGCCAAATAAGGACTAGACCGTAGCCCGTACGTGTTGGTGTTCAGCTCGTACACCCTGATGGCCTGATCTGGGCTCTCTCGCCACAGTATCAGCTGATACCGTCTATCGTCAGGGTGAATTACCGTCTGCCTAAACATCATCCGGATGTCAGCTACAAACACAACATTGTGTCGACGGAACCGTGTGATAACATCCGCGATGTCATGGTTCAACTTCGGCCCTGAATGCAAACACTGGTTCAGGTTCATGCCGTTAGATGTTGATGCCGATCCATCGAACACTACCCGTATTTTGCCCTCCGGGGTCCTCAAGACCGCGTGATGAGGCAGGAAGCAGTGGTCTTCACGCTTCCAGTCGATACCCGAAACCGAAATGTGGCCGAGCGACTCGTATTCCCGCATGAAGTCGAAGTATTTCTGCCGGAAAATCCCGTCACGCTTCATGCGTCGTTCCATCGACAGAAGCCGCGTCTTGGCTGCATGGTGTGAACTGCCCAGCGGTGGGCGATCACTCCGGAATGGAAGACGTGTGAGAAATCGACCTGACCGAAGGCGACCAGTATTGTTCCGATAAAACTGTTCACACTCTTCTTCAACCGGGTCCAACCGGCGGACCGTAGGTGGTTCCTCCACCTCCCAAAACTTCTGTATCACCTCCGAGAGTACAGAACCGAATAAGGGACTACGAGTCGCTAGGCGTGGGGCAGCCGGCATGACCGGACCCATTACCGCATGGCCCAGTCTGGTGTTGACCGAAACCAGACCAGTCGCCTGCAACACGTGGACACCTGGCACTAACAGGTATCCCAAGGCATCGACACCCAATAAAATGTCTATTGGGCCCGGAATATCGAACTCCGGGTCAGCCAGTGACAACCCAGCGACCAACTGTCGCACCGAGGGCGACAACCGTACGTGAGGGTGTGAGCCCATCACATTAGGCATGACTAATGCCGTGACCGTCAGATTCACCGATGAATCCACCCGTGACGAGAGAGTAATCCGACATACTCCCTTAACGGAACCGACTTCCGTGTTCCCAATTCCCCGAATGGAATGTGGATACTCCCTTACCGAAATGCCCAACCGTCTTACAAGGTTGCACGAGACTAAGCACCCCTGGGCCCCCGAGTCCAATAGTGCTCGTGCCACACAAGATTTGCCGTCCGAACTCCACGCTATCACAGAGGCGGTGGGGAGCATGACCGTCTGTGGAGTGGCGGCACCCTGTAAGTGGGCGGCGTGTCCCTAGCGGGAACCTCCGTCGGCCGTGGAGTAACTCGGCTGCTGATATGCCGGTGGCATATCAGACCGTATGTACATCAAGGGGTCCCAACCCGCATAATAGGCCCCTCGCTGTCCCGGTATCCGACCATACCGGACGGTGTACGGTGTGCCCGGTGGCCACCGTGGATGGATGGGGGAGAGCGGATCCAACCTGGGGCGCTCTAGGAATAGGGGCGACATCCGACTGTTCGCCTCTCTGTTCGCCTCCCAGAGCGACGGGCAGGGTGGCGCAGAAGGTGGTGGACTCCCAGCCTTCGCGCTACTCATAGGTGCCATCTGACACCCGCCCGTAACACGCAGTGAGCCAGCGGCCCGAAGTCCTCGCTGACCCTAGACAGCGGCGACCGAACCCCGGCTATCCCGCCTGTTACCCCCCGCGCTGCCCCCTTCCCCTCGGGGGGGGTCCCGTCCGCGGGTACCCCAGTCACCCCGTTGGTGACTCCCGTTGCCCGGAGGGGGACTGGGTCCGGCCCTGGTTGGGCCCTGTGACCGACCAACCTGAGTCCGGCCCTGGTGACCTGGTACCGGAAGACCAAGGTTCTGAAGGGCCTTAGTGGCCACCAGCACAGGGTTGAGCACCTGTACTCGGATGTCAACATCCCGGGTTACTCTTGGGATGCTAAACAGCTTCCCCAGCTGCGCATCAACCAACCGCCGTTTGTGTTGGTAGCGGTCAAACAATATGGGCCTGGCTTTCTCATAATTGCCCGCCGTGACCGTTAGGTGACCGACCAACTCCTTCGGTTCACCCCGCAGAACCATCAATAGTTGGGCCAACTTGTAGGCGTTGTCCAGGTCGTCCCGACCGTGGACCAAACTATCAAATAAATTAATGAATGCCGGCCACTCATCAATTGCCCCACTGAAGGCCGGAATCTCCAGGTGTGGCAGCCGTCCAACAACACCCTTCGGGGGTGGGTCTCCGTTACCCTCCCCACGGTCATTCCTTCGCGACCACTTAATTTTCTCCGCGCGACGCTCGATGTCGCCCAAGCATTCCATCGCTTGGTCAGCATCCGCGCAGAGCTGTTTCACTGCAGCCACCGAGGCTTCATCCGTAAGCCCGAGAGCTTCAGCCTCCGCAGCCAGCCGACACACCTTCCCGACGCGTGTCATTGCGTCCTCCACACGCTTGAGCAGGACATCGTCCATGTCAGGTCGCTCCACATACTTATGAGTATGGGCGAGCCATCTCATTTCCTCCCGGACACCATGTCGCAGTACCGTCAAGGGCGAAGGTGCCATGTTTACCGATTTAATAGATTCTGGTCTAATACTTCACTACCGAACTAAGTATAGCCAGAGACCAGCACTTGCCCGTCAGCGCTGGGCACAGAAATTAAAACTAAGTTGTCAAAACTAAGGCAACCACTAAAACAATTAAATCCTAAAAAATATTTAATATGGTCGCCCTGTGGACATCCACTCTAAATCAATTAGAGAATGCCACCATAAGGCACAATAAAAAATAACACACAACAATTTATTATAAGAAAAGGGCTATTTTTAATATAATGAAGGTAGCTGTGAACCTTCTAGAAGTGGCCCCGATATGACGCACACTTCCACTGAGGTCAGCAAAATCAGCTTAATACCCCTTAAATAGCCTGACCCTGCTCTGTAATCCGAAATAGCACTGCAATGCTATGGAACCCGACTGCAATACTATAGTCCGACCGAATGACTGTTTCTTATGCACACCGAGTAGTTTCCGACTACAAATTTATAATAATTGTTAACTAAATCGTCAATTATACGTTCACTAACCGGAAATGAACCTAAATTGTGGTATACCGACCACTCGACTCACTCACAAACTGATTGCCGACTAATCCGAGATACCCTTTTCTCCCAACTACAATGTGGCAAAAAAACAACCCTACAACCGTCCGTGAATCGATTTCCTACTAGGAAACCACGCTCTGCTACCAAAATGATTAAATTCCACGCCTCAACCGAACGGGCGTGGAATCTGGTAGGGTTGGTTTTCACCAGGAGTACTGACCTTTGACGCCGTGGACCGGAATTCGAAAGCTCAATTCGAGGCAGGAACACGGGATAAGGAGCACACGGGGGGTGAGGGGAGAGGAGTCGAATCTTACTTTCGTCGTAGCCCGATGCTGTCGCCGTCGTGTTGCTTGCCGACACAAAGGGTCGCTGTCCGAATGCGACGAATTGATCCACGAATCACATTAACCTTCCACAACACGAAGCACTCACTCCGATGACGTGAATCTACTTATTCCCGACGATTGTTCCGTGCTTATTATAATTACCACTCCGACCAGGCCCGACACCTGTGTTAGACAATTATTACAATGAAATACAGCCAAGGCCCGAACGCCATGTGCCGACATTTTTCTCATGTCAAAAAAAGTAACCTATAACTCGTCATCTCGTTTCTATACAAGTGACAGCTGCTAGTTCCGTTTCCGATCACTCGCGGTCCGAGTCGCGCAACAAAAGGAGGTGCGTTCCGAAGCATAAATATTAAACAATCAAGAAAACGACTAGGGTACTTCAACGGAGTAGGAAATCTCGCTCACACCTTATTCGGTGTCCTAGATGAAGCCTTTGCGAAGAAATACCCAGAAAACATAGAAAATCTACAATCAAACCAAGAATATCTCGAAATACATGCAAGAAACAAGACTTGATATGAAGAAACTCGACAAAAAAATAAACAAAGCCAAGAAGAATCATGAAATCCAGACGGACCGCCTAACAGACGTCTACAGAGGTATGCAGCTCTTCACTCCAGGTCAAATGATAACTCAACCACATATCAACTAGAATGTCTACCCGTCAAGGCCTTTCAGCAAAACACACAGACTTGAATAGTAGGGACAGGGCACGGAGCGCTTGAAGGTGTCGCTATAAAAACAGTACAAAATCGGGAAAATTGTACTGTTTGCAATCAGTCGCGCTTGGACGGTGACAGCCGATTGACATATCGGCAGCAAAAACAAAAATGGTGACCTGCGACGTAAAAAGGTGTAAATCATACCCAAATCGCAAAACACAAAAACAGGGAGTGTCGGTATCACAAGTAAATATTATATTTTCAATTACTATTGGCTTTAAATTGATTATCTATAAAATATTGTTCTCGAAAAAATCCTCAAACGAAAATCAACCATTCGACTGACGTAACTTTGTAGCGACGCGCGACGCACAGTGAAACTGCCCGCTTCCTATACTTGAAAAACGATCAGATTTCGTTATTTTTCTATTCGTAATGTCAAGATTACTATTCGTAATGTCATTAGATTACTATTCGTAATGCCATTTGGTTTCCCCCCCCCCCCCCCCCCTAACTAATTCATAACTTTTTCTATGATTAGGTAGTTTATTACTTATAAATTAAAATCAAGATCTTAAATTCCAAGTCACGCTACTAATGTGTATCTGTGAGCTTACATCCTCTTTCATAATTTAACGGCAAAGATTTTGATTTTGATTTGAGTTTGCCATCCAGAGCAAGGCAAACAGAGACGGTAAGCCCGCGTCCGCGCGCAGCGGTGTCGCGCCCCCGCCGCCCGGAGCCCGGCTAGCGCTCCGGGCCGCCAGCCTGCGCAAGGCTGGCGCGCGCGCGGAGGGGAATCAGGAGACAAACGACGACACGGCGACTGCGTGCATTTTCGTGAGTTCGACCTCCTGCTACACATAGCCCGCGCCCGCGCGCAGCGGTGACGCGCCCCCGCCGCCCGGAGCCGGCTCCGGGCCGCCAGCCTGCGCAAGGCTGGTGCGTGCGCGGAGGGGAGGCAGGAGGCGAACGACGACGCGTCGACTACGAGCGGCAGCCACGTGTTGGGACCGCAGCCCAGTTTGAGCGCCATTAGTGCACCAATCAGCGCGGCTTGGCTACAGAGAAATTGAAAATCCCGCGTGAAGGGACCTGTTGATCAATCTTCGATGGTAAGATACCGCTGATAAAGTTTCTGCAACTTAGTCCACCTGCAAGGTTTAAAGCGACATTGACATGCAGTTATGTCAGCCGTTCGCGGTTATTCCGGTAGTGCCTGCGCGTAAGGGGACATCGCTACTAAACGCTCGTGTGAGTATGAAATGAATCAGTCTATGCGAGACTGTTCAATTAAACATCTTGCGCAAAGATGTAGATATCTGATGGCTGGTTGTCGTGCATTTCTATTATCCCGGCGAAACTTGAGATCTAACTCAGTCTCTGCAACGTTTCCATCTGTGCAAAGTTCAAAGCGACATTTTCATACAGAAACATCGCCTGATGTTGGTAGAACGAGGCGGACAGAGTGGAGGCAAACAATTTTCCTACAGTTTTATTGTAACGTTTTACTCATTTACGTGATATCTTAACCCTTTTTAAGCCAGTGACGAAGAAATATAAAATCAACACTATTTTATATTCCATTTATACTAATTACTTTATGTAACTTTCTTTACTTTGAAATCAATAATTTCCATTTTAGCGCTGCTGCTTTTAAGGGATTAAAAGGGAGTTCTAAACATTAGGTATGTGGCTGGAGGACCGGCTATCTATATAATACAATACTCAAAGGGTAAAAGGGTAATCATAAATTACTCTTATTGTGGTGTTGGTCTTACATTTAATAAGTTAAACCACATTGTTAAAGAACTTTGAGTACCTACCTAGCTGATTTCCTCCAACCCCTAATATAACAACGCGTTACAATCTAACAGAGCCGTCGTTTTTCAAACCGACTACTTTCATCAATCCGGCAGTATATGGTCGGCAATATGTCTACTTCACTGCTTCAGACAATTATCACTGTAGCAGTCACCTTTCAGATTCATTATCCAAAGATATAGTCTGCTAATATCATTCAGACAGTTATCCACCAGGATATTGTCGGAGCCATATAGAGAAGTTATCTACATTACTTCTCACAAATGACCTACGTGTCACTGGACCGCGCAGGTCTTCATAATTCACTAGGTAAGTGGCTGTAAGAATGCACTTTTAAGTAAGGAGCTGATGACAGTCCTCGAGTCTCTCAGGACATTAATATAAATTTGAGATTATATATACATCGTGATTTTTTCACATCTCCACTATTTATTTAGTTGTTTCTCAATAGTCGCTTTACTTCGACATATCCCAAGCGAACAGCAAAGGCAGCTTTAACCAAGTCGACGAAATCGAGGTAATCTAACCATAATGTGTCTTGGATGTGGCCGGTGCGGCATACAGCCCACAAGCAGAGTTCCTTAATATTTCTACAGCTGTTCCGTAGAGTACCTACATAGTAAAGGAATAATAATTATAAAGTAGCAATGGAGTATTGAATATCGGACTGAGCATGATATACATTAGCATATTGAGCGTGGGCGCCATTGTGCCTCTGCCGCCCCGTATGGGAAAAGGCGTGACGCTATGTTATGTTAGGACACCAACCTAGTATTTCTAACAGTGAACTAGCATAATGACAGTTTTTCAAAACTTTTATAACCATTACACATTATTATTTTAATGAATGTTATGGCCATGCTGGATTATCCCAATGAAGTATGTATATTAGACTTTTATGGTCCAGTCCTAGGTAACATGGTTTCAGTTAATGTTGTCTACACAGCTGCGGTAATAATGAAAACGCGTTCAGATACTTGTATTAGGTATCTGATCAATGATAATTGAATACGATGGATACTAAACTTCTTTATCACTGTAGGCATTTACAAATATGCTTATTACGCGTAAACTCGTCTTTTTCACTATGCTTGCCCACTGCAGAAGCATCTTCAGTTGAGTCAGATAGCCACACTAGCTCCTGTAATAGAATCAGCCACATCTAGCTATTCTTCTCAGAAGTGATACGAAAAGGTATTTAGATTAATTGAGTAACTTTATCATTAAAGTCAGATTACAGAGTTGTTCGCCAGTCTTTTGCAAAGACCAATCATATGTGGAAGTACATAATCAGTGGTAATGCATCCAGGAGGCGCACTCCCAATTCAAAATACAGCAATTGTAATTTGATTATACCTACTGCTAATCACTAATTTCATCAATGTTTTGTGTTTAAATTTGAAACAGATTGGCCCTGTGTGTGCAAGGTACAAATTATAATAACTCATTTTCACACGTATTCGATTCGGCACGCCTACGTCTCTAGCTCCGAGTTTCGTAGGTCAGGCGACCGACCTGATATCCTGACCTCACAACTGCAGTCTTGGTAGTCGTCGAACAGAATGGCGAACTAGCAGCCAACCACCGAGCACCAATCTCGGTGAACTTGTACGTAAGTGATGACTAAAGGGAAAACCTACTGGAGGTAAAGCTTTGCATATTGTTAGATTCATATAGATCAGATGAGTCTTAATAGCCAGAAACTAACTAACCAAGTCTAACCTAGCCAGCCCGGAACTCGGCTGGCTTCAAAAGATGACTTCATCAGACCTTTCTTAAGTCTGTGTTTGTTTATATCTATTTGCCTTATTTTTGAGTTGCATTTGCGCAGCCTATCTTTTCATCACGTACACGATGATCCATACACATCAGTATCATAATTTATATAAGGTTTCCATAAATGAACTCCTAGTCATATCACATTGGCGTTTTTAACTCAGCAGTCGATACCAAACACTACTCAATATTAGGCTTAAAGCCAGGTAACGTCAGGTATAATATAGCAATTTTACCTGAAAATAAAATTGTTATTATACATACTTACCTGGCTTTAAGCCTAGGTAAATCGCTGCCTGCTGTGCACATTACTGTGCATTGCATGATCGTGACACATTCTTAGACACGATCAGCTCTTTATTGAGTTGCCAATGACCTGAAAATTGAGCGCGCGCAATAACGCTGGCTACAATTGCCGCCATTTCTGAAACTTTACGCGCGCAATGTTGCTGAGGTTCCATACGGATATGACATGTATTTTAGGAGTTTTAAACAGGAAGTGAGCTGTTTAGGGCTAAATTCGTCGCACCGGAAAGGAAGTCAAGTATGCTACTCAATATTAGGCTTAAAGCCAGGTAAGTATGTATAATAACAATTTTATTTTCAGGTAAAATTGCTATATTATCTATCATATTTTTATATATTAACTTTTGTATGTGTAACTACTGTGGTTATTTTTTGTTCCAATTCTACCCCTCAGTTTTTTACTAATTACTTACGTCAACAGCTAGTGGAAAAAAGCGAACCACATCAGCACTTTTGTATTACTTCATAATAAACGTCATTTACAAATGTTGGTGGATTTAACTACAACTATCAACTCCCAACATACTAATCAAACAGGCTGCTGCAACAAGACCAGACGGCCCGTACAGATTCCATTGAAACCTCAGATGACAAACAAAATGCTGTATCTGGCTTGTCGGGTCCCCTATTTGCTGCTGGACTGCCAAATACGGCATTTTACGCCTTTGGGAGCAATCAATATGCTATCGCTATGCGTTTTCCATTATAACAGAATTGGGCCCCAGTTCACGAAAACAGTGGCGCGGGGCGGCGCGGGATAGCAGCATTGCGCCCATCGAATTCGTGAACGCGGCCTTAGGGCTTGTCCTCATTCGGCTCACAGTGTGCGGCTTGCCCTTTATCACACGCCCTTAGAGATAAGGAGTAGCGTAACTCACGGTCGTTATTGACCTGCTCCTCGATCACCTCCACCCTCAGTATGACGCAGAGCTCAGCCAACGTCTCCAGGTGGTTGATGTGTATGATGTGTGGGCGCAGCGTGTCGTACAGGCCCGTACATAGCGACTGCAGGTACTCGCTGAAACGTTTTAATGGTTATTTTAGCATTTTTTATGAAAATAATAAAATGGAATGTTGAAAAAACCAGCCAAGTGCGAGTCGGATACGCGCACGAAAAGCACCGGACACACTTTCATATGGCATGTCACACGACACAGTTGGAATTTTTCATTTTTAATTTCCTGATTTGCCCTCCAAAAGTATTCAGTATTCAGTATTTATTGTGTCACATAAATAGGTACATTTCACTTATAAGTAGGTACTCTATAATTATATGGGACCCGTTAGGGCATTGCATAGTGACTTAAATAACTAGATTATCATTCACATTCATTTCATTCAACGACGATAAAACTTTACTTATACTATAGTTACCCCCCAAATTCAAAATTAATTCGTTCACGTAACATGTTTGTGTTTGGGTCACTGTAAATACGTATACTAAATTTCAACTTGATCGTTCCAGAATTTGGCCGTTTAATATACTTTTACACACGGACGGACAGAGACACGAGTGATCCCTGTGATGATCTTGTTTTTCCTTTTTAACCGACTTCAAAAAAGGAGGGGGTTCTCAATTCGGTTGTATTTTTTTGTTTGTTACCTGAAAGCTGCTACTATTTATGAACCGATTTCAAATATATTTTTTTAATTGAAAGGTTGTCCATCCAGTTTGATCCCAAATTAGAAATCGGTCCATTAGTTTGGTTTCTGGATTTATGATATCATCCAGGTAAACGAAATTGCTTATTATTGCTTTACTGTGACTTATCAGTGGTGGTAGATGAATTCTGTCTATAAATATGTATGTTCGTTTATAATGTCGTGTGGACTGGACTGTCAGACAGACAGATATCGTAGCCTTGTTTTCGTGTATTTTCACGACATTCGCTTCATGATCGGGAAGGAAGAAATAGGGCTTGTTATTTTTTAAGTTTTTAACTTGGTGAATTATGTGTGGTGGATTTATGATATCATCCAGGTAAACGAAATAGCTTATTATTGCTTTACGGTGACTTATCAGTGGTGGTAGATGAATTATGTCTATAAATATGTATGTTCGTTTATAATGTCGTGTAATTCGTGTGGACTGGACTGTCAGACAGACAGATATCGTAGCCTTGTTTTCGTGTATTTTCACGACATTCGCTTCATGACCGGGAAGGAAGAAATAGGGCTTGTTATTTTTTAAGTTTTTAACTTGGTGAATTATGTGTAGTGTTTATGTTCTTTGCTTGCATTTTTTTTTTACTTATGTGCCGTATATTTCACTGTGGTATATAAAATGTAGGTATTACATTATATCCCATAGTGAAAAGTGAGCTTTATCATATTATTGATTATCGGAAGACAGATTTCGTAGTCTCGTAATTTCCGATGACGATCTGTCACGTGTGGTCGATTTAATAATTTGTTGGCTTCCATGTCTGACAAGACTATGCTTTCCAAACTTCTGACTCTTCTTAACGCAACATATATTTGTCCTTTTGCATATTTTTTTTGCCAAGGTCAATCATAGCTCTTTCGGGAGCGGACCCTGTAGTTTACGAACTGTGACAGCCCAGCTTAATATAAGAGACAACATACAACTCGAGGGGTTACGGAGACGCTCCACATCTCCGTAATCCCTTGTTGCCTGTAAGGTACCTGTACCTTGATGGTGGTATGGGTGCACACACGGTTTCAATCTTTTAGCCTCTGACCAATAGTTTCATCATCATCTTGTACAAAGACGACATTCTCATCCCGACAGGAGAGGAAGACATAGGGCTTCAACTTGAAGTCGGTTTTTTATGTTTTTTACTTATAAATAAATAATAAATAAATATTAGAGAACAATCTTATAATATTCGAACTAGGCCCATACTAAGCTCAACAAGGCTTGTTTTAGGGGATACTAGACGACGATATATCCAAGACGAAGAAACAAATGTTCATGCTCATCACACAAATATTTGCCCTTACCGGGATTCGAGCCCAGGACCGTCAGCTTCGTAGGCAGGGTCACTACCCGCTAGGCTAAACCGGTAGTCATGGTGATAATTAAGGTATTTTTTTTTAGGTCCATCATAATTCAACACTAGACGAAATATTATGTCCTCTAGGGTTGAATTATGATGGAACGAAGATGTTTCTTCATCATTCAACTATACCCTTGATGATCCACTCCACTGTGGTAACATTAAACGAAGCCATGCAAAGGTTTGGGTTCAACTCATGATGATTCAAACATGATTAAAGATTTATCACTACTCACTCTAAGGCCTAGGACGGTTAAACACAAACATAAAGAGTGTCGATATAGTGCACATTCGTCCCTGCAAGCGTGCACCAACAGTCGTCGTCGAGTTTCCCCTCGGAGGCCTGCAGCTACATCATCAGTACTCACTCTAAGGCCTGCGAGGGCTGGCTGAAGAAGTGTCCATACAACGCGCACTCGTCCCTGCAAGCGTGCGCCAACAGGGAACAACTGGTTCTCAGTAGCGTGCAGTGGTCCCTGTCGAGTTTCCCCGCGGAGGCCTGCAGCTACATCATCAGTACTCACTCTAAGGCCTGCGAGGGCTGGCTGAAGAAGTGTCCATACAACGCGCACTCGTCCCTGCAAGCGTGCGCCAACAGGGAACAACTGGTCCTCAGTAGCGTGCAGTAGTCCCTGTCGATTTTCCCCGCGGAGGCCTGCAGCTACATCATCAGTACTCACTCTAAGGCCTGCGAGGGCTGGCTGAAGAAGTGTCCATACAACGCGCACTCGTCCCTGCAAGCGTGCGCCAACAGGGAACAACTGGTCCTCAGTAGCGTGCAGTAGTCCCTGTCGATTTTCCCCGCGGAGGCCTGCAGCTACATCATCAGTACTCACTCTAAGGCCTGCGAGGGCTGGCTGAAGAAGTGTCCATACAACGCGCACTCGTCCCTGCAAGCGTGCGCCAACAGGGAACAACTGGTCCTCAGTAGCGTGCAGTAGTCCCTGTCGATTTTCCCCGCGGAGGCCTGCAGCTACATCATCAGTACTCACTCTAAGGCCTGCGAGGGCTGGCTGAAGAAGTGTCCATACAACGCGCACTCGTCCCTGCAAGCGTGCGCCAACAGGGAACAACTGGTCCTCAGTAGCGTGCAGTAGTCCCTGTCGATTTTCCCCGCGGAGGCCTGCAGCTACATCATCAGTACTCACTCTAAGGCCTGCGAGGGCTGGCTGAAGAAGTGTCCATACAACGCGCACTCGTCCCTGCAAGCGTGCGCCAACAGGGAACAACTGGTTCTCAGTAGCGTGCAGTGGTCCCTGTCGAGTTTCCCCGCGGAGGCCTGCAGCTACATCATCAGTACTCACTCTAAGGCCTGCGAGGGCTGGCTGAAGAAGTGTCCATACAACGCGCACTCGTCCCTGCAAGCGTGCGCCAACAGGGAACAACTGGTCCTCAGTAGCGTGCAGTGGTCCCTGTCGAGTTTCCCCGCGGAGGCCTGCAGGGCGGCGGCGGTGGGGGCGCCGGCGACACGCGCCCGACGCGTGGCGTACTCTCGCTGGATGTCGGACAGGAATGACGCGTAGCTGGCGATATAAGAATAGAAATCACTTAAATAAATTTATATAGAAGTAGATTTAGACACCAGCAGCAGTGGAATCAAGCTGCCGATGATGACTACGAGGTCAACCTAATATTGGCTTACCAATTTATGCACAAAATCAACAAGAATTGATGACTCTTATTACCTATTCCGGAACAATATACCATGTAGCCCACGTAATTAAAATGATTTACTTGAGATGGCTATACACAAGAGTGTATACCTACCATATTCAGATAATAGATTAATAATATTTATGGTGTAGGAACAAATGGGTTGTTTAAGGTTTACTTACTCTGTATTACTCTCTGCCCTTTTCTCTATCTCCCGGATAACCATTTGCAGTTTTGGCGCAGCGGCTTGGAACTTTCCGAAGTACACCTGAAAATTTGTGAGCTGAAGTTGCCAGTCAGTTCAGAGCAAATCTCTTGGGTTTTCATCGAGAGGAAACAAGGAGTTTATACCTATTTATACTCGTGTAACCATATCTACAAATAAGAAAACCAACTAATTTTGGTTTTCTTTCACCCCGCAGGTTTGGAATCGACGAAGGTCGAATATTATTTGACCAGAATATTATTCCTGCTATAAGGTGGCCGTCAGTGTACGCCCCGGATACGCCCTGTCCGCGGTCTGTCGTGCTGGCTAAAAAGGCATGACGAAATGTTGTTGTAGAACTTATTGAGATCCTACAAATACCTCTTTTGTAATGTGACAGTATTTGTATGTGCGTTATTGTCACTACTCACTCACGGCCATTAAAATAAGGATTATTTGATTATTTGACTGCTAGGTGTAATTTAGTCAGAGTACGCACGGCATAAGCCGTGTCCGCGGTCTCCTGGCTGTCTCTCGGCGCCAGCACTTGCTCCGCGGCGTGGTTGAGCACGTGCGTCACGTACGAACGCACTTGGTTGATGGCGCGGCTCTGCAGGTGACGGTACTTCACTGCGTACGCGTGAGCTTCTTTGTAGTTGCTCTGGAATGATCATAAACTCGTTGCTGTGTGACGCTGCCGTCAAATCATTAAATGCCAATGACTATCTCTAATATCATCGCCCGAGGATAAAGTGTCGTATTTTATAGTCTCCTGTGATCAGCCCCCTTATTTAGTAACTCACATCCACCTCTAAACCAAGGCAATTAGTGTCAAAGTGACGATTGTTTAATGTATGGGAAAACTGTCACATTTTCAGTTTTCAGTTGATTTTAGTTATTGAATAAGGGCTCAGCAGGATTTGACTAGTTGTGTTGTTTGGTGCAATAATTTGGCTTAACGATATAATTAACAGAGTTGAGTTGAATTGTTGCATAGATCCACGTTTAGGTTATATTAGGTTTTTCAAAGCTCACTTGCAAGCTCGGCTTTTAGATTTCGTTTAGACGCCAAGCTCTTAAGTGTAAATGATGTGGTTCTAAATTGCTAAACCAATTTCAGAGAATGATCAAAACCAACAACAACACACAGGCAAACACATCCTCAAATGGTAACTTTTGTTTGAAACTCACGTGCGTCTTCATATACTCGGCGCATTCATCAATCTTGGCCAGCACATTGAAGAATGTGTCGCTGTTGACGGACATGGTGGGACTACTCAGCCGCTGCGACAGATGCTCTACTTGTGTGAAGTAGTGGAGGTTCTGTTTTATCTCGTCGCCTGGAAAGCGGAAGCAAAGCTTTGTGTAAACAAAACCAACATGGTGTCACGCAACAATTCTTATAAGGGGCGGCAGAGGCATAGATGTGCCCATGTTTAGCCAGTTATTCAATAGTAAATTTTGGGTCAGAGGGAGCCAGCCTATTGCCGACACTATGGAGAGGTGAAGGATTTGTCTATAGCTGTTTAATGTAAGCCTTACTTTGTATGGTAAGGTAAGATAAGCAATGAAACAATTTTGTTGAAAAAAAATGCAAATGATATTGTTTTATATGGGTGAAGAATGTGTGTATGTGTGTTATGTCCAGTGATCGGAATAGGTAGAGCTAATTTACCTAATTTTCGTGGAACAGAGGTGAAAAGTGGAGACTTCCTTAGAATATTTATTTTTTGGGACAATTTATCCCGTTTTTGGGACAACATTTAAATGTATTAAAATACATGCCGTAGTGGTGCTAAGATTTGTTTTTATAAATGAATTATGTTATTAATTTACAGTAAAATAATTAAATTTGATTGTGGTTTTTTTCTTTTGATATTGTGTTTTTTAGTAGAAATTACTTTATTGTCTTTATCAGTTAACCTGTCAAAAGTGGGCGACATTTTGGATTTCTTTTCCCACACTGTGCAATCCAATTTAGAACGATTCACTGACAGGCGTTTTTGAGTGCCGGTTTCTGATTATAATGAAATTCTCTAATTCCAGTTAGAATTATGGTTATTTCTTATTGAAATAGTATTCCTAATAGAATCCTTTACCTTTTCTTACAATTGCACCTGTATTTCAATTCGCTGTCAGCTTATTTTTGTTATTCAATATCTAGTACCCTAAATTATACTTGAATTACTGAAATATTTGAAAATAACGCAGTATTTGGCCTTAAAGTTTGTTTTAATTATGCTTTATCATGTCTTAAACTATAATAAACCTAAACACAGTTTATCTTCTTATATTTATTTAACATAAAACTACTTTTCAAAATGGTACAAGAAAGGCTGGACTGTTGGACTGAGTAGCGTTGGTGTAAAATGACCGAATCACATCAAAATTATTTATTCATTATCTAGCCTTTTCCTTCATGTGCATTTTGACATAAGGTAGAAAAAGATCGGAACAACATTAAAGCAGCAATGAGTGTGAAATAGCACCTACTCATTCCCACCACCTCCGGGTCGGCGCGCTGACCAGAAGTTAAGAAAAACCATTTTTAAAGATAATAAAGATATCATTGTTACAGCAAGCAACATAAAAAAAAAACAGAAAAAATAACTAACTCTATTTCTATTGGTTTCCCCTAACCAAAAGAAGGCTTACCAATACTAGACAGCTTAGTCTGATCTGCTAGAAGCTGCTCGCTCATTGTGTGGAGGGTGTTCGTTTTGTCAGCAACCAGGTTATATTCTTCTGACAACTTGTTGAGATCTGACAATGTTGCTCCAATCTGGTATGTTTTAAAAATAGATGAATTAAAATAAAGTGAATGTGCCTATAAATGTGGTCATAAAAAACATAATTATCTTGGTCATACCTGGTCCATCAATGCTACACATTTGTTTCTTCTTTCTTCTAACTGATTCTGATACGCCTCGTATGGGGCATCGTAAGTTTTTACATTACTCTGGCAGAGGGTTTCATACCAATCCAGAAACTCATAGGTTGTACCCACGAGCGGTATGCAGACTTCTGTGTCGGTATCCTCCTCTCCTATAGCTTGTTCTATCTGTTCCTGTGGAATATAAAGAGTTGTGTAAAGCAGAAATAAATGGTACCCTTAGAATAAAACTGATACAAACATTTTGAACATAAATCGTGCGAGTGATGAGACTTTCTAAGTCTATTATAGCTTCTTTTTGGGTGGAAGTGAGTGGCGCTAAGGGTTTTTCGTGGGACTCCCATTGTAGTAAGCGATTTTGAATCTCTTTTAGGGTCAAATTAGCCATATTTGTGCATATAATCGAAAGAAATATGCCGTCTGTTTGTGAAAAACTAATGTAATGTTGGTTGACGACGTGACGTCTCGAAATCATAACACATTGACTGACAAAAGAAACGTCAAACTGACATTTTTTTTTTTCTATTACCAAATGCTCTATGGTCTGCTATTATCTCTGATATTTTAACGCCACCTATTATCGAGTAGCGTAGCTAATGTTTTTAATCGCCAAGCCACCGTAAACAATTCTATTGTTATATTTATCAACACAGAGATGGCGGCACTCTGACTACATAATATTGAGTTTGAAGCTCTGTAGAACTAGATGTCGCTATTTCTATTCGCTGATTTCTATTATACTTTCGAATAAATTCAGAGAATCTTTCAGATCCACCTTCCTACTGAGATTTGATGTGGGTTATTCCACGTACTCGAAGTAATCTTCGAGTACGTGGAAATGAAAATGGTAGAAAAACCCTTGTTTTGACTTGAAATCTTGTTAGCAGAGTTAATTTCAAGTTCATCTATCACTAAAACCACACTACTAAGGCCTAAGCTAACTGTTAGCAGTAATCAAACTAAAGCTAAAGTATGACTCTTCTTGGGAACACCATTGTTTAATTAATAAGTATTATGCGCTACTTCCTTTGGTTGATTACCCTTTTTATCTTGTATTTTGAGTACGATTAAGTGTAATTCGTTGGGTCGTAGGTTTGCCAGGTGTACAATGGGCCGGCTATACGCGGAAAGCTTATAACGCCCTTCGTGTCCAGTACAACAATGCTTTCAGGGTGCTGCTGAGGCTGTCCCGATTCTGTAGCGCATCAACAATGTTAGCGGAGGCCCACGTAGACGACTTCCATGTCATACTGCGCTACAGAATGGCCTCTGCGATGGCCAGGCTGAGGGGGACTACCAGCGGCCTCCGGAGAGTATGGGCAGACCGCATGGATTGTTACATCTTGGCTCACTGGATCAGGACATATGCATGTGTGCGATCGGCCGGTGGCCCAGGTGATCCGTGGTTGTGTGCCTAGGTGCTTAAAAAGAGTAAGTGCTAACAGAGATATTTATTTGTATACTTTTATGTGTTTGGTAATTTTCTATGGGTAATTGAGCCTAAAATAAACATTTATGCATTCATTCTCAGACCAACTTCTTGCAACTTTTTTTTAAGGATGTATTTACCTACATAATTACATGTTGAATAGCCTAAACAGTAAACTAAAACCTACACTAAATTAAAATGTTCGCTTAGATGTCTTTATGGGTTCGTCGATCGTCAGGGCCGAGAGCCGAGGGCCTCGAAGCCGAACGGCATAAACAAACACTCGTCGCAGAGTTTGGCGTATCTGGGCCGTTTGAGACACTGCCGCGGCCACCGCAGCGCATGCTGTGGCCTGAGTTCGCCGGCCGGTGACACGGTGCCAGCGTTACCACTAAGGCCGCGTCCCGCTCCGCCAGGGACTCAGCGTCATTCCGTCTGGCCTCTAGCCATCGCCAAGTGCCAGGCCACTGGGCACGCCACATCTGGCAATGGCAAACTGGCAAGGGCAACGGGCCCGTGGACGACGTCATTAAGACTGGCATGACGGGACCACCGGCTGGCGTTGCGTTGGCAGGAGAGGCCGTGGTGGCGAGAGTAAGGTACGGTCTAGCACGGTGCTGGCCGATGTATTGACGGGATTGCGTGCAGATAGTAGCCCGACTCGTTCACCCTGGTTGCTAGGAGACCAGGGCACCCTGCTGAACTACAACTTAAACTCGACTTAATTTCATTAAATCTTTCTAGGCTTCTTATGGTAGCAAAGAGGATTAGGGTATTGTTAAACAAATAAAGACATACGTTTGAGTAGTTTTGCATTTATTGGGTATGAGGAACCTTTCTGGTCAACATAAGCTACAATGGGCATTCTGTATACAGTATATTTACAAATTCAATATTTTATAATATACATCCACCAATAGGTCTAGAGTAATGCGTAACGAGTTGAATATTGTAATCACAATAATTATGAAGACCTAAGTTCATCTATACACACATACGTACGTAGCGTTTCTTGTACAAAATACTATTTCTATTAGTAAAATAATCACGTTATCGTATCGCTGGAACTGTGTCTACCCCGTGGGGACCATTCTTGCTTTCATCCTTGCATCCTACGTGCTACAGACAACCATCCATGCCACAGTCACCAGCCAACTTCTTGTTCGTATTCTCAAGACACATTGAAGCGAGTTTATAGATACAGCAGATATTGTAACTTGGGCATATACTATTAGTAGAACCACTCGCGCTGGTTTGCAAAACCCTTTGAACCTGGTTAGACACAATTTCCTATCAATATGTACACCGCACTCAAAGTCTCATAGGCATAATTCTATTACAACTTGTACTATATACAAATAAAATTATATTGAATTAAAAAAAATACACGTAAATCGCTATAATCTCTATTATCATTATATAGGATTGGAATAAAAATTTAATTTTTCTTCTTTACTCTCCACATATTGGCGCAAATTTTACTAAGCCAGCATGTCACTCTCGCAAGAACTCTAAACGTCTATTCAATATAACTAGTTCGGGATTACATCCATTATAATGAACATTCATGTCATTACAGAGTCTAGTCACTTTAAGAACTAAAAGAGAAGCAACTCACACAGACAGACATACACATGTCTGCAGATCAGTTACTCTCTGGAGAAACAAGCAAACAGACAAGCATGGAAGAACACTCAAAATGTAACGCAACGCGATAAAATATTGATAAATAACTTAAGTTAACGAAACATATAAAATAAATTAACACACAGTCATTGTTCAAACTCGTTTTACCGCAGAAACTTCTTACAGCGAAATCTTAAATGGAATACATTATTGTGGATAACAATACCTAAACTTTAATAATCGAATAAAAAATATACTCGCTAAATCGAAACCAGACTGGTTGCAGAGACACGTGCAGATAAGCATGGCACAGCTAGTAAATCTGCACCCTTACGATTAGTATAACAGAAAAATATATTATCTTTTTTAATCCGAAGCTAGAATATTGAAGGCAGATCGTGTGATGCTGTGCGACGTCTTAGTGTATCATATTGTTCGCCTCGCACGGCGCATCAGCGCGCGCGTGCGCTTGACGCGCGAGCCCTCGGCGCAAGAGTCGCTCGTGTCCGCTGCTTCCTCGCGTTAACCTACTCTAACATAGCACAGCCATAGTGACTCCGGGCGTTCCTGCGAGCGGGAGCGTGGTCGCGCACCGAGGGGGCGGCGGGCCGGCGGGGCCGGCGGGGTGAGGGGCGGGGCCTGTCGGCCGCAGCGCCGGCGCTTACGAGGCCGGCGGCTGTGGGCCCTGCGGCGCCGGCGACGGCTTGGCGCCCGCAGCCGGCAGCTGCGCCAGCGTGTCCTGGCTGGCATGCGCGCGAAGGAACGTGTTCTCCACCTCGAGCTGGTTGATGCGCTCCACCAGCTCGGCGATGCGCTCCTTCAGCACATCCACCTCCTCGCGCACCGCGTACATCAGGTGGCTCTTCACCAGATCCTGCAACAACAAAAACATACTCTTCAGTTCACTGAAAGTAGAGCAATAGATAAGGAAATAGCAGATTCCAGAGAATCGGTTCATAGTTACAATGTGAGAAGAGAAGGGATCAGAATAATGTTTTGTGATATTTCTTAATTGAAAATGACTGTCTACAAAATGTTCTCCAAGACAGCAATAAAAAGAGGTCTTGGCATATAGCTAGAGGTAGACAGCCTGAATATATAAACATCAAACTCTATAAACATTTGGTATTGAATGAGAATTGTCGTCGTACAAGTTTTTCTACCACTCCAAAGCCGACTGAATCCGATTTATCCGCACGACCGACGTCCACGGACTGACAGCAATCAATGCTTGCGCAAGAGGCATATCAAAATCCATTGACTCCACATTTAAGATGTAAAAATAAATATCAATACTGACAAATTAAAAGAATAACAAACTTGATAAACATTTAAAGGGAACTGAAGAATCAGCATTCCTAAAATCATTATATTAAAGAAGTAAATATCTCTACAAGAGGGATGAAGCCATCACTTGCTCGAGTTTCCGTAAAAGAATCCAATCGCGATCAAAATCTAATTCTAAATAAATATGAATGTTGACCAAACATAACGTACATTTGTATTAGGCACGACCACATAGCAGGGCTCCTTCTGTCCCTGCTGCCAGATCTCGTACAAGCAGCCCACGCGGGGGTACGCTACGTCGATCATGTTTTCAGTGTTGATTGAAAAATTCACGGTCACACGAGTGTCGCCGACGACGTCTGATATGATAGTGATATGAGGTATAAGCAAGACGGGGCAAGCTTCGCGGTTGCGTCCTGGCAGGCGACTGGTGGTCTGCGCGCGCGTCGGCCCTATATAACACGCCCGCACACGTCATCTCCACGCGGGCGCGCCGTGCACTCCGAACTCGACAACAACATTATATTTACCTACCTACATTGCCGGCGATATCAACAAAGCTCTTGTTTTCTTATAACCAGCCCTTGCGATAGACGAGTATGAGAAATTTTACGATACATGGGATGAGCAAATAGTGGATCTACCTAAACAAGGAGATCGCTGAGGTGGACGAGAAAAGTCATACTGATACGTTGTAAGTATGTAAGTATGCGGATGTGATTGGCAACTGCAATAAATTGGCACGAAAGGAATATTTTCCACGAGACTTCCACTGAACATACTCAGCGGCATTGCGTGCGCATGCGAGTAAATTAACTCAAAGATAGAGCTAAACAATTCAGATCGTCATAGAATAGATCACCTAGATCGAGTAGGGCTTATGGCACATTTTAGATAGGTACATAGGCAATAGGCAATGAAAAACGACAAAAAAAAATAATGTAAATTATAAACCTCATGTTTATTTTTTTTGTTATTGAACCAATTTACGTCCCTAGAAACAAAAATTAAACAAACCCCATAAAGATTAATCCATGTATATTAAAAAGACGTATCAAAGTAGTTGGAACAAATTGAGAAAAATACAACTTATTGTGTATTTTCGAAACTCTGTGGTACGCTATTGTTGACAATGAACATGCTGCGGCTCACAATTATTAAGCTTGATTGAAATCTATTTTGGTACTCAATGGAATGAAGTGATCCAACAGTTGCGAGAGAAAAACGGTCGCTCAACTACTTATTACAAAATGCATCGGAGGAATTTTATCGCCTGAATGAAAAAAAAACACATGAACATAAATAAATATAATATGCCGCATTCGAAGGTGAAGTTGAAGTCACTATAAATAATTCATTGATGTCACTTTATGAAAAGTATGTGGCAAGACATTCAACAATACCATAACAACTCGAGTAGAAGCTGTAAAAACTACTGTGGCAGCCAATTAAACATTTTATATAAATTGTAGAAAAAACCAGCGGCATTATACCATCAAGAACTTGAATATAAATTACACAATTTGCGTCAGAGAAAAGGTAAATCGTAGATGTTTTTCACAAGTCCGCCTACCTACGGAGAAGAAATGAGTTTAAAACCAGATGAAATTTTTGCATGACTCAAATGAAACGATGCAGTTAAATCTCAGGAGAAAATACCCAAGTA
Source organism: Argyresthia goedartella (assembly GCA_949825045.1). Lineage (NCBI taxonomy): Eukaryota > Metazoa > Arthropoda > Insecta > Lepidoptera > Argyresthiidae > Argyresthia > Argyresthia goedartella. The sequence goes on from OX463810.1 coordinate 38,407,528, forward strand.
GTTGGCGCTAAAATGTTTGTGTATGCTTAAATTAGAACTGCGGGTGCAGAAATAGACCGGCCGATGAGTGTTTATGAGGAGGTGCCTCCTTTAATAAGCCTGTTAAGTCGCACCGGTTGTGTCTGGTTTCCATAATATTTATTGGAGCCTCTTGCGTCATTGGCACCGATATCAATTGATGATGATGGTGAGGAGCCCATGAACGCTGAATAAATAATTGATTCTAGGCATTTCGACTTAATCCCCATTCGGAAGAGTAAGATAGTGCGAAACACAATTTGAGCGTTTTATCAACGATACATTTATCGTTTTAAAGAAGAAAAATGTTGTGATATTAGGTGAATTTAATAAGATAAAGGTAAAAAATATTTTAATAGAACGTGTGTCGATGTAAACATTAACAAATAGGTAGTCATAGATAAAATAATAACCTTACTTTATGCTACGAAAGATATAAGTAAAGTGGGAATAGTTAGATCATCAATTACAAAATAGGTTATTCATTATATTGTATAGCACCACACATATACTGCTAAATAAGAAAGTCAACTTAAATTACAAATACATAATAAATAATATACTATGAATATTATCTGCTACTTAGATGAAATAGGAAAATAAAATTCTGTAAACATTCGGAAAGAAATCGACAGCAGAAGCTATCAAGGTAAAGGAAGTATTGTTCTCACTACTCATGCATGATAGTAAAGTATCACAAACAAAATAATAGGTAACGGTGATAGTTAAAAAGAAAATACAAAACGTCATCACAACAAGAATAATCGTAAAAGAGTTCGATAAATAAAGCAACAATAATAGAACGTAAAAAACGTAAACATAAATTTAATGAAATGCAACATTAAATTTACATAGATTTAAAAGTGATATCATCACCGTTTATGGCCGGGAAGCAAAACAACACAGCTTTGTTTTGAAGTTAACCAAGTGGCTAACTAATTTGGCAGTAGCCACATGTGCCTTATTTGAATATTAATGGTGTTGTTTTTATTCGTTCGACCGATTTTTTTGTCACGAACATTTTCCATTGGGAGGATAACATATCGTCCAATAGATGGTACAGTACAGATGCTATGCAACCTTGAAGGTAGACAAGTGTGTTTACACTTGTCATTGTAACAAACTTGTGCTTGTAACAAACAAAAGGCCTGATAGTACTTACAGATCTTTTTAAATAACACTTTAGCATATTTTTGCCGGGAAAGTTTATGCGTAGTTAAAATAATAAATATGTCTTTCTTCTAAAATGTTAAATAACTGCGTAACATCACTTGATTCAAAAACACTTGTTTAAATAATACTGTATACATACTCATGCAGAATCGCAATACCAATGTTATTGAAGATATAAATAACTATGACAGAATCGTTGCCATATTTTGATACACTTTGAGAAGGAAGGAGAAATATAATTATATTTTTTTATATATATAAAGACTCTTTTTCCTCAAGGGTAGAACATAATTTTCAATAGTCATTTATTTTACTAGTGGCTCTGTGAGCTATTGTCCTCCCGAGTGACACTTTCTTTTAATAACACATACAAACTTATGAATGCACCAGGTTACTACATGGACCAATAACTTTGTAAACTACATTTTGCGTTTTTAAACACAACCTATTGACTTTTTACTAAAATTATATAGCATGTTATTCTCACGATCTCTACAAATCCAACGACACCTAATTTGTTAAAATCCGCAGCGCTGTTTGAAGTAGCGGTTTTTGAAATTTTAAAACCCCTCACATCGGCGCCATTTGGGAAAACTTCCAAAAACTGAATCGACAAAAAATACTATTTAATTATCAAACCTGCTCACAAAAATCACGAAAAGGATAACATCCAGTGTAATCCGGACACACATCCGGACATACTAAAGTATTTTTGCCCAATCCTGAAACAGAGACGCTTCGTCGCTGGGTCAATTAAATCAAATAAAGCTTCTGAGGAGTCATTTCACCATGTTCATCACGTTGTTTACGTTTCAACAGAAGGATGAGTCCCTTATCATATTAACTTCCTTGAGGTTCATAACGCTAGAATTGATTATAACAATGTAAAAACTAATTGATAAGCCGTTTCATGTACAAAAATAATTATTAATCTCCTGGCCTGGGGTCATCAATCCAGACGGAGCTGACGGTGATGATATCATCACCACGAATACGATGGATGTTTATAAACCAATACATCCAATTTTAAATAGACATTGCTGATATAACTAGATCACAATTAGTAGGCATCTCAACTGTGATCTAGTTTTATCTAAAGTAGTAAATAAATAAAGATGCCCAGCTGATAGATGCTACTATGCCAACACCTTATTCTTCTTACTGAGGCTACCAATATCAAGATGAAATACGAAAACGCCCATCCCATGAATACTTCTAACACACCTTCTAAACAAACGAGTTTCTCTCCAATCTGTAAATATAATCGCCAATATAAATATTTTTCTTCCTCAAACCGATCGATATTCTGCGCAAATAAAATGCAAGGCCGCTATGTTTTTCACAATTGTGTTTGTTTACGAATCTTATCGAATCTGCTTTTCATATGCTGTTATTGTGAGGGTTGGCGACGTCCGCGTCCCCACCCACCACGTGTATGCTTCGTATCGTATTTTTCCAAAACACCTATCGATAGGTTATCATCATCATGCTTGGAAAAAATAAATAACGATAACACAAGTCGACAAACAGATAGCGTGTGTTTATATGTATAAGTGCAGCGAATATATCAAAACACTCCAATGTTGTGGATGAATATAAATATGTACATATTTAGTGGACCTCTGTTGCGCTGCGGTTGTAGCTCTGCCTACCATACGAGAGGTCCCGGGTTCGACCGCAGGATGGTAATAATGAAAAAGAACCCCCAGGCTTGGATATTTAAATGTGTGTGATGTCGCTGTTTCTGGTTCCCACGACTCAGGGTATCCTAGTGTGGGGACAGAAGCAATGTATGTGCCTGTAAAAAGAAAAAAAACTTATTTGTCGACACAGAAAAGCTAAGCCGCGATGCATACTGAACAGACAAGACTGAGGCACGACCACGCTTGCACGGTATGTTCTATTGTAAAGGTTCCTTTTAATTAGCTGCCCATATCCAGGGGAATGATAGTAAGTAATCATAACTATGAACAACTTTACCGAAGGACTAGATAGTCGCAAATGAAATAAAAAATTCTGGGTATATTGACTCGATCAGCTGATTACAGGTTTACTATAAAGGAGGAGAAACGAAAAATAAAATCGTTTGCGTCTGTAGGTTTCTAGGAGAAAGATGTCCTTAATTAAGGATTCTATCATTCCCCAAAATTTGGTTATATAATTCAATATCACCTCTATAACACGGGTTCACAACCGTAGTTTGACAGGACTGCCTTATGCCTTTAGTTAGCCAGTTACGATTGATTTTCATATCTCGTCTAGTCTTCACCCTAGTTGTTGGGAAGCATTGATTGTAAAGTAGGACTTTCGTATCATGAAATAATTTGAACGCTGGTTCCAAGTGTGTACAATTCAAAACTTCATTCCATGATAGGCTATCTAGGTAGCCTTTAAACTTTACCATATTTTCATCCCCATAATCCAGGGTTCAAAAGGATATTTATCCGTGATAATTATCATGATAATTATCTTGATAAAAATTGCTCGATAATTATCAATTGATAATAACAAAAATTGCGTTCAAGAAAGTGAACTGTATTCAAATGTGTATTTCCGCGCTTGCGTATAACCGAATGAAACAGATTGGGCAATGAAAAGGCTGCAAAGCTGGTATTCAAGTTTAAATATTACAACCAAGCAGCAAGATCTTAGTTGGCTATTAGGATTAGGACAACAAATAACTTCTACTGCAGCTACAGCAGCAACACAGCCAATGGATATAAATAGAATCCTCATCCAAAGATGCCAAAGGATGAAGATATTTCTTTGGCATCTTTGGTCAAACCAATTTAATATATTTATAATTTCGAATCTGACGGACACTGATTTTTACTTTAATTTTGTTAATTAATGTTTTTAATTAATGTCAATTTGTGTTGAATTTTAAATAAAATCATAAAATTTATTTGTTTAGATAGAATTGCCCAAATTATTATACAATAAACAAACATTTAACAAATAAATTTCTTACACAGGTGATAATTATCCGATAAATATTCGATAATTATCGAATAATTATCAAGCAGCGTAATTCTCTTGATAATTTCGAACCCTGCCATAATCTCTTTCAGTGGTATACCAGAAACAGAAACGGACGACCCGAATGGCCGAGTCGGCAGTGACCCTGCCTACGAAGTCAAGGGTTCGAGTCCCGGTGGGGGCAAATATTTGTTTGATGAGAACGGATATTTGTAGCCTAGTCATGGTTGTTTATCTAAGTATAATATTTATCCATATGTATCGTTGTCTAATACCCAAGATACAGGGAATCCTAGTTTGGGGCTAGATCAATGTGTGTAAATAGTGTCCAAGGTATATGTTATATTATATATTATTACTTATCTGTTTTTTGTGTTTGTCACAGGAACAGTGAGGAATTGTGTTGTGTCATGGGTCTGACAGTCCTAGACGTTGAGTTTCACCATGAGCCGTGTTCATATTACTTATTATATGGTCAATAGACAAATGAAGTGTTGTTGGTGTTTTAAAATGAATAACCATGTTATAGGCTTCCATTATGCTTTTTAACTCTTTCGTCCACTTGTCGTCTTTCAGTGTATTTATGTTTAAATCCTCTGTTATTATCATTTTGCTATTGTTAAGTTTGAGTCTTAGCTTGTATAGTAATAATTCTAGTTTATTAAGAAACTGTATATTTAGTTTCGTATTTGGAATTTTTTAAAGATAGAATAAAAATAATTTATACTCCGGTACCTCCACTCCACAACATTCAAAAGAAAATGGTTCGGTCAATTATTTGGCAATATTTATTTCTTTAGTTTTAATGTGATTCTTAGCAAATATACAGACTTTCCTGACCAACAGTAAGAGGGCTAGTTTGTCATTTTTGAGGTGTAAATTTATCTCATTTCCTGACTTGACAAGAGTTTCAGATAAGCAGATAAAATCAATGCCTTTGTAACATTTCCTTAATTCATTAACAGTTATTGTAATAATATCTTTCTTACTCTGAAAACCTTGTATGTTTTGGTGCATTATCTACAGTTTATCATCATCGTCATCGGACACGAAAAAGAATTTATATTTTCCTGGTTTATACCCATATATACAATACAATATATTTTCACTGGATGCATGAGATTTTGTGCTGTACTGGTGCTGGCGAACAGGAAAATACATAAAAATTAAGGCAAATTCCACGTTGTTCCTCCACAAATGCCCACAATAGAATCTTCCTTCAGTATTCTAGGTGACGTTGGTGAATTATTTTATTCCTCCTGTTTCATAGTAATTTTTGACCGAGCGTGCGAAGCGTCCAGTTTGGCCCATCTGTTCTCGCCTACAGGTCGTAATTCTCAACCGATTCTTGTGAAATTTTGTGAACAGGTTCGATAATTATACTTATTGATTTTTGTTGAATCAGTTATTTTTTTAAAATGGCGGACAAGTTATAGGTGCGGCTACTTTCAGACTCCATGTACGTAGCCAGGGTGCATTCATAAGTTTGTATGTGGTATTGAAAGAAAATGCAGTCGGGTTATTTTATTTTTAATAATTCCAGTTGATCATCAGACAAACTTCAAGGGCCCGGGAGTGTCATGGGGGGGTTGAGGGGGAAAAGGGGGGAAGGGAAAGTCGCTGTAGCAAACATATTCGTTATAGCGGATTTCAGTTTTTGATTTGATTTCGTCTCGATTTGATCTGCTAGGACCAAGGAAAAGCGAGTAATCGCCAAAACGTATACCCTATTTTGCTAAAAAGTCTGCATAGTAATTGGAAAATTCAAGCACCTGAAATTCAATTTAAAGTTGGACTTACTTCGTTAAATTGTTGCGCAAAATAAACTTGTATAGCATTATAATAAAGCCTTTTGTCCGTTAGTCGTGACAATATGTTTAAGTATGTATAGGTATGTATATCGAAGGGCTCGCGAGGTCTACTGTTCTCACAGAACCACCAGTTATAATATCCGGCCGTGGCCTTTGTCTTGTAATGTCTCTGCCTTGTCTGTTCAGTGGGATCGGGCTTCGCGCCTGAAGCAAATTGTAGTATTGAATCGTGACAGCGAGTTCTGCCTGGAGAACGTGACGGCTTCATTACATCTCTAGAAGTTGGTTTCCCGAGAAAAGCTCACTGCATTTCCTGGATCGGAATGGGCTTCGTGCTGCGATTCGGATCTGGCGCGTGACCACCCCTCCAGTCACCGCGCTGGCAGATTGTTCCGCGCGGAGATATTGCCGGCACGCGACCAGAGCCGTGCGACCTTATAGAGCAAGGCCCGGTAAATACGGACAAATAATTGGGCGTGTCACGGTGGCGAGCACGTGGCTCTGCTCAAGTCGAGCATCGGGGGCAGCTTTCCTTCCGTGTCTATTCTCGGTGGGCCGCGCCGGTGTGAGGCGAGCTCATGCAGATCACGTTGTGCGGCTACAATGCAGGGATTAGCATGCCGCGGCCCCGCAAGTCTCGAAGGCGAAGGCTCCACGTGCGATTTTTCACAAACAAACAGCTACTGCCGACATCAACATCATCCGTACTAATGACTCAGCGGAGACGCGAAGAAAGAGTAATGGCCCAGCGACAAAACGCAAGGCAATGGAAAATCTTCCACGAAAATACATCTGTTATCGGTGCCAGGGCTTTGATGTACGAATGTTTGTTTGTGATTCAACAGATGAAAAATCGGGTCAGTAGTGCGAGCTACACTGGGCGCCGAGTATATTGATATGTACTACAAACTGTGTTATGTAACGGCCTGTGTGAAATGGAGATGAAGGGATCTTGCGAAATTGTGTACTCAAACTAAAATAACGCGAAGAAACGCGCGAACTATTTTGACGGGACCTAGTTAGGTTTGAAACAAGGCGTTTCGAATTTTCGATTAGACGTACAAAACACTTGTAGAGCGATCAAAGCGGAAACATTTGTGCAAACACGTTGTGTAAGAGGTGGGTGGGTGAGACAAGCCGTGTAATGAAATGTCCCTCGTGTCCTACATACAGTTTTATCATTTAATATTTTCGGAATCTTCGAGCCCGGAGCCCCTGCAAGCTGAAGCTAGCTAGTATTATGCAAGCCATGCTCTCGTGTTGTGAGTTGCGACAGGAAAATATGCGTGTCTTTCCTTCGCTACCGACGGTGCATTATGAAATACGAATGTTTACGAGCTACGCTGCAACTGCCGATAGTGAGCTGTGCAAGGCGTTTGATAGTTTTAAATGATAGTCTCTATCGCAAGTGTTTATAGACTCATTATTCCTTATCTGCAATACTATCACACGGCTGACGTAAACCAATCAACATAAATTATGGATTTATTTTATTACTTTATTAGCTTTACAGTTCGCGAAATCAATCATACCTATATTTAAAGTAAGAGAGTTCGCAAGAAAGTTTTAGGTATGAAGCCTTTAATTATTGATAGACAGCTATGATAGCACATGCCTGTAAAATATTTATGCCTAGATATTTCAGCTTACATTAATTTCTACAAAATATTTTTTTCTAGTATCTTTTAGTATCGTGTTAGTTTGCGACCTCGAAAGTGGGGGAGTCAACTTTTGGTGGCCCAAAAACCTCGAAAGTTTTGTCTTTATTTCAGTTTTTGGCGATTCTAAGCCTAAAGGACAATATAAGTCTTCGAAGAAAATAAAATTTCCTATAATTCTTGGATTCACCTCTTTTTTGTGGAGTCTGGTATTTGCGTAAGAGCGCCGCAGTCTACTTCAATATGCGTTTTGGCCGTTAAATGAAAGGGTGTCCCCGTAAGAGACTTGTTTTTAAGATATTTATAGGGTTGCGTACCACAATCGTCTATCTGTCTGTCTGTCTGTCTGTCCGTCCGTCCGTCCGATTTTCATTTTTCTCTCTTAGACCCTTTTTCTCAGGAACACGTGAAGGTTGAAATTTAATTCAATTACTTATGTATACAGTAATATAGAAATTTCTCAGTCAACGATATCAAAAGATATGTCACAATATTGCCGCATATTTCGACACTCCCTAGAAAATCAAAACGTATCCTATACCTATTAGGTCAATAAGTTCTGTTACTGGCAAAATTAAAAAAAATAATCGCTTGACAAGAAAAATAAAAATGCATTAAGATTGCGTTAGATGCATTAGATTTGCGAATTATTGTAGTATAAATATTTTCTCGCGACGTAGTTTACATTCAATGATGGCCTAGTAGCAGTATTTTCTCTTCACCGTTGAAGCCACTCGCCAAAGACAATCTTCACACTGCTTTAAAACTTGCAAATCAACGAGAGGTCTATTTATTTTACCAACAACAGATACATTGAAGGCCCAAGTTCGAATCACAAGATAATAATCCGGCGGCGCTCTTTTGTTAGCAAATCAGTCAAGGGCACGCATTTTAGGAAATCATGCCCGAAAACAGAAATTGATGGGATAACTTATAGGCTTAAGTAGAAACATTTTAAGAAGCTACGTAATCAGGACCACAGACTGGGAATTTCTCGGAAACAGTGGTCATATTCTTAATGCACACTCAAAAGCCAAAAAAGTGAAAAAATCTAATTGAAGCGGCACGCAAGAAACAAGCACTGTGCTACGCTGTTTATTGATGAAGAACATTTCGATAGGTATCAAAGAAAAGTACGAGAAACACAACACACTATATAATAGAGTGAACTCCACAAGTTTTGCGGAAGCTGGTAAAACCATTCCTTGTGTCCAACACGGTCATCGTCAGTGGCCATTCATGATTTGGTTAGAGTCTATGGTGAAAAATCGCTGTTTCGAAAGCCGCATGGGATTTCCAGCAGCCCTCCGTAGCGGCACAAGGCCAAAACCTCTCAGGCTTGTTTCCTGGGCCATAAAATGGACTTTATAAGACATGGAGATTGACCCTCCTCTAGCCCAGTCCTTAGCTCTTTGGATTAAAATGTATGGTGAATTTTGGAGACGAATCTCTGTGCTAAGCCTCAGAAGTCATCACTGACATATGCATTGGCTGAAATGTATAAGACGGTGATACAGCCCGCCGATAAGCAATGACCGATGCTTAGCCCTATGCCGGAGACTAAAGCCCTGCATCAAATATTGTGGTTGTTATTTCCAAAAAAAAAAAAAACAAACCATTAAAATCGTGATTTGTTAAACTTTTTCACATAAAAATAACAGTCTTTTAAATATACCTCTCATAATTTTGATTTTTATGACGAAGTCAACTTGTGACAGTATTTATTAGACTAGGTAGGGTACTTTCCATGGAACTAGAATGGAGTTTCCGGACGAACGGAATGATGGACGGTCGGACATCGGAGGCTGTATTAGGATCTCATTGAGCACCTTGCAGCCATGGAAGCTTCAACAATGCGGCACTTACTTCTACCGAGTGGTGACGTGGAAAGGTATATTTGGCCAAACAACGTCGTATTGAAGTAGACTTCGGTGGCGCTCGTACTCTAAAGGTGTTAAACGTTTGTTTGGACGCCTGTTCGGTACGGTACGGTGGTACGGCGCGTCTCCGCGATCGCAGCCGATCAGGGCATCCAAACAAGCGTTCTTGGATAGCGACGCTGATACGAAACGGAGGTACGTTATGGGCAAAAGAACATGTCTGGACCCACTTTTAAACGATTGAATTCACAAAAATGAGGTTCAAACAAGAAAAATAGGAAATGTTATCTTGTCTATTTACTAAGAAGACTGTTATATCGTTAAACTAGATTCTTAAAACCGCCAGATCTTCCGTATCTTATTCCTAAGTAATTTATTTAGACCATATTCATGCCGCAAATCTACCTGCCATGCTGTATCATGAATGACCTAAGCGCGACAGTACAAAGGCACTCTCTAGAGGAGTCACACGAGCGTGTTCGATTGAAAAAGGACTGTGATAAAAATATCCCCGTCCCTTCACGGGCGACGTAGGTAGGTGCATTGTGCCGAGATTGGGGTCAACCGTTGGGACCGAGTGCCCCGTCTAATTATAGGCGATGCGCAACCGATAGTACTACAGCCGCGTCTCAGTCAGTATCGCCTCGCGATGCTCTAAACCAGAGTCAAATCGTCAACACCCACAGGTTGTATGCACAGATGCGAAGGCATTTGGGAAGTCAAATGACCACCAAATGGTACAGCTTATGGCTATTATGCCGCTGGTGCACTTTTGTCATCTACGTCTTTAGGGTCCGGTACCTCCATAACACTCTCTACAATTGATCTTCCAAGTAAAGATCATTATATATGTATGCACATTTCTGGCTACCCCTAATGCTAATTCAGCAGTGAATATTGTGTGTATCTGTAAAATCAATTAATTCACTAGAAAATGCATTTTGTTATCTGTTAGGTTAAGCCTGACTACAATTAACCATAATAACTGCTGGCAACAGGACGCGTTTCCTGTGGTGTATCGTATCAAGGAAATCATTAGTCACTCAAATAGTACACATCGATCTAATGAAGGTGCTGCGTCGGAAGATTATTATTATGATGATGATGCCGAGTAAACTCCATGCAGATTGCATCTTTGCGCAACCCGCGGTGGAGTCGCGGAATGAAATGCAAATGATTGTGGTCATGTTAAAGCAACGGAAGATACATAGGCCTTCCTGTTATTAACCGCTTAAATGTCTACGTGTTTATTAAATATACGATCTCCACTCTAGGTTTAAAAAAAACTATAGATAAGACATAAGCATGCCTCATGTTTTTACTGTATTTATTTTGTCCTTTTGTACGGTCCTCTGCACAAATATTTCTGGGTCATCGTAATTGTGCCTTAGCATTCTGTCAATATTATTATCGAGTGGAAAACTTTATAGAGAGCACAGGACAAGAAACACATGCGCTCAAGTGGGACATGTAGATTTAGATACGCCTAGATTAGATAGTGCGAATACAGCTTAGCTGTAGGACACAGTCAGCCACAGTGTCGAATCGCTCGAGTGAGATGGTTCCCAGCAAACCGCTCACGGCTCTCTTTGAGCCCGTTCTTTGTTCCCCGAAGCACATCAATCGAGCTCAAACGGAACTCACTACGACCAAATGCATTGCAAGCCTATTGGCGAAGGAATTAAGTCTTTACTACATTGATTTACGGGTTGGATTTGGGGCGGGGTTTAGTAGCACGGCCGACTGACATGACACAGTCTTTCGCCATCGCTAGATAGCAGCTCTGATGTGTTCTAACATTATGATAATTTTCGATTAGACAAGCCAATGTTAGCTATTTGTGATCATTTACATATAGTATCGATTGAACGAGAAGACTGCGTTCAGAAGGAAAAGATTGTCTAAGAAATATTAAGTCTAAGTAATACTTCTTCCAGCAAACCTAGAATAGGTTTGCTGTAAGAAATATCTTGTTAAAGATAAGCCCGCCTTTGTACATGTTCTTTCCTTTATATTTGTTTGGTTTTCACTGTTTTGTGTAGTAAAGTATTACAAATATTACAAATTAATATAAACTAGAACAAAGAAGGCAACTACCTATAAGACTGATGGCTTAACATAATGAGGAGCCGGTTTGCTATGAATGGCAGACGACGTATACAGAATACTCGACTCGAATGCCATCTGCACCGTGCATCTGCGATTCTCACACGGATTCTAGTCTACAGATCCGGCCGGCTTCGTTGACAAGTCTGAATGATTTCATTCGTCTTCGTCTATGACTTCTCACTGACCTTAATAGCCAACAGTTTCCTCTCGACATAGATCATCCTGATAATCGCTGGCGGCAACATCAGTAAAAGTGAGTCTCTATAAAATTACTATAATATTTATGGGTGTATGGCCAAATTACTTATGCAAGACGCATAATACACTAGAATCAATTAAATTCAATTAAAACAAACTCTTGGTTTGTAACCACTAGGGCATGCACCCGGGTATACCCGGTTCCTAACTACCCGGTTATACCCGGGTATACCAAGGTCTCGAAAGACCCGGTTCTGAAGAAGCATACCCGGTTCCCCCGGTTCTTGAAAAATATTAAAATTACTTAATTCCGCATTCAAATCAACCGCGGCTGAGCCATTAGCGCGTGATTTAAATTCGCATTGTCACAAAAGCACGATATGGCAACGTCGCGCCGCCAGTTGCGCGAGATATACCTACTGCATGCACGCACCCGTACACTTCCCATGTCTGCAAACACTATTAGAGAGATGGTTTGCAGACATTGCGATGAAAAGAAGAAAGAGCCAAAAAAAATAATAGAAAAGCTTTTGTCTGAAAAAGTAAAGTTCGCAATTTCATTCGACGAATGGACTTCAAACAGAAACCGCAGATATTTAAGTTTAAATACACACTCACCATATCTGAGCGGACCCAACAAATTCAAAAATTTAGGACTCATAAGGGTTTACGGATCATTACCAGCAGAAAAATGTATTGAACAGATCAATCAAAAACTCGAATGCTTCGGAATTTCCTTAGAAAGGGACGTTGTTGGAGAAACTACCGATGGGTGTAGCATGATGGTAAAAATCGGTAAACAACTGAAATCCTTACACCAAAAATGCATTACGCATGCAATTCAGCTGGCTATATCAGATGTCTTCTACAAAAACGCTGTTGCTATGGATGAACATCAAGTAGATGTTGAAGAACATATTGATGAGGATGATATGCCGTTAGCTGAACTAGCCCCGCTGTTACCCCGAGATGCTAGAAGTAGTGAAACTACTAACGATTATAATATTAGAGAGCATTCAGATGCAGAAGCAAGTGGCGATGATAATGATGACGGTGTTGAATTTGTACAAGAAACAAGGGGGCAAGTGTCGCATTTCAGGTATTTTGATTTACTAGACAAAGTCCGGAAAGTAGTCAAGATATTTAAAAAATCTCCGACAAAAAATGATGATGTTTTACAAAAACATGTTAATTCTGACTTCGGAAAAGAATATATTTTGATTCTGGATGCAAAGACAAGGTGGAGTAGCATCGCAGACATGCTACAACGTTTTCTCAAACTCAAAGTATGCATCACAAAAGCGCTACTTGATATAAATTCTGAGATTACCTTGAGCCAAGACGAATGGACAACTTTAAATGAGCTTCACGAGATTTTGGACATAATGAAAACTATCGTTGAAAGTTTGTGTCGCCGGGATGCATCCTTGTTAACAGCTGATGTCGCAATAAAATATGCATTGAAAAAACTGAAAAGGATGAATACAGCTATAAGTAAGGAAATGGAAAATTCTTTAAAGAAAAGGTACTTGCAGCGACGACTTATAGAAGCAGCTACACTTCAATACTTAACGAACCCGGACCAATACTTTGCTGATTTTCTAAATGATGATTTGGCGGTATTTCCTTGGCCCTCTTGCGATAAAATGTGCAGGGGTATCGTTAATCTCGTACAGCCATTGTCAATGATCGAACAATGCGATATATGTGAGCAAGGTGAAGATGAGGTGGGAAATGCCGATGAATTCGATGTCATTCTTGTCCCAGACCCGATTATGTCCAAAAAAGATGAGCTTGATATAGAGATGCAAAAAAGCTACAGCCTTAAAAAGTAATAAGACGAGACATCAAGACCGCGACGCTTACTTTACAACAGTCAAAATAGAAATGGCATTGTTTGAAAACGGTGGAAGTCGTGGTAAAAACCTTTCACTAGCATATAACTATTTAAGAACCATACCACCAACAAGTTTAAAGCCTGAAAGAATTTTCTCCTCAGCGGGCTACATTTGCAATCGCTTGCGCAGCTCGTTAAGTGACAGGAGCCTAGATGTGATAAGTTACTTACGATCTCACTACCACGAAAAAAATATTTCCAATAAAGCTATTAATTAAAATAAAAACGAAAATATGGTGATTTGTTACTTTAGGTAATAAAAAAGAAATTATTTGTTGTGTTTTATCATGTTGCTGTTACTCATACGAATATAAAAAGATAATTTATGCTGTTTATTAAAAAGACTGATTAATGTTTAGTTAAAGCTTTTTGTGTTCCTATAATATTCCTGTTATGTAATGAGAAAAATGACAGTTTGAAACTATAGTGTCCTAATAAATGTTGATTTGATATAATTTGCCAACTTTCTCATTTCATATCTCGTAATAACGTTATACACTTTCAGTTTCTGTGTGATTTATTTGATATTACAGTTTTATGAGCCGGAACCGGGTGCACCCGGTGCACCCGGTTCTGACGGCTCCCAGAACCGGGTCTCAAAAATCTGGAACCGTGGCCGGTTCTGCATGCCCTAGTAACCACACGATAATGTTGACCGTATAAGGCGATTGTGAGTCGACGACAGTTCTCGAGGATTGCTGTTCATTTATCAGTTATTGGTCTTGGTGTTGTATTAGAGATTCGAAGATTATACAGATTGATTTAGTTAGCCTTGAATACTTATAGTGTTCAATTTTGTAATTTATATATAAAAATATATATAGACCATTAATGTCCTCACCGCGGGGTATGGGACTTCACCCTGATACGAGTAACATTGAGCCATACTCCACCACGCTGGCTCAGTGCGGTTTGATTGAGGGGTGTCGGGCTTGTGGCCAACCCGACTGTCTGAAGTTATTAAGCTGCCCTATTAGGCCCTTTGATACAGCTTTACGATTACTACCATCGAGTAGCGATAGTAACCGAGACCTAAAGCTTAACGTGTTATCCGAAACACGAAATGTAAAGTAAATGGAATGTGTTACTTACCATGGCTTGCTCGATCTTGTTGTCGATGGCCACAGCACTTGTGCCCGATGCGCTGAAACAAAGAAAAAGGAATTATTAGGACACAATCGTAAGAGGGCTGGAGCTAGAGTATAACAATATCCTAGGATGCAAGGTATTGAAAGATGATGACTTGATGATGGTTCTTATCCGGTACTAAATTAACGATATTTTTTCAAGATATCTCAAATATATCTGCCGTTAACACGATTTGGCTACCGGACAGGGCTTATCAGGAACAGGTGAAATTTCACCAAGTGGGTGGTATAAATCATTTATGCATGATCGCTCGTCTGCCCGGAAACAGAGAACCATTCGATGCGTACACGCATTAACCTACGCAACTGGGTCAAATCCGCAAACAATTACGCACAATAATACCAAAAAGCAAATAAATGCAATAAAAATACAAATACTCTTCCAGAATACAAGTTTGGATTTGTTTGTTTGAGTTTCGCAATGCGATTGGAAGTTTATCGCAATAGGAATGCGTGCACAAATCGATTTGCTGAACAACTTCAATTAAAAACATTTTATAACGATTAGGTATAAGCAGAACATGACAGGAACATAACCAGAAATATAGGTAAAATACTAGCAAATAACTTAGAAATCGCGGACGCAGCGATTGAACACTATGCCTGCCTCCATAATTATTTAAATAATAAGTACTTAGAACAAGTATTTAATGTAATAATTGTTGAGACTCGGCACGCAAAGTTTCAAAGTTAGGGTTTCCTAATTCTGATAACATTTAATTGATAAACCTATGCAAGCCCAAACGTGTAATTTAGGAAACACTAGCTGCGGTCGATTACGACAATATTGTGCTCCGTGCTCAAATATATAATAGAAATACCGTTGACCCGGTGAACTGTTTGGTATTTGTATCAACATAAAGTCTGTTGATATAAGTCGACTGTCGGTGACAGAGGAGTGGTTTAGTAGGTACTCTATAATTTGTAGTGATAAACACTTTGCTGTCTTGAATACTTTACGATACTAAAACGTGTTTTAGTGATTGTTTCTCACACAAGTTTTTCGATCAATATCGACATGAGTAAACAACAATAAATCCTAATAATTCACCAAGTTAAAAACTTCAAAAAACTACGACTTAAAGTTCAAGACCTATTTCTTCCTCCCCGGTCAGGAAATGAAGTGTATGTACATGAAAAGTCCACATCAAAACGTTTGCTGCACGGAACCACAAACCAAGAAGTCATTGGATTTTTTTTTGTATTTGTTGATTTTTTCAAAAAGCACTGAATTAATTTTGTTTAAATTTATATGGAACCATCTCTGAAGTATGGCCTACATAAGTATCATCAAAATCGGTTCATAATTGACGGAGTAATCGCGTAACAAACAGACAAAAAAAAACAAGACGAATTGAGAACCTTCTTTTCGAAGTCGGTTGAAAATCAGAATCATGTTGTTGACTACACAAACGCATTCACTTGACCTGAAAGCGCTATCTATTGCTGGCAGACAGTCAGACGCCAGACCCAAATGAAAAATTGTACATAAAAAACGCTACGACATTATTAGGTCAACGATATAAATGTATAATTTAAAAAGGCTATAATGTAGCGCTTGGTCGGGAGATTGGTGATGGAATCCTATACTATATCAGTGATAAATAACCATATAGGATGCTAATCTATCTTCATAGAGGTGGAAGGCTCTCTTCTGTCACGTAAATGGCCGTACATGTGTGAGGGCGTCACTAACGCTTTGAGACATTGAAGAATGTTTAGAAGTTTATGGAGGATGCGTTTCCGGCGAAGACGACGTCGTGTGAATGATGCACGCGACAGAATGCCACGTGCTCGACTCAGTCTAGTTGCCACGAGTCATTATTGCCGACAGTTGCCGGACTTATCCATTATGACCCAATCTCGCTGGTGTAATCGGCCAGCAGCGACCACTATGTGCGACGACGTACTTGACTTTCTCTCGGTGTCCGTGAGGTGAGCCCACAACCGCTAAACTTGAACCCATTGGAGCGTTGAAAATAAGCACGCTAACCGCCGCAGATCGATTTCGCCCGGTCCGTTGTCGACGACCTCTCCGGACAGAATGCCGCTGCAATATAACATGAATCGGTTCCATCGCAGTTTGTTGAATAATTGAATTTAATACAAAGTGGCAAGAAAAATAACATAGCAAATAAAAACATTTGGAAACAATACAAGGATTCGCGTTAACTCAGTTTTTTGTCGGTCTGCTTCAAATACAAACTAACGATACCAAACTGACTCTACAATGCGGAGTCTCAAAGAGCACTATAAACCGAGCAGGATATGTGAATATTAGAATGCTTTCTTTAATCAAAAATAATAGAGAACGGGTTTATGTAAACCACAATACGTTACACAAGAAGACGGACGCGGTTGACAAAATTAAAAGGTTCAAAAACGCGCAACGAGAAAGTAGTATTCGGATGGAATCGCTCTCGAGTTCCGGAAGCATAAATTATTCATGATATTTAGAAACAAAATATGTTTTAATGTATAACCAACAATACCATTCTGCATCAATGTATCATTGAATTGCGAGACCATAAGCGATTTTGTATAAGACAAAAGTCTCCGTAATTTAAAACAGCAAGAACTGACATCACAAGACTTTCTCACCGCAACCAAATTGCGAAAGACATATGATTCGTTGCCAAATATACCTCAAACGGTCGGACTTCACATATGCTAGTCAACAGAGCAGACCTGGCAACAAAGCGGTTTATTTTTCAACAAACAGCGGAGCCTAATGTTAGGCGAGTCATCTCCAAAAATAACCAACCTTTTAACATGGCACGAAACTCACACGGACACAAAGGAGAGTTTTATGTATATGCCGTCGTTAAATAATCGCCGAATGAGAAATTTTCGGACTGACAAACGTGTTGTCGGCAGTGGAAGAAAACTGAACACACGCGTTGCTTGGTTAAGGTAAACAGAGGATGCCAACAATCAAGAAAGTATTCTGAGCCAAGATTGTAGAGCACGTGCGTAATTTTAAAGGCACGGGGCTTATTTTGTTCAATAGATAATAACTGTAAATTAAGAATGCAAAAAACCTCATCGAAAATGGCTAAATAGTTTCTGAGAAGCGCTTGAGCGTCAACCATCTTCCGGCTGCTCCTGCAGCGCCCCCTGGTGATCTACAACCGTAAAACATATCTAAGAACCAGCTCTGAAATTATAGCCGTTTAATGCAAAAAACCGGTCAAGTGCGAGTCTAACTCGCGCACGAAGGGTTCCGTACCACCGTACAATGGTAGGGATGTTGAGTGAATAGTTTGGATTTTACATAGCGAAATGTTGTTTACAAAGTTATTGTTGCGGCTACTTTACGTACACTCCATGTACGTAACCACGTGCATTCATAAGTTTGTATGTGGTATTGAAAGAATTGTTGTATGGGAGCCCCCTTAAATATTTATTTTATACTGTTTTTTAGTAATTGTTGTTATAGCGGCAACAGAAATACATCATCTGTGAAAATTTCATAAGTCAAATCACGGTTCATGAGATACTAAGTAATAGGGTCCCGTTTGGCACCCTTCGGGTACGGAACCTTAGAAACCGCATCGAAATCGGTCCAGTAGTTTTCCAGGGAAATGGTAACGGACCCACACACACTCATACACATCAAACAAACAACAACCTATATCCCCAAACGCATTTGTAGGTAAAAAACATAGTCTTTTTATAGATCTTGTTTATTACAATAACAAATAATAATCTTCCTATTATTTGTTATTGTAATAAACAAGATCTATAAAAAGACTATCTATATTTTATTGAAAATTCAAAAAATCCTGAAATATCCTAATTCTGGCCAGAATCCAGATGAACCTGAAAAGCCTGAAATCTCGTTCTATAGCCTGAGAGCCTGAGATGAGCCTAAAAAGCCGGAGATCTCGTTCTATAGCCTGAGAGCCTGAGATGAGCCTAAAAAGCCGGAGATCTCGTTCTATAGCCTGAGAGCCTGAGATGAGCCTAAAAAGCCGGAGATCTCGTTCTATAGCCTGAGAGCCTGAGATGAGCCTAAAAAGCTTGAGATCTCGTTCTATAGCCTGAGAGCCTGAGATGAGCCTAAAAAGCTTGAGATCTCGTTCTATAGCCTGAGAGCCTGAGATGAGCCTAAAAAGGTTGAGATCTCGTTCTATAGCCTGAGAGCCTGAGATGAGCCTAAAAAGCTTGAGATCTCGTTCTATAGCCTGAGATGAGCCTAAAAAGCTTGAGATCTCGTTCTATGGCCTGAGAGCCTGAGATGAGCCTAAAAAGCCGGATATCTCGTTCTATAGCCTGAGAGCCTGAGATGAGCCTAAAAAGCTTGAGATCTCGTTCTATAGCCTGAGAGCCTGAGATGAGCCTAAAAAGCTTGAGATCTCGTTCTATAGCCTGAGAGCCTGAGATGAGCCTAAAAAGCTTGAGATCTCGTTCTACAGCCTGAGAGCCTGAGATGAGCCTAAAAAGCCGGAGATCTCGTTCTATAGCCTGAGAGCCTGAGATGAGCCTAAAAAGCCGGAGATCTCGTTATATAGCCTGAGAGCCTGAGATGAGCCTAAAAAGCTTGAGATCTCGTTCTATAGCCTGAGAGCCTGAGATGAGCCTAAAAAGCCGGAGATATCAGGCTGGTCGTGGGTAAAAAGAGGATAAAGTCCGGTGTGAAACAAATTGGCCAATGAAACGGCTTGGAAATAATTAAAAAGGATTTGGAAATAATTGTAAAGGATTTTCACACACAAATAATTTTTAACAATGGGCTGGATGGACTGAGATCATCATTGTTAAAAATAGATTTGGCGAACTTGTAGGAAAAAAAGTTAAGATTTTATACACTCTAGATATTACTGGCTAGGATTAAATAAAAAAAAACGTCCAAATGCCGGTGTCGGACTTCGCAAATTTAGGGTTCCGTTACAAATGTAGAATATAAGCCTAAAAATGTATTTAAGATAAAGGCTGATTTGGTATTTGTTAGTAAAATATACGTAATAATAAACATTATCACTATTAAGTCACATAATATCTTCGGTACAAAATTTTGTAAAAAAAAAAAGCCTACTTTGGTGGCTTCTCTTATTTTCTTTTTTTTTCCAATAATTTTATAACAAAAAAAAAACAGTCTACTCAAGGACGAGCTCTAAACAACGATATCCTACAAGATTAGGTTGGTCAAATGTTTTTTTTTTTGCGCCCTAAAAACATTTTTTGACAATTTGCATGGCTTTGGATCAAAAAGATGTTTATACTGTAAACATTTTGAAGCCTGATAGCTTTAACCGTTTGGCTGTAAAATATGTGACAGACGGCGGACAGAGGAGGAGGACGGACATGTGAGCGACACCAATAGGGCTCCGTTTAGACCCTTCGGGTAATAATAGCTTTGAATTGGCATGTGATCCGTATATACTAGTTTAAAGAGAAAAAAACTATGTGAAATCTGCCGTAACAACATATTTCACATTGAAAAGGCTAAAATATACAAAGTGGCCTTGTTAAACGCCTTCCATATTGTATTTGCCGACTAAGTATGTATTAATTCGCTGACCAGGGGTTGAGCGAAAGTGTTTAGTCATACAAACTACGTAATCATTATTTATGAGTACTGCATTGTGGTACAAAATAGTAGGTACTATGAATCACCGACCGAAACGATTGCATTAAAATACTGTCCTCACCAATCTGAGGTCATATGGAACAATGCGAGTCTAATGAAAATTAAATGAATTACCCATTATCAAAATCATTCCTGTGTCTTTGTAGGAATATAAACAAGCAAAGAAAGTTTACAACGGAGTGCAAACGGGAGCCTCCCTGTCTTTGGTAATAAATAATTGTTTCGTAATTAATGTCCAAGCCTAAAACAGTCAAAACATTACGGGAATGAGCAATGGTCAATCAATGTGTGGACTGCAGAAGCCGTCTTTGTTATTAGTCTTATCGAGCGGCGTGCACAAGGTCGTCGAATGGAAACCGACGAACACACTCCAAAGCACCATTATGATATGGCAGCGATCAAAACCAGTCTCTATTCCATATGGATAGGAATCAGCAAGGTGAGAACATTCGAGTACTTCAACTCGGCAGGTCGGCTGAGTTATGTCGACACGGCATGCCACTGGCGCCACCAGTTGTTACAGCCGTAACATCTCGCGGCGCTATTTCGTAATGCACTCGCACTTGCTATACGTTTCGATTGATCGAGGAAATAGAATGGCACAATGTTATCAAGCCAATAAGGTTTCGTTAGAATGGTAAAGGTTGTTGTGTAGGTACTTGGTACCACAAAACCTCGGTGTATAGTACTGATCTCCCGTCTCGGGAGGAGTTAAGTGGTATTAACTGGTGGCTCTGTGAGCTGTTACAGCTTCAGCTTTCCACCAAAGAACTCGCGAGGACTACTGTAGTCCTCGCTTTCAACTTCAGCTTTCCACCAAAAGTGGTGGAAAGCTGAAGTTCTAACATACTTATGAATGCACTGGTTATGTACATGTAGTATTAAAGTAGCCGCACCAATAATTTTGTAAACTACATTTTGCTATCTAAAATCCAACCTATTGACTATTCACTAACATTATAAAGCCTATGTCAATCTCAAGGTCTTCACAAATCCAACGACAACCAATGTATTAAAATCTGTCAAGCCGTTTGGGCTGAAGCGGTTTTTATACATTTTCAACCCCATATCTCCTCCATTTTGAAAAATATCAACAAACGGAACAGATTATTTCAGTAGATTTTAATTTAATTGTTTACTACTTCAAACAATGGTTATAAAAAAGTGTTAGTGTGGATAAAAAGCTCGGTTCGCTCTTAAGCTGGACAGAAATCCAGACATACGAATGCATTTTTACTCAAGCTGAAACGGAGACGCTTCGCCCGCTCGGTCAATTATTTTCGGAATCATAAGGACGCGAGGAAGTACACAACTGTATAATGCAAATGGCAAATAAAGGGTAATAAAGTGTTGTCGCGTGGATCAACAAAGGCAAGCCGTGATTATATTCACGTGGCGATCGTTAAAACCTCAAGCGGTATTTACTTGTTGGCAGTTCCGACGTTGCGGTCTAGCGGTAGAATTTATTGAAAGAGGATATCAGTGGGATACGGGGGAGCAGCAAATTGTGACATTCGAGTCAGAAAGAGTGCCTCACGCGATATGGTCACGCCATATGCTTTTCCCTGGATATTGCGACGCCATTTTGAAGATTTTTTAAATTAAGTGAGTCCGGGGAACTAAAATAATTTAAGTTATTGTTTGCGATCAATGAAAATGCAAAAAAATATATTTACTTATGATGATTTTTTTTTGTTTTCTAGAGAGATGAAACTGTCATAACTAACGACTTTGGACTTTCGATGAGTCAGACAAGAGTCCAAAAATACTCCATGAATACACTGACAGGCGACATATTGTTTCAAGACCTGCAAGCGTATTTCAAAAGTTTTGTAAATTAGACAGCTGAGATAACCATTATGAAAGAAGAACTGAAACTTGAGAAGTAAACTGAGCAAGAGGCTCATAGGCTCAACGATTCGTAGACGTAGTGCATCGGATCGATAAAGCAGTCAGTCAGACGGAGTCACTACGCCAGGCCCGATCCAGACGGCAGCGGCGAGCGGCGGGCGGCGGCGCGGCGCTAGTGTCGGCCAATCGCAGCCGTGTGCCGAGTCACACCACTACAGTAGCCGGCCACGTTGGGGACCTTCACCGACTTACCGGCTCGGCAATTAGCCTCACACCGTGAGAACCTTCAACCGAAACACTATATGGAAACAGCTGAAATAAAAACGTAGCGCAGTGCGGCATCGCCCGGCCGGCCGTCAACTAAGGTCGACGACTGCAAGGCGGATCTTGAACTGCCACGGTGACGAGTGAAACTGCCACGAGAATACGGAATACTCACAGAGGATAGAAGTAGTCGATGTATTTCACGACGACCTCTCTCAAGAGATCTTGTTTGTTCATGATGGAGGCGTAACTCGTGGATATGAGTTTGGTCTGCATGGTTTTGTACACTATGTAGGACTGTGGGTCCTCCGCGTTTGCCAAGAGCAAGTTTTGTGCCTTTTGGGTTTGTGATAAAAAAAAAAATCTGTGGTATAAATAATGTTGTGGGTGTAAGCACGCGAGCGGCCGTGGCGACGCGGTGCAGCGGACTGTCGGTCGCGGCGGCGGCGGGGGACGGGCGCGGGGCGAGGCAGGCGGCGCGCGCACACAGAGCCCACGATGGCGGCGCCGGCACTACGGGCGCTTTACAAACGCACCTCTCGATTTTGGAGAGGAATCTCAAGCAGCAGCTTTAGCTTTAGAGGCCGTGTCTGAGAACGATACAATCATGCATGCGAGACGAGAATCAAGGCTGTTTTATATCGGGCATCGTTATTCGCATTTTGTCGCAAAAATGTCTTGTCAACCCGACTAAGGTTGGATGGACATTTGATAAACTCTATGTAAAACTGTCAGATATTTGAATACAAAGGAAGATTCGAAATTGGACACAATACTCGTAAGAGACAAATGTTATGTCAAAAATAGTTGAAATAATAGTTGCAGCATTTGACGTGTTGACAGTTAACACAGAAGAAGCAGCGCTTAAAATGCGCTTGTGGAAACAAAAGATAAGTGCAGCAATGTGATATCAACGACAACGAGACAGACTAGACGAGTCTCATCAGACATTTGCTATCATTACTGCATACACACTTCCGTGTATTGTTAATGCTAGGCAAGTAAGACATGCACGCTGCACGCCCCGCCGCGGTGTTAGACAAAAATAAAGATTTTGTTCAAAAATGACAGTGGAATAAAATAAAATAATCAAGTACATACAAGTTTTCCTTTTAGGTTCCTTTACATTTTTCTTAATATAATAAAAAAGCGAAGATCCCGAGGAAAGGTCACTTCTCAATCAAGGGTATTTATTATCTTAAAGATTCTTGGCAACGGACCAGACCAAATTAATTCTCCTCTTTTTAAAAATCTATGATTAGAAGACTTGATGCATTGGTAATGTTACCAAATTCAACGAGCGTTGTTATGAAATGAATACCTGAATCGGCGAATCATTAGACGCAACCTTGAAATCCACTGATTGCTATGACACAGGGTAAACTAGTGTGGGGCCAGTATCAATGTATGTGCCTGTATATGGATGTTTGTGATTGTAAAATTTTGTTCGTTTCACCTCCAACTTATTGTTAAACTATGTGTATTCTGGTAATCAACGTCGACCTCAAGAACGAAACTCGTTCCTAGGACGTTTTTACGATATTAAGTATTTTTTCCCTCTGAAATCATTATCTCGAACAAAATTTGTTCTGCATGAACTTTGTCGTCTTTTTGACGAAAAATCCTCATTGAATCCAACACCACGAATTATACTGTCAAGTTACCCAATACTAATGACCTACAACATTACAGTAATAAGACGTACTGTTTAAAAAAATCTGCGGGATTGTGGTTACGAGACACCCATATATATGTGAAGGCTACTTGTAATTACTCAAACATTTAATACTATAATTGTAATTGAAGAAAGAGGCGGGATTATCCGCAATAGTTCTGATGTGACAAAATAGAAAATAGACGTTTTTAATTGAAAGAGGTTCAACAACAGTGTTATCATACAAACTGGTGACAAAAGTAATAGCCGACGTGGGCTGACTATAACAATGTATTATTCTCTGCATGAGAATCCAGAAAAGAAACACTAATCTAGATCTTAATGCCATCGATAGACCATTTAACATGATTGATAAAACGTAAAATTTATATACGATGCTAATGTAACAATAGGTACCTTATGTTTTAATCATTAGGTGTTGGAGTCTGTCCAGAGAGTATCAATGATGAGTGACATCACCTTCTTTGTTGAGCTAGAAACTTATATAATGGTAGGTCGTTTAATGGAGTCCATAAAATACGAATGATAGGAAAATCTCCATGTATACCATTGTCGATGGAAACGTCCAAGTATTTCTAAGAATGATGATTACTCCATAGTGCGGTTCAGTAAGTAGCCAGTTCCCGTCTGGGATTTCATCCTCATTGCCGCAATGCCCGCAGTCGGGGCTTTTATTAGAAGTTTCCGTTACTTTCAGCTTCGACATTATTATGTTAAAGTTATTAATAGAGAGATAGTTTAATGTTGAACGAGATATGTTTTGAACCCTGTTATTTGATTGACGCGGGAGAACGTTGATGACATTGTGTATTTGGCGAAAAAAGTTCTCTTTAACATATCCGCCAACACGCGATACCTACCTACTCTATGACTATGCTGGTGAGTCTATTTAAGGTCGTATTAATTATACTGGCAAAACAAAGAGTAGTCTGTTTAAAAGTACCTCTAACAATATAATAAATGATAGTTGTATTGCGAATATTGCGATAATATGGAGTCTGGACTGATGGGATGTGGCGATATGAAACTTAACAGGAACAGCTTTGTCGAATGTGGACTGTGGTTGAAGATGGTGTGTTCGTTTAATCAACGTCATAACAGTCGATAATGATTAGATAAATAACATAAACTATATAAGATATCATATCAGACGTTCCTAAAATGGAGTACTCGACAAAAGTAAATGATTTAGAGAACAATTCGACTCACGAGCACCACGTGTTCCTACGCGCTAAAGGCGATCGAGCTGGTTCCAGAGTCACCGGTTTCGGAAAAGTGTCCGGGATCAGGTTAAGTTTGAAGCTGGCTATCGACTTTCTGCGCTGGGCAGCGAGGGCTCGAGAGGCCACTTCAGAGTAATCTTCTAGCTCGGGGGGTTCTGCGGCGCGGGGGCAGCTCCTCAAGTGCGCCTGCGCGGTGGCCACCTGCAGCAGCTTACTCGACACACTGCGCCGCTCCAGAGCACGGCACGTGGCGCATCGTGCGTCCTCCATGGCGGCACCGGCAGCTCGTCTGCTCAACCCGACCCCGACACGGACACTGAGCGCGGACTACGGACGTGGTGATTAACTGATGTCATCCGACCAACTCGCCACGTTCGCCGTTCGTCCGCCCGCACGGAAAATGAAGATGGTAGGACGTGAAAATCGATAAGCGGCTAAAACTGGCTTAGTGCGATAAGTTACGATATTATATATAGGCGGAATGGTGTGTTGACCTAGACCGGGCGTAGGACGGCTTCGTGATGGCCTCGTCGGGCGGGGTGGCGCGTGCGACTGCGATCATCATCACAGCTCTGCCGGAGCACTCTAGCCGTCGTACGACGCAATCTGCACGTTAGAAGATATCGATATTCGCGGTGAATAATGCGGTGACTCGTGAGCGATTGTGATCGTCACAGAGACGTGGCTCTCTTGCCCGATGCGAACTAACATTCCGACATTCCGCTGGAATGGATCCAGGTGTACATTATTAAGAATCGAAAGAGACAGCTCTACGCAAATATTGGTGTTAATGTTTAAAAGTGTCGCAAAGGCGATATTGCAAAAATTACAAACTTGACCAATTCTTCATAAGTATGTATATTAGTTTCCCTGATTCTAGAGCAAACATTTTGTTGCAAGGTCGCGCCGATCTGCTCTGAAAACGTATTTATTTTCAGATACTTAGCCACCAACCATGCTGAAAATTATTCACAAAGAAAATTCATCAAGCATTACGTCATGCACAAAAAAACAACAAATCTGTCGACCTGAAAGAAAAAATGGAACATATACTTTATGTTCCATTTTTTCTTTAATGTTTGTTTAACCTAATGAAGCCTCTCCATGAGGATGGCGGCAATCTAACTAAAGCTAAACAGGAAGTAAATTCCAGTTTAGTCTGCTACTTACGTACAAAATATCGATATTGACAGCTGTCATTTCTCATCGGTCGTAAACACGATGAATTCAAATGCCCTGCCAAGTGTCTATCGCTTTCGACAGTATTGGTCGTACACATACATCACGGCGTATAGCAGAATTATTGGCGTTCGATAATTCCGGATACCTGAGTTTGACGCATGTGTACCGACAAATTGCCATACCCTCGTAATGTTAAGTGGTCATTTGTATGCGGTGCAATAGTTAATAACCATGTAGGTGAACATGGACTAGAACCATCGACTATATAGCGACCAACCGAAACCGGAGCGATAGAATTATCGATGAGGTTTTGCATAAATGTAATACTTCATTGCGTATTGCGTGGATTTTGAAAACTTCGTGTGAAGAATTGCCACCGAGAAATCACATTGTAATAGTAAATAAGAAATGCATTTTCGGTGAACATATATATCTACTTGTAATTAAATATTGTTAGCAGTGTGATCAAAGCTTTTAAGTGGGGCATTAAAATAATTTCTGGACATTTGTGTTTTTGTTTGTATCTATGTATTACTTACCTAGTCATAAAGCGATTTTTTGATGTCTGGTGTTACTTATACACAATCTAAAACTATCTCAATGTAGATATTACATGTGATTAGATACAATTCAACGAGTAATAGTAAAATTAACTCAAGGTCAGTGCCGTCAAGATGTCACTGATATATCAACTTTAGCATGTAAACAAGTATTGAACATTATATCAAAGTGTTTTTAAATTGCTTGCTTGTTTGACTATTTTATTATCTGTGAACTGGAGTTCACAGGTAATAATGCTATTTGGCTGGCATTGTTCAAACAACGTACGTAGACATAGTGAATATTTTACACAATATAGCAGTATTTTGCAACAATAATAGACTGTAGGAAGGATTAAAGAGAGATATTATGGTCTAGTATAAAAACAAAAAGATAAAAGAGTCTAAAGTAATTTCAAGACAGAAATATAAAACAGCACAAGCATTTTATGTTTTCAGGCCATTCCGTAAACTCGTGAATAGAGATGATGGTAGACTTTTACACGAATCA
Source organism: Argyresthia goedartella (assembly GCA_949825045.1). Classification (NCBI taxonomy): domain Eukaryota; kingdom Metazoa; phylum Arthropoda; class Insecta; order Lepidoptera; family Argyresthiidae; genus Argyresthia; species Argyresthia goedartella. The sequence goes on from OX463810.1 coordinate 38,435,237, forward strand.
CGAAGCCGGGAAGTATGTAATGATATTTTCTGCGATCATTAGGAAGGGGTTTTGGCTCTCGCCTCCAATCGAACGGTCACACATGACGGCTGCCAACGTTATTGCCTTCTTGACGGCTTGAGTGACATAGATGTTTGAAAAACACTCTCGTTAATATTACATTTGGTATTCGTGAGACATCACATTTTATGTTGCTTATTTGCAACCCACAAAGAATCGTAGATCTAACTTTCACACGTTCGACAGTCTATTCACATTACCATGAGCTTTAAAAAGGTCGTTTACCTGTCAAGAACAATGCTCATGTGCCTATGAAGATTCGCCCTGAGGTCCCGGCGGGTGTACTGCTGGTGTGGTGGCTGCGGCGGCGAGGCGGGGCCGGCGCCCACCGGCGGCCGCTGCCCTACCAGCACCTTCAGCTCAGCCATCAAGTGCTGCACCATACGGACACGTGACACGACCGCCCTCCGCCGCCACACGCACACAAATGAATCGCACGCAACCTTCTATCAATTGGACAACCGACCTGCCAAGTCGACCTGTTGGCTTGGCGTGCATCGGCGTGTGACGTCACCGATGCATGAGCTAATATCTGATTAAGCATCGATAGAGGATAGAGGCGTCTTCGCGCACTGCGTACGGACTCCGCACTGCCGGACCGCATTCTCGGGTGACCTCGGCGCTTTTTATAAGTACCCGCGACGCGTTACGGCGGCTCTCGTTCGTTTACGCTGAATAAATTCTCATTCGTAGGTGTATATTTAGCAGCGAACCCGCGACCGAAGAGAGTGGATACAGTAGATACACTCGACGACGCACCAGATTTCGATTATAGGTTTAGAGACTCTCGTATGTTTTGAAAGTCATCTGCACATGACTGTGACGACAACGTCAAGTTCATATATACCGAACTGCTTCGGCGGCGAGAAGCGATCGCTGCACAATGAAATTTGGGTCAAATGCAGCGCGCATCACAACCGTTCTCGCTATGTAGGTCACAGAGCTTTGTACTGTTTCGTACGCATGAGCTTCTCGGCGTTGAATTGGAACAAGGACGCTTTGGAACAACCCAAGGGAGATTCTATGGACAATTTCGCGAAATCTATTTACATAGGCACTAGAAAGAGGACAGAGAATATATCATTTCTGCTAATCAAGCTCAGACATAAACAATAGCATTATAGACCTATGCAATCTAACTGAAAGCTTTACCTTGAATGAGAATTTATGGAAGCGGGAAATAGGCTTGAATACTGCCGATGTGTGCATTTAAATTAAAGCAGCTTTAAATACGTTTAAGAGAATAACCGATACACATTGAGCCAAAAACACAAGCTGAAGGTCAAAATACAATCCCCTAAACATAAAGTTTAAAATAAGTCTTTCTTAAACTTGATTTCACTATCATGGCAAAAGGGGATGTATAGCTAAAAGGATGTAAATAATTATTATTTTGGGGATTTCAACCACAAAATCCGTAGCGACATCCAAATTAACAGCGCCGTAAACTAAATAAAGACCTCGGTCACACTACTTTCATCATCGCAGACTGGCCGAACAATCGGAATCAGGTTTTGGCAATTAAATTCGTCCTTCCCTCGATCTCGCTATCCTGTTCGCGTAAGAGTAAAATATCGATTTTGCGAGTGTCGTGCTGAGATGAACTGCAATAACGATATCACTGTAATTCGGAAGAAGATTTGAAGTTTAGGTTTTAGTGTATAGCATACGCGGTGTAGTGGCTTGTGTTTCAAAGAAAGCTAACTCTACGTGAATATATATTACGAATACTAAGCTACATAAATAATCAGATACCAGCAGTTGAAAGCCGACTGTCCAATATCAATACACTTTCTCCAGAAGTGAGATAAGATGAGAACAAGATTGTCCAGAGTTAATCTACGAACGCACGGATTGGAGTTTCCGCTGACGATACAATTGAGAACAGAGAAGAGGAAGTTAGTCTAGTGATTTCCTGGAGATAAGTATCTAACGCAATACTAATCTGGATTGAGCGGAACCATTAAGGGAGAAGTGACGTAGCAGTAACAGAAAGCAAAAAAGGTCGTTATGGATATAACCTGAGCAGGTTGTGAGAATAGGATAACAAACCCATAATTCCCAAAAAAAGTTGCAAGATGGCAGTGTAGAAAAAAGCCTCGCAACGTAAACAAACACGATTCATCGTCAAACAGCGGGTGGTAAATTTCGAAACTGCTGCGTTGCTTTGGGGGATTCTCCAATACTATTTTAGTACAAACGAAAAAAAACGAGCCTGCCCCGATGCTATTTTTTGTTGCCTTCTTAATACACAGTCACTAGTTTGAGACTGCATTATCGATCTGAATCAAGAAGGATGCAGGCTACTGTTATGAATATTTTAAAAGATAGCTAGCGAACACCCTATCTCTACACATCAATGAGGGTTCAATGAACAGAGGCCACCCTATCCCTCCCTTGCTTTCGGGCGTTTTATAGCCCATAAAATGACGCAACCCCAACATGAAAGGGATTCGACAGACCTTCAATATGGCGTAAGATATTTATATCAAACTTGCATATAAGTAGTTTGATTTTTCGTAAACCTACATTAACTTGCATCTTTGTGGAATAAACAAAGAAACTAGGAAAGACACATCAAGCCCCATTCATAAATAAATCGACGTTGCTATAGTGGACGTGGAAGCGTGACCCAGTTTGGTAAACTGCGAGGCGATTTCTTAAATCGACTTGTGTACTCACGGCAGGCTATGTAACTGAAGCTTGGAACTGTCTCGGGGTGCACCAGCCGTGGTCTGTCATTCGGGAAACACACGGGGAATACTTTCGCGTGGTTTGTTTTTGAGGGTGCGGTTCGGTGCACGTCAATTCACGCTGAGGGGTGGGCGCAAACTGACTGAGCGTGCGCGCGTCCCTATTCTTGACGTCCTTGCGTCGTAGGACTTGTAGGGGCTTGAATAGGGTGGCACTGGCGCCATGGTAGCACATCAAGGCGAAAGCGTCAATCAATATGGAATATAAGCTTTGAATAATCGACAATTTACACCAGTGCAGTACAATCAATCGTTAGAGGAATACAGTAAATAAAAGTGGTTGGTCTAAATGCAAGTGAGGATGATGAGAAAAACGCAATGCAAAAGACTGGACCTACGCAACAGGTGTACGTATGCACATCGACGCGAAGATTCAAACGCAATTGCATATAATGAACTAGATTTAACTTTTAAAAAACTTCACTGCACACCTAAATCTTAGGCATCTGAAAATGCGAATAATTCCCAAAAAGTCACTACTATCGTAAATAATTGAATTATTGGTGGAGACTATTCTGTTAGAATTTAGAATCCGTGTAATGCTTAATTTACATCAAACATTACCCTTTACGTCAAAATTAAGAGCTCTAATGCGGACATCAACAACATAAACTCACTTTCAATGTTTTGTATTATGAGTACTCTGATTCGTCTCTCAGAACAACTCAAACATTCCACCAAGGTTGTTTTGATAGAAACGAAAACATCGAAAGGCCTTGGAACTACAGCGCATGCCCACGATTCAAAACCCCCCATGCTCTCTACTACTATACTACACATGCAACATATACGCAAGTAGTTACATAGAAACAAACAATGCTATCTTTCGAATACACTGTACTGGGTTACATAAGTTACGCAGTTCGCAACATTAATTTCTGTACTATCTCCCGTCATATCAAACGCATCGTTCGTTACGCGGCAACAGCTGATCGACATCGAGATATAAAACACGCCGCCATGGCTTTGAAACTTGTAACTTACTTACATATGGTCCTAGTATCTAATAAATTCTTTTTGCCGGATTTCAGACACGTCGGTCGCAGGGTGGCATATTGTAAATGATTTAGAGATCACCTAAACAGGAAGTTTGTTGTAGATATTTAGCATCTTGAAGTTAAATCTGACGAAACATATTACTGACGTGCCGTAGCTTGAAAGAAATGCCAGGATGATTTCCAATTAATTGAATGATAAAGCTAATATCTTTCTTCATGGCATAATACACTTCAAGTGACATGATGTAACGTCGTTATAAAGATAAAAATGCCGTTACGGTTTGACTTGATGTCTATGGCGTTGATAATGATGTGTAGGAAGAAAATTATAATGAATGTGTAGTGTAAGGATATTAACCTAACCAGAACCTAACAGAAAACAACCAGGATAAAATTTAGAAATGACAGTTTATTAGGGCTATATACAATGACTATAGAAAAATGATAGGAAGATGAGGGTGGATGAAATGAGACAGGTTTAAAAAAAATACAGATGTCTAGATAAAAAAAGGAAGCGGAGGACACGGAGAGTAGGAGACCGATGAAGCAGTAGACGTCTGGTGGACCGGTCAGTGGAGGCACTGGTGGGCGATGTAGGAGTTGCAGTCGGAGAGTGTGGCCGGCGGACTATCGGTCATCAGACCCCGACGAGCAGCAGGAGTAGGGGCCCTGGTAGCGTGTCGGCCTGAAGTCACTGATGAGCAGGTGTAGCCGAGAACGGGCAGGTGAAGTGGAGACTCAACGAAGCCCGGCCAGGGTAGAGGCTCGCCAAGACAGGAGGCGTAGTAGCAGAGGCTCGCAGGATCCCGGGGCAGTGCGGCCCCGGGATAAGGCCTTTAGGTGATGCTTCTTGCTCAAAAGCTGAAGTGAGACTCCAGAATTTCAGAAATGTTCCGCTCTTATACCCTTTTTGGAGAGTTCTAAAAATTATTTAAATTAAAAGCAATTTTTGTGAATGGCCAAGAGGGAAAAAGTATTTTCGTAAAAGTATTGAAGTAAACATATCAAACCGCTAACGAGTTTGAATGGACATTGCCATGACAACCAGATAAACAACGACATAGCAATATGTCAGATTTTGGTTTCAGGCTCGTAATAGAGAAAATAACAAGGTCACATAGCCAAAACTACATAACAGCGATAGATAAAAAGGTAGCGTACCAGCGCGAAGCCCGAGATTGCAGTTTCGGAGAAAGCCAAATACAAGGTCACCAAAGGTAAACCCCTTCGCTATCGATTTAGAAGTGCTGATAGTGTGAAAATACGAAGTGAAAATGATTTGTTATTGTGTTCTTATGGTTTAAAACGTTACAGGGTCCTATGAAAATAAAGGTGATACAAAATATCAAACTGTACAGCTCAGCAAGTATCCAGCTGAACAGACTGGAAAATGGCATGTAAGTAGCATAACACTACAAATGTTAATTTAGAAATAAAATAAAAAAGATGATGAAGTGAAATTAAATAAACGAGGTAAATTAGATTCGACCGATAGCTGGACTAATCTAACCGCAAGGGAGCGACCGCCACCAGAACTTTCCCTTTTTGCTTGTGAAAGTGATGAAGGCCGATGCAACAATGCACGCCGCAAATACAAAGGGATAGTTGATGAAGTTTAAGGGTTTCCAAAGGTCACCTCGTCGTAAAGGAGGCGACTTAATAATAAGGATCGCAACAACTGGTTTCTAAATGTACTATAGCAAGTCATTTGTAAAGATTGATAGACACATGGTAGTAATGTTCAGTCCGCGTGACCATATTGAAAGGTTCGTTGCCTTTGAAGGAAAATGAAATGCATGGCAACCGCAAGCACGTGTGCTCCTCAATCATTTGTCTGTTAATAAGAGCGTCAATCTATTTTGTATGCAGAATGTACCACTGTAAATGCTAATGCATTATGAGCCGACCGCTGACAAGAAACATCGAAAGCTGATTGCCAACTCGGTCAATGAAACGGTTATAACACCGATCGCAAGAACGATGCAAAAGAAAATGCAGCTGAGAATCGAATGAAGTTTGAATCTGTTAACACTTACGGCCACGATACAAAACAATGTAAACTTTCTAGACGAGGACTTTCTCCTAAGTTCGGAACGCCTTCCTATACCCTTTGTAGTTGCATTGCGACCAATTAGTTACATAAAAGTACTCTGCACTAATGGAAGTTAAATACTAAGCGCGGAGAGAAGCAAAATATTCACGCAGCACATTCTCACTAGTCGGGGTCATACGTATCTAATGACAATGTTTGGTATTTGTTTGTTGTAAGAATTATCGATAAAAAAATATTCAAGGATATTTGAAAAAAATATAAGTATGTAAGTAATGCTTGCATGTAAGTAATATTGATGATGCCGAGAGAGATTCGGGCTTTTAGATTAAACATTATTTGTGCAAATCCAACCGCGCCACCAGTTTTCTTCGTGAAGAAAGTTTCAGTGCTTTTTTGAGTTGCTATATTTAATCTCCGGCGAAAAGAGGGGTGTTATAAATTTGAAGCGTATGCTTGGCCATGTGTCTGTTTGCCCATCGCACCCTAGCGGTCAAACGGGTGTGCGGATTTTAATGCGGTTTTCTGTAAATGGTAGTCTGTAGACTGCCCTGCAATGGTTCTTAGCCATGATTTATTGAATTTTGTTCAGTGGCTCGAAAGTCATCAGCTTAACAAGGAAACGAGTCAGCTAAATTATTAATATTTACGCTTAAGGTTTCATTTATAGTTTCGGGGGTATTTTAAATTTTAAATTTACATTTATGTTAAAACCTATTTCGAAATCATCAAACCAAATTAAGAAAGCTTAGCTTAGCTTGAGGGGTTTTTACTGGCAGTGTTGTATGTAATATTACAACACTGGCCGCTTGACCATTCATCGGCAAGTTTCTTATGCTGCGGCATTTATCTCCGTCAGGCAAACCCAGCTAATTGAATGCAGCTTGCAAGCCATTATATCACACAAAGAGCGACCTTGTCTGTTTTTTATTTTCCTGTAGGTAATATTCCAACTTTATATAGGCATTCGTGCATAGGTTTATTTATTATTTATTTATTTAATTAATGACATATTAAAAATAACAGAGTTACATACTTGAACACCACTTAAACTTGTAGCTCGATTTGGGCAGTGTTTCAGATCTGACCAATGTCGAACGATCAGGAGACTTCTTAATTCTGTTAAAATGCCTCACTCTTCACAACGGCGTTGCCAGGGACGGGTCCCTGTAATCTTTCCATCAGTCTCATGGCAGGCAGCTAACTTACCCAATGAAGTTTTTAATGAAGCAGTATACAGCGAAGAGTGTCGCATCATTGAGACCGAGGTCCGGCTTGATCGGGGGCAGCACGACGGCCGGCGAGGTGTCCTGCGACGGCGCGCGCACCTCTGGCGAGGCCGCGCTCATGGCGGGTCCGCCGCGCGGCCGCGGGCCCGACGCGTGCGGAGCGATCGTGGCGGCTGGCGGCCTCACAGGGCCCGGCGGCTCCCGAACCCGCACCCGCACCCGCCCCGCATAACACCAGCGCACCGGCGCTCCCGCCACACACACCGCGTCTACACTAGCGCGGACCGCCGACGACTCGGACAGAACTCGGCACGACGACAGCGGGCTATCGATTGCGGCGGCGCGCATGCGCTGTACTACAGCCGCGGTCGCTACTAGTCGTAGCTCTACACGTCCAGCATGAGGAACGCCAGGTACATTACGAGAAAGAACCACGGACAGAAGAGATACATGCAAAATGGCATCGTTCGCGTGGGAGCTGATTGGGAAAAATATGCAGTCTCGGGAGTGGAGGTGAAGTTCAGTGATGAGCGCGCTCTCGCATAGAGGGGGGGCACGTACAGACTGCGCGTGCGGCTGGCGGCGCGGCGGCACTCTGACTGGCGCGCGCGCCGCTCGCCGTTGCCGTGACAGCTCAACGCGACCGCGGCTCTACTCGTTCTATACCTACCTAACCATGTACCTTTACATGCCTAACTTACACTACATATAATCACAGACAGCCTGCCTGACTACCTTGATTTACATACATATTTGACCTGAAGGACAGATAGCGTTAGCTCTAACGTAGGACACGGTTTGAATAGATGGACCTAACTTCCAACCGCAGATTGACATTATAATAATAATGTCAAAAAATAATATATTTTTTGAGCCGATAAATATTAATAACAAATAGTATTCCTGAAAGGTTTGCCATTTTAAACCTTAATCAGTCTTATAATAGAAAATTTAAACGAGAGATGTCAGTCACTGTCATGATCTTGAAGATCATTAACAGTTTTTCGCTCTGTCCTCCACCAAGGTCAATAATTAATTACACACGGTGACTTTTTATTAGTATTGTTAACTTCGGGACTGATAGTACCCATTATTATAAACAACTTTCCCCAAAAAACATATGGTCGCAAACGAAAAAATATTTCTGGTCTTCCAAAGTAACTTATAATCAGCTGGTGGGGTCAATGTACTGAGGAACGAATATTTTTTTCGTTTGCGATCTTATGTTTCTTGGGGAAAGTTGTTCATATTGATGGGTACTATCAGTCCCCGAAGAAAAAGTCACCGTGTGTAGGTATTCATATATGGCTATGCATTTTTCAGGTTGGTTCAAGTGCCGATGGCTATATCATCATGTGGATTTGATATGGCATTATAGATCTAAAATCATCAAATTATAATTTGAACAACACGTTTCATTCCACCAAACAAAATTCGCCAAAAATATGTCAAGTAAGAGTCTCGCAGCACAACACAGCTGCATTGAAACCATATCCCCTAAATAGTCGTAGAGGCAAGTTCAACGCCCGGTTCGCGGACCGACACAAAGCGTTCCGTCAAGTGAAAAAACCTTCCACCCGGTGAAATGACGCAAAACATTTTTTGCTTCTCATCCAAGTGGTTCTTCAGTTTCGTCTAACGAAGTCGAGAATTTTCTGACATGTGACCTCTTTATTAGGTCGACTAGCTAGACGGCGAGTTGAGCATAAACTCAGTAAACTTTGACAACTCCATATACATTTGTATGATGGTGTACTCGCGTTTGAATAAGTCGCACTTAGAACAGAAAAAAAATGCGGTCAAACTTGCATGACCATACATCGACAATGCTGTATCATATTTCTGTAACAGGTCGGACGTTGACCTTACAGTAGCAGTAGATGAGGTAGTCTGCTAATCACTGCTTCAGGCGGAAGTCTTTTAGTCTGTCAATGTCTAGAATACCAGGAAAGAGAAGCCTTGCATACCAATTAACATATTGCAGTGAAAAAACGAATTGAAGACTTGAAATAAAGGTAACGACAGACTCTATAATTTTTTCAGGCCGATAGGCCGAAAACGGTATATTAATTTCAAATAGAGTGTTCGATTCCAAATCGATATTCGATCGATGGTTTCTGAACGGCCATTTTGAATTTGACGTTAGCTGCCAACCAGGCAGTTTTGACAACTGACAGACAAAAAACAGCCTCGCAATGAAAACGCGTTTTGATTAGGTTGTTGAAATTAAATCGCAGGGCATCTGGAATGTATTCGGGATTCCCTCAGGATTGTTAATATAGCTGAGTGTGCCGTTGTCTCTCGAACCAGATAAAGTTCGGATTTTCGTGCCCGATTCGTATTTACCACGTAGAACATAACCTGTGTGGGACCACTGTGCTCATTGAAGCTGGCCCGCCAGTCATACCTGGTTGGCTGAAGAACCTGTCTACCAAGAAGAGCCTAGGGCGCGCCCGGGCCTTGCAGAGAGACAGGAGGTTGACGGGACCGAAGCACAGACCAGGTTAGATCTACCCCACATAACTTTAGCTCGGTGTATCGCCGACGTTCATCACTTCTTGGCACCTGATAGTCACGCTACCTCGTAGCTCATGGGCCCCTACGAGGTCATTAGGTGCTGAGAAGCCTGAACATAGAGGGCCATCGATTTCAGAATAATTAATTTGGAATTGTCTTGCCAGCATAGATAGGAAAATATCGACGACGATCGAAAAGATTTATTTGACGGAGTTTTATGTACAACGTCCCTACATACGATACCTATGATAAATCACAAATTCGGCAAATCAAAGAGCAAATGAAAATCGTAAATCCATTGCTAAATGTCTCGTCGACATGACCACCTGAAGAGCAATCGATCAACCGCAGTGTCAGGAGCTCTACCTCGTGGGGATCTTTTTGTCTTACACGAGGGCCCGGGAGCGGGGAGGATTCTAGGAAGCTGAAGTCTATACTGAACCAATGTGAGACTTCCCGGATCGTATTCTGAGAACGATTGCAGTGCACAGACGATGTAAGTCATGTCGATTAATTGGAGCGCATGGGCTGCTGAGAGCAAAGGTCATAGTATTAAGAAATAATACTGGATAACGCAAATGCGAGATGATCCATGTAGGATTACAAGGATTTCTTGTCTGTTGCTTATCAAATTCTGACATGTGTATTTCAGACATATACATGAAAAATATGTAAGAGATTACCTCTGACTGTCCCATCACCTGCACACGTGCAAAACAGATCAAGAAAGTAACCCGCCCGAAAACACTTGTCGGTAACATGTTTAATTTATTCGTCGCTGTGATACTAAATCAACATTGCACTCAGCCAGCAGTAATGACAGGTGCATAGCAATACATAAACACAGAGCCGTGGCTGCATTCGTGACAGCATAAAAATTACAACACTGCAGAGCAATCAGTGTGCCTGCCATGGTGTTCCGAACTGAGCGACCGTTCGCGTGCATCGCTCTATTGATGCAATATGATCAAATTGCGGCTATTTCTATAAAACTGCACCCGACGATGGTAAACCTCACAACTGATAATTGACACCATAATCATTTCAAAAGGAAATATGCTGAAAATATGATTCTTAGCATTTGCGACAGTTTGCACATCTGCATGCGATTTCTCTACCGATTTGGGTGGCAGAGTGTAGCAAATTTATGTAAGCAGTCATATTAGATTATAATTATTTACCTAAGTAGCAACGGGAGCAATAATCGTGTGGACGGTTGGTCGTATAGTTGATCGTTTGCGCAAGTGTGCGTCGATTTACCGCGATCGGTAGTCTGCGCGCGGCTTGCGAGTCTTACCAGCAGCTGATATGTGGCGCAATCTTTCATCATAATGAGCCCGTTGGCGCAGCCGCAACAGCGGCACACCCGCCTTGTGTTAACGCAGCATAAACCTAGATCTTACAAACTAGTCTTAGACTAATTCATCAAACCTGAAGTTGGAAGACTAAAACTACTACTTTTGGAATGCTACACGCTAGTTTGGTATTCTTGGCGAGCGCAATAACAAGTCTGGGAAACGTTTTCGTTTCACGCTTTAGATTTGCACATTAGTGATCCGTTTCGAAGCATTAAATTGGGTCAGCGTAATATAAATGCCGCGGCGACACAAGCGGCCACCAATTGAATATGTATACAATCAAGGTTTATTTTCGGAACCACTTTGGTAGAGCCGTCACAAGATCCTGGAACGCAGGAAGTGGGCGACAAATTCTCGGTTGACGTTGTTATTGTCATCCCATAAGTTTCTTTACTCGAGCAAATACGTGGAGCAATTAAATTATTCAGATCGATCTATATCCGTTAAATGTGCAGACGTACTGCTAACACTTGTTACAACAGGGCTTTAATTTTATTATCAGAAAAGATGTTAGATTGGTCACTTCATCGTCATCCATGTCGATTGTCCAATCCATGACTCAGATAAGCTCATGTCAATCAACATCTTCAGAGACCGGGTCTCGAGACCCCATACCCGTGAGAAATGAACGAAGGACGCTCAAAAAAATCCCACGCTGGTGTTTACATTGATGTTACAATTAAACGCATTATTGCAATGTGGCATTCTTTCACTATCGCATCAGTTCTGGAAACTGTCACGCGTTGGAAGATCCCTTAGTATATTTTCCTTGTTGTTAGATTGTGCCATGACTTTTTGTTCTCTCAATTACGGTTGATCTTCATCAACTGTTGGCGACTTCTTGGTACATAAACTTGATGGAACTTATGAGATGGCATTTAGCGATAAAAGTATATAAGAGACTTTGGAATATAATAGAACTGATAATAGAATAATGAAAACATTTTTTTAGTAAATATGACAAATTTAACTAATTTAGGTACATAACACGTGTATTTTTCCTTTACTGAAAAGTTACTTTTACTTCTGTTCACAAGTGAGCAATAATGTAGATATATTTTTGTGTTCCCGAAGGACAAGGACAGCTTTCCCACTAGTGAATTAAATTCCTGCTCAAAGTTGAGTTTAGACAGTGCGGTCATTAGTCATTGTCATTTTGCACAACGCTGCAGCAATTCCAAGCAAATGACTCAAATTTGACCCCAGCTACAGATTAATAGTTGTGATACAGCGAGCTATTTTTCTTGAGCATTGTCTTGCCGGTTGTTTAAGAATAATAATTACACTGACTGCAATAAGTACACTATGAAATGAGAATATCACCAAGAAAAATATTGCAGTTTAGCTGACTGTAGGATACCGATATTTTACAGGAGGATTTTAATCTGAAATTGCATTTTTAGCTTTACTTTCGTGTTAAGCCATTGTTAGCCATTTTGCTGTAAATAATATTATTGGTTTGGTGGTTTCTATCACCTCATCTGGAATGACTTGATAACCTATCAAGTCATTCCAAATGAGGTGATAGGAAATTTCCAATATGAGCATAGTTTTTTCAAGCGTCTGCAAAGCGGTATATGTATAATGCCAAGCCTAGTCGTCTAGATCAGTTTACATAAACAGAATGCGGATTTTAAATATTATAAAAATTGAGTTAAGTATCAGTTATCCCGTACACTAAACGTCAACATGTCGCAAACTTCGCAAAAAAGCGTCGATTTCGCTTCGAATAAATAGGGGACAGTGGGCAAAGTGTAAGTTTTCAATAAAATTGACTTAACCAATTGTACAGCAAAGCCACGTGATTAACGAGGTTTCGACTCACTGGTCACGTGACTTTTCTATACAAAACTGGCGTTTTACGGCAACGCGAAAGTCAATTTTATTGAGAACTCACATTTCGTCCGCAGGTCATGCCTTCCCAAAAGCTATGAAACTTGGCAACTCCAACAAGAGACGACGTACTAAAAGTAAGTTTCCGCGAAGCCGCGCGTATCGCGTAACTGTCACGGTAGACGGCGCGTGGCTGATGGGAGCTGGGCTGACATGATAAAAACAACAAAGGGACACTGTGACATCTTTGAACTATTAGCAATCTGTACAACATACTAACTACAACAAAACGACTTAATTCTCAACCATCTAGGCAGTATTTTAGCTTCACTTTACATTATTGCACAAAAGAATAGCACAAATTCTTCTTTTTATCTTGCCTCTACACTATTGGAAGGTTGGCGGTCAGCTCTACACACTCCTCCAAATTTTAGCTAAAAGTTTTCGATTATTTTTCTGTTATTGAGGAAGTTAATATGATACTTTTTAATAAACAGTCTTACTAATAAAAAATTATTATTTCATATTTTTAACAATGTAATAGTTAAACAGTAAATAAAGGTTGTATAGAGCAGATCAACCAGTTTTACTAACTAGTGGTAGCAGCTAGCTAGCTTGTAGGTCTCCTAGAAGTACGATGATGATGAGTCAGTCAGTGATAAAATGACGGAACTTTCAACAGCTGTCGTTTCCAATCTAATGGTTCAAATTGACTGAATTTCAGGAATTTGCCATTTAAATTGTAAACTAATTAGCCACAGAAAATTCAGGTGTCTAGCTTTATCTACAATATAGTTACGGGGGGGTCAAAAATACCCCGAAGTGCTTCCCCCTCCAATACTCCCTTCTTTTTTTTCGCAATATCTTGTGTAGAATGAAGAAATTAGTGTGCCTCTCAAATTTGTTTGAAATCCGTCGATAAATAACGCACGCTACAGCAATCTTCCCCCCCTTTTAATTGACTAAAATAATTAAATAAATCAAGGAACTTGTGTGCCAATTTTTTTCAAAATCGGTTGAAAAATGCGACCTGTAGTCGAGAACAGACACACGGACAAAGGCATTTTTGGCCAATCTGGAAACTGGACGCTTCGCTCGCTCGGTCAATAAACGGTGTATAAGAATAACTACACGACCCTTTTATTTTGCAGTAAAATTTTGATATATATGCATATTTGGTGTTGAAATTGAAACACTTAATCAGAAAAATGCATTTTCCAATTTTAGTAATACAAAGCAACGCAATTTCATGTTCTTAATTAAATTTAAATTGCTAGCCAAAGTGTTTGTTGCTAGTTTTCGTACATAATTTCTTTTTGACAGATTAGTTTGGTTGTAAAGTCATTTTTGACAACGAGTTTATCATTATTATATCTTTTTTACATCCCTACAAAATATATTTGACAAAATTTGTAAAATACATGAATACGTTATATTTCTGGACTTTTAAAAACTGGGTTAAGTCATAAATGAACAATCTAACTTATAGGTACTATCTAAAACAACATAATAAGTACAAATGCTTAAATAAACGTAAAAAGTACTTGCATAAGGAATGCTGGCTTTTAAGTCAAGATCGGTTTCTTCATATCCCCTGCGAGATTCGCGTCTCTCAATTAGTCACAACATACAAAGGTTCGCTTTTGACCATACAATTTCATTTGATTTCATGTGGAAATGTACATGAAATTTGATAACAATATTTCCGAAAGAAAGTTACGGATACGATATATCTTGATTGTGAAACCATGATAGTAAGAAGAAGAAGTGGTGCGATTAACTTGAGGATGTCTTTGTTGTGGGACAAAAAATGACTATGGCGAGTACTACTTAATTTAGTAGTTATAGAATCCAGTCTAAACATGCATCTACTTATGCAAAGAGTTTGAGGTTGGCTTATATCGCACACTTTACTCAGATCAAATACTCAGATATTTATTGGCCATCAACAATGCACTGTGCAAGTTTTAGCAACATTTGTCTAGTTTGAGTTGTTAAATGAAATCACAGACCATGAGTTCAGGGCTGCATAGCCAGTGAGTAAATCAATCTTGTTATATAAACAGCTGAATACATGCGATCTTCTTATTTTTTTGTTTATTAGTAAGTTAAGTAGTAGTTAGTAGCTCATTTCTGGTGAATACATACAACTAGTATATTTTTTATTATTAAAACTAAAATAAACTAAGTACGTGTAAGTCGGTAAGTATCGGCAATCCTAATTAGAGGGAGCTGCAAATTGCACGTTGGGTTTAAGGATATCGTTGTTCCAATACGGGCGTATTACTTCTCGTAGTGGCGACCCAACAAAGAGCTTGCTATGTGGTGGTTACGTGGGTTTATTTATATACATTTATAACTATACTAAAAGGTTTTACAAAGAAACAGTTTGAAATAAAGTGTGTCACCGTCTATAATGACCGCAACACGAAACTTAAGTGGAGTACTAATTACGCTCGACTGCAGGGTAACACAGATTTGAGGTTGCTGTAGCTCAAGCAGGAACGATACGCCCGACGCTAGCGAGTACACCTATCGAATACGTAACAAGAGTCTCATCTGCATCGGCAGCAGGAGCAGCTGCCTAGCGACTATCGTCATGCATTACCGACAAAACGTCCTACGTAATACTGTGCCTCGAGCACGGACAACTTGAACAAAAAATATTAAATATTAGGTGTTTTTTCCAATTTACTGAAAAACCGAAATAAGCTAATTGATAAATTTAAGGATTGATAAGGAGCTCTAAAAGAGGAAAATTTAGGTATAAAAATTATGAGAGAAATCAGTTATTTTGTATTAAAATTATTTTATTTCCTTTTTACCTATGTTCAGGATTTTAACGTAGGTATAAGGCAAATTAATCCAATCGCGTAACGTGTTGCATGTTATGGTTTATAACACACACACACACATACACACACCCTCACACACCCACATACACACACCCACACACACACACACACACACCCTTACAATATTTATTATAAATTTTTAGTAAGTGGAAATTTTTGTGCTGCATAACCATCATAATTTTTCGTCTTCTGGTTTAATTTACCGTGTTTAAATCACCTGTTAACTATTAAAATATCTACTTTGCTATTTTATATTGAAAATAATGTTTTTAACCTGCTACCATCATGTATACCAAACATTATAAACAATATAGGTTCCCGCGATACAGGCTGTGCCTAGTGCGTGAGCCACAAGCTAATCATATTTGATTCCCGTGCCTAAATAGAACATCTCTTCAACTCTAAAGCTTTTCACAATATGTTTTACTGTATTCATGAAGGTGAAATAAATGATTTTGATTTGATTTGATGTGTAATTCTTGACAGTGGGGTGACCGGGGACCGTTTATGGGCTTACGTGCTTACGTGCTTTTTCTTGGAGATTCTGCCGGTATATCCTGGGGAAACATAGTTATTTCTTCGATGGTCGTTGAGACTTCTGAACGTTGTTTTAGCCGGAGAACTCGTTATATGGCTGGCATACCACCCACCACACTACAGTACAACATTTTTTGCGCCAACTTTTACCCGTGCATATTGTGCACAAGCAATTATCGTTCTATGTGTTTGGAATTGTTTACGGCAACGTCATAGGTATTAATTTTACATTGACATTTGTCGTTCAATAACAAACGAGTAGGTTCTCTATTAAAGTACTCCATTTTGCCGGTTTTTGACGAATCGGAATCGGTAGGAAACTGCACACGTTCGTATAACGTTTGGTGCCGGCATTATAGAGACTTGATGAGTCTGTGGTCGGGTTTGACATTTCCGAAAATTCATTGTATTTTTATCAATAAATCTAGGTTACATTGCTGATCTGTCGAACTATTTATGTTTCTTACGACGTGTGGTGTCGTGTTACATCGTTTCCGTAAAAATTACAGGTGGAAATAACCAAAATATGTTTGGCGGCCGCATGCCCATAACGCCTGTATTGATGACGCAGTAGTGGCGCAGTAGGGCGCAGTAGGGCGCATAGACTAGTCTTGTGTCGGTCATGTACTAAGAACGAATAGGAAACGTTACTGTGCAATGAACGAAAAGAAACGTTTCCCTACGCTAATCGGACATTCGGTCTATTAGGACTTTTAGGACATCGCTCCGAGAGAGCGGGGTGGCGGGCGGGAGGCATTGAGCGTGAGCCATGCCGACTCGCTCTCGCACACATAGACACGGCATTGACATCTTGACTAGAATGACAGCCTGTTTAAGTATGAAGGGAAATCATATATTATTTAACTTTTTATTTCTGCTATGTTAAATATGTTAATATTATCAGAGTACAATATTCCTCAAGTTTCTGCTCTACACGAAAAGAAAGGTTAACCTAATAGCTCCATTATTTTTTCGATCGTACGTCATACATAATAGTACTAATAAAACTGTTAGATCTGTACTAGTAAGTACACTGACTGAAATGTCCTAGTACGGAGCGCTCTCTGATATGACCGAGCAGGCATATTTTTTATTCATAAGATCCAATGTCCTAATAGTACTAATAGAGCTGTTAGAGTTTACTAGTACACTGACTGAAATGTACTAGTACGGAGCGCTCTCTCTGATGGTGATGACCGAACAGGCAAAAGACTAGCATAGACGTCGGATCCTGGCAAGAGAAATTTGGAATGCCCACCTGGTAATTATCTTGATTCATTGTTTAACTTGTCGTTGTCGAAGCTGTCGTATAACGCCCCGCACTCTTTGTCCACAGAGATGAGCATTTTAAACTACATCAGAAATTGTTTCTTTTCGTCTTTTCGACAATGTTGCTGGACCCCGTGGGCAGAATGACTACGTGTCGAGTGTAAGACAAGTTGCGTACGACTTGCACAGAGTCCCGGATGCGATAAGGTAGCAATTTTACATATTCTTCGGGGGAAACCACCAAACGTTGCGATGCGTCTTGCATAACCTTTACAGTAGTACGAACGCGTAGAAGTGGTGTTCTTCCTGATTGGCATTAGAATCTATATTGAGTAAGAATTGCTTGCTCTGGGGAAGGCCTTCTCCTAAAGCCATTCTGTATACTCAGGGCTGTGTATATCCCAACGCTTCCCGTGGCCGTGTAGGCAGTCGGGAATCGAAGCCCCGTCTCCCTTCATCATCACGGTATGCGCGTGGGTCAACATGTGTGAGTCCGTCGTATATTTAAGCTAAACAAGAAGACAGACGCTTGATGAGTGGTCTTAGAAATAAATTCATGTGATAGAGTCATTGCTACATGTGGGGACGTGCCGAACAAATAGAACATGAACTAGAAGACAGATGTGATTGTGAAGAATCAGAATAAAATCCTTTAAGAAACGTTCAGCACTCCCTTGTAAATCTTAGTGTTTAGTTATGGAATACAACCTTTGTACAACTATCCAACTTAGAGAGTTTTGGTTACAAAGTGTCAGAGTCATAGAAATTGTGAAGTTACTACATCCCAGGTTAAAATGAATAAAACCGATAAACATTGTCGAGAAACTGTTGTTTAAATTGTCACTTTTATTTTTAAGTGATTTCTGGTAACTAGATTTACCAGTGGCGTCCTCTTTTAGGTTAGAACACTTATTTCACTAGACTAATCGACCTGTAAACCCGTCGGCACACGAACCCCACATCTACCACGCCTAGTCAGTCGGTCAGAAAATATTATTTAACGTTATCTCGCGTCATTGACATGCGATAGGCAGATACCCTGCGGGAGCTGTACAGGACTGCGACAATGCAGGTGCGCTGCATAGGAACACCAGCTCCGTGTCTATAGATCGGGGTGTCCGACAGGGGGTCACTCTCTCACCCAAACTATTCACCAACGTTCAGGAGGACATTATGAAGACGTTGGATTTGAGTGAGAGAGGCGTCAACAGTAACGGGGCACGCATGTCGCAGCTCATGTTTGCGGTTGAACTCATTCTCGCTGTCGAATGCGATTACGTCCATCTTGGACATCGTTTATCCTTTGACCGAGATGCACAGGTGAAGGAGATTGAAAGACGCGTCGGATTAGGGTGGGCTGCCTTCGGGAAACTAAGTGATGTCTTCAAAACCTCGCCCCCACAATGCCTGAAGATCAAGATGTAATAACCAATGTGTATTGCCCATCCTCACCTATGGAGCCGAAACATGGACGCTCACAAAGCATAATGTGCTTACTATAAAAGTAGCACAAAGAGCGAAGATGGAGCGTTCCATGTTGGGTATCTCTCTCGTTGACCGTGTGCCAAACGAAATTCGACGGAAAACTAAGGTCGCAGATGTAGGCAGAAGGATGACAAGATTGAAATGGAGATGGGCGGGGACACTTGGCTAGACCGGAAGACGGACGGTGGACCAAAGCAGTCACAGACTGGTGGTCACGGGGAGCGACAAGGCCAGTGGGCAGACCACCAGCCCGATATGGTCCGACGATATCATCAAGTCGTCGGGATCCCACTGGGTACGATTAGCGCAGGACCGGGGAGATTGGGGCTTAGGGAAGAGGCCTATGCCCAGCAGTGGGTCGATGTGGGCTGAATATGAATTAATGAATGAATGAGTTATCTCGTATCATCGAATTGAAAAATATTAATTACCGATTTATCTCGTTACAAACGACACTGTATTTAAACTAGCTTATCTCATTGTGAATAACATGATTTTTTTGATACCGATGAATTTAGTGTTTTTTTTTTTCTCAAATTGTTTTTCAGTGATTTGAGAGTGATCTTGGGCCTTAATCTTACGTTATTAGAAATCGATTTTAAATTAAAGTTTTACTGCAATGTTTGACTAAAATATTATTTCAATTGGTAAGATTTTTATTATATATCAAATATTACAAAATATTTGAACGAAATCAAACATAAGCTCAACAAATATTATCAAAATAAATTTAGCCTTCGAGGGAGAACTTTGGTTTTTGTTAGCTAAAAATATAATTATTTTGTTGTGAATTTCCCTTAAATATGGGCTTATATAGTGACGAGGCAGCTTCAATACAGAAAAAATGATGATGTTATTGTCCTTCAACTATTTGTGAACGCGTCGCTATCGGGCTCGTATGTGGCTTACGTAGCCAAGTAGATTCCAAGGGAAGGTAAGATATAGTTATTTATTGTAATATTCAGCTGAGTAAACCAGCATTGAGTATAGGCCTCCTCCGCGTCCTGCGTCCATTATATTCCTGTTATCCTCGAAATGTCATCGGACTAGCTGGCTGGTGGTCTACCGACTGATCTTTGGCCTCCTCATGGCCACCCTCGGTAACCTATGAGTTGTTTGACAATAAACCTACGTATTTTTTTTCCGACCTTTTACTTTCTCTTGTCGTGAAAACACGTCCATCCCATCTAGAGATGAATTATGAACCCTTCAGACCCATAGTCGCATGGGCTTACCTGTCAGATAATATGATGAGAGAGATTCATCATCATCAATTCATTATCATATTTGCCAATAAAGTACTTCATACCAAAATATTTCATATTACAGCGGATTTCGCCTGCTGCTGGGGCTCCTTTATCACTGCGATCACGGAGACCTTGGAGACAGAGGAAGCTGAGACATGGAGACCACCGCAAACAGATATATCGATAATAGTGTAGCTAAGATTTTTTTGGTGTCAAATAGAGAAGCGAGAGAGTGCGGCATAGTGTTTAAAAGGAAATGATAAGGCAACTTATGGTCAGCTGTCACGTCAAATAGACATATTTTTCACAAAAATACTTCATTTTAATATTATTTCCTTTAGACCCATTTATTTATCAACAAAATCCCTTGTTTTTATTAATCTTACCCTTATCCGAGAGCTAAACAACAAAATTATAGTGCAAATAGCTCAAGTAAGTAAATACCCACCCATATGTCACAAGCTGACACCGAATGCCCGCTATGCCCCAGGAAATTCAAGAAAAATGGGCTCCAGCGTCACATGAGATCAGCACACAACGATGTACTAAACCAATCAGCATCCGCTACTCTTAAAACTACCACCGATGGGCAAACACCAATGTCACCTTTGGAAGAAGCCTTCGGATCCCCATTCCTGAATGCCATCCAACCCAAGTCTGGCATCTGGCAAAGGCATTGGGACAACGTCTGTAACCTTCATGGCAAGCTATACGACCTCCCATGCGGTACTGCCAGTAGAAAATTCGTACACACTCTGGCCGACGAAATTGAGCATCTAACCAAATCAACCTACCCCTCTGAACGCGTATTAACCTTTGCTGCGGTCATACTGCAAAGAGACAAAAACGTTAGAAAAATGAAAGATATACTGAGACTACTCGATCGGCGCCTAAAACTCTGGGCAGACAAACGTTTCGAGGAACTCATCACGGAATCCACCAAAGCAGATAAATCTATATGGAATACAAGAAACCGGAAACAAAACAACAATGACCAAGAAACAAAATTATTCACACGACTGATACTACATGGAAAAACGCGGGAAGCGCTCAACTGGCTCCTCACAAAAGACACGAGCAAAGTTTTAAACCCAGACACTGAAGTTGATCCATCCGGTAAAACCGTCAGTGATGTGCTGAGAGAAAAGCACCCCCCGCCTAATACTCCAGATCCCGCTTTATTCACTCTCCCCAAAGACGTCACAAAACTCCCACCACTCCTTGAAATCGAAATAACTTGTGACCATGTCGAAACAGTTGCGAGAAAACTACACGGAGGCGGAGGCCCCACTGGATGCACAGCCGAAAACTGGAGAGATTTCCTACTCCGCTTCGGCCAAGCAAGCGCCCATTTAAGAGAAGCCGTAGCGCAGCTCACAACGAAACTTAGCAACGAAACCATACCCTGGACCCAAATACAAGCATTAATGTCAAGCCGACTTGTTGCTTTAGACAAATTCCCAGGCGTAAGACCTATCGGCATCGGCGAATGCCTACGAAGAATATTATCCAAATGCATGATCTTAGCAACAGGCTCTGAAGTCACTGAAGCATGCGGCCAGTCACAGCTCTGCAGTGGACTGGGCAGTGGCATCGAAGGCGCCATTCATGCCATGACCGATGTCTTCCAAAGAGATTGCCAACCTGGTTCAAACTGGGGAATGCTCCTCGTTGACGCGAACAATGCTTTTAACGCCGTGAATAGACAACTAGCCCTCTGGCAAGCAAGAATATACTGGCCACACTGCGCCCGCTTTCTTTACAATACTTACAATGGCCACGCTGAATTGGTATTTCGCGATTCTGATACAAGACTATATAGCAGAGAAGGCGTAACCCAAGGAGACCCACTCGCAATGCCACTGTACGCGCTTGCAACACTACCAATAATTAACAAACTTAAAACCGAAAACACAGTCACACAATGCTGGTACGCCGATGACTCCTCCGCGCAAGGCACTTTCCAAAGCCTACGACAATGGTGGGACAACTTAAACAAAACAGGCCCAGCATACGGATACTTACCACAAGGTAAAAAATCATTTCTAATAGTGTCAGAAACTGACAAGTCTACCGCAGAAAAGACGTTCTCCGGTACCAACGTCTCCATAGTTACCGGCTCCCGCTTCCTAGGAGGCTACATAGGGACAGGAGGGGACGACTTCGTAAAAAAGAATGTAACCGAATGGATATCTATCATCGAGAAACTCACAACAATCTGCAAAAACTCACCTCAAGCCGCTTACACTGCCCTAACTAAAGCAGCTCAGTTTAAATGGTCCTTCCTACTACGTGTCTTAAAAACTTCAGAAGAACTTTTTGAACCCTTAACTAACACATTACACGACAAATTCATACCAACACTAATCGGAGGCGAAATCACAAAACTTGAAACCCAGCTATTTACCCTCCCAGTCCGCAAAGGCGGACTTGCCCTTTCTGACCCCTTCAACACACCAAACCGTGCATACCAAATCTCAAAACAGGGATCTACAATACTTTCAACAGCTCTAACCGAGATAAAAGACATAAACCTTGCTGAACACTACAATTCTTTGCGTGACGCAAGAAAGGAAGGAAACAAGGAAAAAGAAACATACGAGAACGAAACACTAGAAAGCATTCTAACAAAATTACCATCCAAAAAGAAAAGAGCAATAGAAAGATCAATAGCGACAAAAATGAAAACAAAAACATCAACATGGCTTTCAGTAATACCGACAAGAAAAGACAACTTCGACTTATCACCCCACGAATTTAGAGATGCCCTGGCCATAAGATACCACCGCACACCAATCTCCATGCCTGCGACTTGCGACGGCTGCGGCAATGACAACTTCAACGTGGACCACGCCTTGTGCTGCAAAACAGGTGGCCTTATCACACGCAGACATAACGAAATAAGGGATCTTTTCTGTGAACTGTGCCAGCAAGCCTGGGGAAACGTCACGAAAGAGCCAGTCATCTCCGAAGGCGATACTGGGCTGCGCGGAGACTTGGCTTGTCGGGGGGTATGGATTGCCCAGAGGGAGGCGTTATTTGATATCCGTGTCATAGACACCGACGCTCCCTCCCACGCATCACGCCCCATAGCGGCTGTCCTTCGTTCAGCTGAAGAAGAAAAGAAAAGGAAGTACTGCGACCCATGCGAGACGCGCCACACCACCTTCACCCCTTTAGTAACCTCTGTCGACGGAGTTTTCGCTCCACAAATGATATCATTCACTAAACACCTCGCCGAAACGCTGGCGGACCGCTGGAACCGGACCCCTGCCACAATAATGGGCTGGCTACGAGCAAGAATTCAAACCGCCATCATCAGGGCTAGCAGCATGTGCATCCGCGGTACCCGCCATAGGTGGAATCGCACAGGCCTATATGAGGATGGAGCGGCAGTCCCACACGTCTTGAACTAGAATGAATATCTTATTTATATTCTCTGTACTTATTTTCATGAATCTTTTGCTTAATAAATTTCTTATTACATTGAATGATAAGGCAACATGAGTTTGGAATTCTTGGGAGCAAGACATCACTTACAATTATAAACATTTGTAGAACATTACATAGAAATGGAGTGTACTAAACTATAGTAGTAGGTAAACATGAGCATTGATCTCATGAAATTTTTGACACAACCATATTAAAACTAGTGGCCCTGTGGGCAGTAGACCTCGGTAACAAGTGGGGACTGTGAATCAATTTATAGGTAAGTATTTTAGATTCAATCAAAATCAAGTAGTAAAGTAGCCGCACACTACATTTTGCGATTTAAAATACAATCTATTGACTTTTCACGAAAATAGTTATGGTCTACACTCACTCTCATGGTCTGTATAGATCCTCTTTACTAATCCGTCTCCTACTTCGAAGACTCCAAACTTGGTATGTTTTGAAAATATTTCTTGGATTTTTAGAAAACAGGCGGCCGAAAGGTTATGGTGTAGTAAATTTTAAGAACCGGCTCATGAAGCCCTTTAATTTGAACCCACACGATAGGTTCCAGAAAAAAAAAATGAAAAAATCCCATACAAAAAATTATTGACGTCAGAACCCCAAAGGGGAAAACCGAGAACAGCTCTCGACAAAAAAATACTTTTAATGCAAGGAACACGTGTGCCATGTTTTGTGAGATCGCTTGAAAACTGTGGCCCCTAGACCGGAACTGACAGACACACAGAGAGACAGACGAAAGCAAAATCAGCCTCCTATCTTGTCGAAATGGAACCCTGCGCTCGCTTCGCTCGCTCGGTCAATAAAGTGCAAAACAGCTCAAACTGCAACATGGCTGACGTAGATCGCTGCGCAGAACAGTGAGAAAATTTTATGTTTTTCTCCTCAAAACCACATATTATTTGTTAATTTCAAAGTTTAATTATATTTTGTTACCAAGAATAAAGGACGGATTTAAAGAGGGGCCATGGCTCTTTAAATCCGTCCTTTATTCACGAGTTGCATAATAGTAGATTAGATAGATATAAAGGCTTATATAAAACCGAGAAGTTTACGGCACGAGCCGAAGTTTCGTAAAGAAGCCTTTTAACGAGTTAGGAATAGAATTTTTCCGCCTGAGATCCCAAAATTAAGCAGCGAAGTTGCTATTTTGAGGTTAGAATGCGGAAACATACTATTTTAGGTCCCAAGAAATATCAAGGTTTACGTCAAAAACAACTATTTTGATATTTTTTTCGTGTAGTTCCCATTGACATACAATGTTGTTAAAAATACACGTTAAAGGAAAAGGATGTCTTCATAATATTTAAAAGTATATTTATTTCGTATCTCCTTCAAGAGGAATAGCGCTTTAAATATAGACAACTGATAACACCCAGTGTCTTATAGTAGTTTATGCAACTGTTATAAGGGGCCTTTAATCACGAGAGTGTTTTTATGGGAAGAGCGAAGCGAGTTCCATAATAGCATCACACGAGTTTTTTAAGGCCTGATTACACACACATATCATTGGTGCTCTAAAATCGGTACAGAAGCTATTCGTAAATCCAAAAAACAAACAAATATATAAATGACAAGTGTCATGGCGGTACCACCAAAGTCGGTAAAGCGGTTTGAATGTTTCGTGTCGGTAAAGCAGTGTCGACAGCATAACTGTTCCGCGTCGCTAGCCTCTATGTCACACTAATGTAATTTCATACTGGGGGGGCATTAGTTTCGTGTTTTAGCCAGCTGAACAGTTAAGTTGGCACTGTACAGACGTCAAGACAAATGTCAATTTTGACGATTCGACGAGAACAGACAATTTTTTATTACTTTAACGCATCGATTAATCGATTAATCGAAGCCTTAAAGTAAAATTTGTCTGTAAATTGCCATATTCGTATCGATGTGTCATAATCATAATGCACGTCATTGCCCCCTATGGCTTCTGAGTCGACTTTAGAGCACATATGATACGTGCGTAGATATAATATAGATATTTTCCATTTTCTGTATTTCTTCTTTTGTTTATTTTACATTATTTTAAAGTCTATTATTTATAGGGAAATTATAAGTCAAGCCACAGATTTAGTCATTGGCCACGTGATCTAACTTCTGGAAAATGAGATATATCAATGAATGTTGGAAGAATCATTTTAGTCATTTTAAATGAAGTTAAAAAATTAGAAGCTAATAGAATATCGTATTTGATGTCATCATATATGAATATTTTAGAAGTTTTCTGCTTGAATGCATGTTACAAATTTAGATGTTAAAAATAACCAGCATGCTGAGTTGTATTTAGAGTGGCTTACATTGAAGGTATATATAAATATATGTGTATAAAGAGCCCTTTTCAACTTCTTACCCTACATGACTTGTGACTTTTGTAAGCAATATTTTCTTCTTATTAGACTTGAATTTTGTTGCGGTTATCAGTTATAGTTCTCGTGAAAAGTGCTTGTGGACATGCAAGTGATCCTGTAAGGGTTCCTTTTTTACCTTTTGAGGTACGGTTCCTAAAAAGGGATAAGGAATGTCTAATGTCTCAATTAACTCTACAGACATAGGTAATTCAGAGTAAAGGCTGGCCCTGGCGAGATATAAGAATGCATACACAATATTGGCACTTGTTTAGCATTTCTGTGAGAGATGCCACACTGAACCCTTATTTTTCTGTGTCTAACTTATTTATGAATGATAGTGGCATATTCTTCAATGATGCAGTACTCTGCAATAATAATGGGACCACCCTCAGCAACTATGGTCACACGAGGGTGGATCACCGTGGTGGCAACGTAGATTTTTAGAGGCGAATAATGCTCTTAAAAATAAGTCTGATTAATTAGCACCCTTATTTATATAAAGTCGTATTTTCAAATTGTAACGTTCTAACAGTTACCTCAAAATTATTAATTTTGGAATGGGAATTAATCGGGTAAACATAATGAATGAATTGATTGGCCAACTGAGACTTCAAAGCTAACAAAAGGTTAGCATAAAGCGGCGACCCACCGACTGTAATTTTTGTCCAGTCGATTTGATTTCAGGGTATAGGTATCGATAAATACTAACATAAATTGGTTTCTATTCGAGGTTATAGGCATTACATCGGAAATCTAGCAATGATTGTAATGTAATGGCTAATACGACGTAAAGGAAAGGTATATCAACAATCTTATGAGCAATAAGGAATCAATTACAGTCGGAGCTTTCTGTAGTTATCGCAAACAATGCGGTTAGCCGCGACGTTTGTTTGTATGAGCGAAGGCCATGCTGCCTATCTCCACTAAAATCTCTCATTTCCTCCTCGGCTTACGTTCATTGCCACTTTCTGATGAAACAAATTAACTCACATTAATCCCATATTATCGAACGAACAGTTACACGTTGAACATTATACTGGTCGTAACGTGCGGTTTTTTGACGCAGCAAAGAGGGTTTATGATACGTGTGAAGATAAACTACTATTATCTACACACATATCATAAACTATTTTTACTGCGTCCAAAAACGGCACGTTACGACTAGCGTAATGATATAATACTTGGTAAAAACTCATTTCTTATCTGAATAATGATACATTATGATTATGACCATAATGTAACAATATTAGACATATTATGACATTCAAATTTCGAACGCCGACGCCCGCCTGCGTGCCGCCCCTAGTTTGTATGTGAACTTGGTAGTACTGAACAAGCTAAACAAATGCAGAGCAATAATCAATGCCACTATGCCGGTTGAACATGCGGTTCCTCAACACATCAAAGAGAGCTTATGATATATGTGTAGATAAACTAGAGTATGGAACTGTACATAATTAATTAGGCATTAAAACACTCGAGTGATATCATCGGCTCGTTTCATAAACCCACTCTCAAGTTTAAGTGCCCTCCATTATGTATCAGTCACATAAACTACTATTAAGTCCGGCATTTCTATATTTTTCTCGCAGGAAAAAGAAAGAGGAAGCATCCCTTGATGTTCTCAAAGAGGATGTAAAGGATTGATACAATATTATTTAAGTAACACTTGCTATCTTTGATGTGAGCTAAAATAGAGAAAACTAAAAACGCCCTATTTTCTATATGGACATTGCGGTGCGGATCAAAATGACGGCTTGCGCAAATCATACATTAAAAACTTTGATACAGTCGCGCTTCAGCTTCATAGTCTAAAATTGGTCGTGATAATCTGTATGCCTAAATACTCAGGTAAGATGTAGAGTTGTAGACGAATAATGTGTAATTCATTGTACAAAGCTACAATAACATACTTGCACGGAGTTCTACATGACGCGACCTTCAATGATTCTTCGCTTACAATTAGGAAGAGGTAAGTCAATATAAAAAATTGGTCCAGAGCGGGTAGGAGTCGCAAAAAAACGCACACCTCAAACGCTAAAAAATAAAAATAACATAAAAAAAATATGTCCGAACTTGGTTTTGATACCAGTCAGCCATTACGGATCCGACGTCAAACCAATTGCGCCACTGAAGACAATGATGAGTATCGTGAAATTATCGATCATATTTGAATGATGATGATTTGGTACTTCGCAGGCAGGTGAAGGGATATTGAAACAAGTCTCTTCTATGGGGACCCCCTTTATAATATAAAATCCCGCGTAGTTCATTATTTGTTGCTGTAGCATCAGGAATACACATTCTGTAAAAATTTTAACTCTCCTCTTACGGATTTTCAGATAGAACCCGGTGACGGACAGACAGACCGACGGACAGCGTAAGCTTATTAAGAGGGTACCCCGTTTGGCACCCTTCGGGTACGGGGCCCTAAAAATGAAACGCATCATCTGTCAGTTCGAATGAAGTATGTACATAAACCATTTCATCATATCTACGTAATTGACTTATTTTAACTACATTCCGGATTCAACTCTTTCCTTCGTTATGTAATCCTTCTATATAAATCTTACGATATACGGCATAAGCTCTATTAGCCTTAATACCTGCACATCAGTCCCTAACGACTGGTTGGTTGCATAAGAGCCCTATTATTATCTGAGCTTAAAAAGGGCGAAGTATATCACAGAATAAAATAAGAATGTGCGATAAACACGCTGCAGCCACTCCCACGGACCTCAGTCGAGATAGTTATTTCACAGTATTAGAATGCCATTCATAGAGATGTTCACTCGTTACATACCTACTATCAGAAGATTTATACTGCAGTAGAAAGCTATAGCATTACTCATAAAGCCAAATAATTGCCACAAATGCAGGCAATAAAAGTTAGTATCAAGGCTATTGTCCGTCCAGTCTAGACAACGACAAACAAAACATGTCAACAAACTAGGTACTTTATAGTATACCTCACAGAGGCTCAGTGGTCGAATCAGTAGTTCAGTACACTTACAATGATCGATCGATGGACAGTATGTAAATTTAATTTGTCCATTATGTTGATTGTGTCGTGAGAAACGTAGTATGTGAGAAATCTGCTTGAGAGAAGAAGAAATCTCTCAACGGCAAAAACTCATTTCAAAGAGAGGACCAAAAACTAATGCTGTTTAAATGTAGGCTTGAAAGAGGCACATTTACGTGTCTTTCTTCTCCATTATAAATGCGCATGACTTATGGTGATATTGGGTAACATAATTGTCATACTGTTTGAGGTTCAATATTGTAAAGAGTTTTTTAAGGCCATGAATAATTTATTATGGATTTAAATAACGTAATTAAACATACACAAATTAGAACTGAAACTTTTAGTAGTTTGGCCGGATACCGGATTTCCGGCCAACCCTGAAGACGGATAGCCGGATATCGGATAGCACGAACGATTCGGGTCTTTTCGTTCATGCGAATTTAGCAACACTACACTTTGGCCTAAAAGGAAAAGGAACACTTCATTTCTTTGCCAATGCGAGCATTTGAGGTTAAACTTACTTTTGTAGTTTGAGCTTATTATAAAAGAATTTTCAATTTCAATTGTATGAAGATTTAGGCACGAAATATGATATCGATAAAGAAATATCGCCTATTTGGCAATATTTTCATATGAGCAGTGAATCAAAAGTTTGTTGTAGTATGACAAAATAATAATTAGGTGTAATTTTATTTTTGATTCAATATAGTACATAAATTTGATACTTCGTATTTCTTTTCCTTAACAAAATGCGAGCCTAACTTTACTATCCGGCCGGATAGTAAATTTAGGCCGGATAGGCCGGATACCGGGCATTTGCTGGATATGACGACCGGTTTAGCCTATCGGGTAGTGACCCTGCACACGTAGCTGACGGTCCTGGGTTCGAATCCCGGTAAGGGCAAATATTTGTATGATGAGCATCAATATTTGTTTCGTGGTCTTAGATCTTTTCTATGTATTTACCTCTATTAAATACATCATCGTCTAGTACCCATAAAACAAGCCTTGTTGAGCTTACTATGGGCCTAGTTCGTTTTGTGTAAAATTGTCATCTAATATTTATTTATTTATCCGTTTCCTATCTACCAGAAATCCCGTCTAAAAAGCAAAAAACAAGCAGGTAGTTATTATTGACCTTCTATTAAATTATTATAGTGCTAAATTAAATAAAATTTAAATGCAAGCGGAACCCACTCTATAGAATTTAATTAGTCCCACCTTCATTTAAATTTAATTTGATTTATTTAAGCAGCAGGGAATCCAGGAACAGCAGGAAAGGACGATGACAATTTACTGAAATTGTACAAAGGAAATAGATATACCTATATTAATTAAGATACAAAGGCTGTAAGAGGAAATGACAAAACGTTTGAATTGAATGACACATCGGACGGAACCGAATGCCGAAAATGCTGTTTGTCGTTTCCAAAATAAAAAAACCGACCTAATCAGCATCCTTACATTTGAAACGAACAAAGCGAGCCCCTGAGTAATTTCTGTAATTTTCATGATGGATTTGTTTCTCCAAATAACAGTCACGGCTTGCTTGCAGTCACGGCCCGCGGCTGGCTCATTATGTTAATAATTGGCTTCGCTAACATCTCGAGCTTGAAGACGATCCTTTATGCGTGCGTACACTTGCGTACCGAATCGCGAAATCACCGGTTCCATATAAGACGATAATAAATTTCATCTATTTCACCAACGCTCGGCTAATTTAATTACTACCCAAACTGAGATAAAAATATTTACAAGTGGGAAAATCAGCCAGCAATAAATTTATTTTTTACTAAATAAAGTACTTATACAATCGAGTTCATTACAACTTTTCAATTGGAGAATCTAGAATCCAGATAAAGCTAATGCATTTAGTAACTGTTAATTGAAACAATTATATTTCTAATGAGGATGTGGATAATAGAAAGAGACTTCTACATCTATTGCACTCATTGCAATGGCTGTCTAATTAATAATACATAAAACGAATGTTACGAAAATAATATTAAGTCTAAGGATGAATGTTTCGTTTAGGTTCAGTCACCGAAATTCGCCTAGTCTTATTCTTCATCAGTCCTCCAAAAAAGAGATTCCAGTGGGTACATTACGTTGGTAATAATAACATCGCGTTTGGCCAAAAACCTGCCTGGCAGCGCTGTTTACGTTTCGAGCGCTGCAGGCGCGCCAAGCCGCTCATTAAAGGAATTCTGACATCATCGCCGAACTTAGAAGCGGCCATAGTTGTTATGCCACGCACCGCTGAGCGAAAGATTGCTTATCGCGGACATGGTGAATATCTAGATTATCGATTAACAATTCATAGAGCGAACACGAAGGCCTAGCTGGAACTGTTAAATGCACTGTCAAAAATGCTGCGGACGTAAAGGTTGTTCAATGAGCTGCTCGAGCTGCTCAAGCTCCCGCCTCGGAGACGAAGATGCTAGATGACAATAACCACCAAATTAATACCTAGGAAAAAAAGGCATTGTCAACACATTCAAAATTCTGATTTATAAATAATTCAATTTCACTCACGCCACGTAAATTTATTTTTATACGCGTTTCTTCGGTTCATTGGTTTTATTGAGTACCATAAAATGAGCTATAGAATCCGTTTATGCACACTCTTTTATGCTACCAATTAATGGAATAAATCAAGATTCACCGGCCATAAGACTTAACATTTGAAGATGGCGTAGATAAGAAGGCAAGAATACAAGGGTACCTGAAACGAGGGGTTTTTAATGGTTAAATGTATTCAAAAACACTCGTTAGGCACCAGCTCACAATCCATACCAATTAAATTATCATATTAAGAAATTAATTAAATGCAGAAATATGTATGTATGTAAATGCTAATAAAGGTTTGCATCATGTTGCTGTGAAGAGATATTCGACCAGAAAGATATTGGTGGCTGCACGTCACGGAAGGTTGAAACTGAAGTTCAAGGCTCAAAGTATATCTCAATTGAAAGGGCAAACAAAATTCCCCTCGTTAGTCCATACATATTCAGAACTCAAGTTCAAGCACCTGATCGTTCTTTTATAAACACCGTGAAAATGTTTGAGCCATCAATAATAATCAAAAGTTACTTACGAGCGTCTCGACGAGCACAAAAAGAAGTTACAGCCATTATTTGAAGATATGCAAACGGCGGCCTTACATATAATATATTGAAAGCACATCAATCAATTGCCAAAACATTCAATTCAATCAAACCCTGAGATAAGAGAAACAATCGTCAGCTTCATTCCAGCTGGAGGCAAAACTGAACGTGCCACAATCTCTCTGCATAAAATGGATGCCATGCCAATCTAGTCTGGCTTTGAAAATGTAGTAAACAACACTGCCTTGTAATAATGAAATTTTATCATCAGGAACAATAACTGAAACTGAGGCTACGATGATATTGTGCGGTGAATGAACTAGCTATATTGTTGTATCGTATTTTGTAATTTAAAACGTCTTAATCAAAGCGTGCAGTCCCGTCCCGACGCAAATTAAATTCGAATTTTCGCTGTGGTTAAAAAATGGTCACGCAAAAACCGACCTGTTTACTCTGCTTCGATCCATCGTTGTTGTTCGATAGCTGCTGCAAAAAACCACAACAAAAAGATGAAATTGCGCGAGTAGCTTAACCTGAAACTTTTACTATAAACATCTCCTCTGCAGATACGACTCCGACGATGATGTAGGCAAACAAGTTGGACAAATGGGAGATGTACAAACAGAAAATAAAGATGAAGGATAATGCTTTACAAGAGTTCCAATTTCATTCGCGGTGGTCAATGATTGGCCAGTTCGTGTGAGACAGTGTTTTGAACAGATAAAAAAGAAACTTCAGATTTGTGACCAGAATTTTTGATTTTTTTATACATTACTCGGTAGCATACTTCAAATCAGTGGCAACAATTATTTGCAACATTTATTTTTGATCGGTTGCTTATTTCATTGCGCATACATAACATTCGCGTTATTCAGGTAAAAACGTGACTTGAATACTTTTAATATGTCGGGGCGACAGACGTCCCCTATACTATGCAGAACGAAAAGTATTATAATTCGCATTTCAGGGGCTATGATTGATGTTCGCCACTTATTATTATCAGTCATAAATCGTCTTTTGTCTAGCCATTATCGAAAATTGATCGGTGAATATTATAGCTATATCGTTCACTCAATTTCCGCTTGACTACGTTATTGGCTTACTATTGGGTATTGCTCACTCCAGTTGTAAACTATTCGATTTGTCTGAATGTTTCTTCTTATGATGTCTCCATTGACATCTAGGTTGAAGAAATAGCCGTAAATATTAACTGTAGTTCAGCTATCAAATTCGATCTTGATTGGTTGGCAGCCGGCGAACATCAGATTGCGACCGGTTCCTCAAACAATCTTCTTCAGTGAACACAAGACTGGTGATGTCATTATTTTTTGCGTGCTTGCTGTAAATGCAGGATGAATTGCTTTTTGTCCGTGCTCGTTCGACAGATGCTTTAAGAGCAGCCCATTGTGCGTGGGTTTCTCTAATTTGTTCGGGCGTCGTCAAAAGGTAAGAACAAAAAACTCGTTGAAACATAATGCAAATCACCGGGTACGGGAACAAACACAATGACATCCATCAACTGTGACGTACGTCACATTTATTCTAAATATGAAAATACTTTTTATGACGCTTGTCAATTTTGTACAGATTGAAGGCACACATTGGCGGACTGTAATTTACTTGAAGGCTGTGATATTCAATATCCTTCAATGATACATAACAACATGTATTCATGTCACATAGCGCCAGCCGCCAATAGACCCAAGCTGTTGATCTAACCAAGCGCTACGAGAGCCCCGAGAAAATCTCGAAATACTATCGCCGCGGTGACTGCGAGGTAATTAGCGTCTCAGTTTTGGTGTTGTCGCCAGCTTAGCTTCGAAACGTGTAGCTGCCCACCGAGCTCCTCACCGGCCAAATCCGTGAACAAAACTGGCAGGAAGGCATCTGTCACTCAATGCGGCTATCGCTGACGTTCGGAGCTGCGTTCCCGGAACGGCGTGGCACGTGTCAGGC
The DNA here is from genome assembly GCA_949825045.1 of Argyresthia goedartella. Classification (NCBI taxonomy): domain Eukaryota; kingdom Metazoa; phylum Arthropoda; class Insecta; order Lepidoptera; family Argyresthiidae; genus Argyresthia; species Argyresthia goedartella. Next base: position 38,469,317 of record OX463810.1, read on the forward strand.
TAGTGATGGTTCATCGAATGAGTTTTATTTGTCCTCCTCATATCCAAAATACAAGAAATTAATGTTGATATCTGAGCGGTGATGGTTTTGTGTGTACAAAATTGAGCGGAAATTACAATGGTTAGATTTATAGAGCAATCAAGTGCCCGCGTAACCAGGGTTGGTTCGGATCAAAGATCATAGAATTGTGAAAAGAGGGGACTCTATTTATTAATTCGTTAATGTTACATGTCTTTATATCTATTGTTGTGTGACTCGAAAACTTTTAATCTTAGTTGGAATCTCAGGTGCAATGCAAGATTAATGTGCATGACGATGATGTGGTAGCGAATTGACGCTATTGTATGCTCTGATGTTCTTTGCTTTGCTAATAATTGACTAGTTTTTAATGCCATTTTAACACAAGTTAACACCGATTAAGTCACAGTAGGTGTGTTGTGTGGTAGTGTTTTCTACGGTGCACGGAAACCGTCTATTTTTGTATTGGTTGAAAGCAAACATTCCACAGAGAAAGGAAAATATCTTGATGAATCAACAACAATGAACGATTTAATAAAATGAAAACAACCAATATTATCACGAAAGTTCATCAAAAGAAAAGTCATGCCTTATATAAGAATCAACGAATACCTTATAATTTCTACCTATACAAGTTTAAAAAAGCCCTCAATACTAGTGGTTAGAAAATTCTGAGAAAACTGTACACTCTCAAACAAGCAAACAAATAGACCACCGCAATGATCCTGAATAAGTTATCTTAAAAACGAATAGTCCCGTAATTTTTAATGTTAAGACTTAAAGGCCGTTTTCCAATCTTTAAAATCCGTGCTGAAGGCAGTAAAATCTCATAACGCGGTGTCCAATGCGACTAAATATGTATCAAAATTGTTCTTGACATCCACGCTTTCAACAACTGAGAACAAATCCATGCACATGCAGCAGGAGAAGGTTGTTCTAATTCAGGATTTCCCCAAACTCCTTTTAATGAACTGATGTGCCCCTGGTTGTCTAATATTCTATAATTTTTATAACCCAATTTATTAACCAACAACGCTGCTGCTAGGAATTCACACAATATTTACGAAATTCATAATATGCAAACGACACGTAAGAAAAATACCAACTACATAACTTCATGCATATCTTTATGTAAGTTACATCTGACCTTAAACATATAAATCACCTTGAATTCAGTTTACCGGTCATGGCTTATTTTAAATAACGAATTTGATTTATAGACGAGTTTAGTAAGATACTAAATACTTAACAGCCAAATCACAATTGCATTAATTAAAAAGTTATCTCCTGTTATGTGATTATTTTATTATATTGACCATGTCATGACTATCGGAAATAAAGTTGATATTGTAGGAGACATTGTAACTCTGGGAAAAACATGGTCGAAATTTACTTCTTTCCTACTGATGTGTGGGCGTCTCCCAACTCCCCACTGTTGAGTAAATGTCTCCTCTTCATGACGTCATTTATTACGGTCCTCGGCCAGTGGATTAGGAATCCATTGTTTCCCGGCTGTTTTGGAGATGTCATCGGATGATTGTGCGGGTGGTCCGCCTCTCGGTCTACGCATGTCCCTTGACCACCATTCCGTCACCGCCTTGGTCGATCTGCCGTCGTCCCTCCTAGCCAAATATCCCGAAAACCTCCTTAACCTTAAGATCCGTATACCCACAACTACGACCTTGGTACGTCGCCGTATTTCGACGCTGAGTATGTGGTCTAGAAGGGAGATTCCGAGCATAGCGCGCTCCATCGCCCTTTGTGTTACTCGAGGTTAAGAAATAGTTGTTGTAAATCCATTTTGTCATTCAGTGCTCGCAAATCTTCGTTCGAATTCGTCTGTCGGTTCGTCTGAGCCACGTCTTGGCTGATGGTATCTATAATGAGATGTTAATGTAATACTTGGCACGTCGCACGGCCACCGACTCCTACCTATCAGATTTCTGTATTATTAGGACTGAGTAAGCGCAAACGCGTTTTTTCACTAACGGAAATATTTTCACGGTCCTATTGTCTAAGTTCAGTTCTAGAGAGAGCATTAATCGACGTAATACTGGACAGCCGACTGATGGTGGAACGATATGAAAGAAATACTTCTATTTTCCTATCCTAATTCTCCTATCTTATTTTAATAATTGTAATTTGGTTTGCTGGATGAGATCTCTTATTAGAGATAAGCTCGCCTTTGTACACTATTTTTATGTAAGTCTTGTTGTCCATATATTAGTTGTGTGCAATAAAGAAATTATGAATGAATGAGTGAATGAAATACGAAAAAGCGAACAAGCCTCAGTTAAGGTGAGATAAATCTAACATTTTTAGGAGAAAATCTGACAACAAAAACAGCAATACATTGCTGGTAGTGATTGATGAATGATGAGTGATATTGTCGATAAAGAATGTCTAAAACTGGAATATGTCTTATGTATATCTTATTTACACTTATACTTATAAATATAAGGCTTATGTTTAAACGATTACCAAAAACGCACCTATTTTACTTTTACTACCAATAAATTCGAAATGACTGCCAGAATGGATAAATTTCCACCAAATTGTGTTTGGATAAATGATACCCAAACTTCTTTTTATGTTTTGTGTACTTAAGTTTATGTTTTAAGTATTTTTTGTTGTTTTTACATGTTCAACCTAACAGGAAGGATAAAGAAGGCTTCACTTCGCTCACCCCCTATAACCTTCACCTAAGCTACCGCAGTATTTTGCCCTGATATTTTTTGCAACTTTTGGTGTTCATTTATACATTTTGGATAGGAAAAAAATATTTTGGTGATCATTATATTTGTTGCCTAAATATAATAAATAGTACTCCAAGGAACACAATGGACACTGGACGTAAACATTCATTGTTAATTTGTGATTGACCAACTGAAAAGAGAGCGAGATGGGTTTAAACTCATTATCTTCAGTATTTCCACAGATGGGCAAAGCAAAAAAACAAAATCATAAAAGGCCCTCCAGTCTCAATACATGCTCTCATTGATACTAATTTGAAGATCATACATACTTAACCATACATCAAAACAGCATTCAAAAAGATGAATTCTACGAAATACCATCGTCCATACCGACAGGAGAAATTCTATTGAGAAGTCCCGTCGGAGTCGATCGATAGACCGTGGCATTATTTACAAGTGGCACGCCATTACGCTACGCACTCCACCGCGTGGCTATCAATCCGCCAGCGTCCAAACATGGACACAGTAATAGAACCTACTACGCAGTGAGAACTCATTTACCCGCTTCAGGATCTAGTGGAAAATGCGTTCAGCTCCCGTGACCTAGGGTTCGGTTTGCGAAGCCACGGACGCCAGACTTTACCAGACAGTGTGTCGCCGCTGGCATCATGAGACGGACTTATACGCCGGCCGGTGGCCGCGAGCAGGACGGTAGTAGGCCATGGAAATAAAAACAAGCCCGCGCACCATGACGTAATCCGCGATATAAAATACGACTTTGAACAAAAACTTGTTTATGTTTACAAATAGGGAGTTATGATGTAACGAAAGGCTATCCTCGTTATAACGTATCAGCGTTTTAGTCTTTGATTAATGTGATGATCACTTGTTGATGTTGTTTTCAAAATGACATATTGCCGATAATTTAGTGAAGCAAGAAAGCAACGCAACTTACCCAACTTTATCGGTCATTCGATATTTATCTATACTCGAGATATTTTGTAACTGATTAGCCAAAAATACATCATTAAAGTGAAAATTCATTCAGGCATTTTTACATTTAATTAAATCTGCCCTTCGCAGCAAATGATTCCATGCGATATCATGAGTGACATTGACAAAAACATGCCAGTGTTAAAATGACACTTCAGAGTTTTAACTTTGTAAAGGAGAATGACAAATGGAAGTAATTTATATACAAGATATGTCAGCTCGTGAATTGCATCTCTACATACTGTCTCAGTGTAGAAGAGCGATATTGAGGTCACAGTATGCAAGTAAGGAAATCGTGTAAGTGCACGCTCAGTGACACATGCATCGAAGCACCGAGACATTATGGCGACAGAGAATGTCAATAGGAAAGCCATAAGCCTGAACATTGTTAAGTAGCCTCTATAGCGTTCTGAATAGAAGTCAGTGAGGTGGAGTTAAAGGGATCGAGAGAATGATGACGAGGATGTCATATAACCTCACCTGCAGGAATGGTGGCATGAAACGAATCTTCCTACTGAGCGCTAAGGGTGTCCCTTGAACGATCTGACGAGAAACGAATCTTCCTACTGAGCGCTAAGGGTGTCCCTTAAACGATCTGACGAGATGGCTAATAAGTATCTTGATTATTTTTTGATATTTGTTGCCCCTAAAATAGGTATAAGTTTACTGGTAAAAATAATGTACTACAGGCATTAGGTAAAGTTTATTTTATTTGAAAGCTTCACTAATTAAAACATTCGATTCGTTTTACCATCTCTGAGAAGTGACTCACTTTAGTATTAATCAAGTTTTACAGCTTCTGCTAAAACATTCTGCAATTATTTACAGTAGTTAAACATAATTGTGGATCACCGTAAACCTTCGGTGTTATACATTGACAGCCCACGCATACATAGTAATACTCGAACAAACTGCCAGGTGAAGTGAAGAGTATAAATACCCAATGACGAAAGTGGATGATGATGTCAAAGGCAGTTGGAGGAAAATATGACTTCACCCTGAATACCATGACATTGCGTGTGACATGACATACGGTACCTAATTTAATTTACGAAAACAACATTCAAATGAGTCAGGGCTTTATAGCTAAGAGTCCTAGGTTTGATGTGACGACGTAAGCATTTATGACCCTGAAAGGATAACTGTCTTTTATGCACTATGTCTGTATCATAATCATAAACGAAAGAAGAGGGCTCTCTTCTTTCGTATAAATACAGTAAATAAATACAAATAGTGATATAGTATTTACAAATTACCAAAAAAGTACTCGTTCACATCAGGGCCTTATCACACAAAATACATCGTTGTTGTTGTAATATATTCTACATATTGATAGTGACCGTTTTTAGGGTTCCGTACCCGAAGGGTTCCAAACGGGACCCTATTACTAAGACTTCGCTGTCCGTCCGTCCGTCCGTCTGTCACCAGGCTGTATCTCAAGAACCTAGCTAGCTAGAGAGTTGAAATTTTCACAGATTATGTATTTCTGTTGCCGCTATAACAAATACTAAAAAACAGGATAAAATAAATATTTAAGGGGGCTCCCATACAACAATACCACATACAAACTTATGGATGCACCTGGTTAAGTACATGTAGTGTGAAAGTAACCGCACCAATAACTTTGTAAACAATATTTTGCTGTGTAAAATCCAAACTATTCACTCCACGCCATCGCTTCCATTGAACAGTGGTACGGAACCCTTCGTGCGCGAGTCCGACTCGCACTTGGCCGGTTATTTAATAAACACAAGTGCGCGTACCACTAGTGCTGAAAGGTTTTTCAATGTATATTTAAAAAAAAATGTAATTACTGTTTTGTGCTGTTTGTGACATAAATAATGCACTCACGTTTTGCGATAGTGAGAAAATGTATAGTGAAGGTAAAATTACTGATATTTTATTTGGTAGTTGGCAATTCATGAATACTAAACAAGCGCTGCATTAAATTGATGTCATTGATATAATAAAACCTACACAACTAAGAATAGCTGTGTAAAACTTGCGCAATAGATGGTTAAATGAAGCCATAAAGTACTTATGCGATACTAAGTTGCAAATAATACAGAAGATACGATATATCTCTACGCACTATTTGAAGCCGAATAAACCAATTTCCTCATTCACATTGGGACCAGCCAGTTATAATAAATGTAGCAGCTAGTTTCGCTTTTTGGAGCAGTTGTAAAAAGCAATTTTAAACGCAAGGCAGTGCCTGTTTATCAACTGCGGGTGTCTCGTAAAGAAGTGAGATATTCCGCGCTTCTGCAAAAGATTCGGGTCATCAGCAAGTGCATATTTCATCATGTAGTTATCCCGGGCGTAAATAAATCACTGGTGCTGAGTCCATGGATGGAGGATGTTATTATGTAAGACAAGGGGTCTTACCACAAAGAGATGAACTCCTGTTAGACATTTGTTTAAAAACTAAAAATTATAGGATTTGACGTTTGTATTCAGGTTAAACTAGTTGTAACATTTTTTGTAGTAACACGGTAACACTTCATACAGGAAGCCGCAAATCTGCCTTACTCAGTTCTGACGTACTAAACATGTGATATGTAGTCAGTCACACTAAGATGTGTACAACAGCACTATCACGGAAACCATCTAACAAATAGATTACGTAGCGACAATGATTGGTTTATACATAGACAATATTTAACTTATTTGTACTTTTAGTTATAAAATAAACTACAAACCCTTCGTCTGTTAATTAGAGGTTTTAGTATTAGATAGGTTTTGAACTCTGTTACCAAGAAATAAGGTTCAAAATTGCGAGCCATTTTTTATGACTGGTTAAGAAGAACAAAGAAAAGGAATGATGGATAGCGACAGTTCAGTAAGTATGACGATATAAAAGCCTACTGCCAACTAAGGTTTCAGAGAAGATGCCAAAACGCCAAATGATATAGCGAGCCATGAAACTAAAATAGAAAAGCGTTGAGTTATTGTCCCATTACGTAACGCGCATAAAAGTCCATACGGCGATATAGTATGAACAAAACAAAAGACTGACTGATGGAAGAAGACATGAACAAACTCATAAAGAACTTTGTTAAAGTGAATACATGAGGCTCCTAGGCAGCAGTGTGGGTCGATGATGACTAAATTTAAAGTAAACAATAGACATGTGACACACATTATATGTATATCAGAAGTTTAAATGTAACAAAGAAGAACTATTACCTATTAAGTTTTTACTTGCCTATAAAACTAGTAAATGATAAGCACCAATGAATCATTCGCAAAACAATAGAGTCGTTTACACAGCGGACAATAAAAAGAGACAACAACGTTTGCTAGAGGTAATTAGACATGCAGTCGGCCCAGCAAATTATTTTACGTAACCGTACTCATAGAATAGGATAGCGATAAAGTGTAACAGTGTAAACAAATATGCCCGACCAAGATGTGGGTTATCGCATTTGCCATTTGGGGCAGATAGCCTACGGCACGCACGATCTACAATGCTAACTCATTAGCTGACGTTCGTAAATATTTTGATGAGCGCCCACATATTGACTGGTGTTGAAATTAATGAGGTACACGCGCCCTACATATGAGAAACGAAAGGTATGGAAACATAACCTTTTTTAGTTCAATAACTAAATAGGCGATTTAGATAGCAATCGGAGATGCAAATAACGGTTGACGTCAATAGGACACGCGCAGTTACCCGACCTACGACCCATTTTCTTGGTACATCCGGATGGCGATGATAGACGTTGATAGACGACCTGCTGGCTAGTGTTGATGTCTACAAAATGACTCCAGTGTCAGGAAAATGCCTTGTGAGTCAATGCAGCTAGAAAGTCTCGACAGTAGCACTATTCAAAATCATGATGAGCGGGGTAAATGCAATGGGCGGTTGAGTCAATAAACATATACTAACCCCTAAAACAGGTGTGTTGAGGGTTATGAATCGAATATACTGAGAATCCCAACATCAAATTTAATATGCAAAGATTCCAAGAGAACTTTTGTAGAACGATAGTCAGATAATTTAGTCACATGTAGTTTCAGACAAGCCGTGTTTGTTTTTTTACAAACCGAGATTATTTCCTTCTTATCAATGAGCTAAGTAAACTTGAGTCATGTAAACATGACATTAGATAAAAACTCGGTGGAGATACCTACTCGTAGGTATATACGTATATACCTACTGAAGGAGCACTCAGACTTTACATTCTTATTTATCGTGAAGAGAGGTAATGGGAATACACCAAGATAATCATTTAACATTAGCAATTTATATTTTTTTTCATGAATTTAAATCTAAATAGTAGATAAACCTGGACTCCAGAAGACTTTTGAAGAATCTCCAGAATTATGTAGGCAAAAATATGGGTTGGCCGTTGCACACTCTTTAAAATAGGTTAGTTCTATAAAACCAGCCTTATTTTTTGACCAAGATAAGGCTTGAAGAGCTTTGGTTTATCTGAACTTGGCACCTATTTAGATCTCAATTCTTTTGACAGCGAAGTTGGCTCTCTTTTACATTTATATTTGGGATGAGACAGCAATACTTTTTGTACAATAATATTTCATTACAAGTTATTTGTTAACTTATTTGATTAATCAGCATTTGCGATTGTAGTTTTCTTTCTCTCTGGTTGTTTTCTATATAAGTTTTCTTGAAAGTTCGAAATATGAGATGGCATTACCCATGCATTTTCAGCATATTAAATACTCGTTGCCCTTTTATACTTAAATAGGTTTAGGCTCGGTGGTTTAACGGTAGCAGGCAGTTGTATTAAGGAACGTATTGTGCCCATTTTAGGGTTCATTACACAAATTATGCCAACGTACTCAATAACCATCCATCCGTCAGTCCGTCTCACCACGGGGCTCAAGATTGCACACAAAAATAAAAAGGTCCAAAGATCTGGGAAACTTGGAGCGGTGGTAAGGAAACTTTCGCGTGCAAATCCAACTCGCACTTAGCCGATTTTTTTATTCCACTGCAACAAAGTAAACTATATCAACTTGCCATTAAGGAAGAAGTACTTGCAAACCCCAAAATTCATTAAAATAATAAGGAGACTTGGGGAGGGAAATCGCCTGAATCAACAGTAACCGGTGCTCAAACACTGGGAATTGGGTGAGATAGTCACAATAGAGGACCGATCACCCACCTGTGTTCAGCGGGCGTCCCATCTCGTCAACTATCTATCTCCATCTACGTGCCACGGGCAGAAAGCTACTGGACAATAAAGACAAAAATCAATAGATCAACAGACGCTGGTTGTTTCATTGGAAGGTGCTAAAAAATATTTGTTTGGAAAAATATTTTTAAATCGTAATAATTTACTGTAACTGATTTTTGCTAGTATGGAAGTCGGTTTGGTTGTTGATATATAAGTCAATAAAAGCTGTACGAGTCATAAAAATGGCAGTTTTTGAACGTTCATAAATATGACCGGTTTGGGCTACAAATCTGAAATTTTGGACCATCTAAGGGCATGCATAAGCAATGCATGAGCCCGATTTCATATATGGGTGTTATATTATATAGATGAAGCTCAACATGTTTCCTGTATATAACACGGCTGGTATGTCGCGAACCTGCCTTCTTATTCTGTTTCTATATTTTTTTTAACAGGGCAGCTGATCAAAGTCGTTGCCAATGTTTTCGCTGAAGATTTATGGTTCGTACTATGGTACATATCTATATATATATAAATGAATCGCTGTTCGTTAGTCTCGCTAAAACTCGAGAACGGCTGGACCGATTTAGCTGATTTTGGTTTTGAAATGTTTGTTGTAGACCAGGGAAGGTTTAAAAGTAGGGTAGGATAGGGTATGGGTAGGGTAGGGTAGGGGTAGGGTAGGGGTAGGGCAGGGGTAGGGTAGGGTAGGGTAGGGTAGGGGTAAGGGTAGGGGTAGGGTAGGGCAGGGGTAGGGTAGGGTAGGGTAAGGGTAGGGGTAGGGTAGTGGTTGGGTAGGGGTAGGGTAGGGTAGGAGTTGGTTAGGGGTAGGGGTAGGTTAGGGTAGGGATAGGTAAGGGTAAAGTAGGGGTAGAGCTATAGCGAAGCGAGAGCGGGTCAGCTAGTGGTATATAAATCTTCAGCGAAGTTATCAATTTATCGTGTTTTAGATTAGTCATCGACAAAATATCACTTGCTTCGTCTAACCTATTTACACTAGCGTAGAAATTAAAAAAACCAAGAGAGGATATCAAAGAAATGGCTGGCACTAACAGTGTAAAAAATTGGGAATTTGAATAAATCGTTTAAACCGACGACGATATCTTGAATTATATGCAGCGTTAACTGAGGTCTTGTTAGGCTTATTCGATGCATCTGAGGTAGGTCTACTTCCGGTAGGTAGGGACACCCTGTATAAGAACATATTAACGATCCCTTGTAACAATTTAATGGTAATCAGCGGTACCGATATAAGATAGACAAAAATAGGCTATGATAGATGAGATGATAGCATCACAATGGACTTACATAGTACAATAGTCATTGTCACAGGTCTTTAACTCCTTCCATCGCCAGAAATGGCACACCATAGAGACGCTGGGCCGATATATAATAATAATATAAAAATATAGCCCATTGGTGTCCCCACTGAGGGACACGGGCCTTTACCCGAATACAAGTAAAATTGTGCCATACTCCACTACGGTGGCTCAGTGCGGATTGATGGAGGGGTGTCGGCTTGTGGCCAACCTTTCAGATGTTACTTGCTGACTGAGAGGTCCTCGTTGACTTATTTACTATCGAGTGGTTCACTTACAGCGAGCAGATTGCAAAGTTATATCAACAGAGCACAACCCATCCCATATCTGAAAGACCTTTATTGCCGGGTGGATGCGGGTAGGTATAGCATAAGTAAGCGATGACCTTAGGGCCTCTGACACATCTTTACGACTATTACCACCGAGTATCGATACCAGCCGTGACCTACAGCTTAACGTGTCAACCGAAACACGGAAGCGCCCGAAACAAATGCCACATAGAAACGGCCACCCATCCAGTAAACGTCTCGGCCAGATGCTGCTATCCGCACGATCGCACGACGCTTCGCACCGATATATTGCTTAAATTGGATATTATGTATCAGGAGTAGTGTCGAGTAATTAACTGACGTAGTAGCATAGTTCCCATGCCAAATAGTTGAATGAAACAAGAACGCCGCAAATGCCTTAGGCCAAGAGTTCATAAAAATCGGGTTTGTGCCAACACATTAGTGAGCATGGCATCAGGTGACCACTGGCAAAGTGCCCGGAGCGCGCGTAAACAATCTTTTTTAGATCTTAGAGTTTACCCGATCGGTGGTGTTATAACTGATGCTACAAATTATAAAAACCTTGTTTTTTTTTTATTTTTTTTTTATTGGACACTATTTACACACATTGATCTAGCCCCAAACTAGGATTCCCTGTATCTTGGGTACTAGACAACGATACACATACTTATATAGATAAATATTATACTTAGATAGATAAACAACCATGACAATTCATAGGGCCCCATCCTTTAAATGCAAAACACATCATATATTTTCGTTGTCGAGCCCAGAACCTTTCAATCTTGTTCATCTTCTAACCATTAGAGCAAACAGTACGTCATTATGACCTAACTAAACAAAGCTTAGTGAACTTCTAGTCATCCCGCTAGTTACTTCAAAAACTCCAATCTCCAAGATATGAGCGCCCCGGCAAGTTGCGTTTTCCACAATTGATGATTTTAAAGTAAATATTTGTTCTGGTCTATGAGTAATTTGTTAAATAAGCAGCGGGGTGTATGACCGACTTCGTTTGTCCAGCGACCGAGGTCAGTCATATTATTTTGCATGTTGTGACACCGTCAATGAGTTCTCTGTGTATATTGAGTTGGCCGTAACATTCGCTGGTGGAATCTGGAGCATTGGCCGTGGCGACCCCTTCAGCACGACTAGGAACAGTTTGTAGCGACCAGATTGATGGCTGACCTACCTTCTCCTTGATGTGAAGGGTGCCACCCGTTTAGAAGACATTGCCTTACCTGTAACAGAAACCAACAAAAATTAATCAATTGTACATAAATAAAGTTGGAGAGAACGAGCCAAACACCACATCGAATTACATGTACCTATGAATTCTTAAATCACGGTCGACGGGAAAATGATAGGTTATATCTAATAATAACGATTGCATGTTGGTAGTATTTATTTATTGTGACAGATATTCAATTGGAACAATCACACGTGATTGTTGTGTGGCATTTTTGCATATAAAAACTATCACGAAGGTTTTCCTCTATTTATTCTTCCATATTAATTGGCCACTTATTTATCAGTAGCAGCCTATGTGCATCAATACGACTAGGATTCATCATTGCTACACACAGAGGAAACATAGTATGTATAATTTCAAACATTCCTTATATTGCTAATGACCTTAGGTTATACATCAATCATTTGACATGAAAATTTGCATCACGTTCGATGTGCAAAGTTTCCGCGAGCAACACTTTGTGACAAAGGAGTTATTACGCTGATTGCGGCAACTTGTACCTCTAATATAGGTATTATACAACTAATGGTGATTGTGGCGGCGGCGGCGCGGCGGTGCACTCGATTAGAAATGCTCACGTTGCATACCATGCGCTTGCGCACACACGCTTCGAACATGTGATTGTTGGAGCGTATGTGGTTTCCATGTTAGAGCCTTTACTGATCGCCACTTAAGATTGCGGACGAAGGACAGCCTTTATGATCGGATCTGACAAGATCATATTTTGTGAATCAAACAGAATTTTCGGGCATTTGTGCAAAATACTGCCTGTTTAATATTTATGCGTCGGAAACGCACGGTTTTTTGTTGCGCGAATCGATCGCGAGTAATCGAGACATCACTAGCGAAAACGGCACTAGCAGCTGTCACTCGTATCGGAAACGAGATGTAAAATTGGAGGTTAATTTTTCTCTTGGTCTGTCTCATCGGTGAGAATAACATGGCGGCTCGGGCCCCGTGATGGTATTTCGGTGTACCTATTATCATACAGGCATCGGGCCTGGTCAGAGTGTAAATCTACCTTATAGCGTCGGGCTATTGATTGAAATAAGTAGATTCGCGTCAGCGGCCAAGTGATCCCGGTTGATTGGACATCGTCGCATCGGTAGCGGCGACTCCACGGTCACGGCAGGCAGCACGCCGGCGACAGGGTCGGCAGCAACGATAGGGTTCGATTCACTCCATATCCTATCCCAAACTGTGCCCCTTTCCCGAATTCCCGTCTCGAATCGAGCTTTCGATTTTCTGCCTACGGAGACAAGGTCAGTAACCAATTTCATCACTTCTTTTCTCTCACGTGGCAAAGGCAATCCCCCTCATGATCCCACGCCGTTCGGTAGGCGTGGGAAATTAATCACTGCCACTAGGTTCCTCCTCACAAGATTTACCTCACAGAGGATGTAGGCTAGTCGTCTGTTTAGTAACTCGTTTATTTAATGGGGGGAAGTCGATGTAACCCCCTGCAACACTGTTTCGGTAGCTGTTTTGCTGTGGCTCTTGGATGTCGTTGATTTTTAGGGTTCCGTACTTTAAAAAGGAAAAACGGAACCAATATAGCATCCATCGTGTGTCTGTACTAGGTGTGTAATAGTAATATTTATTTGTAGTTATATTAGTAATAATTATTTGTTAACTATCGTCCGTTTTACGTTAACTTGTCTAGAACCAATGTTGGGTTTAATTGTATCACGAATAGAATTTCTCGATCTCACAATAAGTTATGTCACTCACAAGATATAGATATTTTTAATCTTAGGTTAAGTAAATTCAAAAAGAACATCATAGCGGCGTTTGCCGAGTGATTTAGTTTTAAAATTTCTTTTTTTTTTTGTATTTTTTGTAAAAACTAACTATGTGACGGTAGATTTGAGTAGGTAGAACTGTATATTTTTAAATGTATGCTGTGTTCACCTGTAATTGGCTCTACATATAGCAATTGTACACTTTTTTTTTTCCATTTCTATGTTGAGTGTAAGACCTGTTGGTAAATCTTTATAAATAAATAAATAAATAAATATTAAACGACCGAATTCTGAGCCGATTAAGTTGAAATTTGGTACTATACTAATACTTATTTATATGTCACCTAAGCATGAACGTCTTATGTAAGAAGTACATTTTGAATTTGGGGGCTATTTAGGGAGGTAAATTAGAAAAAAAAAAGTGTCGGGTGATATGTCAAATGAAAGGACATATTGTAAGTATTTCTGATATTGATTTTTCATAACTTTGATCTTCTTAGTTAAAAAGAAAATTCAGAAAAAAGACAAAAAAATACCATAAAATTTCCGAAACTACCAATCCAATACGTAATATAGGTATTTACTTAAATATTGAGAAATGTCTGGTTTAAATTGGGGAGCACAATTGGGGCACAAATCTGAAATTTTCCAAATCGTATCATGTGACATGTCTAGTCTAATGAAAGGGTTTGTTGCGAGGATCACTTTTTTTCGTAAACCTGAATTGCTAGTTCATTGAAAAAAATAAGAAAAATAGGCCTTTACTTAAACATTACAGAAAAAAATATAGAGAAATGTAGATTTAAATATAGGGGGCACAGTTTAATTCAATACCACATCCAAACTTATAAATGCACCCGATTACATACATGGGAGTATGAAAGTACCAATTACTTCGTAAACAACTTGTTTCTATCTTAACACCTTAGAAAATTAAAGTTACCTAATACCCATGCAAGAAACTGGAATACCATTGTGCGGTGGTACGGAGCCCTTCGTGCGCGAGTCCGACTCCCACTTGACCGTTTATTTTGAGACACACACCGTTTGCCCTTTCCGGAAGAACGTGAGTCTTAGATAACATCTGATGGGGTCACAAATGGACTCTGGTACACCTTGCACGATTAGGTACACTCTATACATTGAATCACATACTTGCAAGGGTGACCTAAGTATGGGCCATGCCGGCCCGTAAATTGCAAGAACCATATGATTGAGGCTAATAATTTTTCAAGAAATATGTAATGATACTCGTTCTTGGCGGAAGCGTATTGCAAAAACAGTACAATAGTTGTGCTGTTTTTTCGTTAACTACGTGTTCAAATGTAGGTATATGTGCGTAACTTATACGTGGGTAACAATTACTATTATGCAACTGTTGCATTCAGGTGTGTATTTAGCATATCAATGGTTATATTCAGAGCGTATCTTTCCGATAGATAGAGCAATACAACGTAAATTATCAGATGTTTATCTTATTAAATAATAAGTGCTAGATGTGCTGGTGTTGGAAAGCAGATATTCATTCATGAAGCTGTGGAAATATATCCTGTAATAACGATAGCTACATATGGAATTACTGAGAAAATTCAATAAAATTCCATTCATAATTACTTTCTTGCATCCAAGTAATGTAAAGACAACGAGAGTATCTATTAGCAAAAACGTCAGGTAATTGTTGCTGCACGATATATTATAATAAAACCAAGCCCGTCAGAAATAGGATTGATTTAAACGTTAGAATCCTAACTTATTTATTCTGATAACCGCAACATAATTCAAGTCTTATAAGAAAAAAAATATTGCCTACAAAAAAGTGGAGGGGGTAAAATGACAAAACGGAAAAAAACACCGTAATAAGTCATGATATTCTATCATTGAAAAGGGCTCTTTGTAAACTTTTCAAAAATAATATTGAAGTAGACATTGTTGAGTTTCTGCGCGAGCTAATACAAAGCACGTATATTGATGTAGACGTTGAGTTTCTGCGCGAGCTAATACAAAGCACGTAAATTGAAGTAGACTTTGTTGAGTTTCTGTGCGAGCTAATACAATGCACGTATATTGTAGTAGACATTGTTGAGTTTCTGCGTGAGCTAATACAATGCACTTATATTTGGCGTATGCAGATATTAAGTCACAAAATTAGGTTTTTTTGCACCAATTTAAAAATCATCAGCGACAATTTCTTGTGACTTTCCACGTCAAGAAACTCCACTAATTAAAAGTATTTTTTGCATTGTAGCACATATACTATAATATTATACGCTGAAGAAAGAGATGACTCAGACGGGTAGCCAAATGCTACGACCATTAAGCCATCCAATGACAACACTGGCTCAAATTTGACAACCCATAGATAATGACTTTTTCACAAAGATACTAATATTATTAACAGTACTAGTTTCCGCAAGCACAGGTTATCTATCTTCGTCTAACCCGTAAAGCACTACCTTGTTAAATGTAGACATGATCTCATTATCTTCAAGTTGAACATCACACAATGTCATGCCGACATGTGATAACGGGAGCGAACTGTTTCTTGTAAAATTCAATTCGAGCCAAGTTTTTCTTTGTCTCTGAGTGAGGGAGCTGGGGCCTCCCTTACTCGCACAGGGTAAGGTGGGGTGGAAAAGAGACAAAGAAACCTGGCGCGGCCTGTATCGTCGTTTAACTGTGCGGTTATATGCTCAAAGTGGCGATAATTGTTGGGATATCGGATCGCGTGTCATTTACAACTAATTGTCATCAAGTTGTGGTCAGCATGAGGTCATTGTCAGATCAACTGGCTTGGTACGTCACGGACTTGTCAGGGGGTCATGTGGCTAATATACTGATTAAGTTTTTTTCTAAGGTCTATCCTAAATCAGCAGTAGGGCTAGGGCAATGCAAATCAATAAATGTGTGCCTATTAAATTCCGTGCAAATCGTGGATAGAGAAAAAGAGATACGCGATACGTATGATTATAATTAGCTGCTAGTGTGATTTTGACCAAATGGTTTTTTCTACAGGCTTTACTGCAACATTTAACCTTCGAGGCAAAGCTAAACTACTTTATTGGAAAAGGAAAGTAATTCACAAACAAGCCAGCAAGCTCTTGCAACATAGTTGCACTCGCTAAAGCTTCGAGCTGCAGTAAACTTCCTACTCTGTTCGTCGTAATCTTAAACTTGTAAACCTACAATGCAACACAACAACAAACAGTCAAAAGTATGAATAGACATTTTAAAAGTGAACGAACATCGGATATTGTAGTTGTATCTTGTCTAAAAAAAATCTTCCAATCGCTAGAAATACCAAAGTTAACTCCGATTGTACAATAAAATTATTCTGTGCCAACGTAGAGTTGAATAATGATCGATCTTGGGTCGAGAGTCATGTCAATCTTCATTCGCGGCCTCGTAATTAACCGTAAGTAATTTTCCAGCTCTCGATCAGTACCGTTCATTGCTGAAGAAATTAAACTAACCGTGGAAGTAAAAAACTTGGCCACATTGAAACTGCTAAGTGCCAGTAGAATGTAAGTCAATGTCGGGAATTTAACATCCTATCGTTAGTGTATTTATGTGATGTGTAATTCCATGTTTTGATGCACTTCTAACGGCCCTTTGGCCAAAACTTGACAGTAATGGGAAGTGTCTCCACTCTCAATTCAGTTTTCATCGTCAGAGTAACTAAGTAGAAGTTGTTCTAGTGTAACCTAGGCCTACTAAAAGGCTGATGTCACGTTAGATTTGATTCACTGATACCTAGAATTCGTAGATGACTGTATTAAACAAACCTCACGAGATCAAGCAAATTTTTAGTGATCATAACACATCGAGGCTTTGTCCCTGGGCAGATTAAAACCTCAGATACACTAGGGACAAAATTTCGATGTAGCATGACGCTGCAACGTTGCACAGGGTCCCGAAACTAGCTCTGTAACATTTCTCTACCTAGCCTAACCATAACTTGACGACCTCTGTGGCGCAGCGGTTGTGGCTCTGCCTACCATACGAGAGGTCCCGGGTTCGATCCCCGGCTGGGGTTAAAAAAAAAAAACCCCAGGTCTTGGATGTTTATGTGTGTGACGTCGCTTTTTCTGGTTCCCACGACACAGGGTATCCTAGTGTGGGGCAGAAGCAATGTATGTGTCTGAATGTAAATGTATATGTTTTAACTTCTATTACAAATTTTAGAATTCGGAGAATTTGAGATGATGATCAGTGAACCTGAAGTCCTGCGCTTATAGTTGTAGTACGTACGTACGTACGTACGAAGGACATCGCTTGAAAGTAGCTGTAGTAGTGGCAGGCAGCAGCACGCGAAGTTTGTACATCAGCAAATTCATTTTTGGGTGAAAAAAATATCACTCTAAAAGAAAAGTTGAACCTGCAATGATCGAGTACACGCGCACATCTCTCAAGAAGCCTCTTAAAAGGTTGCCAAAGTGGAAAGAGGCCATAACCCGGCCTCAGTGATGGTAGTGGGAGCCTCGTACTAGGGGCTTACTTAATTTTTGCAAGCAAGGCCTAAAATTTAAGGCAAAAAGATATCAGTCCGCCTGTTGTCAAGCCACTGATTCAAACTTTATTTTCCAACCAGCATTTAAAATTCCAACAGAACACAGCACTTGTACTCAAAGCGTGAACTACGCAACGCTAGTTTAAGGACAATTTACCCGATTTCAGGTAGCTCCAATCTTTACCCTTCGGATTACCGACTATGGGGTGTTTTAGAAGAAAAAGCCAGCTCAAAGGTCATCAAAAAATCAAGTCGTTAAAGCGTAACTTTGTGGCAACAACGCATTCTATAGCTTCGAAAACAGCGCGTGCTACGACAGTGATGTGGCCCTTCCGTTTGGAACGGGGTTTATCGGATAAAATAGAAAATAATGAATATTATTAATAGTAGTTTATGTGACTGCTGCATAATGGAGGGCATTAAAAGGAGGGGAGGAGGATGGAGGGCATCGAGAGTGGGTTTATGAAACTAGTTTATCTACACACATATCATAAGCTCTCTTTGATGTGTTCAGGAACCGCATGTTTGACCGGCATTGTGGTTCTGCAATTGTTTAGCTTGTTCTTTAGTACCAACTTCACGCAGACGGGCGTCGGCGTTCGAAATTTGAATGTCAGTACCAACTTCACAGACAAACTAGGGACGGCACGCGGGTGGGCGTCGGCGTTCGAAATTTGAATGTCATTATATGTAGAAAAACTACACATAATGACCATTATGTGTAGTTTTCCAGATACGAAATGAGTTTTTACCAAGTAGTTTAACATAATGCTGATCGTAACGTGCGGTTTTTGAACGCAGTAAAGAGGGTTTATGATACGTGTGTAGATAAAATATATTTAAGTCATTTTTTACTTGCCAAATATGATTTAGGCACAATTTGTTTTCCTTTTTGACAGAAATTATAACTAGACTATGTATAGTAAAATGTCGCTGGGCATATTTTGGGACATGTAGCGTCATGTACCTATAGATTGAGCGTTGCGCGACATGTTGGGGGACGTTTTCTCCCCTAGTGTATCTAAACCTCAATTTTGTCAAGAGTGTAACTGAAACAATGTCTCAAATATTTGGCAGAGGTAGAGTGCGCCTTTGGCACGCTGAAATAAGTCGCGCACCCATTTTGCGTGCCGAAGACTGCAATGCTGCACTTCATACTTTCATTTTACGCACATTGTATTGTTTGAAATATAGTATATTGTGTTTTAGAAGTGCCCAGAAGAATCTGTGAAATTATAAAATTTGCTCAGCTTACCCTTAAATATCTTTTCGACAGATTGTTATATCGGGAATTGACAAACGAAAGGCCAAACAATAATTATATCTCATAATTTATTTATTGTACTGCAATTAAAACATACAGAAAACTTATATGATAAAAGTGTACAAAGGCGAGCTTTTCTCCAACAAGAGATTTAATTTGATTCGATTAGATTATTTTAGAAACATTTAATTATCGAAACATTGTAAGTTTTCATACAATATGGATACGCGTTTCACTTCGTTTCTGAGCTGTGCTATTGCCATTGGTTTCAACTAGATCTTGCCTAGATTTCACGGAGCAAGGACGCCAAGAACTACTTTGACCCTGCCTGTACCCATTACACGAGGTGATCAATTTAATTTATCGCTTGCGTTATATGATAGAATTTGAAAGCGCTTACTATGATCAACACGCTCAGCGCCAGTGTATCTTTAATGGTACACCATAGGGTGCTTTGTCACAGGCCAGTGTATCCTTAATGATACACCACACTGCCCGACTTCGGAGGCCGGTGTATCCCACAATATACACCGTTTTATACATTTTAGTAGCGCGTTCAAAAGCATTGGCCCTGGAGAATGTGCCTGTGTTTTTGGGGTGTAAATATCTTAAAAAATAAAGAAAATATGGGGTTTAAAAAAAAAAAAAAAAACTTATAGGTATTCACTGACCTGTGAGAAAGCACCCTATGGTGTATCATTAAAGATATACTGGCGCTGAGCGTGTTAAATTCGGGTGTATCTTTATTTTTTATTTGATGCATATATACGGGTATACAGTATACATCAGTGTAATATATCATGAAGTAACAAAACACTAATGAGTGTTTACTTATCCCATCCAAACAGACAAAATTATCTATATCGCAACAATAGCACACATTTGGGTCCTTCTGGCGTGATTCGCTCATCATGACCACAATCTAACAAGTTGCGTAAATCGATCACAAATTATCGTGATAGTCGTAATGACTAGAGTAACCTAAAGCACCCACGTGGGTTGTACTTGTTGACTACGTGAGTGAGCGATCTGAAAATATGAATGATGTCATCACAGCTTGTGATAATTTTATGATGGAAACCATCGCAAACAACAGTCTTTAGACACGCAGGTTTAAACCGAAAAGGGGTATGAGTCATCGGCTTTCATAACAAACGTGAAACTGTAGAGGCGGGATTCAAAGGTACCAGAAAGTTCTGAGCAAGCCACTCGAAACTCAAGCGCCTTTGTTTTAAATGCTAAAATTGCTTGAGGTTCCCGTAATGACGGTCATTGCCGGTGTCGTCATTGCGAGTCCTTGCACAGTCGGATGCGCGGACGCATCCAGCCCTTCTGCGGTTTCAACCACTCGGGATAACTTTCAATGTCACGTCCAATGTGACACGCACTTGTTGCTAAGGGCAGCGAAGGTTGATTCTGCAAAGGGTCTTTTTTGAGGTTGCAGCGAGGTTGCGTGGGGGGCAATTGAATGTTGGCAGGGCTGATACCAGCTCCAGGTAACGTTTGTGACAGAGAAAGATAGAGGATCTGATGTATGGGTGAGCCTGGAGAGAATAGTCATTAGCTTTTAAAATTTATTTAATTTGACTAATAAGTTAAATTTGTCGAAAAAAGTAGTCGCTAGGAACCTAACACAATGGAAAGGTTTCTTCAAAACCGCAACAGCATGACTTCATAGTTGGCTTCAAATGACTAGCCTACTGTAAATTGGAATGTCCAATATTGCTGATAGTCCAACCAGTTATTGACACTTCTAGTTAAGATTAAAATGAGCAAATAAGTAAACCAACAGAAGCGGAAATGTGATGGTTACACGGGTATCACAGGATTTCTCACAAAATGTTTTGCGAATGGTGAATTTGTTAGCAACGGCGTTGCTTTCACCGGTCGTCGAACCTGGCACCGATTTATTTTTAGCTGTGTCGAGTGTAACGGCGTATTGGATACAGGTACCTAGCCAAACACCATGAGGAAACCTTCAATCTCCATGATACGTACGGTGATGCGCAGACCCCTGTCACGCAAGATGGAGTATTTAATAACTGGCTAAATGTGGGCACAATTGTGCCTCTGCCACCCCGTATGGGAAAAGCGTGACGCTATGTTATGTTATGTTGTACCTATATAGTCAAATACCACCTTAATCTTTACATAATGTTATCTATTCTTATTAAATGCAAGGTCCTGACTGACTGATGTATCAAAGCACAGCCTATCTATACCACTGATCCTAGAGACATGAAACTTTGTACAATTTGAGGTTCCCTATATAGCGAAGGGTTGCAATGAAAAGCCATTTCGCCAAATGCTTTCATAACCCTTAATAAGGGCGCTGTCCTCTATATGCCCACCAAGTTGTCAACCTTATGGGGGAAATGGGGGCTTGAATTTTGTATGAACATCAAAACCTTGATTTATGAAAGTGAAATTTTGCAGGTAGGTAGTTTGTAGGTATGAGACGTTAATTAAGCTTGTGATTTTGCATATTTCAGTCTGCTAAGAGCGGGAAGGTAGAGAGTGGGGGGGGGGTGTCTTTAACTTTGCAAGTGCGGAAAGGCTGTCATTGCAAAGAGTTCCGACAAATGTCTCCCCGAGCCGAGGCGCAGCCGAAGGCGAGGGTTGACAGTCAGAACAAGTTGCAATGACGGTTCCGCACGTGTACTGAACGACTATTTTTAATACAGCTGCGAAAAAATGAAGCAATTTATTAAAATAATAAAAACACAATAAACTCAACTAACTTAACATTTATTTCTCATAAAAGTATAATTCACATTGAAATTGGTACAGTTTTTTATACTAACTGGGGAAGTTTTAGGTTGCATATTTACTGTTTGAGACAAACTATTATCAATTTCGTATGATTGTTCATGTCTATTTGTCATACAATGGCGTTTGCTAGTTGATGGAGTTAGATCTGATGAATTATCATTATCAACGAAGGTAGATGGACGAACGTTCTCTGCAACATGTGGAGGAGACGGACTGGGCCTTAAATTAATGGATTGTGTGATTTTTTTCCCAGTTTCTAGTTTGTTGTTTAATGAATCACCAATATAGCTTTCTGCAACTTTGTCCGATTTCCAACCTCCTAGTCGCTTTAAGGACGTCAAATTGGCTCCTGAATCTGCCAATAATGTAGCAAAGGTCCTCCTGAAGCCCAGTATAATACTCAGCATCCGGCAGACCAAGAAACGTAGCTATTTCTTTTGGCATATTACCAAATTTATTTATCCCGATTGCTTGAGCTGTACACTTCCCTTTCTGGTAATTTTGAAAGAAACGGTCGGTTTTTCGTTTTAAGAAAGCTTTTAATTTTGGGTATTCACTTATATCCACGTTGTTCCTTATTTTCAGCATACTTTTTATCATCGAAAACCTCGACCATAACGTAGAAGGTTTTAAGTTTGCTGAGAGTTCGGAGAAGTATGCCAACATGACATTTTCGGAAAAACTATTTGCTTTTTTCTCTTCTCTCCACGCAATAAATTCGTCGTATGTAGATATGCATTCAACTTGAGCAATGTTGGAATCTATACGGTCAAGAAGGCGGTACTAGCAGTGAGCTCGAAAGCCGTAGGTGATGATAAAATCTGCCTTAAAATGCTTTTAACAATCCTGGATGAACTACTGCCAGCTATTACACATGTTATAAATTTTTCCCTATCGAATGGCATCTTCCCCACGATGTGGAAAAAGCATTAGTCATCCCGCTCCCTAAAACTTCCAGTCCCACCTCTTTTAAAGAGTATCGACCTATCTCAATCCTACCCATCCTCTCCAAAGTCCTTGAATCCATTGTCCATACCCAGCTCTCTTCTTACCTTCTCTCAAACAATCTGCTGAACATGTACCAGTCAGGATTCAGACCGGGTCATAGCACCGTCACGGCTCTCATGAAAGTCACAGATGATATCCAGGTAGCCATGGACCGCAAACAGCCTTCCGTGCTCGCTTTACTTGACTTCAGTAGTGCCTTCAACTGTGTAGATTTCGACATTCTCATTGAGGTTCTTAGATCCCTGAACGTCTCCTCATCCTCTGCCAGCTGGTTCGACTCTTATTTGAGGGATCGGCAACAGCGTATCAGGTCGGAAGAGATATCCACTGAATGGTGTGACCTCTTTACAGGCGTCCCTCAAGGTGGTATTCTTTCTCCTCTTCTATTCTCGATCTTTATCAACACCATCTCGGACGTCCTGTCCTCCTCATATCATCTTTACGCTGATGATCTCCAGATTTATCGCCACTTCTCTCTCAACGATGCACACTCTGCTGTGGAGGCATTCAACGCTGATCTTGAGGGAATAAGAAGTTGGGCTTCATCCTTCGGACTCCTGGTTAACCCGAGCAAGTCCCAGGCCATGATAATAGGTACTAGACATTCTCTTAACTTGTTGCAGCAACATCCCATTCCATCTGTCACTTTTAATGGTACCACAATCGTATATAGCGATAAAGTTAAAAACCTGGGTCTAATCTTTGACAACCAGTTGTCCTGGTCATCGCATGTCAATGAGGTAAGTCGCCGAGTATTTTCTACCTTTCACTCTCTCAGGAGACTTCAGTACTTTTTGCCTCGACATACCAAAATCACTCTTGCTCAATCTCTCATTCTACCCCTCATCGATTACGCTGATGTCTGCTGGGTCAGTGCTAACGAAGAACTACTGAACAAACTCGAACGACTTCAAAATCTCGGGATTCGGTTTATCTTCGGGCTGCGCAAATACGACCATGTGTCACAACATCGCAGGGAGTTGAAGTGGCTGCCGATTCGTCTTCGTCGGGATTCACACATCCTCAATTTCCTCTACAACATTTTACGTAATCCACGCTACCCAACTTTCTTACGAGACAGTTTTCAATTTCTTTCTTCCAGCAGACCTCGGAGAACTCACGCAGTTTCCATGCTCACAACTCCACAGCATAACACCGCTTTCTATGAGAACGGGTTTAGAGCCCGGGCCATTCCGTTGTGGAATGAACTCCCCTGCACCATCAGGGACAGTCCTAATCTGAATATCTTTAAAAGTCGTGTGAAGAAGCATTACCTCTCCCTTTAGAGTTATAGGTAGTATGCATGTAAGTATGTATTATATTATAGTGTATAAAATAGTATTTGTAGTATATAATAAGCATTTAGTATATTATTATAGTTATTATTTAATTTATTTTATTTATTATTTTATATATTGTGCACATAGGTCTACCCCTGCTCAACCATCAACTTTTACCTTGTTTGCCTGGTTTGCTGGAAGAGATCTCTTATTAGAGATAAGCTCGCCTTTGTACACTTTTTTTATGTAACTCTTGTTTTTTGTATGATTTGTGTGCAATAAAGAAATTATAAAAAATTATATGTAGCGACTTTTCGACTTTTCCGGTAAAATGTTCTCCGAAGCATTTTGTGCAATTATACTGAGTTCCGGTGGTGTTAATTCAAAAAAACTAGGGTCGAAATTAGGTACTCATTTTGTGCAACAAACAACTAAACTCGCAAAGAAAATTTCTGAAAAATGGCGCCAACCCTAGAATATAAGCAGTTTTTTTTTCTTCACCCATTCTGGTAGGCAAAGGGAACTATGCCCATACAGCCAAGTCTTCAGCAGATTTTTTTTATTGATATGAAATGAAAATGAAATTTAATGAGATGAAATGAAATGAAACCTAACCTAACTCATTCAATCAAATCATTAAATCTGATATTGCAACAAATAAGTAGCTTCTTTTTAGAAATACATATACGTATTTGCATGAATCATAAAAACTTCTATGAATTTTTTTAGTAAAAACTTCATGGTTGGTTTTTCTTTTTAATAGACATTATTTTGACAGTTAGGAAAGAGAAAGCACGAGTTCGGGAAAGGTAAAAAAAAACACGAGTATGTAATAGCCCACATCCCGAACGCTATACGTCCCTGCAATACGCCACTTTTTGAGCAACTGTATTAAAAAGTTTTTATCGAAATTTGCCCCTAGAAGAGGGAAGGGGGGAGGGGGCATTAGCGACAGGGACGTAAAAAACGGACGGAGGGGGTAAAGTTTATATGGACGGGCCATTTTTACACGACTTCGTGCGAAATTCCTCTCAACACGTTACTTTCCAGGTTCTCGGTGAGTTTACAATAAAATTGACCTACCTATCGCGTTGCCGTCAAACGCCAATATTGTTTAGTAGTCACGCGACGAGGTTGCGACTCACTGGTCACGTGACTATTCTACCACTGACCAAATTGTGGTCTTTCAAATACACTTGACACCGGCCAAATTAACCTCAAAAGAGGTTAGCACGCCAAATTCAAAGAAAAAGAAGAAGAAGGAGAAATAACTTACCTCTTTTGACTTGACAGACCGCAAAAAAGTATGCCGGCATCTTCAAAGTCGACCTTCCTGTATGTATTTAAGCACGAAAAAATATCTATGGTAATGGATCTAACTCAACGGTACAGGCTACAACAGTTACGGAATGAAGTGTGCTGTAATGACATATAATTTTTCAATTACTGCTGATGTCTAAATTACTAAGCTTAATTTAGAAAGGTAAATAGGTACTGCCTGTTATAATCTGCCTATTATGGTGCTACAGCGATTTGTGGATATTGAAGAGCTGTGAAAATGCGGTAAACCCATCGGGGCAATGCCATGACAATTAAGTGATAACTTACGAATGCAGTAGTGGACTCATGATTAACCGAGTTGAGTGAGCAATTATATACGGTAAGGTAAGAAGTAATTGCCCACTTAAATGTGTTTATTTGCAGCAAGTACCTATGCAGAGCCAATTTGTTAGGGGGCAAGGTTAGCAAAAAGTCAGGAATGTCATGGGTCGTCTATGTAATCTATAGTATCTAATGTACAGTCGTATGCAACGAAGTTTAATAACACAGTCCTAGAAAAGCCAGTTTCTAAGTAGATTGTATAGCTCTAGATCTAGAATCTGAACTATTCTGCACGTGTCTTTAAAATTTGCATATTGCCATGACATTGAAATATGAAAAAATATTTCTTTATGTTTCTTGCAAAACTTGAATAAAGTCGATAATCACGTTGAAGGCCCACACGAAAAAGTGTCGTCCGTAAGCGTAGTCCAACATTAACCGCGGTGGCGTCGAACAACTTGTCTTATGTCAGGCTATTCGCTTGAGAGACAGCTGTATATATATGTTTCTCTCGATCGATTGTATTAATGATATAATATTTTAACTTCTCCAATTGAATGAGTAAATATATTTTATATCGATTTCTGATATCAAACTGCGACAGGAGCCTACACTAGAGTAAATAACATTTACTCCCTCAACATAGACATTACATAGGTCGTTCTGACCTTTTCTGTGATTGAGTTCCAGTTCTTCGCAGACTGTATTTATGTATGATATGATATTTCTAATGACACCGCCATTTTGATTAAGATTGATAGCACCATACCCTTGTCGTGACATCCAAAAGCAGAGTCAAGGACCTGACCAGCAAAAAATCGACAAAATCAACACTGTATTCTTAGATGTGATGTAAGGCTTAGAACGCAAGTGGAAATAATACGGATCACTCTTAATTGTGATCTGGCAATATCGTTGGGTCTCTGAGGAATTATGTATTTTAGCTGTACTCAGAGGGATTTTTCATTTATATCATGAGTTAGCTGAACAAAAGGCAGTTCCA
The DNA here is from genome assembly GCA_949825045.1 of Argyresthia goedartella. NCBI lineage: Eukaryota > Metazoa > Arthropoda > Insecta > Lepidoptera > Argyresthiidae > Argyresthia > Argyresthia goedartella. The sequence goes on from OX463810.1 coordinate 38,496,210, forward strand.
TCGTTAGCCTTATGTCTCTACATTTATCTCTCGCGTCATTAGTTTTTTTTAAAGCGACCATTTAAACGAGCTTCGTTATTTCTTAAGTTTACAATAGGCAGTGTATTAGGGCTTCATTTGGGATGCTCGTTGCTAAGATATTTGAGACGTACTTAAACATAATGGGTGGTAATTAAACATAATGTCCTTTCTCATTTCTTATGGAGACGGTAATCAGCGCTTAGAATCATGATCAGCGTTTTAAGAGTTGGCACTTATTACGGTTAGGTCTTCATTTTGCTTATTTACAAAACACAATACTTACACATGCAATATGCAAATCTCCAACTCTGCAAAATAAGCATGACAAAAAATATTGCAGGACTGAAGACAAAAACAAAATCACAATCAAAAACAAAGTATCAAAAAATATGGAGGCGGGACAAGACAAGAAAAAAATCTACCACCAAATCATGAAGGACAACAGAAAACACACTGCAAGCACTCACACGTTAGCGTTAACAAAATGGCGTCTCAGACAAGCACAACACAAGGCAACTGTAGAACCACAACCCAACAAAAAACACCCAACACCGACTTATTTACAGCTGACAGCACTAGCTTTTTAGTTTTAGATTTAATATTAGTTTTTACTGGCCTTTATATTAAATTGATATTTCCAAATCAGTTAAGAAATCAAAATAAGAGATAATGAGTTTGAAGCTGTTGCCACATCGGTCTCTGAAGGTAATTTATTTATAACATTTCCGAGACGGGCAGAATGTTTCACAAATGGCCAATGGGATACATTGATGGATATCTATTTGAAGACGATACCCACGACACAGGCATTGCCTAGCGTCACGTGGGTCCACAGTTAACCTCTGTTATAGTTTTAACTTGAATCAATATTTTCATACTTCCAAGCTAGTGCCATTCATCACGAACAAAACGGGCACAAGGTAACCAATAGCCAGAAAAGCCAAACGTTGGTCGGCACTCGTACCTGCCGTGCGGTGGTCGGTCTGCGGGCGGAGGGGAGGGCGCGCGGGACGAGGTCGCCGTCTGGTCGCGCGGCTCCTGCGCAGACGCAGGGCTGCCGGCGCCGCTGCCACCGAGCGCCAACGCCAGCCCGGAGATGCTGGAGATTGAAGACACACCACCAGGTCACCACAGCCCTAGATCCGACGCTCTACTGGCGTACCGGCCCCAAGTAGCTTGGTCAGCGGCCTCTGAATTTATCTTTAGCTTTATATTACAGAGAGCTGCTGAAAGGTGATGATTGAATGTGAAATATCTGGATTAATCTAGAAGCTTGTAGCTAGAAATAGAAGTAGCTACTTGGAACATGTAAGCCTAAGTAATGAAACTAAAGACAAAATAAACGGTATTATCTAGAGATCCTAAAATTAGGTCAATGACACTAAACCAAAATAATATACATAATTACATATGTTGCTCTTCAGTACGTAGAGCATCCCGAAAAAACAATCACGGGTTACGGAGAATACAAACAGCCCAACGAAGCAGAGCATTCTCAGCAGGGTGAAGTTAAAATAGGGCTAAAGCACACTTATTACTTTTTATATCTTGCAGATCATTTTGGATTTTATATACATTCGTAATTAATAAAGAAAAAGTAACATGTGTGCTTGAGGCCTAAGCGGTATCGTACAGTTAGTGGCAAGGCAAACGGGGGTGTGAGTACCATAGGGTTGGTTTGTAAGCAAGCATACTGCCGTCATAGCCAAAACGACATTACAATCATTCCCTTTGTCTCCACTAATCGATAAGGAATGAACAATATAGGTTTTAATAATACGCAATACGACGTAATTTGATGCAGCATTCTATAAACGTTGCATTCCGCAATTCCAAGAAAACAAAGAGGCCTAGATGGCGGTCCCAATCACATAAATCAAGTGCTTAACAAGAAACTCTAGTATAGACCGAGCAATTCATACGCCAATCAAATGGTCAAGGAAGATAAACACCAGAGGAAGCCGCTGCTGTATCAGTCACGCAGCCAAGAGTGGGCGCGAACGGGCAATTAGCAGTAGGCGTTCACGTCATTGGTCTAGAAATATGACATAGCATACGCATCAAGCGCATGAATGGGGAGAACGCGTCAGAAGCATTCGTTGGCGAGCGCAGACCTGGCGACGGCAGCCAAGGTTGTCGCCGAGTGAACAATAGCTGAAACTAGTCAAACCTACTTGTCGCTAGGTATTGCAATCCAACCATCTCATATCAACAAGTTCATCGGATTCAAGGAAGTCGTCGAGAACTTAGCATTTCGCAAAACAATTCGTTTAGATCACGCGATGTGAGTCACCGACAATTTAATGCAACACAACTGAACTATTGATACTGAGGTAGAATTTGCTAACGTCCATGTCTAAATTTTACATCTCCGTACAGGCAAGAAGGCGAGAACTGGGAATTGCGATTATGTGCGTGCACCAGGGCCGGCCAATAGGCAACTCGAGAAGAGTACACTACACTGACAGAACTTACATAGACACGTCTCACACTTCGTCAAAGTCTTATATATCTTATATGTAAAAACAGACGGCCAAGGTTTAACCTTTGCAACTACTCTAAAAATAACTTACATAGCGTCAATTAAATAATGACATGCAGTTGGATCTAACATTTAATGACTCGATTTTGTTGTATAGTGACTTGGTGAAATAACCGACAAATAAAATAAAAGCGACTGACTGAGTTCACATACAGAGTGACATTTAATTAGCCGACCATATTTTGGCGAACGATAGTGTCCATAGCTATGAACAACTTTCCCCAACAAACATATGGTCGCAAATGAAAAAAAAATTCGTCCCTCAGTACATTGACCCGAACAGCTGATTACAGGTTAATGGATCCAATGCTTTCTCGTATGTCTGGAATTCTGTCTATCTTACAGGTCGCATTTCTAAAACGATTCTCCTAATATTTTGTGAGCAGGTTCGATAAATATATATATATTTCTTTTGTCGATCTAGTTTTTGGAATTTGCCATAATGACGATTTGACGACCTCTGTGGCGCTACGGTGCTGACTCTGCCAACCATGCGAGAGGTCCCGGGTTCGATTCCCGGCTGGCGATTTAAAAAATCCCCAGGTCCTGGATGTCCAGTCCTAGTGTAGAGCCAGAAGCAATGTTTGTAAATCTTTATGTTTAATGGCGAAGATATGGGGGTTGAAAATGTTATGTAATGATAGCAAAATGTTGTGTATAAAGTTATTGGTGCGGCTACTTTCATATTGTATGTATATGCGCAGGTGCCATTCATAAGTTTGTATGTGGTATTGAAAGAAAATGCAGTCGGGTTATTTGTTTTTATAATAATTCCACTTGTTCATTGAATAAACTTCGAGGGGTCGGGGGTGTGAGGGGGTTGAAAATAATTAAAAAAGAAATACAATATTTCTATGTCAAGAGCAACTAGTATTTACTACTAGTGGCTCTTGACATACCTACTGCATATTATGTAATAGTTGATTATACCAATTCATAAGTAAATTTTGTCCTCAATATTCGTAGCTGCAGCGATGGGCTAGCCTGTGCCTAAAATTGAGTAAACGTGGGCACAGTTTTGCCTCTGCCACCCCATATGGAAAAAGACGTGACGCTGCGTTATGTAAATTTTGTATTTGTTAAAAACAGCGTATATCTTAAAGGTATCTAAAAATAAATCTGTGGTACTTTCTAAGCCCTACCTCTCCCACAGTGGTCCGAAGTAGAGAAGAGGCAAAAATGACGTGTTTCAAATGATTAAAACACGTCATTTTTGCCGTAGATATTTACAAATATGAATTTGTAAATATCTACGGCAACAAAGACATTCTGATTTGAGTTGAGTTACCATTATTTGTGGAAGTGTAGGAGGAATAAATGCAATTTCTGAAATTTACGACAAATGCACTTCCGGAACATTTTGTGGCACTTGAAATTGAATATAAATTAAACAAGTATTATTTCCCCATTTCTGTATGTTTATTGTAAAGCATTAATTTCCACGCATTGACATTTTATGAAGCTATTAATATAAAGGTTAAAACTGCAATTGTGGTCTTAAGTTTGGCGGAAGTTTGAATGAACAAGGAAAAAAAACATGCAGGAAATATGATTTTCATTCACTGATTTCTGATTGAAATAACAGACGCTTTATCCTACATGGTCAAAACACATGACGGCGCCCCGAGGTTCTTCGCGAAAACTTCAAATAAACGTAATATTGTTTTTTTGTATGACACATTTATTTTTATGATTTTAGAAGGTAACATTTAATGTGGGTGGAAAGTAGGAAATATCTTAGCAATGCAGACTTAGCCTTGTCATTGCAAGTGCTGCGGTGACACAATCAAGTGTTGTAGACCATGAGAGTGACCATGCAGTTTCGGCCTTGCTTATGCTGGACTTGCACGACATGTCATAAAAAAGTTACTTGATTTAAAAACAGCAAGCAGAAAACTGCAATTGAATTGATATACTTTCAAGATCAGTTCTAAATCCTTGTTGTTCGATGTGTTGGTTCTTCGATTGAAAATATGATAATTCAATTAAGATTTTGCGCCTCGAAGGTTAGAAAGGAAAGTGTACAACAAATCCAGACTTTCGATAATTACAATTTTAATTGCACCTTGCTGATAAGTGAGTCTGCAATTTACGAGCAAGCGACGTTCAACTGCAACGATAATGAATCAAGCCTCATGACGTTCAACTACTTGCATGTCTTTATGTGCAAGGTTTGCGTGTTTGATCAAGGATCTTACATTTGCAACTAACCTCAGTTACAGGCGATTTCATGTCGAAAAACTTGGTGATCCAATCCAACTTGACACAATTTTCCATGGTGTGTTTGAACACGGTGATTTGATTTTCAGAGTGCAAACGTTGTTGCTGGGGTGAATTGCATTTCATCTGATGAGACGAAAATGCGTGATGATGGGTCATTCATGACGGAAAATAAACTAATATGGAAGGAGTATACGAGTAAGTACCATATGATCCAATTACTGACTTCGTTTATTTTATCGAGGAGCTGATTGTGTTTCTTAAGCAAAAACTTCCATTAATTATAATTATATAAAGACAATATAGTCGTCGACAAAACTATAATATAGTTATTGGTAATACGTGAATGTTACTCCCGGTTACACCGGTAACTCTTCATATTCATCAAATCAGAGACACTATCGTTACATTATTGTTTGCCACTTCTTGGCACTTCACAAAACCGGGAATTGGGTTAATAAACATTGCGCAAGTCAACTGCGAATGTCCAGAATCTTGCCGGCTTTAATCGTAATTTATTTGGGCTAATTATCACAAGCACGTCGTTGGAGAATCTGGCATTTTGATATACAGCGGAAATATATGCAAAATTGCTCGAGGCAAGTCGCCAGGACTATGTCAAAACAAGGTTAGAATTATGGCATGGCACACCGATAATTTGGATGGACCTGTAATCCCATTCAGGCACAGGCCACGGGTCAGTTATCTTCATCGGCACACGCCAAACTATTCGATTGTGTAATCATCAGAGTTAAAGTTGTTACAGTTATTTCAACAAAGCGTTTATAGTAACACAGTAAATCATAATACGGTCGTTTGTGGCGCGTGCCCTGGTGATACCAACAACAGAACCGGTCTCACAGCACAGGACGACACGACCTTAACTTGTCCTGGTGTGCCAAATTAGTTTTTCTACCTACGTAATAAAGCTCTATTTTGCTTCTAAATTGTGGACAGTTCCCTTTTGTTTCTGTGACCTATTCAATTCAATGTGTCCGTTTTCTGACACCAGCAGCACGCAACAGCAGGCTTTGTAAAGGTCCACTAATCGTGGCGATAGTGAGGAGAAGACAATGTTCAAAGACAATACAGTTAACGACAGTAAAATACAAAATAGTCCGACTCTATGTGGCATATCAACAGAGTAAATGCTGTTTAAGACCAACTAAAACGAGTTGGGCTTTGTTATACCAGATGACCCCAACACAAGTTTTAAATGTAATCAATGCCATCCATAGGTGTCAAAAATAACATATGAAAAAATGTCATACTAGTCATCATATCATATAGGCGTATTAGTAGTGATACTAATACGCCTATATGAGAGACCATTTAGATATGTTTTAGCAACATTTGTGTCACTCATATAGTCATGTCTCATCAACAGCGTTTTATATTCAACAAATTAGAAATTCTCAGATGTCTTTATTTTAGACGCGTTATTTACACAAAGCAAGTTTGTGCCCCAAAATGCTACTTTTTAGATTTTGTAAAGTGTAAATAAATACATGGCGATTTCTGCACTAAACAAAGACAAATCACTTCCTCTGAATGGAAGTAGCCCTTATAAACTTAGCCACGGTAATAGTTGCACAGCCGAAAGAAAACACCCAATACCATTGAGGAACAAGGATACAGTTGAAAAGAGATAAGTTGGAAGTTCAAGAATATGTTCAGTTTTGGATTTTGACAACCTCTGCGGCGTTGCGGTTCGAGGCTCTGCCTCCCAAGCGAGAGTACGGTTCCGGAGAGTCCCGGGTTCGAATTCCAGCTGGGGAGGAAGAAAAAAATCCCAGGTCTCGGATGTTTATGGGTGTGAGATCGTTGTCAATGCTTCCCACGACACAGTGTATTCTAGTGTGGAGCCAAAATCGATGTATGTGCCTGTATATGAACGTTTATGTTTATATTCTCATCTCGGTGGGTGTTTATTTTCCCAATACACCAGCAGACTGTGGCGCCGCGATCACCTTGACCGAAGTTCATCCACAACAGCAGATCAAAATAAACCTGGCCTTACTGCGTGGGCAGCCTTATTAAATATACAATATCCTGCATGTGTGTCTTCATGTTTCCAGTTTTGCACAGTAAAAATGTTAGTGAAGTTTTCGTCGTTAATATTCTAGCGCTCGCTCACGATTTCAGAGACCCATTAGCGAATACCCTTCAATCAATTCTAAACCAGAAAACGAAATGAGCGCTTGTTTTTATTCGCCGGCTGTTTGAACAGAAACAAACCGTAAAATCTATTTTGATTGGACGCCAAGCCACGCGTTAACGAGTAACAATAGAGCAGAACTGTGGCCATTTCACAATAGTAATACCGACTCCAGTCTTCGCATAACTTTAACAGCTAAGCTATATCCATACCACCGTTCTGATTTTAAAGAGGCCTTAAAAATACCAAATGCTATAATGAACAAGGAAATCAACGCCCAATCAAATCCCAATGCAGCTACGAATGCGACGCTCAAGGTTGGAAACAGCACCCACAGACTGTGCTTTTTGATCAGCATTGTTTCCATCTAATACATAATGCATTCGAATTCAAAATAATTGCCTTATGCCTTGAGAGTTCGATTAATGGCTCAATGGTGTTCATCGTTGATGTATAGGCTGTAGGTTTTTTCAAGGGCATCAAAAAGGTGAGTGCACGGGAGAGGCTACATATTCCAGATCCAGACACTAAGATAGCAACATAACGCCTCAGCTGATAACACCTGATACGGCAGTGTTTACTAAACTCAGGGAGAGTAAACAGAACGTTGTGGAAGGGTAGTAAACAAGAACACGCGACTGGAAGATGACACTGACTGCACGGAGTCCACACGAGTAAAAAATATCTCCGAGAATGTTATGAGACACAATCGAGGAATATATCTGACAGCAGTAATAAATGGGACTCGTAAACATGTAGGATACGCTACTACAAATGTGGATTCGTAGTGGAAGAATCCTCAACGAGATCATATAAATTTAAAAGTGATGGCCATGATATTATGAGGGCATTAAAAATAACATCCTCTCGCAAATAGACGCACGGAATATTTTTCCTATCAATTATAAAGTTCTTGAAATACGTGAGCATGAAGCTATACAAAACACAGAATATCCCAAACGTACCACCCACGTAGCATGAATTTAGCCTGATGACAAATCCCTGTCGGGATTTCGCGCGAGCATTCCGAGACATGATAAACGAATCTACAATACGTTGGAAATAACAAATGAATTGAGAATTACAGTGAATGTAAATATACCTGCACTTCGATCTGTTGTAATTTTTTGGACGAAAAAGAATGTGATAAGAATCTATTTCGCTGGATCGAGATTCATCTAGATTATCATTAACAGCACCACGATCTTCAGAACACAATATACAAATGAAATGTACCGCAAGGAGTTTGTATCTCGAGCGTTACAGTAGCCTTTTCGTTGGCTTTGTAAGCTGAAACAATTTCCTAACTGTCAAGCATAAACAAAGGACCCGTCATCAAAGCTAACAGCACCAAGTGACCAGTTATCAGATTGCCATAAGTCTAATACAGGACTTAAGAGTGCTGACGTAATTCCAGCAAAATAGGATTAGCCGGACGGTTGATAAAATTACGCCGTAATGCCATTAGGGACATGACACCCCTGGTATTTGTATAGATACCGGGTATCATGATATGCCTAGTGAAGGACGTCCGATGAACCCGGGTGTGGGTAGAAAGTGGGGTAGTATTGTTTGTTGACATGCTGTGACAGGTGGTGGCTTCGTTGGGGTAACGACCGCTGCCATGGTGGACTGGTGGTGCCTGCTGTTTTGACATCTGAGTTCAACCCATTAGGACCTGTATCAACCATAAAACTGTCTTTGAGTTCCTTCTGTTCTTGTCATGCACTATGCACTAAACCCAAATTGGAGTGATGCGAACTTTATATGATGACAGCTCGCTTAGTTACTAGAGCGTTCCCCGTTAACTAACTACAACTAAAGGATTTTTATATTTTTTCGACACTATACCAGCCTGCACAAAAGAAGCCTTTCCGTCATTTCTCACGCGTACACACCAAGCTTAAATACACACAAGTATTTAGGCTAAAGTGATATCGCGTGAGCTTAAACAATGTTTTGTGTGAAAATAGTCCTTCAATGTACAAATTGTACGATAGAAGCAAAACGTATATTTACCGAAATAAATTGCAGCCCTACAAAACAGTGTGTGGTACTTAGGGTTCAATGAACTGAACTATAAGGGGTTGTGAACTGAACAAGGTGGTGGCAAGTTTTGTAGTGAAATGCTTGGTAGGCTGTTGAACTTTGGCCTAGAAATCAAATTTGTAGCGTATGCCAATTGCGGCATTCTTCGCCAGTGTGTGCCATACTAGCTTACATAAATTCCATATAAACTCTGATCATGGGATATACCTTCCTATCAAGCAACCTCAAACAGGGGGTTCCCTTTGACACCAAGGTCATGAACCCTGCATTGCGGAAGTCCGGGTAGCGAAGCGTGATTGATGGGAACTTTGGGAACCAGCAATTATGCTATTACTCGCTTCGTTCAGTATAATACATTCCGTTTTGAGGGGTCGTTGACTTCATCGGTGGTGATGGTACCAACAAATTAAATGTTTGGACAGGCATAGATTAAAGATCAAAGTTCGGTTTTCTCAATGTAATTAAACCTGTGAGTTATGTAAAGGGATTTGAATGTTAGCGACAATTTTAGCATCACCATGCTAAAGACACGTGTGCGCATAAGAGTAACTGGTTAACCACCGGAATTTTAAGGTGCAAATTAGTACTACTTTTGTCCAATCTGCGCTAGAGAGAGAGGAAAGGTCCGAATCAAATCCACGCCACTCCATTAGATCTGACTACGACGCACATAGATAGAACATATTCCTTGATGGTCGACATTACAATCATCATTATCATAGCAATCAAGCCCATACCATCAACCAGTGGTCCAGCAGTCTCTGCAGCGCCAATCCTTGCGGTCATGTGCCGAGATCATCGAATTTATGATATCGAATGGTTGGTAAGTTTAGACATAATTTTTAATTCGAAATGTTGCGGACAGCAGCAGCGGATATCAACCTCACACTCACTATTTTACAAGGTTACAATATTTCAATATTCTATAGACTTTATCTTAGTTTCATTGTAACATCAATCAGTTCTAACAGGGTGGCAGTACAGTTGTGATTTGACATTTTACAGTGCATTTTTTTATATCTTTTTATTTAATTAATTGGGTGCGCGTTTGACGGTGGCCCGTGTTTGTATTGAATTGATTCTTGCAGATATTAAGTCCGTGGTCCGTCAAGGGAGAACATTTTTTCTTGGGGTCCTAATATTAATATTATTCATGTTCAGAGTACTATATGCAACATTCTCTATGGATGGCTGCCACGTGGTTACGTCTTTACAAGTACTAAAACATATTTACAAAGCTAAAAGTAGGTACCGTACCGTTTGTTTAATATGAATTTATCGGGCGTGATAATGTAGTGTCAAGGCTACTTATTTGTTTCGGAAAAGTCGGTATTTGACATATTACAGGTTCTAAAAGTAACATATTGCTACATGATGAACACTTATTCATCTAAAAAGAAATTGCATTAAAACATATTTATGGGGATAATTTATTACTCTTGATTATTGAGCGTCGCTAGTTAATCGATATAAATTTCTAACGAGTAACCGGTATTTTTATTGTGATGGAAGCATGTTGTTTATTTATTTATCTACACACGTATCACAAACCCTCTTTACTGCGTCCAAAAAACCGCACGTTACCACATAATGATATATAATATTTGGTAAAAACTAATTTCTTATCTGAATATTGATACATTATGACCATAATGCATCAATATTTTGAGATATAATGGCATTCAAATTTCGAACGCCGACGCCCGCCTGCGTGCCGCCCCTAGTTTGTCTATGAAGTTGGTACTACTGAACAAGCTAAGCAACTGCAGAGCAATGATCAATGCCAGGATGCCGGTCAAACATGGGGTTCTTGAACATATCAAAGAGTGATTATGATATATGTGTAGACAAACTAGTGTATGTAACTGTACATAATTAGGCAATAAAAAAGATATTATGAATCATCAGTCCACTCTCGAGTTTTAGTGCCCTCCATGCATGATGGACTTTGACATTTTAACGGGTCGAAATTTTGAACTTTATGCCATGGTAATAGAATTCAAAACCTATAACGGCATTTTGGGTACCCAGGGTCAGTCAGTCACACAAACTACTATTATTTTCGGCGGAAACCATTCATTCAATAACGCTACCAAAATCGGTCTCTTCCGTAAAGTAATTTTTGTCCAGTATCGTCATAAATTGTTGCGTTCATTTTATGAGAAAACGACATTTTATAAATACGTTCGGGACACGTCTCTTTGATGGTGCCTTAATTTCACAGTATACGAGTTACTTATATTATTTGGGTTCGATGAAACTGTTTCTAGAACGATTAATGTCTTGAGGATTTATTGGGTTTGAATCTAATCTCGGTAGGTAACGGAAGGCATTAATAAAAAGGACAACACTACAATAATGACCTATGAAATGTATAAATGAATAAAGTAGAAAGTGTGGCGGTTTAATCCAAGATTTGTACGACGTAATTTCTTAGCACCGAGCTAAGATTACACAGGTACACATCGTGCTGCTAAGCCCTTAGAAAGTGCGCATCTTTCATACTTCGCACCAATAAGAGCTTCCTGTACTCGCAACCGGAAGTAGGCAACTTGAAATGCGTAATAGCAGAAAGTACCCACGACATGTCGCGAAGTTAGTAGCGTTATGTCATATATTATGTTATTTCCATAGGTCTACTAACAGGTAGAGAGCCACCCAATTGGTAATCCAGGCCTAGGCTTTACACACAGACGGGATCCCTACAATTCATCCGTTACTACGAGTCTAGCTAGAGGGGTACGTTAGTAAGTTATACCTACGTAAGGAGACCATACATGCCACAGTATTGCCTCTGCCACTGCATATGGGAAAAGGCGTGACGTTTTTTGTTATTATGATTCCCATTTCTATATGTTGCCATGAGTACTGTTTCTCATGTCTACAGATCGCGATTTCTACAGTATGTCTAGTGTATAATATGAGAGAATTATTATGAGTTGGCGTAGTAAACGCAACGGACATTACTATTATAGTAATAATGCCACTATCTCTTTCTTTTATATGATGAGGGCAAGGATAGAAAGATTTTAGTTCAGCTAACTAGAGGCGCTGTACGGGTGTCCATACAAATGCTAAACTATAGTCGCTATCGTGTATAGTTTGAAAAATTCATAATAGACGTACTAATACCCATGTTTGCAGATAGGAAGCTGTAAAACTAAAAGCGACTTTGGAAGTGCCGATCGAGAACAAAAAGGTTTCATTGCTCTATGTAAGAAGGAATGTGTTTAAAAAATGGCCATACACAAACATATGAAGAAAGAAATACACAATATCGTTATTTTATCATTGCATAATGCATTGTGCAACGTTACACCCTGTCGGCAATTCCTACGTAGTGCTACCTACTGCGTAGTGAACTACTTATGCCTATTGTACCTATTGTCGTGGTCGCGGAAAGAAAGAGGAATAAATTATTATATTAGGTACGCAGCATTTGTATTGCGCAGTTTAAGTTTACAGTAAGTATAAGTTTAAGTACGTATTACGACAAATTATAATATTCACGGGTGTAATACGTCGCACCACACGTTAATGAGCGGTGGCCTTGAATGCGCGCGCAGTAGTCACTTTTCAATAAGCGCAGTAATTCCCACCAACAACATCGCGTCGCCCAGCGCTCTAATTCGTGACGCGACGTATACTACTGACTAAGGATAGCCAGAGCAGACTAAATTAAATAATACCTACAATGAAACAATAGATACCAATACAACAATATTTCTAAAACGGAAAAGCGTGGATTTGTTATTTTTGAATTTCCTGTAGATAGATAGTATTTAGATAAGTAGATTATTTACTTTGTCTGACACTTTTACTCTGCTATTAAGTCTTCTTAGGTCTACCTAAAACTTGAAGAAAGATCTATCTTAAAGATCTAATCTATCAGATTAGATCTTTAAGATAGAGTTTTAAAATGAATGATTTAATTTATGTAATATTCAGGTATCGAATACTACTGAATGTGTCAGTCATACACTACATAAAAGAATCCGATAAAGCCTCCCATATAAATATGCATGGTTTTGAAATAGGTTATAAAAGGTCCAGCAAAAATCGCAATGCGGATAGCTCGACGATTAATCCAGGAAAATGGACAAAGCAGAATTAATTTCGATCGATGCAGACTATTCGATTCACACAACAGCTTTGTGTGTCTTTGTGTCCCAATTACTTTCCAACTATCCTGTCATGTCAATTCTACAGACGTGAGCTCGGTTTTATACAATAAACAGGCAATGTTTTTTTTTAATAAGCTTTTATTTGTTATAAAATAGAAATAATAAAAACGGACCCTAAAAAGAAGAAACTAACCTAGGACCAAACTCTAGGGGGTTGTGCCGTTTTATGAGAGAGTTGTTGGGAACTCCGGGCCTTGGGGCCACCTTCCGGCCCCATCATCTGGGAGCAGAGAACTTTTCAAGACGAATTGAACGAGCCCCAAATCGATGGAGTTGCCTTTGCGCCACCTTACGGCTGCATCATCAGCTCCTTGCCATAAAAATATTGCATTGACATCCTATTCAGCATGCAAATTTCAGCACACTCAAAAACCGGGAAGTGGGTCAAATTTATCTTTCAAGATTTGATTGCGAACGGACAGGCCCGGAACAGGCGAATCTAAATAAAAACTTATGAAAACAAACAGTTTTAAAAGTTTTAACCCCTTAACGGCCATACTCGAAATGGGTCGCTATTGCCTTATTACTTGGTAATAAAGTTCAAAAGCTATGAAACCCATATATGGGTCAGTATGCGGTGAAGGCTTAAACTATGTATGACAGTTTAATCGTTTAATACATTATTCAGCGGTGGTTTTGGTTTTTCTTGTTTACAACACAAACTAGAAAGAAACTATCAAGAAGAAGAAGTAGAGAAAGAACGGAACAGAAGAAGATGAACAAAGAGCGGAGGAGAAGCAGAACAGGAGAAGAGAAGAGGCACAACTAGACAAAATAAGAAGAAAAGAGGACACAAAGAAGATAAGAGGAGGAGGAGGAAGATGATGATGATAAATAAGAGGTAGAAGAATTAAGAAGCACAACAAGGAAGAAGTACGTAAAATATGAATAAGATGACAAATAAGATGAGGATGAAGGTGAAGAAGCACAAATAGAAGAACATTTTGAAGTACAATGCAGCACAGTATTATTATTATTATTATTATTATTGCTTTTGATACCAAAATAGTTTATCTTATTCTCCAAACTCCTTGCACCACTTTCCCTACACCCAAGCGCTACCGCTAGCGCCATCTCGTGGCATCCGAAGTATTTAACCGGTTAAAAATTTGGTTTTACGGTGGTTTTACATCTCTAGTCTATGGCAGCTATGTCCGCCTTTGCTCCCGCTTGGTGGCGCTGGGTAGGTAGGCGTTAGAGGTTAGGTTAAAAAACACTTGACACTGGCAAAATTAACCTCAAATGAGGTTAGCACGCCAAATGTTAAAAGAAGTAAAAATTATTTGACAGAAAGACAGCCTCCAAATCAGGTGCCTCTGAAACATCAGGTTGGCAGCGACATCTACATTACATTGAATGAAACTAATATTAGAATCGCCCTCTATAAATTAACGTCGAAATTACATTAACAAGTCGTAGCTATCGTATCGCTAATATGTTGCCATTATTTAGATAGATGGCGTTGATTGTAGTTAACGTGATATATTTAATTGAAAAAATGATCAATTTAACGACAGTACATTGGTGCGTAGTGGATACATATACATAAATATAAACAAGACATACAACAATAATTCAGTACAAAAACCATACAAAATAAATTAATAATATTCAAGATGTGTAAAATGCACAGCTATAAAACACAATTTTATTTAAAAGAATATATATATATTTAAAAGCAGTAACTAAAGCTTCAGAAAAAACAAAAAGAGCCGCCCGAACAGGGACTTGAACCCTGGACCCTTGGATTAAAAGTCCAATGCTCTACCGACTGAGCTATCCGGGCTCATGACGACGCTGTCGAAAAACATCTTTATAAGCAGCTACGGACATATTGAACACCTAGTAAATTTGCATGTAACAACATGTACGGATTTTACTTAAGTAAAGCTTTATATCGGTCTGTCAAGGGTGCCAAAAATATCATGATATAATCATAATATTAAGGTAAGTCACGGCTTTTGCCAGACGGGGTGGCAAAGAAAGGCACAGTTCTGCCTACGCTGAGCCAGTAAAGTACCTAACCTTTATAATAATCACAGCAATATCAAGGCATATGAATTTGTAAGGTAAAAATTGGAATGAAAATTAACATAACATATAACATAGCGTCACGCCATTTCCCATACGGGGTGGCAGAGTCACAATTGTGCCCACTTTGGGCCAGTTATTCCAATACTCCATTGTGCGTGATAGGGGGCTAGCCCATCACCACAGCTATGGAGTAATGAAGGTTTCCTCACGATGTTTTCCATCACCGTTAAAAAGTCCGTATAAAAGTACTTAAGATAAATTAATTATCTTGTTGGTACATGGTCAGGAATCGAACCTCCATCTCCTGTGTGAGAAGCAAGCGTGAAACCCATTAGACCACGGAGCCATTAAAAATTACTCGTATGTATATGCCAAACCATTTAGTACCGCTACTCTCCGCTAGGTGGCGCTGCATGATTTTATTTCAGGAAGTTGTTTCGTTAGTGAGAGGTACCTATTGAAGTTCCGCATGCTAAAACTAACAGATTATATCAAAGAAAAAAGATTACTTGATCTGCTAACACACGAGCGAAAGCCTTGCCATCATACCTAATAAGACAATTATAACATAACTTCAGTTTCCTGAGGATTATCTGCTTCGCGCTGAGTCAGTTTTGTCGTTTCCAACTTCAAGTCCAGAAACTTCACTCTTTAATGTCATTATATGCAAGAAATAACGCAGCAAATCTTCGATCAAAATATGGTGACTAAAATGACGCGTGGAGGCAAATTGCTTAGCGCTCCAAACGTCATTTCAGAAGAGTGACTCACGGTCCGCCGTCACAGGCTGTCTCGTACCTGCAACCGAACGGAAAGTTGGCTAGTTAGCGTTTGATTGGCAACAGTTACCACGTATATAGGTAGGTGTGATTTAATGGGAGAATGTATTTCGACAGGAAGTCAAGTTAACAAATCAATCAAGAATGTAATATATTTAAAAAGACACGTGAAGAAGCATTTCTATCTCTTTAGATTTATAGGTAGCTTGTTTGTATTTATCAGTAAATATGTTTACTGTTTATTTATTTAAGATATATATTTTATGTAGAAGACAAGAAAGCTTGGGAAGGTGTTTGCTCCAATTCTGTAAAAAATAACGTATAAAGCTGGAGGTTTCTAGTCGCCTCTTTGCCTCCAGCATCTAAAACATTGAGGTGACGGAATTCAAATTGAGTTCTATATTTCCATGTACCTTATACATGTTTAAGATTTGACATTCTCCAAATGTTACCTATGTGTTTCTTATGGAAATAAACTCTTTTTGAATTTTTGAATTTTTGATTTTTTTATGTAATGCAGGCATTAGTGATTTATATGTAAGTACCAGGTAAACTAAAATTAGGTTATGTTGTACATACAGCTACCCCTGCTCAGAGATCAACCTTTCTCATCCTGACTTGGTTTGCTAGAAGAGATCTCTTACTAAAGATAAGCTCGCCTTTGTACAGTATTTCAATGTAATGTATGTATGTATTTAATTGGTATTTGAATTATTTTAGTCCAATAAAGAAATCATGAAATGTCATTTGTAAGAAACATACATAAAAATTATAAAAGTTACTGGTATGTTAAATATAGAGGTACTTAGGTAATTAGTAAGGTAGCTAGAGGCGTGGTGGTTAAAATATCCTAGCATGATTAGAATGAGAGCTTAGTGTCTTTTCACAGGAGTCTATACATCTATATGTACTTTCTTATGTCTCTGGGGGGTACTGACTACCACGTACATAGGGACAATAACCCGTATCCCCCTTCTGGTAAATTTCTTTATTCAGGAAAATTTAAGGCTGGTTTAAACTAACGGACTCCGACTTCGAGGCAAAGTCAGTGGTGTCATGATTCTGACACTGTTTAGACGCAGTCAGTTGCCGTGGCGACAGCGCAGCACTGACTCCAAATCTATTTACACAAGGTCAGTATCGGTTCAGCCACGGGTCAGCACTCACTTGCCTCGAATTTGGAGTCAGTTACTAACCCTTTATGATCCCGCCCTTACGGATTGCATGAGGACACAGAAATTTTTCTTGTACATATTTTGTCGCCACATTGGTGACACCTCCAACCAAATCGCCAGTCATCAGCCATAGACTAACTAACCTATAACTAATGGCATCACTGTGACACAAATCAGCATTCATAATGTGAATGAACTATCGGGCGGCTATGAATGTGTCGTCTGACGTCATTAGACCTACTAAACTAACACATGTAGGTCTCTCAAATAACAGAACATTAGTGACAGTAAAAGTAATGCCGCGTGTCCATTATGGCGGACGTATGAGACCGAGAGGGTAAAGACTAGGGGTTGACTTTGAGATGGATTAGTGAATTTTTTCTTTATCTGTTGCCATGAAGAAAACATGTTTCAATGAAAGTTTCTTCAGCCAGCATTTGACCCTCAAAAGGCAGAGCTGACTGTCAGCACAATAAAGTGAAGATAGGTAATGAAATCAGGTCCTAAAGTTATCTCACTACCAGTCAAACACACACTAGATTAGACTTACCCCAGTTTCTGAAAGGGTGGTGAAAAGAAACGGGTGATTAACCGAAGATTAATTCAAAATGGCGGCACGTGATTGGCTGAAATGAAATGAGTTTTACAAGTTGTCAAAGCCAATGTTCCTTTGGAAACCCGGGCGTTAAGACGTTTCTAGAATCCTATTCCATACAATTTGTAGATTGAACTGGCGAAATACGAGCCACGCGAGGAGAAAGTACCTACCTGAAACCTAAAACATAGGCTCTGCCTGGCAACGCCCTGGCGCACCCACACACTAGGCTAGACGAAAATGGAAGCAATACCGATGAATAGAATGCGGCTGCCTGAAAATCTGCTATAGATTTATACCTACCTTGTACGTATAACGTACGGGTAATTATCATAATACCGAAAGTTCCTACGACTGAAATCCCTACGGCTAAAACATCGAAATTCAAAAACCTAAAGTTCTACATCAATAACTCCAAAATTCCGAAACTCAAAATGCCAACGTCCAAATGACCGAAAGTGGGAAATCCCGAAAGTACGATATTACTAAATTTTAAGTATTTTTTGTTGTTCTTACATGTACAACCTAACACGAAGGATAAAGGGGGCTTCGCTTCACTCACCCCCTTTAACCTTCACCTAAGCTACCGCAGTGTTTTCCCTGACATCAAAAATACTGATTTGCACAGCAAATATCAGGGAAAACACTGCGGTAGCTTAGGTAAAGGGTAAATTGGGTGACCGAAGCGAATCCCCTTTTATCCTTCGTGTTAGGTTGAACATGTAAGAACAACAAAAAGACTTAAAATTTAGTACTATCGGGATTCCGTACATTCGGGATTTAAAACTTTCGGGTAAACAGACATTCGGCGTTTTAATTTTCGGGATTCCGTACACAGGCCTTATGAACTTAAGTCTTTTCTACTTCGGTATTATAATACGTACCCTACCTTGTGGTTTACATCGATATTACCTAGTATGGATACTTAATCCTAGGAAAGAAATTAGTAAAATGGTGGCAGCAGTGAAGCCAACTGATGGCGTCAGTGATATCTTCATTGTTACAATGCTGCCAGCAACGTCATCGACATAGATGAAATACCTAGATTAGAAGTCTTTTCAAATGTCTACTATGTCGATGCACTATTCGATCAGGCTTCACTAATACCCACTTGCCTAATCGTTTCGCAGGGACTAAGGTGCAGCATTTCTGCAAACATAAAAGGACCTTGGGAGGGTTCCTTTATTAGAGATGCAGAGTGAGATTTGAGACGAAATCAACACAGAATTATAACAGTGAAAGTAAATACTCCGACAAGACACTACTTACTCCGACATGATAGAATATGCCGTGCAAAACAAGTATCACTATTTTTGACAGGTTTCACTATATTTGAGAGTAGTCCTACTGATTTTGATAGGTGTCACTATTTTTATTACATTAGTTTTATTTCTGCTTTATTTGCTGTTAGCAATGATGCCAGCTATAGTAAAAAGAGGATAGATATCGTGTACAACAATTCTTGCTTTGGTTTAGACGTGTCGTGTCATGTTCCGTCTTTGGAAGTAATGATAAGGACAAATCGTACATAAGAGGGCAAGTGGGTTAACCATTAGAAGTGACCTGGCGACCTCATTCCTGACATTTTCGGTGTGCACAAGGAAGGATGTTCAGATTATGATAATCTGTAGGGAAGGTACGGCGACTCAATTGTGAGTTATAACATCTATGTACGAACAAAGACAATTTAAACACGTTTAGAATCTTATCTTTACAAACGGCCTTGGAAATTTGTTGTCTTTTTGCGTTGTATTGAAGATTCTTTAAAAATAGTTATAACGTTTATGATGATATTTGACATTGACACCTATCAATTCTGATTTAAAGCCTGAATCAAATTAAATTCACGCAATAAAAAGTTTCCCTATTCTTTGATTCATATTTCGACTGAAGTATAAACGAGAGAGAAAGGTGTTATTATATGCGACTATAGTAGCACGTATTATAGCGTAGTATAAGATCGCTGGCGGCTGTCATTGTTGAGAGCATTATTGTGCGATATATGGTTTACAGTGTACAATACGATAACCCTCCCATCCTAAGTTGGCCAATTTTGTAAACATGGCGTAACAATAAAATGTGACGTTTCAGAGTGTTGGGAATTGTACTGAATGAACTGCCGAGATCTGATAGAATCTATTGTTGAATGAATTAAATTAATTCAATATTATATAATATGATTAATGATTTTTAGATTGAATAAGAAAGGACCTGTTTCAAAATGCCCGGGAAACACAGATACTGATAAATCGTAACAGATAATGGGCAAAAATGTATGAAACCTGGTATTATTATTAAATTACATTGATTTGATTTCAAGGACTAATTCATGGGTAACGGTAAGATAAGATAAATAATGATTTATTTAGCAAAATAGATTTTGTTTACAGCTCCACATATAAATAACGTACTTACTAAGAATCACAAAGATAGTAAGATAACCGGCGGCGGCCCTCACACTAGGTTAGACCTGTATCGTGAGGACCCAGTTCTTTGACGCATAAATTACAACTTATGTTTGACTTACGTAGTTATTAATAATGGGCAAATATGGAATTATTATTAATAGCATATCAAAAATCTACATAAAAGTGAAATTAATAGGGTAACTTCTAAATAGAAATATATAAATTCAATTAAGGCGAAGGGAGGGACAGAATTATATGGTTATTTTCAGGAAATCCTCTGTTTCTTGGTGTGCAAGCAATTTAAACGACTTTAGTATTGAAGCTTCTAAGCTATAGCTTAGAAGCTTCAATAGTATATTGTCAGTGTCTGAGAACCCTGCTGTAAACGAAACGCCTCATGAAACTGGGAAAACGGCTGGCAAATGATGTTTTGGCTGCAGTTTGCGGCACACGGAAGATTTTTTTTCAACAAATTTTTATAGTTGACACTTGGTATTGTCTTACCGCGTTCATTAGTAGCAGTTCTTAATATTTAGACTTGTACGCTGAGTAGGTTCGCTTCAGCAAACAGAGCAGCAATCGGGAATCGGTATGTTGTTTTAAGCATGACTTTAATAACCGATCACGCCAGATCTTCCCCAGACTGTAATGCAGTAGCTCTGTATTGAGTTGCACAAAGCCACTTAAACAATTCCAAGGACACGCTTGCAGGCCTAGTTTCGTAGCCCACGCATGACGTATATAAGTATCCTTACTCTTTTGGCTGTGTCAGCGATGAGGGCTTTAAATGAGAGATTCTGGTCGATGGTGACACCCGTATTTGATAGTTTCTGCACGATTTAATCTCCTCACACTTGCATGGCACCGGATCACATCGAATTGCTATGACATCGATTCAAAACAGTTGTCCGATTGGAGTTTTAGCATGTTGAATGTTACTTACGAAATCTGTCTTCAAAAAATCTATACCACCGACAATGACCGTAACACGCCTGAAAAATCTCAGGAAAGTAAAATGTAAATACGATAAATACGATGACGATGCGTTTCGTGTTCATGTAAAACAGTGATTAAATAATTAAAAACTGTCATTTTTTCCATTTAACATGTGCTATGTTTGTTAGGGTGTATCCCGAAACGTACAACTATTTCGAAAATGTAGTTTCGTCAATGATGTATCAATCATCGTTATTTTAATGGGTACCAGAACGCACACACTCCGTTTCTCCATTCATTTTTTTTTCTTGAAAAGTATGCGCACTACAGATTTTTTCCCCATAACAAATGTTGTTAGTCTAGTTAATATCTGACCTACAAAAAAATATCGGTCTATAGTCCAACCTGAACGAACGGAGGTGGGTGTCTGAGAATATCGGTCTATAGTCCAACCTGAACGAACGGAGGTGGGTGTCTGAGAATATCGGTCTATAGTCCAACCTGAACGAACGGAGGTGGGTGTCTGAGAATATCGGTCTATAGTCCAACCTGAACGAACGGAGGTGGGTGTCTGAGAATATCGGTCTATAGTCCAACCTGAACGAACGGAGGTGGGTGTCTGAGAATATCGGTCTATAGTCCAACCTGAACGAACGGAGGTGGGTGTCTGAGAATATCGGTCTATAGTCCAACCTGAACGAACGGAGGTGGGTGTCTGAGAATATCGGTCTATAGTCCAACCTGAACGAACGGAGGTGGGTGTCTGAGAATATCGGTCTATAGTCCAACCTGAACGAACGGAGGTGGGTGTCTGAGAATATCGGTCTATAGTCCAACCTGAACGAACGGAGGTGGGTGTCTGAGAATATCGGTCTATAGTCCAACCTGAACGAACGGAGGTGGGTGTCTGAGAATATCGGTCTATAGTCCAACCTGAACGAACGGAGGTGGGTGTCTGAGAATATCGGTCTATAGTCCAACCTGAACGAACGGAGGTGGGTGTCTGAGAATTAAAAAAGATCCACTGTGTGTGGTTAGGAAACAAAAAAGAAAACGAACTGTTTAAATTATAACATCCATTGTCTGGGGAAAAAATATTTTGATTTTGATTCCGGGTTTTCCATTCATTCACTTCATCCCCCATCTCTAAACAAAATGACAAACTAACTGTCTGATTTTGCCTTGACTGTGTTCAGATTTTCGTCGAAAGTACAATTTTAATTATTTCTAAGCAGAATAAAGCATAACAACATTAGTGCTGATGTTTAAAGTAGTGTCTACAACTGAATGTAGTAACCTACATTTGGGTACCTTTGGGTCGGGCACGTCCTGGGGCGGTTTATTTGTTTAGTATTGTGTTTTTATTGTGTTCAGTTTTTGTGTGTGTGTAGCTATAAATTATTTGATAATCTCAAATACTTAGGTTATTTTAATTGACGATACAGTTTGCGGATTCTTTATTTTATTTCGATTATAGGTTCATGTGTTTTCTTTTTATCATAATGTTGACGATAATAAACATGTACGTAAACAGGTGCATTCACAAAAAAAAAGTAACCTACATTGAGAGATCCTTTTGAAATATCTAGTTTTGTGATCAGGTGACATTTATTTACCTTTCTGGCCACGCAAAGGTGGTTATACAACATGTCGGTAGTAAACGGTTTCGGAGATCTCCATCTATCTGGATGCCTATGTTACTATACCAAAGACAATAATATTTCCGATTGAAAAATGTGGAAAATGAAGAAAAACAGAACGTGCGAACTTGTTTACCTTTGTGCACATTGCAATTTGTGTCGTAACTCGCAACAATCAGTAAATTACTCCTAGCAAGATGAGGTTAATCAATACGAAGGTCGGCTGAATTATGTCAGTGATTACCACATTCAGGCCGGCGTTCTTGAATGGGAGGCCCGATTAATCTATTCTCATAATGCATGCTTCTTAGAAGAGTTATCTACCAAAAATCAAGGCCACAGATTCAGATCAGTCGAGATCTTATTCTGGATATCGGACCCCATGCGTCTTGGCTCATGAACTTCCTTTTGGATTGGACAATTAATAGCTTCCATTATTACTCAGGTCGTAATGTGTTGCTGCATCTTTGTAGTCGACGTGGTCTACGACGTTGGTAGTCCTTCAGAATAATTGGCGTTTGCGATTTGAATGTGGCGAAAGTCCATTTATGGGTACTTCAAATTTTCCAATTTACCATCATATTGTAATGGTACAGTGTATAATGTGTACTTGAATGCCCAGTCCATATTTGAACTGATGTTTGCACAAGAAAGCTAATTAGAATAGCAAGTGAATGGAAATAGTCACAATAAATAAACACGATGACGAGACACGTGGGCGAGTCTAGAGGATCTCTCGGTATAAAGTATGACCATTGTAAGTGTGGCCCATGAATAAATGGACAGACAGATAAATTCATTGCATTAAATGTACGGTACATACAAATAATTTAGAAAATAAATGCATCGAAATAATACAAACAAAAGATCAATAAAAAAAACTATAATAATTACAATTAGCACATCAACACAAATAACACAATTAGGGCAAATATGTGGTGATGATTGTACCGCGACAATGAATTGACCCTGACTCAGCAAAGTCATAGATGAGTCTGTGACACTGGTATGCTGCCAGAGCCAAAACGGACCAGACAACGATAGTAGAGATAGAAACGACAACGACACACATTACATTGACATATAAATCAGTAAGAAATTATTTTGAAATTAAATATTGAAATTATTATTGTATTAAATTGAAATAACATTGAAATTATACTTAGATAAATGTAGAATAGAATAATTTTTGTATTATAAGATGTGATGTCAGTGGGAGGTAGTCGGATTAAATAAAAGAGAGAGTTTTATGTCGGCATGAAATTCTCCTAAATGCATGTCAGTTACATACTGCTTACTCAGCTTTCTATGTGCACTTTTAAAACCAGTCTGACTAGCTACTACATGGCAATATGTAATCTATCTGAAACTTACCGATAGTCATCATGATACCAACAAGAGTATTTAAGGGCCTCGTCTCACTAGCTCAGCTCAGTGCCCTACATTTCCTTCCCAAACATAGCAGTGTTCTCAGAGATTGCGCAATCAGTGCAAACCTCGGTAATTAGATTTACAACTACGCCGACCTAAGCTAGACTAGAATATATGCTATTGATATGAATATGGTTTATAGTATGCAGATGCGTCGCTAAATTATGTTCCATACAACTGCCAAGTCAGGAGCGCAATTAAAGCTCTTTCTAAAGTCTGTGGCGTATACAGTTCCTAGTAGGTGGTATGGATTGCAGTTGGCTTTCAAAAGTTTTGCTTTGACCTCAAACTATATTCTCTATCTTGAGAGATTATACTCACAGGATCTAGAACGCTATAGAACGACCCGGGACGCGTAAAGCCGCATTACGTGTATGAATCAGCCCTGAACGTACTGAAACCGCGCAGTTTCTGTCCTCCCTTCTTTGCTATTTCGGGAATTTAACGTGAACAAATATGTGGACCTGTCAGCTCAGCCTGCGGAAGGTGTTGAGCAAATCATTTCATGTGTATTATATGTATACTGGATCTCTACGACACTCGTTAACTCTATTGAGTAAGTAAATAATAAGTAGGTTCATACTTTTGCCATGCTTTCACAGATAATCAAAGTTATTATTTGAAAAGCATTTAGTAAAGCAGGAATCATCATGAGGAAACCTTCATTACTCCATAGCTGCGGCGATGGGCCAGCCCCCTCATGCAAAATGGAGTATGGAATAACTAGCTGCCCCTCCGCCAAGCCGTATGGGAAAAGGCGTGAAGCTATATTGTATTGTGTGTATGTACTAAAGGATTTATCTTGCAATAAGTAGATATTTAACTTTTTACGGTTCTAACAGTTCCCAATTAGATAAATATTTATTTTCATAATAATGATGTCATTACAAATCCGACTAATTAGGTAGTTGATAGAAATACGAGATTTAATAGGTTTGTAGGTACAGTCACCATCGGATATGTGTGCGCGCGCAAGACACTCAGATAGGACAATAAGAAATATCTACACAGCAAAAGTGTTAAAACTATGTCAACATCCTCTGAGTTAGCATGGATGTTGATACATTTTGCCACTGTAGATGTGTTGATGATTTGTAAGGACGTGGTAGATCTATTTGAGCGGCTTGCGTGCTCATTTATATCTGATGCTGACTGTACCTTATAATACTGTACATAATATGTAACCTGTATAATAGGTCTTAATATCTTAGTAATTTACTAAAGCCGTTTTAACGAATAAATTAGTAATATTGTAAATGAAACTCTTCTTTTTCAAACTGTACTTCCCTTTTAGTAACATTCACTTGGTACGTTAATTAGTTATCATATTAATTCTAAAGATAGATGTTGAAAAGAATAATAGAGATGATAATGGAATGTGGATGTGCATGTGTTTTAGAGCACTTTCTGTATTTTAATTTAATATGCAATGACGGTAGTCGTAGGCGTAAGTGCGAGTTTGCAACAAATTACAGTCGTTTTATACATTTTCATCTAGTTTTTCTGTGTCGCACAATTAAATAGCTACTACATCTGGAATGCCGACATACTTATATTATTGAACTAGGCAGCATGAAAGAAAAGAATAAAGTTTTGTTATTTAATATTAATTAATTCAATGATTCAAACATCTAGTGTTTTTGGCATCGGGTCTATTTTATGAGACACTTTGGGAAAGACAGTGCCCGCGTTTCTTATTTTCTGTGTTCGCTGGACGTCCACTTAGAATTCGATTATTTCCTTTAGATAAGTCTCGGCTCCTCCGTCCTGAAATGGCTGTTGGTTGGTGTTGCAATGTCACAGTTCAACAAACAACATAAACACAGGTCATGAGTTGACGATGAAGTACCTTATCCGCCATATTTAAGGCAGTATGTATGTATTGGCCAATAAATATATCTCAGTCTGTCGCCCAGTCATTCGTTCTCAAGTCGTTCTACTCGCACGTTACACTTTACGCACACATACAATCATACGTCTGTCTCACCCTGTGCGAAGCGGTAAGCGTCTTCGTTGTTTCAGTCATGCATACGCGTGTCAATACGCAACAGGTTCTGGACCCTTCAATTCAGGCGTTTTGAATTAATTTTAGGGGCCAACCGTTGTTGCGCTTCAGCGCATTCTCTTATATCATCATGATCATGATTGTCCCATTGATTCTAGATTGTGACCAAGCCAAACTATGTTGCGTAAAAACTGTACAACATCAAGGCGCTGAGGCATGTACAGATTTTTTTCATCGGCATGCGCAATAGTGAAGGCCGAAGTCTGTGTACTATTCAGCACCTAGCATTGCTGACTAATATACAGAAAGCGGCTTTACGCACCCGGGACAATCATAATGCATTTAAAAGTAAGTTAGTAATTAGCCCGACATGGAATAAGATTAGATACTGCATAACAATCAAGGAACAAAACTCTAATCCGAAAAAGTCTATTTTTAAACATTGTAGTTTTATCTAGTCTGTAAATAAGTTTATAATGATGATAGATATAACGACTAGGCCCGACCAGACCGTGATCAAATGGTCCAAGCTCGGAAGAGTAATGGCATTAAAGGAGTATAATTTCCTGTGGCGCCTCTCCTAAAGCGCCACTAAATAGCGGACGCAGCGCCACGGGATAAAAAGAGCTTGTACCGAGTGCCAAGTTTTTTCACTCAACCAGCACGCATGTGGGCGTGTTAAACGGCGCGCCCAATACGTCATACTACGTAGTCGCCATAAGATTAGTAATAACCACAGCGTTCTTTAACCACAATTCCATGATCACTCGAGTTGAGGTAGGATGCGTAGGCATCATACTGCGTCATATCATAATTTGAAAAGTTACCGGTTTTACATTTGGCATCTACGACTTCACATTGAATTTTGTCTGTTTCTACAAAGTGTTGCCACCCTACAAATTTAAATGAGTGTACTATATCAACATGTCAATTTATCACAGCGCGCATTTTGAATTCATTACTGTGTTGTACTCTGCGAAGTGGCTTCAGCTTTCCCTTCGGCTTCCGACGGAGCAACCGAAAATTGATGTATGACATTTAATGCCAATATGGGTAGAGAGCGTCGCATTTACCACTTTTCACAGGAGATTTATTTATATATAGAAGTAATCTGTGCCGAGTGAGACGTAAATACTTTGACATAAAAAATAATGAGGTATGACATTAAATACATTAATAACCCTTCATAACCTCTTCAAAACCCTGAGACAAAATTAACACATGCTAAAGTTTTGTCTGAAGATACGAAATGAAATGTAAGTGAGAGTGGAACGTGGAGATACTGTCGTCGAATATTGAGTTATTTATTTCAGAAAGTCAGCACATAATTGGCTGAGGCGGTACCCGCAGAAAGTTCCGGAATTCAATATGAAGGGCAACGGACTGAGCCGAGAGCAACGTTCTTACTTGACCTTAGTTCTTAACTAAGCAATACATTGATAGTAAGTGGAAATAACTTGATCCCACCCCAAAAGTCATATTTGATATTTGATAGGCATTTACTTAAATAGTCAATGTGTGTTTCAATGGGAAAATGAATTTCTGTAAATATTTTTATCTACACACGTATCATATAAACCCTCTTTACTGCGTACAAATACCGCACGTTACGATCAGCATAATGTTAAACTACTTGGTAAAAACTCATTTCTTATCTGAAAAATTACACATTATGACCATAATGTGTAATTTTTCTACATATTATGACATTCAAATTTCGAACGCCGACGCCCGCCTGCTTGCCGCTCCTAGTTTGTCTGTGAAGTTTGTAATGACATTCAAATTTCGAACGCCGACGCCCGCCTGCGTGAAGTTGGTACTACAGAACAAGCTAAACAACTGCAGAGCTACAATGCCGGTCAAACATGCGGTTCCTGAACACATCAAAGAGAGCTTATGATATGTGTGTAGATAAACTAGTGTATGTAACTGTACATGATTAGGCATTAAAAGTCTCGAGTGATATTATTATGAAACGAGCCGAAGGCGAGTATTAAACCCACTCTCGAGTATTAATGCCCTCCATTATGTAGCAGTCACTTAAACTACTATATTCTTTAATGAAGTACTCGGTAACTATCTCTACAATCGGTAAAAATCTCTATCTTGGATGCTGACTAAACAGTTATGGTTACAGAATGAATAGCACAATGCCTCTTTCCGGCTGTTTCTTGCACTTGCAAACTTGTCTCCTCACTCCGAATCGGAAACGAAAGTTCATCCCAAATCGAACAAGGCAAAACTTAACTAAGTACAGTTATTTTACATCAGTAAGATAAACGCCTAAGCCCAGAATAACTAATGAAAACAATAGAAGTATGACGTCGCTGATTGTGATCGTAAAATGAAATTAATGCAACAAATCCGAAGTAAATCATCTGCTACATTAACTCTGTGGGTGAGCAGTAACAGGCCGAACGAAAGAAAGCAGACAGCGCACAGACAGTGCACAATGGTTGGCCAAAGAACTGGGTTAATTGAAGACAGCGGCGCCCACCGCCGCCGCTAGTCACGCCGTCCTCTTCAGCAGCCTCATGCACGAGTGAGAGGCAATGAACTGGACTTTTAAGAAGTCTGAAGTTGCCACTTTGGCAGATCGACAGTATCAATTTGATGTTTCGGTGAGAGCACTGTGGTGTCATCTCGTCACGGTTGCATTATGCATTATTGACACTTGGTTTGGTCTACAATGGTTTTGCTGCAATCAATGGTGCTTAATTGGTTGAAGTTTTCGCCACTTACAAATAATGTATTAGAAAACTCAACTTTACCAAAATTAATCTGAGTAATTACTGAACAAGTGAGGGAACTGTTTGGTCTAGATACTTGGAATAACACTGGATAAGTAGGAATTGTGAATGACATACCATGTCACAAACTTTGTTTTGTGAATATAGCCCTTAAAACTCGTGGTGTCAATGTAATTTTCACTAAAATGAGAATGAGAATTTGACTTCTTTAGTAGAAAAATGACCGTTTTTTATTGGATTGCTTCTAATAAGAGTGCTCCTAATCCGAGTGCGAGCAATGTCTGTCCTTATGATTAGAATTATCTGGGACGACGAAGAATATATTCTGTCTGACTCACAAGAGAGCTGAAAATACCGAATCACATTTATTTGCAAGCATGCGAAATACTGCTTTCAGTGACAGGGTCAATTCAATACAGAACTATTGAATGGTAAAGAAACTTTAAAGAAAAATATATTGATCAACAGACTTGTTAAGCAACTACCGAAGCCGGAACAACTAATGTTAAATCTAAGGTCAGGCGGTTATTTTATTATTAAATTGCCCAAATATGATCTGATATAATAGCGGTAAATTGTCAGGTACAGCCCCTAATTTAGTTATTTTATAATCTAGAAATTAGCTGTCTGTTGATTTTGTGGCCTTCTACGGGGACTAGGCGAGCAGAATTGAGTATCTGCACTGCGACAAAGATATTTCTAGGTTAAAGATGGGCAAGAACTTTTGGCGGCGGCCAATCTTCCTGAAACAGGAGCAGCGGAAAGTCCTCTAGAACGTTGCAGACAGACACGTCGCATGCATATCCCCTTGTTTCTCTGTTCATGGTTCTCTGGTCTCTAGTTCTATCACAAAATGACCGATTACTTAATTGCTTTTGGTTTCGATTTGCGTCACTACAATAAAGCTGAATGCCAAGCCTTGATTGGAGTATAAATACTGTTAGCACTTTCACTTTTTCCCTTTCGACTGACATTTTGGAATTGTTCCATGTAAAATTAGATTTAATGCGTCATAAATACGACTTCGTACATAACATAACAAGTTTAATACCAGAAGCGAAGGAAGTTCAAAATATGAAAGTGGTATACATTATTTTAATGCAAGTCGTCGCGCCGAAGACAATAGTTACCGGACACAACAAACCAAACTTTTGTGACCCAAACGCCAAGCGCCACGCCGCCATTTTCTGAACTAAGCATGTTCACATCGTTATAATAAAATGTCTTAGAATTGAAGAAACAAAAATAATTTACTTAGAAAGAAGAAGATGAGGTACTCGTAAAGTACAAAATGCACAGAGGTAGTTTATGACAGGCTAAAGACTATTCCGTAACAGGAAACGAGTGGAAACGACACATTTCGGCGCCGGTCGTATTTAGAGCAATGAACTGAAAAACTGAAGGAATTGGCTCCTCGTCGTCTTGTGTTACTTTGTAGAAAGTCATTCATGTAAATTCCATTGATATTACAACGAGGGCAGCAGGAAGGCGGTCGGTACCAGGAAGCGGCTGCAGACGGGGCGCAGACGCAGTGACGTCACCACGCTGATGGCCAATTGGGGCAATGTCGCTGTCACGCTCACTAGCATTCCAATTTCCAACGTGAAAAGAGGTAGAATAAAGGAATG
Source organism: Argyresthia goedartella (assembly GCA_949825045.1). Classification (NCBI taxonomy): domain Eukaryota; kingdom Metazoa; phylum Arthropoda; class Insecta; order Lepidoptera; family Argyresthiidae; genus Argyresthia; species Argyresthia goedartella. The sequence goes on from OX463810.1 coordinate 38,526,765, forward strand.
GTCTTTTTGTGTGAGTTGTATTGTACTGAAATAGACTTAACTTATGCCAGTTAGTGAGAGACGTTTCTTTCCGCCTAGTTGGGCAAACTTCTCAATACTTCGGGGCATGGCCTTAAGGTTTTATGTAAATGCCTTCATGTTCATCTGAAAGAGGCGGTTGGTAATAACTTTAACAAGCACATAAGTCAACACTCAGGCAAGTTTGCGTGGCGCAAAATGTAAATGCACTCGTTGCATCAAAGAGCAGCCGCTTTGGCGAACCGGACTTACTGCATTTTCATGACAAAATTATTCCTACAAAACACAAAACTGTTCTTGCCAGAGTTTACTATCGGTGATTATAAAAATTGCGACAAAGAAACATAAATTGACTGAATGTAAAGTGACTACGCTGTCTAATAATCTTGAATCAAAGCACCCTGATTACTGTAGCAATGCATATCTAAGGCTCGCGTCACACCGACGACAGCCGCCATTGAAACACGCTGTCGCGTCATGCAAGGTCGCGATGTCAACGTACGGCACAGGACGCCACCTGTCTTCATCGCGAATATAAATAATTATTATTGTCGCCACAACCGTGAATGACGCGAAACAACCAGTATCGTAAACTAGTTTCACTAACTGCCAATGATACCCTTTCGGGAGTTAATGGTACCTAATGGGGTATTGGCAGTAAACAACATGACTAAGGGCCCGTTCATATTTTTTTATCTACAACCTGTGAAACTAGCCATAATTATGTTTATCTACACACGTATCATAAACCCTCTTTACTGCGTACAAAAACCGCACGTTACGATCAGCATAATGTTAAACTACTTGGTAAAAACTAATTTCTTATCTGAAAAATTACACATTATGACCATAATGTGTAATTTTTTCTACATATTATGACATTCAAATTTCGAACGCCGACGCCCGCCTGCGTGCCGCCCCTAGTTTGTCTGTGAAGTTGGTACTGACATTCAAATTTCGAACGCCGACGCCCGCCTGTGGCACGTTTTTTACTACAGAACAAGCTAAACAACTGCGGAGCCACAATGCCGGTCAAACATGCGGTTCCTGAACACATCAAAGAGAGCTTATGATATGTGTGTAGATAAACTAGTGTATGTAACTGTTCATAATTAGGCATTAAAACTCTCGAGTGATATTATTATGAGTATTAATGCCCCCCATTATGCAGCAGTCACATAAACTACTATTACAAACGTAGCAACAGTAAATAACAGTACCCATTTGTAATGGATCATAAGAACTAAAAGATTAGAAGGATTGGCGTGATAATCGCGAAAAACAGGGAGGTGTATGGAGAACTGACCGTCGACCTCCAATACTGGAGACTTGGAGAGGCAACATGTAATGTTAAACCTAGTAAATAATGACATGATTTTGCCATTTGAGAAATATAATAACCGGTCAAGTGCGAGTCTAAATCGCGCACGAAGGGTTCCGTACCACCGTTCAATGGAAGCGATGGTGTGGAGTGAATAATTTGGATTTTACACAGCAAAATATTGTTTACAAAGTTATTGGTGCGGTTACTTTAACACTCCATGTACGTAACCAGGTGCATCCATAAGTTTGTATGTGGTATTGTTGTATGGGAGCCCCCTTAAATATTTATTTTATCCTGTTTTTTAGTATTTGTTGTTATAGCGGCAGCAGAAATACATAATCTGTGAACATTTCAACTCTCTAGCTAGCTAGGTTCTTGAGATACAGCCTGGTGACAGACGGACGGACGGACGGACGGACGGACAGCGGAGTCTTAGTAATAGGGTCCCGTTTGGAACCCTTCGGGTACGGAACCCTAAAAACCATGTAAAATACGCAAGGTAGGAACGGATACTGGTAAACAAGACAAGAGGGAATAAAAATATTTACTACGTGATAATTTGATAAATTATTTTTCCTGCATATTATTGAATTGTGAATTATTAATTCATATGTAAGTTACAACCTATTTTTAAGAGATCAAGAAATTAATACAATAATAATAATTAGGAAGTTTCTTCGCCCTTTACTCCCGCATTTGATCCAATGTAAAGGCAAGAAAATTACGTGTACTAAGAATATTTGAAAATAATATTTATTTGAACAGTAATAAATAAGTTTTGAGTTAGTACGATTAGAAGAAGTTGAGTAGGTAGTACATCAACATCATATAAAATACTAGCGGTGCCCGCGGCTTAGTCGACGTCTCGTACCTATAAACTACCTGCAAAATTTCAGCTTCATAATAAGTCAAGCGGTTTTCGATTTATATACAAACACCAACCCCACACGTTCCCCTTAGGCGATGAATTTCGCCAAATCCCTTAAGTGCTATCCTATACGCTGTACAATACATTAAGGAACTTCTGTGCGTACTTTATGACTCGAGGACCAGCGGTTTAGGTTGAACGTTGATATATCAGTCAGTGAGTCAGTCAGGACTTTGAATGTTATAAGAATAGATACATAAATAGCCTAGCCATGTTGACACTCTAGTAGCGAAGTATACTTCGCTACTAGAGAGACTTCGCTACTAGAGAGAGCAGAAACGAATTGAAAGAAGATGATCAATCAATTAAACCAAGTAGTTGTATTATATCAGTCAAATCAACATAACTCGCTGAGGATATATCATGTACAGAGTGCGCCAAATGTGAATCAGAAATTATTCCTGTCCCTGTAGACGGAACCAGCAAATTTAGTTTCCAGAAATGGAGACTGTTTCTGGTCTTTCTTTGTTGTAAATCCAAGTGGTTTGCAGAACCGGTACAGCTTGCTTTAGGAGCCCTTGCGTGCGCAATAGGCTATGGTACATTGGATTTCTTTGGTTGTTGACGTGGGAGTAAATTCACATTCCGCCGGTTTTATTAATGAAAGGGACATTTAAACACCCATAAATTGTGATTGAAAATACAATAAACGAGAGGTTTTAGCGGATCAGAAACAGAAATATGAGCAGTGTGTGTACTATTCATATTTCTTAGAAAGTGTAAATAGTTGTTATAAAATATTGTGTTTAAGTTCTATAATATAAAACGTTTTAGAAATACGACACACAGATCATTTCCCTCTTTACGCACACCTTATTTTATTGAATTTGTGAAAAACAACTCGTCTGTAGTGCTGCGCCGAGAATTGGCTGGATCCTCTCTTGGAACTGATCTCGGACAGATCTTACGTAACAACTGTTTTTTCATACATTTGCAGTGTTTATGCGAATGCGGACTGGCATCAAGCCAATGGGACTTTTTAATCAGTTTAATTCATTGAGAGACGTTTTATTGCCGAACGCGTGCAAATAGACAATCGCGACCTCGACAAGGTCAGGTTGTATCGAAGACGAGCGGTCTTAATAACCTCATTGCATGTCAGACTTTCCTATTCACCTTTAATATTCCGCGCTGTTTATATTAGAATCACAATACAAATACCTAACAGTAATAGCGTTGAAAAGCCATGAACTTTTATATTTTCGTTCCTTAGAGCTCTTTCGCAGTACCGTGCGGGCTTTCGGACTTGTGCCAATAGGTACGCGGACGACATGGTTCATTGAAAACGATGACAATAAACTAATAAATTAGTTGTTTATCTGAATAGTCATTTAATTTAGGTCCTAATAAAACGCGTGGGTATAAAAAAACATTGATTCTCAACCGTCGGTACTGCGCAGTGGACTGCCGATGGCCACGAGCGCTCGAGGACATAGCCATCCGGCACGCAGATACCCGTTGAAGAGGGAGTATTACATTACGCTGAATTAGGGTACCTTATGCCCCTAATGAAAGAAGTGAGATAAGAGTAAGGCAGTAAGGATCCCAGACCCTACATTAAGAGCCCTGATTCGTAGCATAGCGTAGTGTAGGGTTTTACGTCGATGCCCGTTCAGAACAACACCAACTTCTTAACTTGTCACTTGTCGGCAGATTAGACCGATGATTATGCTTGGATAGGTAGTTTACATAACGATAGGAGAATTGCTATTCAGTATTCTGGATTGGCCATTGAATGTGTATGACAGAATTGTTGGACACCTTAATGTCGGAGCAGATCTGACATCGGCAGCTGTAAAACCTTATGAACGAGACTAAGCAATCAATAATAGACAAGGATTATAAAATATGAGTATGCCGGGACGTTAGGCCGGGTTTCGGTTTTAGTATGTATATCGAACTTGATTTTAATAATTTGTCGTGTTTAAAATATATATCATACGAAGATAGTTCAGTGCTTTGGTAAATGTGAACGTGTTGATTTGATGGATGATGTGAAAACTCAGAATACGAGGAATGCGTACCTTACCATTGCTTTAATCAGGTATTAACAGCAAAGTTAAACTAGTATCTCTGTGAGCTGTAAACCTCGCGAGTCTGTCTTTGCATGTTTTTAGGGTTCCTTACCCAAAGGGTAAAAACGAGACCCTATTGAATTTGAATTAAAAAAAAAACAAGGACTGAATCTACAAGAAAATCCATAACATAAATTATCGAAATTGCTCTCACAAAATTTCACGAGAATCAGTTGAACAATACGACTTGTAGCGGAGAACAGCCGGACGGACATATGAAAGCATTTTTGTCCAAGCTGAAACGGAGACGCTTCAGCGCGGTTGGTGCTCGCTCGGTCAATTCAACTTATATTTTGCAACGCAAATTACTGTACTTTCCTTAGCTCTCAGCTGCGCTACTACAGGCGACAATCGAAGAGCGAAATACCTATCTCATTACACAGCGCGCCTAGTTGTATTGTATTGCATTGTATCGCGAAGTCGACTCTAACGAGAACTCGAGTTTATCAACAATAGCATTTCGATGCTATCGTACATTGAACCGGCACAGTCCAATGCAGGAATGCAACAAGTGGCACAGTGTGCATTACTTCCAGAAGAGAAGCAAAGTCCTTTGCTGCAAAGTGGAATGTCTGAGTGTACCGTCAAGCTATTTTTGTACCAATGGCGGCCGAGATAAAAAGTGCAATGAAAAATGTTGCAGATCCTGCTTCGGGATCGAGGCGAGCACGCAATGGAATGTCTCGTTCCGATCCGAAGTTGCATCTCGCCTACCTCTGCATTACCGGGGCGACTGATGTAAATAATCCCGGGGAACCGCCCAGCAGTAAATCATTTGAGGGTATTACTGCGAGTCGACTGCAATATTTATTGCACACACCGCACCCACTCCCGGTCGGGACACGCATTCAATATCGTTCTTGTATTGAACAAGGGGAACATCTAGTGAATTCCGTTAATAGTAGCACCTAGGTAATAATCAATTTTGTATAGAAGTAGTATAACTTAAAATACACAGTAGTGTGACTGTGTTACTGCGTCGCATTTTGCGGTCGACACTTGAATGGGCGGGCAGCGGGCTACTACGGAATGGCACTTTTCTGAGCCATTGAAAGGAAAAACCGATAGCCTAGTAAAAATGATAAAGTTTTAGATAACGTTGTAAAACCACTACGCAGATATGCTTGGGTTAATCAGTGTGTATTAATGATCGTGTGTGCGCCAGCGCATCGCCCACTGACCTCAGCGCGGACGAGATAAAGGCTATTTTAAGTGACACGATAAACACCACTACGTCGAACGTTAACGATGGCTCTACTGCAAATACATAAGAGGTTTGATTTCTTCGATTATATCGTCGTCCCTTTCAAACATGCCAAGTAGTTTGAAAGAGAGCAAGCTAGGTCTACTGAGGCTTCTTCTGCTATAAAATGTATGTCTCAATCAGAAGTCCAGTCATCCATCAGTTACGATACGATACGGATAGTATATATCAGACGGAAAACCTAAATGCCTACCTGATATCTGAATGCACAAACTAAAACTGCTGCTAGTATAGTGAAACAAAAATTTCAAATTGGCTCTGTTTGCCAAACCAGAGATTACGACAGCGTTATTGAGTGCAACTCAGATGCATGTAGCTACCTTTAGGTTTCAACTTTAACATGTATTTCTTATTTACTCCAAGTAAGCAGGTCACTTTGTAGTAAATAGGTATTTTTATTTCAACGCGTTTCCGTACAATCGCGTTACATTACATCATCTTAGAGCTTGTGAGTACATCTACACGTGGTAGGATCCCCAATGTACTCTACGCGAACATAACAACTCACTGCGTCGTTTTTTAAACAAGCGTTTTCAGGTGCATTTGCATAAATTTAGACGAGAATATTAATATTGATGGAATGAACATTGCATTTTGACGGATATCTTAAAAACAGTTTTTAATTAAAGCGTTTTGGTTAAATTGTTAATGTTCCCTAGATGTTCGACACGCGATAAGCCCATCGCCATCTCTACCTACTTTACCGACATCATCACGGTACACGTAATCAAGACAGGCCGAGTACAACTTATTATCATTCAACTTAGGAAACAAAATTTTAACGCCACCGACATTATACTACAGAATATTGAAGTACTCTAGTAAAAGGAATTTGCTATAAATGACATGCCTTAAATTGGTTGTTAAATGTGTTATCATCAAATAAATAATACAAGAACATAAAGACACGTATAACAATATTGTATAACTTACCGTCATTTAATTATAGGTAGTACATGATATTATTATTTGATGAACTTACTACTAGAAGCAAATAAGACTAACATTAGTCCTCCACACATTATGGTATCATCGTGCACAATGTTCGTCGTGTTGATCAATATACGATGGAAGCTGACAGATCCGATGTCGTCACTGTTTGGTGAAAAAAATAGTGATGGGGTAAATAATGATTTAGTTCATTATATTGTCTCAAAATATAATGTATCTTAAAAATGTTACGATAGCTAGTAGTACACACTCCATCGAATACTTGGTTGAGGATCCCTGACGAACAAGTCCAGAAAAACAAATAAAAAACAAGAGTAAACCCAACTAAATAAAATTAACAAACACAATGTAAAATTAACAAAAACAACAAAAACAGCGAAATTACAACGGAACAAAGATCGCATTCGTGCACTCAGCCAGAAGAAAGGGAGACAAATTAAAGAGGTGCTGTAAGTCTGTTCCCCGAGTAGGCGAAATTTCGTACATTAACCCCTAGCCTCTTGTCTCTTTCGCTCGCGTTTAGCGGAAATTATACTGGCGTCTCGCTAGCACAGTTGAATTTCGAGCATGTGCGAAGTTTTAGCTGGAAGCCGACCGCATCTGCAGACAGCACGTGGGAGACACAGACAGCTTAGTTACGACAAAAGTGAGCGCGACAGCGTACCTACGTACAACGCTCGCTGTCACGCTCGTCGTAACTATTTGTATTCGTATTTGTACCTGGCCGCCGATGAAACCGGTCGGCCCGGTTGGAGATATCGTAATTTTACGATATGTAAAAATAAATCGCACAAAACAGTGATTAATTCGTAAAATATTTTATCAAATACTAATTGTAAAGTAATACTGTAACATATTGACCAATTATTTAGAATGAATGAGAACATCATTATCAAACTGTAGATAGCAATATTATTTCGAGAAGTTTGTGACGTTTGAAGCTGTCAGTTTCCGTCGTATATTCATCAATCTTGGTATATGATATCGTTTTCACCTTTCGTAGTAAACTTAACCTCATTGCGTTATAATTTTTTTCGTAGGATTCTAACAATGGTCGAAGCCTGCTCTAAAGTCCGAAACCAACTCAATGTAAATGCACTGTATATTGTTTGACTCACCAGTCAGGTATGAACCGTGATTGGCAAATCCTTAGTGAATCATTTTCTATTCGATTTGTTTTCATTACACAGTTCATAAAAGAGGTTTATATCTAAAATGTCAGCGAAGCATAGAACATCTAGAACCAAGTCTGAGTAATATGAGAAAGGCTCAATGGTTAAATGAGCGTTTCTCTGCGAACTGTACAACTTTCATATAAAATTGGCACTGTTTCTGGGTTCCTTACCCAAAGGGTAAAACGCGAACCTATTACTAACCGTGTTACCACAAAAAATATTAAACAGCGTTTAACCTCAAAACAAACGTCAAATCCCATACGTTTTCGTTTTTAAAAAGGTGTTGAACACTCGTTTATTTTTTTGTGGTAAAGCCTTTCGAGTCCGCTGTTCGTCCGTCTGTCACCAAGCTGTATCTTATGAACCGTGATAGTTACACAGTTATAACAAAAAATACTAAAAAACAGGATATAATAAATATTTTATATTTTTTAATAAAGATGCTCCCATGGAAAAAACGTGATTTTTCTGCTCGATATTGACAACGGTAACAGGTAGACGCTTGAAATATTCACAGAATATTTAGTTATATATTCACTTTAAAAATAAATAATAAAATTAAAATAAAACAAATATTTGAGGCAGAGCCCCCTTTACATATTTTTTTTCCCCCAACAAACGTGATTTTTTTGCTCGATATTGATAACGGCAACAGGGACACACTTGAAATATTCACTGAACATTGAGTTAGGTATATTATTCACTTTCAAAATAAACAATAAAATGAAAATAAAATTAATATTTAAATTAATATTTAACACGTTTTGTGGGAGCCCTCCCACAAAACGTTTTTTTTTTGCCGTTTTTATAAATAATGGTACGGAACCCTTCGTTTTTAACTTTTTCTTTTTCATCCTTAATATATTTATTGTTTGAGTAGATATCTACCTGGTTAACAATAATCAGCAGATTTAACCAAAAAACTATTGAAAATGTTTTTTTTTTATAATAATCGTCATGTGATTGGAGGAAATTAGTAAATTACAACATAAATTAGCCAAAAATATTGTTATTTTTAATAATACACTGAGCGTTAATTAAGGGATATGTTCATGGGGATAGGATATCACATTTCTTTTACATTTATATACAAGCACATACATTGCTTCTGACCCACACTCATATAAACGTCCAAAGACCTGAGGTTTGTTTTTCTTCCCAGCCGGGGTTCGCACCTGGGACCTCTCGCATAGTAGGCAGAGCCACAACCGCTGCGCCACAGAGGTCGTCGAAACCGCGACCTCTTTTGTTTATTGTATAATTAGGGAAAAACTTAAGTCTATATCGTCTAGTCTTAAAAACATGTGTCAGTAATGATTTTTACTCAAATCCAAGAGGTAAGTTAAACAAGAGTTTATTGATCATAAGTTTGTAGAAATATTTTTACTTTTTGTTGGTCTACTTCGATTTCAGAAAATGTTAGAAGGTGCCACTTATGGCTATTCAAGTTGGTCAGGGGATCTTGTTCACCCATCAGGGTCTAACACAATGTTAGGTGGCTGCATTTAATGAAGTACCATGTATAACCCTAAGATGTGTGGTCAAGAATTATCGAGGGACTGCACACTTTACGCGTCGACCAGTCAGTGGCGAGATAGCTGTAATGACCTGTTTGTTATTTGGAATTGTTAAGAATCCGCATGCGCGCCTTTGTTGAGATCAGGCAGCGGCTTCAAGCGGCTCTTGGCATCGTCATCGGTGAACTTACCAAAAGGCGAAGAATGTAGGAACGTAATTTACGTGCAAAAAGACCCGTATGAAGGCTACAACTTGACAGGCACCCTCGAGTAGCACGATACAAGAATTCAGGTGAATACTTGACCATAGGGGCAGTCTCGTTTACCGATGGGGACAGAGTAGCCCTAGCAGCAGCAGATTATCGTGACAGTGAAAAGGCGCTGTGGAGAACGTGATATTCCAATCATGACACGGTAGGCACTGAGTTACCTAGAAATCATTCACGGTGTGGGAGGTGTATGTTTGAATGTGTACGGAGCTTGTCATTGTGGATCGGTGACTAACAGCGGCCAGGGCTATTGAAGAATTTGTCGAAAATTATAATTATTGTGCCATTTATTGACTTTATTGGTCAAGAGATTCTCTAATTAAGCATGATAGGCATGCGCAACGAGAAAGGGTACAAACAATAAATTAAAAGTTAGATGAAAGTATTCGCGTATGACTTGGCCTTTTTTACACAACTCCACGCGGGTGAAGCCGCAGGCAACGGCTACTTTACTTACCATATAATTTCAAAGCCGGCATTACACTCGGTAGTTTATGACCGGCCTTAAAGATCATGATCTCACTTTTTGTAATTTTGTTAGGTCTTTCGTCATACCGCTCACATGTTACAAGTAGCCTGCTCAAACCCCTGGCGAGACTCAGCAGCACCATGTCGGCCGCATAGCTTTAGTTGTTGCAGCTTTTACCATCGACATAGCATCTGCATCTCGTTCGAAAAGAGATTAAAAATGAAGCTTGGGCGTTGTTAATCCCCCCTGCCTCACTCTACATAACATCCGATATGCATCCGAAAATTCATTCCCCCATTTACTTTGTGGATTTGATGTTCATACCAATATTTAAAGATATTAACGATTTCCCCCAGTAGGTTAGATTGCCGGTTCTCATCCCACAATATATCATAAGTTACCAGGTCAAAAGCTTTCGAAAGGTCTAGAAACTGTGCTTGAGGCCCAAAATTGCACTTTTAGTAGACAGCCGCCTAAAGCCAAACTATGCGTCATTCAGTTAGAGATGGGCACTCAGCTGCGCGTCAAACAAATCGTCAGACCATTATACGTCAGACAATTATAGTAGCTAGCGAAATCGGTATATTGCTTTTAGTGACTGGTTCATGTCAAGGACGCATTTTTTAACCATTCTCGTTTTGCCACTAGAAGGAAACTCATTTCAAATACCAAATTAAATAGACCGTTTTTTCTCTGTGCAACGCAGTGCTGTTAAACCTATACAATGGTTCATTGACTTTCGAGATTTGCAGGTATGCTACACTGGTTAATTAGCTGTAGGATGTTATTATGCAATGTCTGATTGCAGGTTGGCCGCAACCGTTGCGCGATTCTTTTCGGTGTCTTTATATGCGCCGGCGCAGAGTAATGAACTTTAATCTGATTAGAAAGTAGTAGATTCGGCTGGCGGGGTCGACGACCGGCATAAATGTTGCGCCCCTCCCTGCACATGACGTTTGCAATCAGATGCGATTTTTGTTTCCGAACGACCCTGAGCGCCAAGAAACTCTCTACCTTTGTTGCAGTTTAAAATTTCAATGTTTCACGCCGGGTTGCTGCACAATTCGTTTGGTCACACAGCTAGGTTGTCCTTTACAACCTTTAGTTTTATGTTATGGAAACGTTTAGAAATCTATAAATATACAGAAAATACATAGATAAATATGTCGTCGTCTCATATATTGTATAACTCTCATCAAAACAGTTGAAAGTTCTAATAAAGTCTTGTGGTTTCTTCTGATGCTGTCTGAAATTGATAGTCATGTTCAAGACAATATTTACTTGAGTGAAAACTTGAATAAATCAAAATCGACATTTGCTATGCTTGTTTAGAAAGTAATAGTGCTAGAGCTAAGTGCCTACATTCCCCATCCTGAGATTAATGGCCCGTCTGTTGGACTTAAATGTAATTCAGCTGTGGGTTTCGAGAGGAAATTATCTATTGTTAAATTTAGCACACGAGACCTAGCTTTCACTTTTTACTAATAAGTATTGAAACTGAGCTTCAAATTCAAACTGTTTTCGAGTTGCCGTCGTTAATTATATTTTATACACACCATATACAACGACTGGTCTTAGTGGTGGAGAAACTAACATGTGTACAACGACAGCTGACAAGTGGCAGTAATCTTCCTTAGAACGAACCGGATACTATCATGTAAGTAAATGCATATCGTGACCATGTGCTGTGGCATCATCAAATGTTTGCCAATTAAATGCAAAAACAACATGCGCATAATTCAGTATGATTTATGTGGTTCTGCGACAGGAAATTGCATCAGGACGGGGTCAGACTAACCCGAGCACCCAGATGACATGATTCAGTAGTCATCTTGCTTATTTGGTTAACGTTACCGAATATGATTCCATTTAAGGGTTTTTTAATACTCGAGATAAACAAAAGCACGCTTTTAGAGGTACATCTTGCGGTGGATGAAAGGTTCGAGCCCAATTGCAGAACAGTTCGTCTAAAGGGGTATAATGTGTTATTATTGTTTACGGAATCTGAAATTAAGATCACTTATTTAAATAAAAAAACTGAATAATACATATTTTCCGGTCTAAAATATTATTTATTCTGGCATATAACTTGTCAATTAATTAAACATAAAAATAATAACTGCCTAAAAATGTATGCTTTCATCCTTACTAACCACGCACGCAAAACAGTTCGTCTACCACTTAATAGTATGTCCTCTGCTCTCAATAAATGCTTTAATCCGCAGTGGCATTGACGCCACCAGCTCTGCACACTCTGGAATCCCAAACTGCCTGAAGCTTCTGTTTTTAATTATTTTCTTACTTGTATCTGTATATTTCGTCAATATTTTCCTAATTTTCCTCTATAAAGTTTAGATCGGGGTCAAGTCGGGGCTTGCTTGGGCTTTCAGTCGATGAAACATATTTCTGGATCATATCCCGCCATTGCACAGTGTGTTCTCCTGCTTGGGCACGGCGAATTTTCTTTATTATTTTCTTCAAAACCTTGTTATCTGCGTCACTTGTGATGCAAGGACGGCCGGTCTTCTTCAAACATGTTACTGATTTGTTGTTAATTATGCTGGATGATTGACTGGATTGACTAAACCTTGGTAGTAACATTTCATTGGTTATTTGATAATATTAGAAATTATTATTTTCGGACGTCTTCAGAAATTGGTTGACCCCTACCCATAGGTGAAGAATAGTGAGACCGAGACTAGGTTAAATCGAGGATCGTAGAAGTTCCAAAATATATTATTAGATAGAAGAAGGATACTGTGTACATGTTACGAGTATATATTATTCATAAACCTGCCTACACAACATTTGGGTTATTTATTATTATTATTATATATATTATTAGATAGAAGAAGGATACTGTGTACATGTTACGCAGTATCCTTCTTCTATCTAATAATATATTTTGGAACTTCTACGATCCTCGATTTAACCTAGTCTCGGTCTCGGTAAAGTTAAAAACTGGACGTAAAAAAGGATTTGTGTTCAATATTTGAATTTAAATAAAAACTATCATCAGTTTCGTTGACGGGTGGTATAAATAGGAAGAATAAACTAATTTCTAGTCACTATTCTTCACCTATGGGTAGGGGTCTGAGGGTGTTGATATAATTTTGTCACTTTGGCTGTATCGATATTTCTGATTTGTTAAGATGTGTCGATCTTTTTGAGTAGCTCACATATATCTGATGCTGACTGTACTCAGGTTAACGAAATTCTTTGCTGATTGAAACCGGAAGTGGATAGGAATTGAGTAACTTATGCACAAAAATAAAATTAAATATGATAAAAAAACTTAATATAATTTATTATAATTCGAATAGACAATTATTAATATTTTATTGACAAATAACTAACCACAAAAACTACTACAAATAATATCGGGAGAGTCTAGTTCCGATAAACAAATAAAATTAAAATAATCTCTTGTATGGTTACTACTTTTAACTCTTAAAAACCCGTATGTTTTATTATTTGTTGTTTGTTATAGCGGCAATAGAAATACACCCTCTGTGAACATTTCAGCTCTCTACCTATTTCGGTTGATCCGGTAGAGCCCGGTGACAGACAGACGGACGGACCGACGGACAGCGGAGGCTTAGCAATAGGTTCCCGTTTGGCACGCTTCGGGTACGGAACCCTAAAAAGTCAGATTAATCTCCAACGAGGATAAATCTTAAATTAAAAGGAGACATTTATGATGAAGGCCACTTTTGCTCACACACACACTCACTCATGCTCATACTACTTTGTGTAGTATGAGCATGAGTGTATGTGAGAGTGGGACTGAGATAATGATAAAAAACGGTCAAGTGCGAATCTAACTCGCGCACGAAGGGTTCCGTACACCGTACAATGGTAAGGATGGTGTGGAGTGAATAGTTTGGATTTTACATAGCAAAATATTGTTTACAAAGTTATTGGCTACTTTCACACTTCTTGTACGTAACCAGGTGAGATGAGGAAAGAATTATGTATGGGAGCCCCCTTAATTTCTTTTTCTTCTGTTTTTTAATGTGTGTTGTTATAGCGGCAACAAAAATACGTCATCTCTAAAAAGTTCACCGGTCTAACTATCACAGTTCATGAGATACAGCGTGGTGACAGTCGGACGGAGGGACAGCGGAGGCTTAGTAATAGGGTCCCATTTGGAACCCCAAAAACGATACTTTGTCATGTAAGAACAATAAAATTAATAAATGCATTTAAGGTAATTTGGCCAGTAAAAATATTTTGTTAATCTTTAGTAAGTCCTCGGTCTTATCATAATTCAGTATTTGTAAAGTTTTAAAAAGAGGGTTTTTTAAGTCATGAGTGGTGAAGGAATATATATTATTATATCAGTTATTCGTATCAAGTCGTATAAGGGTGGAAATTTAATGGGGTTGGGTTGGATTTCAACGTAAGAAATAAGAATTGTTGCATGTCTTAGCGACACGGTTTGCAGATTGCAAGACTTTCATGAATATGTTGTATAAAGGTGTTATAAAATAAAGGTGTTAAAAAGATGTGTGCCTAGTCCAGCGAGAATAAGGCGGTAGTGATATAGCATAATTGATATAGAGGAACTAACGACCTACTACATACAGGATAGTGAAACTTGGGTAGATACTTTTATTTCTTAGCAAATCTTTTCTGAAATCCCCATGCCTTGCACCTTTGAGAGAGCAATCAAACTGTAAAAAAAAAATCCTTCAATTCGAGCTTGATCATCAAATCGATAAATAACTATTAATAAACTACCGACAATAATAATATCAAACAAGTTTTCTGTAGCAAGGGCGTATTGCTCAGACCAGTCTTAGGGAATTAAATTTCATGATGAGTAACCCTTCGGAGCACGTCAATGATATAGTGACGTTTAACTTCATTTTAGAGGCCCTTAAAATGGTCAATTGATGTTTATTTTTTTGGCAACCGCCCAAACGACATCATCAACACACAACTACATTCAGTCGAAGTAAGTGTATCTCTAGCAAATATTCGCTGGTTCTCCGCACTCCCGGAATATAGGTCGAGCAACTGCCTTGGCCAGCCACTGACATGAAAAAAAAAACGCAACAAAATACGCACCAGAAAATAGAAAATCAAAATGGTGTCACCTTGCGCTTAATTACACGGCAGGAGACTCGGTGGGAATATATCGAAGGGGCTGTAAATAAGCTGCGTTGTATGATCAAGAAATAACAGCAGGTGATAGATTTTATGATCAATTTTTATACCAGACGCATCAAAGGTCCGCAGCCCGGATCGCATTCTTGAGAAGCGATGAACATTCCAGCCTGGTGTATTTTTAGAAGCAGTTTATCGACAACCACAGTAGACGTGCATACGTGCTAAAGGCTTATTAAGTCTAATCCCATAGATGGTGGAGTCTATCTATCCACGATTCCAATTATCATGAAACCAGAAATGTCTGTATATCTTGATGAAAAATCTTAATCCCTGAGAGGTGTTTTCCGTTTTAATGAACTTGGTAATAACAACGCGGCAGCAGCGAGGCAAGAGTCGGCTAAATGTAATGTAATTCACTTGATTATGTTAATTCTCTATTCTGCTATAATAAATACCACAACCCGAACATTTATAGTCGCCGAATCATATTGTCATACTTAATGTAAATTGCATTACAAGAGCTAATCAGGCTGTAAAGTATCCAGCCTAAGTATGAATAACATCTTAAAACATTTGTTTTGACTAAAATCTTTCTTGACTGCATTCGCTAACACGTCTGACTGATTCATGGTCCAGGATAAGCTTCAGATTTTATCAGCATCATTGACTCAACTCAAGCCAAAAGTCATCGTTGGAAGATTCAGAGAAATTAATATTAATAGCTCTACCCGAGTCCAAATCTCCAAATAAATTGAAAGGTAAATAAATAGAAGACATAGGTACCTAAGACAGTAAAGAAAGTTCATGGTACCAACTGGTGCGGTACCGCGACCTTCACCGAAACATGTTCATTTATGGAAATTAGTTATGGATCGATGAAATATTTACTAGACTTGAGGTGAAAAACCTATATAACAACTTAAAGCTAACGAACCGATGTATAATTTTCTCATTACATTTGAGGAGCTACTCAAAAATACCAACATTCATGGAAATCCAGCTGCGATGCTGTTGGGATGGTCGTGCGGATTGATGTTGACGCTATAGAAAAGAGGCCTTTGCTATGTTCAGCAGTGAGTCGATGTACGATGATGTCGATGGGGATGGTTACAGATAAATCCCGGATGCCGACCGGCGCCCAGTGTTTCGTCTAGAACAAGGTAGGTGGACGAAAGTCATCGTCAAACTTTTAGAAAATGAAGGTCTCACGTCATTAATGATCCCCCAGGTAACATATCCAGGTATTAATCATGTCCAGATACTGGAATGATGAGTCACCAGTGTGAAAAAGGTGAGTATTTAGGAATACACAACTTCATACAGAACTTCACATCTAATTGTGCCACACATTCGACATCTTCTATTCTAAAATGTTCTTTTTCTTTTTTATTGTAATATTTCACTAGCCCCGACACCCCTCCATCAACCCAAACAGCAGGGTGGAGTATGGCTCAATCTTACTCGAATCCGGGTAAAGCCCTGTGCCCCTGGGTGGGGACATAAATGGGCTATATTTATTTTAAAAATAATGTAGATATTCCCAACGAGCCACACTGTGACAGGTGAAGATACAAAATTATCTTGAAACTGTGTTAATTTTTTACTGGTTAAAGCTGCAAATGTAATTAAAAACAAATATATTTTACTTTTTATGTTTCTATTTTATATATGATGATATTAACTATCAAAATATAAAACTTTACTAGTAGATGCCATGAAAGTGTACCCAAATGATTCCGTTTGGAATTAAATTAACGCAGGTATGTAGCTCCAAGGGAATGAAGAAGCAGGTAAAAATCAATATTTAGGTTATTTTATTGAGGACGTATTAAGGTATTGTTTATTAACTTAAATAAAAAACAAAATAAGGAAACCTGTGGCGCCGCTTGCACAACTTTGACAGCATATAACTCGGAAACGTGACGTTTTACGAGATTTTGTCAATCTGTACTGTTTGTATTGATGTGGAGTATCAATGTGAAAGTTTTATTCCTGGCCGCCATTTTGAAAAAAACCTAAATGAGGGTTGGCACCTGGTACAGTCGAGTTCATTAATATATGAGCATTTCCAAGGCTTCAAATATAAATGTACATGGAAGGGTACTTATATATCTGAACAAATTCATCAATCAAACATATAAACACATATCGCCGTTCATATTAGTCTGAGCACGTCTTTTAGTAATATCTAAACAAGTGAAAACTAATTAATATCTGTGCTAATGATTTTCCAATTAATTTACCCATTAAAAAGTACTAAAATATTTACACGAGGGTTTTCATGCATTAATACACATGTAGTGGTACATAAATATCTGTACAATGGAGTTCATAAACTTGAGCAGCTAAATTCATAATTTTATGTAAACATTTACACCTTATTGTAAATGTCATAAATTGTACAGATATTTTTGAACCCTCAGTTAAGCTCATATATTAATTAACTTGACTGAGCTAACATGTTTAAATTTTATGTGGACAAGTATAAATTATTAAATACAATAATAAAACGAAATAACTAAATAAATAAATCACTTGGGTCCCGCAGCCTGCGGAAATATGCAATAACACAAAAAGCTCTAAATCCACCTTAGAAAGTGGAGACGAATTAATGCATCAAAAAAGTTATGTCAATAAAACAAGTATTATATTTCGGGTCCATATATTTAACCATTAAAATAAAAACGCATGTCTTCTTAGCTAAGTATACCTACATACCTACTTTAAGCAACCTAAAAACACCTTAATATTAGCGGGTTACACATAATAATCCTAATATAATTAGTTTAGTACATTTTTATTGCATTCGTTAAGTCTGCCTATTTTTATTGAAATTAGTACTTAGTGTAACCACCATCAGCGTTTATAACCGCCTGCAATCGGTCTTTCATCGATCGTATCATGTTTTGATAGGCATCAGTCGCTCTGTATGTCTCCCAAATTTCTTTGACATGTGCTCGTAAACTATTGCGATTTCGAGCCTTTGTAGAATCCCAATCTTGCACCATCAAACCCCATAGATTCTCTATGGGGTTCAAATCTGGGCTTTTCGGTGGCATTTTAATTAATTTCAATTCGCCCAGCTCTTCCTTTTCTTCAATCCACGCCTGGACAAGCCTTGAATTGTGGATACTGGAATTATCTTGCATAAATTCGACCTTATGGTTGTCTGGATAAACAATTTTTGCTATAGGCAAAAACGAATCTCTTAATATTTCCAGATATCCTTGACCATTGAGACGTCCACTTACTTCGCACAATTCTATTGGCCCACCTGCGTTCATCCAGCCCCAGAATCCTAACGAAATTCGCCCGCTACGGCGATCAGGGCGGACATTTTCTTCGTCATATCTTGTTCTTGGCATCCGCCAGAGAGACAGACGCCCATCCGCTGACGACACGAAAACCTTCTCGTCCATAAAGGCAAATCCTTCAAAATTGTGTTCCAGATAGCGATTTGCAAATTGTAAACGCAACGATTTGTGCCTATCGGTTAATTCAGGTTTCCGAGCAGGTATGCAGTTCTTAAGACCAGCCTCATGAAGTCTGCGACGTACAGTTAAGCTCGACACTTGTAGGTCAGAGGCTAAAACTGTAGTGTTAATGAATCGTCGTTGTTTCACGCGTTCAACTAACTCTCTATCCTGGGCAGGTGTTGTTTTTTCGGCCGCCCTTTAGACGCGTGAGGTTTTACATCACCTTCATCAACCCACCGTTTTACCCATAAGTAAACCGTGTTCCTCTGCAACAAAAATAATACATGTAATAAATAATGTGGGCCTTATGTACTGGAAACTAGACAACGAAACACATACTTAGTACCTACGTGCAGAGATACAAAATATTACAAAATATCCAAGAAGATTTGCACGAATTAGAAGGCTGATCATCACGTGTAAATAGAAAATAAAAATTTTAAACTTACCATTACGCCAAATTCTTCAGCTATATTTGATACGCTAACACCCTGCTCATACATCATAACTATTTTGTATTTTGTATGGTCCGATATTCTGTACATTTTGATGCAGGTATAATTTATAAATATATTTTCCAATTACGCATACGAATCACAAATTTTATGTGATTGACAATAGAGCATGTCATATTTTCAAGAAATGGTAAGTGGCCAGTTATCAATGTCGATAACAACCTCTTTAAGAAGATTGCAACTCGAAAGTATCAGAAATGAATCATAAGCCGCTAGCTAACATTAATGACACTTCTATGACGTCACACTCAAAACGAAAGAGACAAAAGTATAATTTGACAGTAAGGTACTCCATTCGATGATTGTCATTTTTCAAAATTCGAAGTGTTAATGTTAGTAGGTACAGATATTTATGTACCACCACATGTATATTAATGCATGAAAACCCTCGTGTAAATATTTTAGTACTTTTTAATGGGTAAATGATTTGGAAAATCATTAGCACAGATATTAATTAGTTTTCAGTTGTTTAGATATTACTGAAAGACCTGCTCAGACTAATATGAACGGCGACATGTGTTTATATGTTTGATTGATGAATTTGTTCAGATATATAAGTACCCTTCCATGTACATTTATATTTGAAGCCTTGGCAATGCTCATATATTAATGAACTCGACTGTACATTCTCCATACAAAAATGTTTAATCCTCTTTTGAATATGTTGTTGCTAAGACACACTTGTATCAGACACTCGCGCTGAGATCAAATTGCAGGCAAATCTTGATAAGACATCGGAAAGATTATTTGAAGCACAGAGTAAAGTCATAAGAAGTATACTTCCCTGTGATTCATCATTCACATTAATCAGTAAGTGGGGCGGGGCTGTGATGGTAGTTCTGGCAATTACAAACAAAAAATTGAGGACTCTGGTGGCTACTGATGAGTTTTTGTTTGCTATAATGTTTGTTCCTTTGCGATAAAGTAGTCATCAAGGTGTTGTGTTTGGGGAGAACCCAAGACCATCTTCTACTTTATATTGCCGCCCTATAAAAAAGATTTTCTCAAAGGAAACAACTGCGTTGATCATATCAGAAAAAAAACAAAGTAATTGACGAGGCATCACAGCTACTTCCATCGTTATGCACAGTAGGCGAGACACAAGTTTCGGTTGAGCATAAATTCATTTTGACAATGACCGACGGAAAAGCCTGTAATGCATTACACACTTTTCCGTGGGTTAACATTTGTTAACACAAACACGCGTTCCGATCAAAAGTGGTGGTGTGGTATGTGGTGCAATCCCAACAATGACTGATGAAAACAAGGACTTCTCAAGTGAACAAGATGATTTTGGATTTGGCTTGTCTACGTTACATGGATGGATTCGCTGTTTCGAGTGTGCATTACACATAACACGTCTTGAAGTAAAAAAATAGCAGGCCAGTAATGAAGACTATGTGAGAAAACGCTAAGACGAAATCAAACTTAAGTTTAAAACGAAAGCAGATTATTGATTTTAGACAAACCAAAACCTGGTTGTGGTAACACAAATGATGGTAATACTGTTAGTAGGTTTTTTTCCAAAGAACTAAGCGCGGATATTATAGGTTTAGATGTCCAGCTGATAAGAACACTCTCATCTGGCGATCACATAAATCTAAATGAATTCGAAAAACATTGCCAACAAATGCGTAAAATTTTATTCAAGTCTGAATTCATGGCTACATGCCTGTCTTATGCACTTATATGTTTTAATACGATAAAATTAATAAAACATCCCTTCTTCCTACTGGACAATTCTCAGAAGAAGCGCAGGAAGCCCGGAATAAAGATTGTCGTCGATTTCGAGAACATAACACGAAAAATTACACGTATTCACATATTACACGATCCTTTAATAAATTCGATAAGAGAACTGTCAAGATTAAAAAAATAAATATTGTCATCCGAAATTATAAATTTGATTAATCCGCATTCAGCACCGGCCGGCATCGTGTAATCTATCTCGAGATGAAGAAGATTACCTGGTGTCAGATTATTCTGAATGTGATAGTGATGACGAGTAATAAATGTTTTTTTTTGTTTGTATTTCTTATTATTATATAATAAATATGTATTATTTTAAATATATTATTTTAGTGATTTTTTATTATTTAAACAGATTGTGCTAGGAGACGTTCATAAAAACACATAACAAATGCTTTTACTGTGGGTTTTTTTTTTAGTTCCTTAGAAATATCTCATTAACATCGTTTTTATTAAGAATTACTATTTTACACTTAAATTTGCAAAAAAAAGTCATTTTACAAATATTTATTTATCTACACACGTATCATAAACCCTCTTTACTGGGTTCAAAAAACGCACGTTACGACCAGCATAATGATATACTTCTTGGTAAAAACTCATGTCTTATCTGAATATTGATACATTATGACCATAATGTACCGAAATTTTTCATATTATGACGTTAAAATTTTGAACGCCGACGCCCGCCCCTTGTTTATCTGTGAAGTTGGTACTACTGAACAAGCTAAACAACTGCAGAGCAATGATCAATGCGACAATGCCGGTCGAACATGCGGTTCCTGAATACATCAAAGCGAGCTTATGATATGTGTATAGATAAACTAGTGTATAATTACAAGTACATAATTAGCCATTAAAACTCTCGAGTGATATTGTTAAATGTCCTTATGTAGCAGTCACACCTCTATTATAATTAATATTAAACTTACTTACTTAATAAATTAATCAAACAAGTTATTATTTTATATTGAAATTACAATAGATTACAATATAAAATTATAATTAAAATTACATTAAATTACAATAAAAAATTACAAACAATAAAACTAATTCTAACAGTAAAATAAAATGTCAAATTTCACCAGAGTTTCGTCATATAAAATACAACACGGATAAAACAATTAGACAAACAGACCGCCCCAAGAATCTCCCGGTCCAAAGGTGCCCATCACGCTGGCGGCGTTCCCGCGCTGCACAGCGAGTGAGATTCTCTGGACCATGAAAGCCCCGGAGCGGTTGTCAAAACCTCGGTCCCTCAAGCGACGCCCAATGTCCCTGACAAAGGCCCTACCCTGCGAACCCCATACCCCAGTAGTCTCGACGGCCAAAGGAACGAACAGATAACTACCCATTAACTGCGCGTATTTAGTGCACTTCTGCCGTGCCGCAAACTCAGCAGCAGCACCCGGAGTTACCACAGTTGAGCCGATGTGGGATGGGGCAAACGTGCACACACAGGTCGCATCCCATAGAAGACAGCGACCCCTCTCCCACGGGACTAACGTCAAACCATCCGGACGCTTTCCGTCGCTGCGACACAAACCAGGAGGTTCAAGAACCGCCGGAATGTTAGCAGAGACGAGAGCCCTCCGGACGATGTCGTTAATAGAGTGATGGCGAGAGAGTCTGCCTGCACTCCGAACACAATGCAGCCCGTGACGCCCCAGCGAATCTACTGCGGCACCGCAAACACAGCGATGTGGTTCGCATATATCACAGCCTAAACGAAGCGCCACGGCCACACGCAGGGAGTTGTCATCTAAAAAGGTGCCCAACTGCGGAGATGGCAACGCATGTAGCCAGGCGCCTGACTCTGGTTGGGAAGCTTGTTTGTTTGAAATAGAAAACATAGCGAATTATCATTAAAGTCAAAAATCAATTTTGTCCTCCTAGCTTGTTCTAGACGAAAGACTGTGCGGCGGCGTTAATTTATTATATTCACGACCTTCAAGCTGTAATCCTCACCGTTGAAACCTTCATGAAAATGAAATTTCACACTGCCAAAATTTTTTCCAGAAATAGTCCTAAATAGTCCTAAATAGTCCACAAAGAAAAATAGTCCTCTTATAGATCCGAAGTTATAGCTATAGGTTGGTGAGGATTACAGCTTGACGTCAAGCTGTAATCCTCATCTTTCGTTCAAGCAAACGGAAGGGCCTATCGACTTGGTTAAGGTTTCAAAAAATAGTCCAGAAATAGTCCACACGGCATGCGAAATTTCAGAAGGTCCGTCAACGATTCCAGAGTTATTGAGACATCTTGGTCAGGATTACAGCTTGAACATTTGGTATCATCAAATATCTTCGGAACGCCTACGACTTTCAGTTTGAAATTTGAGCTAAAAATAGTCCAGAAATAGTCCACCGAAACAAAAATGATTTCCACCTGGTTTACTTAAAGAAGTGCATTAATAATACAATGTTTAATTTCCCATACATTTCAATACATGCACAGAAAATAAAATGTACAAAATAATAATAGGGTAAACCCTAATAAACCGGTTTATATCGGTTAATTCAATCAAAGGGCCTGTTTTTAATCTCTGAAAACTAACGGTAGTGTAATATTGTAGGAAAGTGAGGGACAGAGCTATATATAGAGCATAGCTCTGTCCCTCACGTTCAAGACACTTAACTTTTTTGTTCTCCCATTTAGCCGGACTTACACCAGAGTTTTGATAACCGCTAAATACAGTTTAAATACAACCTTAATAAAACACGTATGGTTAGGGGCAACCTGGCTGACAGGCAATAAGCTTGGCCTGCTTCAGTACGTTACTTGCCATTTGCTTGTTGTGCTTAAGTTGTGTTTAATTTAAACTGTTTTTAACGGCTGTCAAAAGCCCTTAGAAGACTGAAACTTAAATCGTGACATCGATTTGGATTTTGAACGGGTCTTCGAGCTTCGGTTGTAGCTATGATATATATGTTATATATTTATATAGTTGAGCTGATGTAAACAGCAATGACGGAATTAGTATCGCAAACGCGCTGGCAAAATTTCGTCGAAATACGATTTTGCCGAATCTTTTGAAGACATCTTAAAGCATTTTTCAGTGGAAATTAAGGCACGAGTGTTTAATAATCACGTCAATTGGTACATGACAATTGCAATAAAGACATCATTGCAATGGAGGAAAGTGTTAGGAACTGACAATCAATGTGTAAAGGATAACATGCTGGCTTCTGTATTCACAAAACATGATTTGAAAAAAGGACAGATACATTTATGTTCATTATAGTTATATATAAGTATATGTTTATATCACATTTATATATAAAACTTAGTTTTATTCACAATAATAACAGTAGGTTCACTGGTATAATCATCACATAACATCAAACATTGCTCGATTAATTTGTCTTTTAAATATGTAGGGACATCGCCACGAAACATCTTCAGAGCAACTTTATTTTTAACCTCTTCCAAAAATGAATATACAGGCTGTTGTTTTGTAAAGTTACGCCTATAGCAACCATCATCATGAACAACTTTCCCCCAGAAACATATGGTCGCAAATGGAAAAATCTTCCCTCAATACATTGACTGACTGATTACATGTTACTATGGGAGACCCAAGATGCTTTTTTGTTTGCGACCATATATTTCTTGGGGAAAGTTATTCATAATGATGGGTACTATAGTCCCTTACCCGGGAATAGCTTTACAAAACAACACCCTGTATAGAGGTGAAAAATAAAATTGCTCTGATAAAAACGGTTTCATAGTGAAAGTTGTTCAGAAAGATGTTTTTAAAAACCTCTAATTTGACTATAGTTTTATTTTACAGCCTGTATATAAATCACATGTAATGGACTTATAAATTATGATTTATTGTCATATCTAAAAAAAAACAGTCAAAATAAAGTAAGTATAATTGCTAGATTTCTAACCCAACGAGTAGTCAGTAGAGTTCAATTATTATGGAAAGAGGCAGTAGTCATAAAAATTACGAATAAATGATGTTGATTTTAAATATTTTCATCGTTTTTAAATTACTATTAGAGCATACTATACTTTTTTACAAAATACTATCCTTTTTGTATTTTTGTGCTATCCTTTTCAACGCACCAAAATCCAACACTGTTTGTCGTATAGCGCAGCCGGTCTGGCGCAGTGGGGTAGTAAAATTGTAACCTCATATTGAGTGGAAATGGTGAGATGATTTGTACCTTTGTAGGAAGGTAGGTAGTTAGGTGCCTATAGCAGGGGGCTAGCTCATCACCGCAACTATGGAGATAAAAGGTTGCCTAACGATGTTTTCCATCACCGTAAGAACGTCTGCATAATGTACATTGGTTAAATTACTTATCTCAATGGTATATGGTCAGCACCCGATTCGAATACGCATCTCTTTCGTGAGAAGCGAGTATGAAACCACTAGACTATAGAGATTAATTTGTATAAACCGGTTTATTAGGGTTTACCCCATTATTATTTTGTACAATACTGTACATTTATTGAAATGTATGGGAAATTAAACATTGCATTTTTAATGCAGTTCTTCAAAGTAAAGCAGGTGGAAATTATTATTTTTTCGGTGGACTATTTCTGGACTATTTTTGGGCACAAATATCAAACTGAAAGTCGTAGGCAGTCCGGAGATATTTGATGTTATCAAATGATCAAGCTGTAATCCTCACCAAGATGTCTTAATAACTCTGGAATCGTTGAAGGACTATTTCTGAAATTTGCCATGTCGTGTGGACTATTTCTGGAATAATTTTTGAAACCCAATTAACCAAAACCAAGTCAATAGGCCCTTCCGTTTGCTTGCACGAGAGATGAGGATTACAGCTTGACGTCAAGCTGTAATCCTCACCAACCTATAGCTATAACTTCGAAACTATAAGTGGACTAATTTTCTTTCTTGGTGGACTATTTTGGACTATTACTGGATATTTTTTTAGCATTTTCAAATTTCATTTTCATGAAGGTTTCAATAGTGAGGATTACAGCTTGAAGGTCGTTTATATTCGTGGACTGCTGCTAACGGTGATGATAATTCAGTCATGAGGATCCTAATACTTTTCGTATATATTTATTGCACATAAAACAACATAAGATATAATAAACAGAAAGGACATCTACAAAGGCATGCTTATCTCTAAATAGAGATCTCTTCCAGCAAACCCAAGGTTGATAAGAATAATTTAATATACAGGATAGACCTATGTGCTCTGATAAGATACATACATATATTACGGAACTATTGAACTAACTGCTAGATACACTACATACACAAGTACATAAATATTATATAAAGATATAAATACACCTAAATAAACTAATATATACAAAGCTCAAATCTAGGATAGAGAAAGATAATGCTCCTTCAAACTTTTATGCTCTGACTAAACACAATTATTTATGTATGTATATAGGGCCTATTTCGCATTCAAGGGCCGAGTGCGTCGGCGCCGCATCGGTAAACGTGTGACGCGAGCGCTTTATGTTAATCTCCATTCATTGCAAATCCGAATCAAATTCAATTACAGAAATAAAATCAGTAGGGACATAGGGAGCGCTATAGGTAATGATACTATTATGGGGTTCATCATACAGGAGTTTACCTCAGCGGATTGAATAAGTATTGCCTATGACGACGGGTATTATGCAGGGTACAACAGAAAGGTCTAGACGTACGTTAGGGGGTTGTCAGGGACATCATTCTAAGCAAGATACATTATGAAACCGATTTGATCAGTGCAACTTTATTTTTCACTTCCACATTCAAATCAACTGATCACCCGGACCCAAACTAACAACCTCCTAAAATATATGACCTTTCTGTTAGACCCTGTATTTTTATAGGCTGTATATTGTTTTGTTCAGTAAAGTAAGTAAATCAAGGACTTTCAACTCCAGAAGCGTTTTACATTACAGCTTGCCAAAGTGCAGAAGGTTTAACAGGAATTGGACTTCGTGGAATGATGGTTTGATGGATGTGATTGGCTGATTGAATAGCTGGGTTTCCTGAAACCCGCAGTGCCTATATCCAAAATCTGCCGTCACACTGCAACATATGTTAAATTGTCACCGATTACCCATAGTCGTGACAAGAAGGCGGAATAAATTCGGTATCAATTCAAAATCTTAACGAGCTTTAGCCCGCAAAAACATAACGTGTCAGGTAAGAAATAGATTGCATAATATATTTCCCCGTAAAGTCAGTGCATAAGTATTATATGATAGATTTTGGCTCATTTTGGCCGCGACTTCCGAAAAACATTTATAATTTCCTCAGTTCTGTCTAACGCACGGACAATAGCCAATAATGAAGGGGTATTAATTAAAACTGTCGGAGTTATATCCGGCAAGGAGCAGCTACCACCAATCCGTTCCGTACCGAGACCCTGTTTTCGACGACGCCTGAATTTCAATTGCAATGAGTGTTATTGTTGCATTGCCGGACAGGGTTGCAGAATGCGTCATCTACTTTTATAATGCTGCGTCACATCACATTTGGATAAATTGCAAGGCATGCAGAAATCACTCTATAAGTAAATCATTCAGCGCCACACCAGTGTGACCATATGTGGCAGTTTCCTGCCTTTTTGGCAGTTTTGGACTAGTAATTTAACCTCTGGCAGTTTATGTTGACGTTTTATTAAACTGGCAGTTTTTGGCAGTATTTAACGAAATTTAAGTATATTTCCCCATATCAGGGGAAAATTACCCAATTGTAAAACGGCAACGTCCACTTTAGTTTATCTGTGGTCTGGGACTCCCCTTCGTACTTCGTGCTGTGTTTATATTTCATTCAATTATGAACCGTAACATAATGATCATAAGGTTCATTCATTGTAATTATTTTTGTACTTATATTGCATTGCACAATGCACAATATTTGATTACTTTTGTTTCTGACTTCAATGAAAACAGTTTGTTATTTACTATCGGCAATGAAACGAAAATATGAACGATCTTATCGTGCTGAGTGGGAGCAAGATCCGTTGCTTTCTGCATGGATATCCAGAGCGAAAGATGATGCAGATGTTGCATTTTGTAAAGCATGCAACAACAAATTAATTACGCGACTGTCTTCTTTGAAAGAATATACACTTACTGTTAAACATAAGAAGAATATAATTGGATATAGTGGTCAGTCATCGGTAAGTTCTAAAATATTCACTTATGTTTTTAAGAGTATCCGTTAATTATATATTTAGCTACTTTATACTAAAGCAAGTCACTTGTTGCAGGTGCAAAAAATTTTCAAGAATTTTCCGCTACAAGAAGAAGTAAAAAAAGCAGAACTTAACATGTGTGCTTTATTAGTTGAACATAACTTGCCATTTCGTCTGATGGACCATATGAGTGAGATTATTTCGAAGTGCTTTTCAAATCCTGAAGTGGCGAAAGAGTTTGCCTGTAAAAGAACTAAAGCAGCTGCGGTAACACATAATGTTTTGAAACCTGAGTTAGAAAGGCAAATTCATGCTGATTTAAAATCATGTCAAAGCATAAGTACGCGTTCCCCAATGTTCTCTTTGATTATGGACGAAAGTACAGATGTTTCATCGACAAAAATGCTTGCTATCGTTACCAAGTATTATTCTGAGAAAAATCTAGCAATCAAAACTAAATTTTTAAAAATGGTAGATTTAGATGGTGAAACTGCACAAAACTTGTTTGACGCTCTTTCAAAGGCATTAAGAGATGCAAACTTCAATATAAATGATGCTATAGGTTTCGGCGCCGATACTACCAATGTCATGTTTGGTGAACGTGGAGGAGTTATAGCTAAAATTAGGGAGGTAAATCCGCATTGTGTATTCATAAAATGTCTGTCATTCCACTGCTTTAGCGGTTAGTCATGCAAGTAAAGATACTTTACCAAGGTCTGTTAACCAAGTAGTTAAAGAGGTCTATGGGTATTTTGCTCACAGTAGCAAAAGGCAAAGGGAATTATCTTTTTTTCAAGACTTTACGAACACTGAAAATCATAAAATATTACAACATTACGACATTCGCTGGTTATCATTTCATTCGTGTGTCAGTAGGATTATTGAGCAATGGGGTGCACTTAAACTGTATTTTCAAGGTCAATATTTGGAGGACAAAAATATTTCTAGTCAATTTTTGTGCGACAGTAATAACGACAATATACTAAAACTATATTTTTATGCGTTAGATTATGTCCTTCCAGTTGTCAACAAGTTAAATACAATTTTCCAAGGAGATTATCCAACAGTACACACTATATTTAAAGACGGTTCTGAAATGCTATGTCACTATTAAGTTGTTACATGAAAAGTAATTAAAATAAATGAAATAGATAAAATGCGCAGACCCACTTAATCTAGATCCCAAATCTACAGTTGACTTTATACCATTAAAAGAGATGTATTTGGGTGTAAACGTCAGCAGACAAATCGACCGTCTTGTCCAGGACAGTAGCCTGAAACCTGCGATTTATTCATTTCTCAATCGTATGCAATCATTTTTGATTGAACTTTGAAGTCAATTAAAAACCCGTTAGCCATTAAACACATTTTTTAAAGATTTACAATTTTTGGATCCTCAACATGTAGTGCATAGGGATATTTCATCTATAGCAAATATTGTCAGTAAATTCCCGAAACTTGCTAATGAAAATAATATTCAGGACATTGACAGTGAATACAGACAAATAAAACTTGACAAAAATGTGAGCGATTTATTAGAAGCAGGTGAAAGTAGTAATAAGAGTCCTAATCTATGTGTTGACGAGTTCTGGGGTGCTATCGGCAAAATGCGAGATGGTAAGGGAAATTTAAAATATTTAAACGTTTCGACTTTTGTAAAGGGACTGATGTGCTTGCCCATGTCTAACGCAGCTTGCGAAAGAATTTTCTCTAAAATTAACCTGATTAAAACTAAAACACGCAATAGATTTCTAAATAAACACGTTTCCTCAATTTTACACGTAAAACAAGGCATAAGTGAATCTGGTGATTGCATCTCATTTCAACCAACGAAAGAAATGGTTAGACAGATGACTAAGGCCATGTATAATGAGAATGATAGGGATGAGTACGATATAAATGTTGATGTTTGATTTTTTTGATAGTTTATTGTATTCGCTATTTGGTTTACCCAATGAAAAAAAATACAAAAACTTTCGTAGTTTAAAGTTTATTTTTATTTCATTGGGTAAACGAATAAACATGTAACTGTAATGTGTGTGTATTATTAAACAGTTTAAAATACCATGTGGGTTACTTATTAATTTAATGACCCTACCTATATTTAATAAGTTGGCATTTTTTCGGCATTTTATTCAAAGTGTGTGGCACTATTTGGCAGGTTTTCATCTTAGGCATGGGCAGGATTTCCAATTTCAAGATGGTCACACTGCTCCACACCATCATGTCGTGATGCTTACTGCGAGACTAATCAAACTCAAAACTCAAATCATTTATTGCAAGTATGCAAACATAATGCATTTTTATCTACACACGTATCATAAACCCTCTTTACTGCGTACAAAACCCGCACGTTAAGACAAGCATAATGTAAAACTATTTGGTAAAACTCATTTCTTAGCTGAAAAATTACACATTATGACCATAATGTGTAATTTTTATACATATTCAAATTTCGAACGCCGACGCCCTAGTTTGTCTGTGAAGTTGGTACTACAGAACAAGCTAAACAACTGCAGAGTCACAATGCCGGTCAAACATGCGGTTCCTGAACACATCAAAGAGAGCTTATGATATGTGTGTAGATAAACTAGTGTATGTAACTGTACATAATTGGGCATTAAAACTCTCGAGTGATATCCACTCTCGAGTATTAATGCCCTCCATTATGTAGCAGTCACATAAACTACTATTACAAGTCAACCATTTAAATCAGAGAAGAGAGCGCTCAGAAACTCTACGGGGATGTAATTTTTTCGATTTCCGTCTTTTTTTATGTATATTTTTATGCCACAATGTACAATATAAAAATAATCTAATCTAATGACAATATCATAACATCGTATCTATAAATGCCAATAAGTTGTCTTAAAAATAACAATTTTACAAAGCAATAAATAAGAATAAACAAAATCTGTAATGAACATAACTTATGAGAAACCAGACTGGACCAGTCCCCCAAGCAGCACCCGTTCACGAGTACGACTTGTGCACCAGCCATCGCCCCCCTCTCCATATTTGAGGGAGAGGAGCAACCGGCTACACAGCCTCCGCAAGCAGACATTTTAGTAAGCATGACTAAAAACTGAAAACTCTCGATTTTTGTTAACAGACTTGGATTCTACGTTAAAAATGATAAATTGTTTTTAGTTACTCACGTCTTCTATGGTAGATTCGTTGATGTTTTTGGTGATTTACTTTGTTTTATGAATCGTACTTTTACCATAGTGATTTTTAACAACCGATATTTTCAACCGACGTCTGTGGTGCTCCCTGTACTGTGCTTACCAAGCGAGAGGTTCCGGGTTCAAATCCCGGCTGGAGAGGGAGAAAAAAATATCCCCAGGTCTTGGATGTTTACATGTTTGTGTGACGCCGCTGTTGCTAGTTCCCACGACACAGGGTATTCTAGTGTGGGGCCAGAAGCAACGTATGTGGTAATAAAATTTAAAACCTATTACGGAAAAGTGGCGTTAGCTAACGCCGGTGGTATTCAAGAGGTTAAGAAAGATGGACTAATGTTTTTAGAGTGCTTGTAATGCTTAAAATGTTTACTTTGCATTTAACTTTACACCGACCCTTGTCTTGCCTGCAAGACATTTTCCCGTCATAGGTTTTGAATTTTATTACCATGCAGTTCAAAATCGCAATGCCTCAAAAAAGATTGGGTCGAATAAAATTTGTGCATAAAGGTTAGTTTTTCAAGGTTAGTTTGCCACTTACTAATGTCCATTTTGCATTCCAAGATGGCGATTGCGTTTACAGTTTATTTTTCATTTAAAGATGGAGCTTGCTTCGAGTATTTTAAACACTAAAAATCATAACATTTGTGCATTAAAATTAGGCATGGAGAACTAAAGGCGCAAATTGTAAAGCGCAGTCCAAACCATACGAAATCACGACGGATTGTAGATTCTTGATTAAAGAAGCTTGATTCCACTATCATCGAGTGTTTATTACGGGTGGAAGACAAAGAGCTATAAAGGAAGTATTATTAGTTCGTTCAAATGGGTACGGAGGTCAGTACAATACGTAAAGTATCGCAGATTCTCAATAACCGAGATAATGAGCCGTATTTAGCAGCAAGTGCGAATTACACAAAAACAGAAGAGTTGAGTTCACCGGTAAACACTATAAATAATGTTGTCATTTCAACTCTATTTGTTGTTTTCAATAACTGGACGAACAAATCAATCAGCCACATCAAGGGCGGGGTACATTACCCCTTATCAAAAATAGTTTGTTACGTAATATTGCAAATAAAACGCATTACAATGCGTAGTATAATGTCAATAAACCATGTTAGGTCTGTATCAACACCGAATAATTAATAGAAGTTGCGTCATTCATCATAATAATATTTTCGAAAATATACTGTCTACGAATTGTAGATACACGTCACAGAAACCTACTTAATCCTTGGATGACGGAAATTGTCAAAAAAATCTCCGCAAAATCTAGATATTTCTAATCTAACGTAAATTTTATTGAACGATAAGTGAAGTACCGATAAGTTACATCAGTAAATTTTTCGCTACCTTTAAAAGATAAGTAGGTGTAGCGAAAACAAAGACATTTTGAATAACCTAAATCAATCTCTATTATCGCAGATTTACACTGAATATGAATCGTTGCTGAAATCAATAAATAGAGACTAATTTGGTACGATGGAATGAAGGTCGTAGAGGTAATTAAAGTACAGTAAAATTATTCGTGGAATTTAAGGTAGCTAGAGCCTCATATTGTTTTCTAGTTTAATTTAAACTCAGAATTCCTTGGCACCAAAAAATGAGATGCATGTTTTTTTTTACAAATTCTGTTGCAAATAGGCATTTATATCAAATTATTTCTTCAATATGTATGTAGCTGCCTGTAATCCTTTTAAAGCCTGCCAAACTGAACTGTTTATTTTATGGATATTGAACAAGGAAATTAGGAAGTCTGATTATCATTCGTCGAATATGCCAATCAAAGACCGAGCAATCTTTAAAGATTGTTGATGGTATAAATAACGTGGCCAAAAGCCAGTCAGCATCATTCTGACACATTGATATCTTTAAGATTTGCAAGTCAAAACAAGTTCGAACAAGTTAAGGAACCTCGATAAATATCAACATTCTTGGACATGCTTCGTCATGCTATTGCGCCGATATTTCTGAATTTCGTTTCCTATTAGTGCGCCAGTCAAATTTAACATTAAAATCGCAAGGAAGCGGCTAGTTCTGATTTTTTAATATAACATCAACAAAACATTTACACACAGACACTAGGATACCCTGTGTCGTGGGAATCAGAAACAGCGACGTCACACACATATAAACATCCAAGACCCAGGCTGTGGTTTTTTTTACCCCTAGCCGGGGATCCAACCCGGGACCCCTCGCATAGTAAGGACATTTTTTTAAAACAAAGTCAATCACCAAAATATCAACGAATCGACCATAGAAGACGTGAATGACTCAAAACAAAGCCACAACCGCAGCCCCACAGAGGTCGCCAAACGTTGTTAGGGCCACTACCAGTACCGTATAGTTTGCAGCTTCGAAAGACCTATGCTAACTTTGCAGCACTCGAAAAAACGCGGAATTTTCGCACTTTTTTTGGTACACACAGTTTGAGTATAGCATAAGTGGTATAGTCCTAAACTAAGCGATTTTTTATAAAGTTTTAAAAAAAAGAAAAATTGTAGGTTTGGTCAATTCAATTTTCGCTATCGCGAAATCAATTTTCGCTATCGGGAAAAATGCTTATCTTATGATTAGACGTTGTAGCAGATGTAATTAGCTTTAATTTAAGCTCTGAACGACGTCTGTAGGTCATAAAGTTTACTCACTACTTTTTATATCGAATTAGACTGGCGTATAATAATCAGATATACCAGACAGGCGTGACAGAAAGTTAAGGGCTGACCGCTAACCACTATCTAAACAGTAGTGGAGAGGCACAAAGCTGAGTAATTACAAGAGCGAGATCGATGATGAGGGTCGGTGGTCAATCAGACAGAACAGAAGAAAAATTGTCAGTTCTTCTATGTATGCTTCAATTTGCTTTGAAATTGTCTCTGTCACCGTAATATTGTAAGAACCGTTGGTTTATAAACTATCTTCAGAAACAACAGGGTTTAAACTTTATGTCTTGTTCTTACTTGTCAACCTAACACGAAGTGTAAAGGTGGGGTTCGATTCGCTCACTCCTTTTAGCCTTCTCTTACCCTGACCCAACAGGCAGCACCAGTTCACAAGTTAAGGGTTTCATTATAAATTAACGTGTTATTTATAATCAGTAATGGTACAGACCACGAGAACAATAACGTTAGATTATAAACTAACGGTTTTCACAATCTTAAAGCGACAACTGTATAGTCTTCACAAAATAAAAGGCCCGGTGGTGGCCCAAACTAAGTTCAACCTTATTACGTCAGTGACACGGACGCTGTCACCGGGCCTTTTATTTTGTGAAGACTGTAAGTGGTACCATTTCATCAACGTAGCTCCATATTTAAAACACTGAGGGTGTGATTTATAAAGCCTTCGTCCTTGCTCAGTACTCTCGCTAGGCACTGCAAATCTGCGATCGTCACGCGTCGACTGCCTATACTAACAGTTGTTTGTTTGACAACAATAGTTATTTATTGATGATCTGGATTAAAGTTAAAAGTTATAATGATATTTTTTTTAATAAAAATAATTAAATCGTTGTAGGTTAACATGCAAATAGCTCAATTGACTACTAACGATCTGATGAACTTGATAAAGATTTTAAGAGTTGCATTGCAGGGAGATAAACATTACACCAGTCCGGAGAATGACATAAGATTTAAGAGTAAACGAACAGTTAATTTATTCACTGAGTTATAATTTAGAGTATCAAATTATCAACGATTTGTGTAAGAGTATTTCATCGGTGGGATCGATTCATAAAAATCCTTATCATATTCACACCTTTGACGTAATGCAGTTACGTTTGTCGACAAACAAGGCTTTCATTATTCAATACCTGATATTGCTAGTGCTATAGGAGGTTTTTTTTCTTATCGTCATAATAAACTCTAATCTAACTAACTTTTTAATTAGGTACATCTTTTACAGATGTCGATGTTGATTATCGCCATTATTATCATCCTCGAGGCCATGTCCTAGGTACGTAACCTGTTTCAGTTTATAGTTTTTATCATAACCATCCCTATTCCCAAATATTACGTATACGAATGGTGGATTGGTTATGTTCATTCATCTACACGGTTGGGAAATGCAACAAAGGCCGAATGCGATTCGAACTCGGCAGTTCTGTACATTCTGTGTTTTATTTTGTCATATTTTGCGAAATGCCGCGCTACCGTTTCGTACATCCAATTTCACCAATATAAGCACGCCAATTGATTTCACCGCGCAGAATAGAAAGTACATACACAAGAGGATTCTTTCATCTCTTCGAGAGACAAGCCTCTATGAAGGTGGCTGAGGACGGATCTTGCCAGATCGATGGCGGTTGTTGGAAGATATCTATTGCTGACTAGACGGAATTTTCGATTTGTCATATCAATACCATAGAGTATTTGTTGTAAAAACTCACAACGAAGGAGCGACAGGTAAATGGAGATGCCAGAACATTTTCATATTTGAGTCTATAGTGTAGATTTTTTTACCATATACTGAAATTGTAATTCTGAGGGATTCAATACAATTTAAAAGGGATTTTGTTTCAAAGTTCAAGTTTATCACAGAGAGAAATGTACCTATTCTCGCTGCCTTTACACGTGCATGTATAATGTTAAGTAACTAGGTATCGAGCAGAGCTATGAATGAACACAGCGACAAACCAGTGTGTAGTACCTAACGATAAGCTATATTATTTAAAAGTCTACAAAACACATTCGGCAAACAGGTGAAAAATTTATATTACCATGACATTTTAATGAAGTGAGAAATAACGACAATGTAAACTAGTAAATCTTTTATTAACCCCCAACGACGAAAAAGAGAGGTGTTATTTGTTTGAAGCGTATGCATGTGTTTGTGTGTAGCTGCCTGTGAAACTCTAGAGCAAGTAGACGGATTTTTGTAAATGGTAGTAGACTTCCCTGCGATTTTTTAGTCTAAGATTTCATTTATTTTGCCGGTGATGTTTTTTTTCCTAGCCACTGCTGGACAAAGGCCTCACCGGTCCAAGCGCCGACATCTCCAGCCCAAGTTTTTCGATCCACCCTGATAGGATTTTATCCAGGTCATTCCTCTCTCTCCTTCTGGGCCTTCCCCTACGCCGCGTATCAGTCTGTAGACATTCATTCAGTGGCCGGATGCATTCGACAGACATATCCAGTCCAGTTCCATTTGAGTTTGGCGGTCTGTAAGCATACGTCGACTTTGCCAGTTCTGGAGTGCAGTATAGTGTTCAGTATGTACTTAAGTTTGACACCCAGAATACTGCTGCTACGCTCTATTGCTCGCTGGCAAAACTTGAGTTGGGACTTCTGATGATAGGTCAACGACCAAGTTTCTGCGCCGTACGTTAGGTTAGTTTATTTGTGTATGTATTTATAGTTATTTATTTGATCTATCTCAATTTACTTTCAATGTAGACGTTACTATATTTACACTCATTAAGTCCATCAGCAAAATTACCCTGATCCAGTGATTATGAAATCTAGTGGCCGGAGACAAGATAAGATTGATTGATTTATTGATGATATTAATTTGATTCTCTTCTTTGAACATTTAGCATTATTATACCATACTTGGCTAGGTATCTAGCAAACTTCTTGATTGATACCACCTAGGTATCTACGAGGGGAATTCAAAGTATTCTCCGTATAGGAAAGGCAGTAAAATCTGAAAGAATTTTATTTTGCTATCCTCTTAAAGCATGAAATTATCTTTTCTATTCCACAAACAAAAAATTGTCACTAGATGACCAGTCTGCACTGTCAGGTGGATGATTAGTCTCTTGAAAAACACACTCCTGAATTGCAGCCGTAGCAAAGGTTAGTTTTCCGCGTCATTTTCTTCAAAGTTTCCTTCAAATTACACATAGTGGCTACGTATGTTGCTCTATCTAGTCTGGCTATAAATTTGGTCCCAAGCTTTTGAATTCCGATATTTCAAATATTGATTGAAAATTATTGCTCAATTGTTTATTTGTGACATATTTAAGGTATGTTCTTCTAGAAAAATCTTACTTGATCATCAAAGATCACATCGATCCCAGCTGGAGAGATTGTGAAAGAGAACCGTGTCGCAATCATCGCGCTTCACGGGTGAAACAAAACACCAGTGGAAATTTTCAACTTGTTGGGAGTCCCTCGGATAACAAGAAAATTCGTGTAAAGTACTATAAAAAGCCTATAAAAAGGTTCAGCGAGATGTCCTCTATCGATGTCAGACCTGGAAGGGGCGATCCGCGAGTTTCCAGGATGCCAGCAGCGATCGAAGCCTTTGCCGAACGAATTCGTCGAAATACTCTCCGGAAACAGAAAATCATATATTCTGAAGCTCGGCGCTTATCGCCTAAATACCGCTCATCGCTTGACAGCAGCTCCAGGCAGACTTAGATCCAAGAAGTTGTGGCAGCAGCACGGGAAGGGACGGATAATGTTTAAAGAGGCCACCAACTAGCCTCGGTGATGGTTTGGTGGGGGTCTCGTGCGATTGCCAGCAAGGCGTAAAGACAAAGACAGTCTGATATTTTGGAGCATGTTGTGAAGCCACTGTAATTTTCTAACCAGCATTGGACATTCCAATAAGACTCAGCACCTGCACACAAACCGCGAATCATCCAACGTTGGTTAAAGGACAATTTGCCCGACTTTATTGCCGCTGAAGATTGGCCTTCAGGTAGCCCCAGTAGGGTTATCCCTTTTGTACTACCGACTAAGGGAAGTTTTAGAGGAGCAGGCCTGCTCGAATCCTCATCGCAACATGGAGTCGTTAGCGTGACTTGGTGGCTGCAGTGGCTATAAAAGGCGCACTCTTTCCAGAGGTATAGAACCTCTGGAAATAGTGCGTGCGGCGATAGACGAGTGGCCCGACCAACTGAAGAAGCTTGTACAAGCAAAAGGGGGCAGTTCAATAATTTGTATATTTAGCTTATCAACTAGGGAACAAACATAATTTTATACGACAATACCTTGAAGGCCCCTCGTACCAAAACTCAACAGATGATTCACTTTGTTGGATCTTCAGAGATATGGTGTCAATAACATTTGACCCGCAATACCCAACTGACAATTAAACGCTCTTGCGTAATCACATTAGAGAACAAGGTAGTAAACCACCTAACTGCGTTATGCCGAAATAGAAATTCAAGAACTTACATTACAACTAAGTCTGATCCTGTCTGATATATTTTGCGAATCCATAACATTTGACACTTGCAGATTCCTATCGCATTGATGAGGGAACTATAAAATATTGACTATCACTTTTTATCAGGAACTTAATTAAGGGTGTCAGTTGACAGACTAAGTATTGTGTTTTATGGCTCACATCGAAGTATTGTATGGCAATCGATCATGAGCGATAGGTGGGCTCAGGTTTCGCAGCCTTGGGCCAGCGATTGAGTTACCATCGTCGCCGGCGCCGGCAGCTCCAACACGGAAGGCCTACTTTATCAGATACTACCACAACTAGTAGCTTTAATTCACCCTTGAGTTTAAAGGAACTGAATGATTAAAAACGAGTTTGAAGAGGAAATAATTCGTCTCCGATCGCTGCAAGGATAATTTACTATATGCATATTTCGGTCTGCCATTGGTTGGGTTGTCAAGTGTATTCACCCCATCAGACAGTCAAGGCAGCGGCTTTTTTAGCCGCTGCGCCGTCGGATGCGCGTGAGTCAGACGGGCCGCGGCGGCATTCCGGCGCACACCACACCATGCGC
Organism: Argyresthia goedartella; assembly: GCA_949825045.1. Classification (NCBI taxonomy): domain Eukaryota; kingdom Metazoa; phylum Arthropoda; class Insecta; order Lepidoptera; family Argyresthiidae; genus Argyresthia; species Argyresthia goedartella. The sequence continues at coordinate 38,565,618 of OX463810.1, forward strand.
AGTGCGTGTCAACCACCTATTTATGTCGCATTCGAAGGACCAGGCGCAAATAAACAGCATCAAAGGGACGTTGGATTCCGCACGGGCGTCCGAGGCGCGTGAAACGCAACGAAAACAACCGCCATTGTCTACGGATGAGTTATTTTCGCAAATAGATACGGGGACCCGGCTCGTCACTTGCGTTGCATGCGAATGCAGAATAATGCAGCGTCTGTCTGCCTGCGAGGGATCGCTGAGCCAAGTTGCTGCCAAGTTGAATGCTACAGAAACAGTTTAGGCAGACTGGTTTATCACGATAGTTGCGAGGGACATACACGATTACTCGTTATCGTCTGGGGCGGTTTATCATCTCTCCTTAGATTTTCAAGGTAACTCAGAAATATTAAATCTAATATAGGTAACATTATCAGCAAAATGAAATATGCCAGACTCCTGGATATGGCTTCCAATATCTATGTTCTCAGATGGGCAAAATTTTTTTGCAACTAAATATATGAGGAAGTATAAAACTTCATAAATTTAACATACTGTCAGGATTCAAGAAATAGAATAGATGTGGTAATAAAGGAAATAAGAGGAAATTGACAACAGAATATTACTTTACATTGTGAAAATTCAAAACAAATCATAAAACATTGTATTACCTTTCATCCTCAGGTTGTGAAGCCTGGCCTTCCTCCTTCCCATCACCCATGTCACCGCCCTGCATCCCTTCCGCAGGAACTTCCGAAGCACCACTGTCACTCACATTCACATTGCTAGCCAATGCACCACTAACGGCATGTGAAACCACTGCACTCACTGGGCTCCCAAAGCTCTGGCCTTCGTGGCCAGGCTGAGCCGGGTTAGCCACATATCCTGCCGAACTAACGGGTAGAGAAACAACCGGTGAATTGGTCCCCGAAACAGCTGTATCGACCGGTGCGACACTACTCTGTGACATCACTGGCACTACACCACCATATCCCAGTCCCATACTAGTCTGAGACTGCACAACATTTGCGTGAACTCCGCCGCCCATACCCACTGGCATACTCTGCTGCATAGACATTGGTATGTTTTGATGTGGCATAGACTGAGGCACCGGTTGGTTCTGAACATACATCTGCTGCTGACCACCAGGGACTTGTTGCGGCATCATATTCTGTTGAGGCATGTGCTGTGCAACCGGCATTTGCTGACCAACATTGGTTGGCTGCATGAACATAGGTTCTGAGGCGGGTATCTGCATACTAGGCTGATTTCCGTCCAGCATCTGCATATTCTGTGGAGCATTCGACATGATCTGCATGTTGCCTTGTTGTACAGTTTGCTGAGGTGCCATGTTATGAACAGGTGCCTGCTGCTGGCTAGGCATTTGGAGATTCGAGGGCAGCGTAGACCCTTGTGGTTGAGAGGCCATTGACTGAAGATTAGAAGGTAATGTAGCTCCCTGTTGGGAGGACGCGATATTCGTGAGTACCTCTTGAGGCAAGGTTTGACCTTGCTGGCTCATCTGAGACTGTTGAGTGTGATATTGAGGAACATTATGTTGCGGTTGCACCATGGGTTGTTGTGATGTTGGTTGCATACTAGTGTTGATCATATTCTGTTGTTGAGGCTGCGGGTTCACAGCTTGATTGTATTGCGGTTGCACTCCAGACATGCCCTGTTGTTGCATTTGATGCATGGGTACTACAGACTGTTGAGGCTGTGGTGGAAGCTGATGCATTTGGGGTTGCATCTGTGGCATTTGCTGATTGGCTACAGCCATCTGGGTTGGCATTTGCATTTGCTGTTGTATGTGATTTGGTATCTGTTGGTTCTGAAGACCTTGAATCTGGGCCTGGCTTGGCATATGCTGGAGTTGTGACTGCTGAGGCCCCATTGGCTGTTGGCCTTGCATATGCTGACCCATGTTTGGCATCTGAGATTGCTGCATCGGATGCATCTGTTGAGGATTTTGTTGTCCCTGCATTTGTTGCATTTGCATTTGCTGCATCTGAGGTTGTTGATTGGCCACTTGAGGGATCTGTCCTTGGTTGGTCATTCCTTGCATTTGAGGCATCTGCTGTTGCATGGGCTGCATATTCGTCATTTGTGTCTGGGGCATATGTTGATTCATTTGCTGCATTTGTTGGTTAGGCATTTGTTGCATTTGCTGTGGCATCTGTTGATGCATGGGTATCTGCTGCAGAGCCATGCCTTGGGACTGCGCTATGACCTGCTGCAGCTGATGCTGTGGAAAACTCTGTGGTATTTGCTGGACTTGCTGCTGCTGAGTTTGCTGTGGATGATTCTGCGGAGCGTTCTGCATAGTGATGTGTGTCATGCTCTGAGGATGTTGCTGTTGCTGCTGCTGCGTCACCTGCTGGTTCGCCTGCAGGCTCTGGCCCTGCAGACTCTGTCCCGGCATCTGTTGAGGCATCTCCAAGGGAGGTGATTGCACTGACACAGACTGGGTAACTGGCATTTGTTGCTGAGGTTGCTGTTGAACTATATTCAGTGGCTGGGTGAGAGACTGGCCAGGGGAAGCCATAGGGAATTGTTGATGCACATTTTGTTCTAATTGTTGCACTTGCAAAGGTTGCGCATTAGCTTGAATGTCTTTAGGCCCTTTAGTCAGATCACTAGACACATCATCGTGATGACAATCAGTAATAACAACACCACTGTCTGGAGCTTGCAACGCATTAGTTTCATTCACATCCAAGTTATTGTTCAATGTGATTGGAGCATTTTGTTGGGTATTAGTGTGATCTAAATAGTCCATACACATCCATCGGCCCCTGCGAAATGGCTCAGTACTTTCTATTTTCACAACTTTAAACCTTTCATTCCTAACATGTTCTTGAATCTCTTTCATGCCTTCTTGCTGCTTGGCATTTCCTATGATATTGATAATGCTGCCTGTGCTAGAGTTGGTAACACTGACATGCATGTCATTGGCTTCAGGACTGTTACTATTGGGCAGGGCTCCTGGCTGAGGCGCGTCCTGGCCGACGATGGCCAGCCCGTATTGCGAGCTGGTGGGTATGACTGGCGCGCAGCCTAGAGACGTGCTCGAAGCGTTGTAGAACACATCGTCTTTTGAGAAGGTGTCTTCAGAGAAACTAGGTGTCTCGTTCTCTAGATCGGTGACCCGCGATATGTCGTCGGTGTGAGATTCATCTAGGTCGTCGGCGGAGTCCTCGCCCGGGTCTGTGCTCACTCGGGAGCCGACAGTCACACTGGTGATCTGAAATGAAGATATTTTCCGTGGGTTATGGGCGGCCTGCAGAGTCGTTGGGTGACTCACACCCTTCTCCGACTCGTTCAGTCGAAGAGATTCACTTGTTGTTCGATGAACGACGTTGTTATATTTGTTTTTCTCACTATTTTTATGTGACTTTTGAATGAGATTGTCAGCCATTATGCCGTCCGAATCGAATGACTATCTAAAGAAAATTTCACTGTTTGATGGTTTCAAAGACATCAAATAGACTTTTCAATCACAGTAGTACACGATAGATTAAACCATTTTGCACTCACAATTTCACAAACACTTTATTTTGGCTAAACGAGTCCGTAAAATCCATTAGTAAACACACAAAGTTGAAAATTTGGCTGAGAACATCTTTCAGACGGCAGCAACATGGCGGCCATTTATGCGCAATGCACTATGGTTGACAATTCGCAATAAACTAAAGACAATCTAGACCAGGGGTGTAGTTGTAAAGAGAGTAACTAGGTGGCAGCAGTTATAACAACAAAGATTTGTAAATCCATTGTATAAATCAAACTTAATTTCTTAAGACATGAGAACGCTGGTTTTAATTATAATTTGGCTAAATATTTCTTTAATAAAATACCAATCATTGCCATAGCATTGCAACAGAGTCGTAGGCGTGGTCATTTCAGTTAGAAAACAGTATTTACCTGCTGCTGAGATGTTAATTTTGAGGTAGTAATCGGTTTATTCCTTTCATTAGGTATGTAAGAAGTATTTATGTATGTAGGTAATATCTGTTCGTTAAAAATAAATTAGATCAACGTTCAAGAAATTACGAATTATCACCAAACCCCTTGTTCTGCTACTGGCTACTAGATGTCACTGCATTTCTCTTCAATGAAATCGGCTACTCAGTACCAAAACTTATGAGAACGAATAAATACATTATTGTAACAGTAATTTGGTTCATATATTGTATATACAGAGTGTAACAGAAAGGTGTAGACAAACTTAAGGGGGTTGATTGATATGGGCATCTTTTTGGACAACTTTCACAATGAAACTGATTTGATCTGAGCAACTTTTATTTTCAATTCTCCAAAAATTAAAGTTGCTCAGAACAAATCGGTTTCATAGTGAATGTTGCTCAGAATGATGTCCATAATAGTCCCCCTATAATATGACGACACCTTTCTGTTACATGCTGTATAATTATTTTCCTAAAATGTAATTATTTAAATAAGTTTAGAGTGATATCTCTGGAATTATTTCCTCCATCGAAGACAACAATAACATCGGTATGTGCAGGTGGCGCCCCTACCGGTCAAGCACTGGTATTTATCAGTAGCCTGCGGAAAAACACTCGTTCTCTTTTGAAAATAAAGTCACAGGTTCAAATCCCATGAATAGTTTTGTAACCATAATTTTTTCACACTTTTCGATACCTAATTCCATACTCAATATGTTTTAAATATTTTTTCACTCATCGTACTTCCTTTTGTACTTTAAGGGATCCGTAACCAAAGATGGAAGTCTCTAAAGCTATACTCGAAGTCCCACGTGGAGGGAAAGCTTCGTAACTATTGTAGATAGGACATTTTACTGAAAGAAGACTTTATTTTATAAAAAAAAAACTGCATTCAAGGATTATTTAAATCGCCTGTTTTTAGTACGATTCGAACCCGCCAAATGTGGAAAAAATAAATAGCCCTGCACTTTTACGATACCGATCTAAAGACATCTTTTTTGTCTAAGAAACATGATTGTAATAGTGAATTTAATACTTTGTTTAGGAAAGGTAAAGGTATCAGGGTATACATGTCATACTATGTTTAGTCTATAAGTACTGCGATTTTTAATTTGAGGCCAGAAATGTAAACAAACAACTGTCATTTTCTAGAACAAAACCGTTGACTTTGACATTCTTTATACTTTTTGTACTGCATAATGACAGTTGTTTGTTTACATTTCTGGCCTCAAATTAAAAATCGCAGTATAGGATCGATATTTCACGGTTTGGTTGATGGCCGAAAAAAAATTGGCACCACTGTTACACACATTGTCTTGTCGCCCCTCATTCTCTTCCGCTTTTCGATTTCCAAACCACGGCTAAAGAAGATATTCACTTCAAAGGTTTATCGACGTCGACATTTACTTTTTATTTTATTGCTTACTGCAGTTTTCATTTGAGTTCGCTGTCGCTACCTTTACCTAAACCCTTTACTAAGCTTCTGGAGCGATTTGGATGCGGTTTTTTGCATTAGACGGCTAATATCAGAGCAGGATCTTAGGTTGTTTTACGGTTGTAGACCACTAGCGGGCGCTGCAGCAGCTAGGATGGTGGACACTTGAGAGTTTAGTTTTAACCAGTTAGTTATAACCAAGCCTTAAGGTTGAAAATCTGGTGGAATGTAATTAAGGGTATTTTTTTTCACTTCTCATGCTCTAAAAGTTCGTCTTTATGTTGTGCGTAGGCAACATAAAGTCGCTTTTTTACTAAGATAATCAGGCCCAACAGCCACACGCACAATAATCAGGCCCAAAAGCCACACGCACAATATCGGGCCCAACAGCCACACGCACGATAATCAGGCCCAACAGCCATATGCACAATAATCAGGCCCAACAGCCACACGCACACTAATCAGGCCCAACAGCCACATGCACAATAATCAGGCCCAACAGCCACACGCACAATAATCAGGCCCAACAGCCACACGCACAATAATCAGGCCCAACAGCCACACGCACAATAATCAGGCCCAACAGCCACATGAACAATAGTCAGGCCCAACAGCCACACGCACAATAATCAGGCCCAACAGCCACACGCACAATAATCAGGCCCAACAGCCACACGCACAATAATCAGGCCCGCAACAGCAAAACGTCGCAGAATAAAGTTGTTATTTTATTTCATTTGCTTTAATTTATATCACTTACTTGAGATGTCTATATTTTTGACCGGTTGTTCTCCTCTATAGAGGACCGTGAGAGTGACATAGGCTAATAATTTTAGTAAAAACTCAATAGGTTGGATTTAAGATCAAAATGTGGTAGACCGAGCGAGCAAAGCGTCTCGATTTCAGCTTGGGCAAATATGCTATGGTGTGTATCGATTTCTGTCCGGATTTCTTAGCGGCTGTTCTCTCTACAGGTCGCATTTTTCAACCAATGCTCGTGAAATTTTGTAAGCAGGATTGATAATACGGTATTTGATAAGGTAGTTAAAAAAATCTAGAAACGTGTCTCAAGCTGAACCTATTTCAACAAAAACGTTTGACAATATCAGAATTGAATATTTCCAGCTGTTGTATTTTATAAACTCAATTTTGTGTTAAAAATTCAGCATTTGACTATGACGGATCTGAAAGATTGGACCTCGTTGAAGACACAATCTTTCTCGGAATCACTATAGATTCGAAACTTCAATGGGGTCCTCACATAACTAATCTCGCACGAAGACTTAGCTCAGCCGCTTTTGCGGTCAGACAAATCAGATACCTTACAGATGTTGAAACTGCCAGATTGGTTTACTTTAGTTATTTTCACAGTATTATGTCTTATGGAATATTGCTCTGGGGGAGAGCAGCAGATATAAATACGATATTTTTCTTACAAAAAAGGGCGATCAGGGCGATATATCAATTAGATGCTAGAGAATCATTAAGAGAAAAATTCAAAGAAATTAATATACTTACGCTTACCTGTCAATATATATGAGAGAATATCATGCATGTAAGAAAAAACATAGCTTTATTTAAAATTGTAGGTGATAGCCATACAATTAACACTAGAAATAAAAATAGGTTAGCACTACCATTATTTAGACTAAGTAAAGTAGGCACATCATTCATGGGGCACTGTATTCGCTTCTACAATAAAATACCACAGGAATCATTGACCCTTCCTGAAAAGAGGTTCAAAAACTATGTTAAAAATGAGCTGATAAGAAAGTCCTATATATATTCAATAAAAAAAATGACTGACTCTGACTCTGACGTCACATGATTGAATTTCATAGAACTCGTGAACAAAATTACCGTTTTGATAGTTTCTAAAAAACATCTATTTTGACTAGCAGTCAAATACCGTATTATATGGAACATTTTTGTCGATTCAGTTTTTGGATTTTTTTCAAAATGTCAGAAATTTGGGGTTGAAAGTGTAAAAATAACACTACAACTCAAACGGCTTAACAGATTTTAACAAATCGTTGGATTTGTGGAGACCGTTTGATTGACAAAGGCAATATAACTGTAGTGAAAAGTCAATAGGTCATCGATATAAATACTATTACTATTACTATTACTATTCAAGTCTGTGCAATAGGTTGGATTTCAGATCACAAATATAGCTTACAAAGTTATTGGTGCGGCAACTATCTTACTCTTTATACGTAACCAGGTATTCATAAGTTTGTAAGAAAAGTGTTGAAAGAAAATGCAGTCGGGTTATTTGTTTTTATTGCTTTTTATAAAGTACTTGTTCATCCGATAAACTTCAAGGGGTCGGTCGGAGGTGTGGGGTTGAAAAATAATGAAAAAAAAAAACGCGTTTTTGCTTAGCCGATTGCGAGGTCTACAGCTACAGAGCCACTAGTGTAAATAAACTAACGTAGCCCATTAATGTACCCAACGAGGGGCACAGGCCTTTACTCAGATTCGAGTAAGATTAGGCCATTCACACTACGCTGGCTCAGTACAATATTATTCAAACAGTCAATAATACAGAATTATTGACTGGTTGCGTCTCCGTCTCAGCTTGGGCAAAAATGTTTTGGTATGTCCGGATTAGTGGCGATTTCTGTTCGGATTTATAGCTGTTCTCCTTTACAGGTCGCATTGGTGGGGACAATTACGGGCTATATTTAATTTAAGTATAATGCCTAATGAAGTACGTGGTAGGTCTGTAATAAGTTTTTTGTATCAGTCTGTAGTTTTTCTAATCATGGTACTCGTAGAAGGTAGGTGTACGAGTATAGGCAGGTACACAAAAATATAGTTAACTTCTCTTCTTAACAGATGACTTAGATGACTATTTAATCGTTTTTCTAATCTAAAAAGAATAATGTTTAAATAATCGGCGAATTAATAAAATAACACTTACGTTTCGCTGCGGCCCAAATCTGGAGAATTCACCGAAAATATGCCCGCACCAAGCGCAACGTTGGGACTTCTGGGACTAATGGCGTACATCCAGACTGCGCACCCACCCCGGCCATTATCCGCAAGGTCTCCATCACCAGACGATTTAACAGGCCCACCAATCGCCGTGACACTTCTTAAACGAAGGTAATTTTCAGTTATTCGTAAATTGACGTCCCGCGCCACGTCCGCTAGAATCAGCGCGAGCGCAGTCGCCCGAGAGCGCTGCAGTGCAACCTGGGCCCGCACTCTGCCTTACACAAACACCGACGACTTACACCTGCGACCTGCGCCTACGACGCCGCCGCCGCTCAGTCGATAAGGAACAGCTCGCGGGGACACATGCAGCCGACAATGTAAATTGCACCGTGACATCATGCCAAGGTCTGAGGAGGACGATTCTAAAAAGAACAGTGATGACGAGATGGAGGACGATTGTGAAAGCACCCGGGAGCTGGGACGGGTTGCGAGACTGATGGCCTGGCTGGGCATCAACCCCAACCTGGTTATGTTAAAAGTGACTCTTTTTGTGATGTATGGCGCCACCGCGTCGCTTCTGCCCTATCTGACCATCCACATGCAGAGCATAGGACTCACAGTACCGGAGATTTCGTTTGTGTATTTAGCCTTACCATTTACTACGTTTCTAAGTCCGCCGATCACAGGTACGTTATACATACTTTTATTTTTATGGAGAAATTACTCGGCATGTCGTGAAACTGATGTGAATGTCTTTCTAGGTTTCTTGGTGGATCGTTTTGGGGAATATAAACCGGTTGTCATAACCGCTCTGATCCTGAACGCTGCTTTTCATCATTCGTTACTTCTGATCCCTCACCAAGAAATAGCTGGGGTGATGCCGTCAGCGTACGTAATGCGGCATCCAACCAAGAAAAGTGTGGAGGTAATTTTGTAACCTTTGTTTCGAAATAGACAATAAAAAGTGTAACATCGCAGCAAAGACGTGAACTAACCTAGCGCGCTCTAAGGATTTGAACAAATCGGCGTCATCCGGCCTCTGATCAAATTATCCCGAGTTATCATTACACGGTTTTGTCATTGAATTAGAAGCGGGAATTAGCGAAATTTATGCAGAGCAGTCGCCAGCAGGATGCAAATCCTGTCATATCATAGCTCAGGAAATTGTGAAACATTGGCAGCCTCAAGATTTTAAAATAGTCAGTCTTCAAGGTCATGCACCTCATTTGAATGATGAGAATAAATGGCCAAATTATATGTCCCCCTCGAGTGGTCAATGTTCATTGCTTTAGATTTATTATAGTTCATAGAGAAGAGCTAGATCTCATTCGAGCTACCTACCAGAAAGTGACTTACACTTTTTAAAATTCTTATATTTTTCTGTCTCTATGCTCTACGAAATGCTGGTTATTTTAATAAAATCTCATGACGTTGATACCAATTCATGTCTATTTCTCCAAAGATCTGGTGGAGTCCATGTCCAAGCCGAGAGTGCCCTGATGAGGATGAGCAGGTAGACTTTGTCCTGGATCGATGCGTCGACCACTGCTTGCTGTCGAAGCCTGAACCTACAGAAGGTCCAACCATTGACGTGGATGACGACAAAGACGATATTGACATTCATCTCGGCACCAAGTATAAGCATCCGTCTAATAGTACTGGGTTCGTATATAATAATTTTTTGTGTAAAAAAAGCAGTATTTGGCCCTTGAGGACTGATGGGCTAGTGACACCTTAGCTTAGGCCTTACTCAGTGTCAGGCTGGTTTGACCCTATTTATATAGCTATAGCTCGTTACATATTCCTCTGCCAGAACATCTCTAAAATGGGACGACTTATAGATTTACTAACATACAAGGAGATACGAGTATAAATGAATATTGCATGGTACTCTGTGATAGTTACGAGTGTATTTCTGTGTATCTAATCTACGTGTTACGTTATAAAAGTTTACTGCTTAACAAACAATTGATTCAGCATTGCCAACAGAGAACTTTATTGCCCCGTTGATCCTTCCGAGGACTTCGACAAAGACTTCTTCAAACATAGTGAAGCGTCAAACTCGGAAAAACGGAGAAACAGAGAACTCAAAAGACATAACTTTGCTCTGAGAAACACTCGAATTGTTTTGTTAATTTAAAGTAAAAAGCTACAACCTACCAGTACATTTCGAAAAACAGTTTCGTATCTTGGGCAGCCAGAGCCACATCATGGTACACTCAAGGTGTGACACAATAATTTAGTATTAAGGTGATACGAAAAAAAAATGGGGTTTTTTCGAATCCATTTACTCCACCATGAAGTCATCTAAATGTTTGATTTTTGGGTTAATGTTTATTGAGTATTTGATTAAGATTTTCACTAAAGGGAAGCGCGATAGCATGAAATTTTCTCGATAGAATTTAAGTACGAAAACATCTCTAAATTGTTTTATTTTTTCCTGTAATTCTGAAATCATAACTAATTGCATTGTAGAACTGAGTTCAAAATGTAGTATGTATTTTCAAAATCTCCTAAAAAAACTTTTTAACAAAATAGCGTAGTTTATTTTTAAACAAATTTTCAGTGGTACGTTTTTTCATTTTTTCCCGATTTCGTCCCTCTCACACTTCTTCTTTCTTTCCGCCTGGAGTAACGGGGACCTTTGCACAAACGAGGTAGCGCCTATTTGATCCCTACCCCTAGCTTTGAGGATCGGTGTAGTGAGTGTAGGTTTTACCAAATGTTTCAGTTCTTACAACATGACAGAAGATGACTACAATGACGATGCAGCATTCTTTCTGGTAGAAGTTCACGACGATTTGGGTGACCCCTCAGAACAACTGGGAATAGAAATGGAACGGGTGAGACAACCAATGATAAAGAACGATACAAAACCAACATATCGCCACGCCTTTTCCCATACGGGCCTTTTTCAATAATCCATTAAATAAATTTAATTTCATTAATTAATTATGCGTGACACGGGGCTAGCCCATCGCCGTTGCACAGCCGCATCACAGCTATGGAGATTAAAGGTTTCCTCACTATGTTTTCAGTCACCGTTAGAAACGTCCGTATAATGTACTTATGCCATTGGTACTCCATGGTCCATGTACATGGACAGCACCCGATTCGAACCCACATCTTCTACGTGAGACGCGAGCGTGAAATCCCTTGACCCCGTGGTTATATTTCTAAAAAACGATAATGAAATATAATATGACTTTGTCAAGAGATAACTACTAAAGACACATTTTTACATTACATTATTACTATATTATAGTAGTTTATGCGACTGATACATAATGTTTCTCTCTGCTCTGCACTTGTTTAGTTTGTTTAGTAGTACCAACTTCACAGACAAATTAGGGGCGGCACGCAGGCGGGCGTCGGCGTTCGAAATTTGAATGTCATAATTGGTCGAAAATATATACATTATCGTCATAATGTATCAATATTCAAATAAGAAATGAGTTTTTACCAAGTAGTACATTATGCTGGTCGTAACATGCGGTTTTTGGATGCAGTAAAGAGGGTTAATGATATGTGTGTAGATAAATAAATAAAACTGTCTATTTGGTAACAATAATACATGTAATATTTATCGAATATTTATATAGTTTGCTGTAAGAGATCTCAAGTTAGATAGACATAAACTCGCCTTTGTCGTAAAAGCGTTCTCCGGGTTTTACAAATTGATTATTTTCAGGAATACCTATGTTATGTTATTTTCAGGACGACAACGAAACTATAACAGATTTCAAATCTCGGTTTGGGGAAGCTCTATTAATAGCTAGTGGTGTGAACGTATCAGCTCTAGACAAAGAAGATCTGAGATGTGGCGGACAAGTGATGTTTCACAATATGACAAAACTGTCGCTGTTAAGACTAGAAACCTTGTCTGCCGACTGTATCGTACAGAAATGTGATTTCAGGTAGCACTCTACTGAATATATTTTAATGCGTTTAATACTTAGATAGGACTGTTTGTAAATAAACGACTTAGTATTATCTAAAGTATACAAATGGTAGCAATCAACAGGTGATTTCATTGGAATATTACAGGAAAGGCGGTCCCGATATCTGCCCCCCTGATTACAAGGAGAGCGATGACAAAACATTCTACATATACTTCTTCATGAGATTTATGGGGACGATCATGTTGTCTGCTGGCGTGACCATCATGGACCCTATTGCTCTGACAATGATTCAGAAATACGGCGGGGATTTTGGAAGGGAAAGGCTATTCTCGAGCATCGGAATGGCAATATTCTCTCCCATCACAGGCTTGCTTATAGATATGAGGAGCAAACAAGTCGGTTAGTAATACTTATACTCTTATTTTGAAATCATTATCTGTAATGTCAATAATGTCTACTTAGTTGATGTTTACATCGAGTTGTCTGTTCGCAGGCTACACGGACTATTCAGCTGCATTCTACACCTACGATATTCTGCTGCTGCTATCTGCTGGCACGGTGGCGGTAATGCCTCTTGGGGCAAAGTTGCCTGCGGATAATCTGGTCCATGATCTCGTGAACATCATCAAAATGCCTCACGTGATAGTCTTCATATTCTTCCTGTTTGCATTGGGAAACTTTTGGGGATTCATAGAATCTTATCTCTTCCTTTATTTGAAGGAGTTGGGAGCGCCTAATTACTTGTTGGGTAAGAATTTCCCACACTGTTTGGATTTATTTATTCTTAGCTGCAATTGGTGCGCTATCAGAGCCTTCAACGGATGTCATTACACTGATAGACTTTACACATGATTTTCACACCTTAAACGATTTAAGTACCTAGAAGGAAGTGTCTTGTCGAGAATCCTCAAAACCTACACAGTTACAATTTAACCCATTATTATGATTATATGTGTCCAGTCTCCACCAAGAGTGCTTTTTATCTCATCCAGGAATAACCGTGACCGTGGGAACGTTGAGCAGTATCCCGTTCCTCTACGGAGCTGATGCTATCACAAAGCGCATTGGTCATGTCAATGTCATCATCATTGCATTCTTCTCCCACGCGGCTCGGCTTGTGGGTTACTCCTTTATCGAGTAAGTGCACCTGGTTATGATCAATTGGTATCTTATATAAATGGAGACAGATGACTTTAGAATATTTTGTCTGTACTTTAGTTTAGAAAGATTTATCCTCGCATCATTTTGCATTACTAATTCAAGTTAGGCTTTCCGCACATTCAGCTACGCCACTGGGACTGCGACTCCCCATACTTCATAGTCACTTTTGAGTTGCATGTTATTTTTTATGCATATGAGTTGCGTCGCAGTTACTTTGCGGTCCCATAGCTTGCGGAAGGCCTTATGATTGTTAGAGATTAATCAATGATCGGTTGATTTGATTCATGATAGATTCAGTTCCATTTAGTAAGGTGTTATTTTTTTTTGTTGTTGGGCTCTAGGGATCCCTGGTGGTGTTTCCCGTTCGAGGCCCTGGAGTCACTGTCAGTCCACCTGATGTGGGTGGCTGCAGCAACGTACTGCGCGATGCTTGCCCCGAAGAATCTGCTGGCTACTTTGATCGGCGTTCTTGGGATGGCACATTTCAGTCTCGGTAAGATTCCGATTTGCATAGAGATAAACTGGTGTTAGTAAAGTTTTGACTTGACTACTGTATTTTATTTATTTTGAGCAAATGGGAATATACGAGTACAATAAAAAGTCCTTAACTTGGACCTCCACTGGTCGACTTGAGGACTTTTTCTGTTACACGACAACATTCATATTGCGACTTTCACAAAAAAAGGTGAGAAGGTCTTCTATCAATGTCTGCTGCCTACTTGGTGTGCAGTAAAAAGCAAGGACATAATACACCCACACCGCACCGCACTTCATACAGTCATCAAATTTGAATTATTTGTATGAAGTTCTATGTAAATGAAGAACCTCATGCATGCGGTTGGAAAGTCCTGAACAAAATGGGTTCGGCAGTTTGCAGGTTTTGTTGTATAATGGGCTTCCAGCTTTTTAGGGTTCCCTACTCGAAGGGTCCAAACGTCCTTCCGTCCGTCGTCTGTCAAACAGGTTTAACAACGTTAAAGTCTTCATTCTTATTGTCAGAGCTGTATGTCACGAGCTCCGTGGACAGGTTCGATTCCTGACCATGTACCAATGAGATAATTAATTTATCTTAAGTACATTATACGGACGTTCTAACTGTGATGGAAAACTCTGTGAGGAAACCTTCATTACTCCAAAGCTGCGGCGATGGGCTAGCCCCCTGTCACGCAAATTGGAGTATTGAATAACTGGCTCAAAGTGGGCACAGTTGTGCCTCTGCCACCCCATATGGGAAAAGGCGTGAAGTCATGTCATGTCTTATTGTCAGAAAGTCACACAAATTGTCAAAAAAAAAAGTTTTAAGGGGGCTACAGAGGCTCTTCTTTTTAAAAAATTTGCACCGAATAAATTTTTGTCTAGAGATCGGATAATCGGATGCATATTTACCTAATGTTGTGGTGTTGGCTATTATGGAATGCCCTTTTGTATCGAAAAAATCCCGCGATCCGGGAACGACCAATTTAGTGTTCTGATTATAGAATCGGATGCACATTTACCTATCTTATACTGCATAACAACATAACAAACAAAGTCAAGTTAAGTGAATAGACTACGAGTATAACAAGAATAATTCATGTAACTATTGAAACAAATTATTAAAAATTATTGTGATTGGTTAATTTTCATGCTTGCATCTATGCATCCGATTAGTTTATGCATTCCTGGGTTTCCTGGCATCACGGGTAAATTTAAAAAAAATATGTATTTTGAAAAGCGGCTTCCATAATTTTAATGTCAAAAATTAATTTTATGTAATAGTAGTTTATGTGACTGATACATAGTGGAGGGCATTAAAACTCGAGAGTGGGTTTATGAAACGAGCCGAAGGCGAGTTTCATAATAATATCACTCGAGAGTTTTAATGCCTAATTATGTACAGTTACATACACTAGTTTATCTACACTCATATCATAAGCTCTCTTTGATGTGTTCAGGAACCGCATGTTTGACTTCACAGACAAAGTAGGGGCGGCACGCAGGCGGGCGTCGGCGTTCGAAATTTGTCATAATGTTCAACATTCAGATAAGAAATGAGTTTTTATGTATGTATGTTATGTAGTTTAACATTATGCTGATCGTATCGTGCGGTTTTTGGACGCAGTAAAGAGGGTTTATGATACGTGTGTAGATAAATAAATATGCATCCGATTATCCAACCTCTGCTGATAATGTTTATTAAAACGTATATTTTACTAACAAATACCAATATTTTGATAAATCCGGTTTTTTTCTTTTAATTTCCCTTATTTTTAACCGACTTCAAAAAGGAAGAAGTTCACAATTCGTCTGTTTTTTGTGTGTGTTTGTTACGCGATTACTCCGTCATTTATGAACCGATTTTCATGATTATCTTTTAGTTGGTAGGTCATACTTTGGAGGTGGTCCCATATATTTTTTTATCAAAATTTATTTAAAAATTCATTCTTTTGGTGTGTGGGAAACCACAGCAACAGTTTTGATGAGCACTTTTCATGTATTTACACAGGCTTCATTCGCAGCCCTTGGCGAACTATAAGACATATTCTACATTTGTTACGGAATCCTAAATTTACGAAGTCCGACGAATTGCTTCTGGGTCCACACCAGGATTACCTGTGTCGTGGCAACCAGATACAGCGACGGCACGTTCACATAAACAGCCAAGACCTAGAGATTTTTGTTTTTTCCTACCCGTCCGGCACTCGAACCCGGAAACTCGATTGGGAGACAGAGCCTTGCACCGCAACGCCATAGAGGTTGTCGTTCCCATTTAATTCTCTTTTAATGCTCTTTCAGGCAGAGGCAGCGGGAGTTTCGCCGGCGGCCAGCTCATCGCGTCGCAGGGCACCCGCACCGCTTTCCTGATCATGGGCGCCATCGCTTTCCTGGGCGGGGTGCTATACGGAATACTACACTACAGCTGGCTGAGGAAGATCGTCATGACCGGAATGGGAAGAAGTATCGAGCAGGATAATGGTGAGTAAGATGACTTTGAAAATAATTAAATCCGCAAACCTTACACCTACGGAGCTCCAACTTGGTTTTTGACTGACATCCAAAAGTTTGCCAGCAAAATATGGAGCGCAATATTGGGGGTCCGGTTGCTGGATCGAGTCCGGAACCCCGAGAGAGGAACGCTCGAAAACGAAAATCAAAGACGTAGCAGAAAAAGCGACTGGGCCGGCCACATTGCTCGTAAGCAACCAGACCGATGGGCCAAACTAACTGCAGCCTGGGTCCCGAAAAGCCGCCGTAGAAAACGTTGGAGTGACAAGCTGCAGACCACAAGAATAACTGGTGGGCTGATGCCCAAGATCGAGATGCGTGGAAGAGGAGAAGAGAGGCCTTTGCCCAACAGTGGGATGATGTAGGCTGGTAATAATAATAAAACAACCAGTCAAGCGCGGGACTGACTCGCTCACGAAGGGTTTCGTACTTCGAATAAGAAGTCTTAAGGACAAAAGTATAATAAACCGATAACAAAAAAAATATTTCTGAATTTGGTTTTGATAGCAGTCCCTACAGATTGCGGATCTGACCGGTGATATTTGAATGATGGTGATCTGGTAATTCGCAGGGGCAGGGATATTAAAACGCGTCACTTGTATGAGAACCATCTTTAAATTATATAATCTCATGAAGTATTTTTTTTGCTGTAGCAGCAACAGAAATACACATTCTGTGAAAAATTGCAACTCTCTAGCTATTATAGTTCATGAGATAGAGCCCATGGACGGGCATGGATGGTTCGGCCAAACAGCGGAAGCTTAGCGGAATTGTGTCCCATATGGCATCCTAATCTCATCATCTATAAGCAAAAACTTTGTATTTATAATTTAGAGGGCGTATTTAAAAGGAGAAAGGAAAATTTGCAACCATTTCCCAGTCTCATTTCTTCATTAACGGCAGCTTGTTTCCGCTCACTGTAGGGTAGAATAATCCTTCTTTAAAATAGGCAATTCATTTGAACTTTATGTAGTTTGGATCTTCCGCTATGAACTCTGTCTACGAAAGAGACAGTTTCTGTCCTTTCTTTCAATGAGGTTAAATTATAATTTATCACGACGCTATAGCGAAAATACATATTAAATTAATAACAAAATTCAGTGAAAAGTTCCAGAAAATCATTAAATTGTGAGATATTACTTCTATCGCTTGCTACCGCGCTCGCAATATCGCGGTGGGACCGGCCGGGTGTGTCCGCATGTTGCGGAAATTTCAGGACCAATTTAACTCGGCATGCGGCAGTTTGTGAATCAAAATTAAGAGAGCGAAAATTAAACTAATTTTTGGTTAGCAGCGATACGTAAACTGTTGCCGCTGAGTCGGGCGTAACTTCACAAAACAACAGCGTATGTATAAATTATTATTTTATTATTTCAGATAGCGGCGAAGGTGACAAGTTAAACGGCGGTAGTGAGCCGATGAGGAAGGATGCAGAAACCATGATCTCGTTGGAGAGGCTGCATATGATCACACGGTACAACCCTCTGGGGTCATTGCACTCCCTGCCTCGTGGCTCCAGGGCTAGGGTCAGTATTATCATCATCAGCAGTTGTCACCTTTTAGGGAGCCCACTACTGATTGATGCAGATTGTTATCAACTCAGTCCTGTGCCACCCGCGATCATTGTTTAGGGGTTGTTTATAAACGTTGTAGATTTACTACTACGGATCTACATAATTATTATTTCTATTAGGTCTAAAAATTTGAAAATTTAGCCAGATATTCAATACCTACTAAATTTTGCGTGACGGAGCATAAGCCCATCGCCGCTGTTACGGAGTTGTGAAGGTTTCCTCA
Source organism: Argyresthia goedartella (assembly GCA_949825045.1). Lineage (NCBI taxonomy): Eukaryota > Metazoa > Arthropoda > Insecta > Lepidoptera > Argyresthiidae > Argyresthia > Argyresthia goedartella. The sequence goes on from OX463810.1 coordinate 38,583,779, forward strand.
CGATGTTTTCCAGCACCGTTAGAACGTCCGTATAATACTTAAGATAACATACTTACCTCGTTGGTAGTCATCACCAGGACAAGCATAAACTATATATTATTTTCAGCTCTCCCAAGGAGATATAAATGAGCTGTATCGATGCCGCAGTGGCAGCAATAGCCAGCGTCGCTGCAGCAATATTGAGATATCGCCCAAGACTCCCAGGGGCTCAGCATCCAAGGTCGACCTGCTCAAGTCCGCCCTGGAGATCAACCACAGCCAAAGAGGCCATATATCAAACCCTGTGCTGTCCAATAGATCTATCAACCCTTACAAGGTAAGGCTTCCCACCGTCATCGTAATCAGCCAGTCAGGGAGCCCCCTGATGAGTATAGGCCTCCTCACGGCACGCTATTCATCTCGGTCCTAACCACCGCACTATATGTAAATTTTATGAGAAATATATTTACAATACTGGAGTAGTAACATAGAAAGAAATGAGCCTGCATAACAAAGTGGAATCGTTGATTTTAGAATAAACACTACTGAACCTTGATTACAATACCGTGGAGTTCGACTATTTGCACAATATCATAAGACTATGACGTTATTGAAGCAAATTTATAGCGCAGATTAAGTACATTTGTTTTTATCTGACGAAGTACTAAGGCAGGTGTAAGCCTTAAAAAATCTACACGAGAAAAATATGATAAGAGGGAGATGTATATTACCTTCTTATGACGTCCATGCCATGAAATAGCATTCCATTAAACTTTAAATTAAACAACCTCCTTCATATTTTTAACCACGATCATTAGTATTTTTATACGGAATGTCGCATTAGGTGAATGAATGAATATTCTGTTGTTTTACAATCCCAAACTTGATTGCGGGGCTTTAGGTGGAACACACTACACATTACCTGCGTCCTACGTTTCCTTTTCATTAAGGCAGTTGAATATGGCGTCATCCCTTTAATTTTGAAGTTCATCATTGTCACGACCGATTGTGATTTATCATTTATTAACGTTACCCTAACATTCTCTTCAATAAACAGCTAGCCAACAGCGCACCCAAGCTATCTCAGAGTAAAAACATCTCCCAACCAATGCTTTCGGAGTTTGACCCTCGACGGCGCGACTCCATACCTGAAGAGGCTGAAGAAGATAAACTGGCTGCAGCAGCCAAAGCCAAGCAACCTCCTAAGACACGAAGTGAACATCTGCCACCACCACCCACCTATTATGAGGCGATAAAAGAGAACCGTAAAAGTTGGCATTCTGATGATAGTACCCCAACTTAGGGCTCGCTTATTATGTAACTTATTACTTTTGATTTTGGATTTGCTAGAAGTTTGGAAGAAGAAAAGAGCACAGGTGCTGGGTTAAAAATAATTATGAAGTATTGTAAATACCATAATTATACAATGTCACATCGTCTGGTGCTGAACTGGGAACCAATAGCTGCATTCTGTTTCGTGTGTGTTGTTCATCAGGGAATCGCACGTATCAGAGGCTAACAGTTTTCCAAGAAAGAGCTATTTGTCTCTTCATAGTTTATTTTGTTGTTTGTTAAAATATTGATATATTAATTTTAAGAAAAGATTGAAAGCGTACTTCCTTTCTCTTCCGTAATTGGTATCATATTTATGTAAGTATATGTATGATATTTTATAGTTTATATATGTGCATGCAATCTATTGTATTTTATATAGTTGAGATATATATTTTATTTATCTTTTAAAAGTAATTTTCGCACCTGTACACAGTTTTATTGCGCACTAGGACTGACTTGTTGTTGACTTAAACACTCCTGTCTTGCCTAGGTTTTCTGGAAGAAATCTCTCTTTAGAGATAAGCTCGCCTTTGCCTATAAAATTTATTGTAACTGTCTGTTTATCTATATTTTCTGTGCAATAAAGAATATGAATGAATATATCCTGTTTTAAAGTATGTCATGTTATCATTTACTATTGGCTAGTATTTAATTCCACATCAAAAAAACTGATTTTCACAGCAAAAAAGGATCCGCAAAAACACTTTTGACGTTTTAAGTATTTTTGTTGTTCTTACATGTTCAACCTAATACGAAGGATAAAGGGGGCTTCGCTTCGCTTACCCCCTTTACCCTTCACCTAAGCTACCGTAGTATTTTGCCCTAATATTTGCTGTAAAATCAGTATATTTGCTGTGCAAATCAGTATTATTGATGTGCAGTTTAATATTTCCCTTTACTATTCACATATTTTGTTAAAAAGCCACGCCTTTTTAACAAAATATGTGGCATTCTAACTTTACCTACGTTTTCTTGTTGTTAAGATCAATGTTTTATTTTGTAAACGCTTTAATTAATTATATAAGTCATAGTTTTGTATCGCAAATAAAAATAAGATCTTAAGAATTTTGGTTTTTAATGTTAAGTTTCACAGGAGATGCAATATATCAAAGATAGCAACTATAACAATAACAGTGAAAATACCTATTAGGTAATCTTAAGATCTAAGTACAAAGCAAAACTTATCTTACATACATTTTGAGTCCGTGAAAATGGCCTAATATAGCATACCTATTTATCTAAGCACTTGCAATACCTAATAAATGCAGCCTTACAACTTAAATTGACTTCAAGTGGGACTCAAATACGAATCACAAATTTACGCCCTCACAATTCATAATTAAATTATTCCTTCGATGTAATAACAGATCAAAACATCTGCTATAATATGTATAATATTGATTGTGTAGAGTTTTCCACCCATTCCTTGTCAACACTGAACGATAGATAATGTGCCAAGAAAGTTTACTATGAGAAGACTTGGAAGGTATATGCACTATCTATTTAGCTTACATGCCGATGGCTTGCCTTCACGGAAATAAATTAAAACGATACCGACGTCTTATCTTGTCATAGTGATCAACTCATCATCCTTCTGATCCTTTAATATTAAGCAGGACACCCCCCTTAATCACGACCTCAATTGACCGAAAATAGGGAAGCTGCAGTTAAGATATTTATCACATTTAATAGCAATTTGAGACGGAAAAACATAAAAGACACACTTTTTGCTGGTAAAAATTACGAATTTAAAGTAACGTAAAACGGGGCGTGTTTTAAAACACCCTTGTCTAGTGCAGTCACATCAGTTAAATTGTCAAAACAGAAAAGTGGTGTAGAGCTATGCGGCAGCTTCCCTTTCCTTTTCAAAGCGCAAGATGGAGAAAGAGATTGACTATAGCTCTGTCTGTCCCTTACATATTTACTGTCTCTGTGGTAAAAACGGTCAACCTAGTACGTCATCGTAACTGTAGGTCCGTTTTCCTAACTGTCAACTAGCAGTTTGAACCCGCGATTATCCAGCTAATATTATAAATGTGAAAGTAGCGATGTTTGGATGTTTGTGTGTTTGTGCCTCAATCACGCTAAAACGGCTGAACGGATTTGAATTAAATTTAGCACAGAGATAGTCTACGAGCTAGATTAATATACAAAATACTTTTTATTCGACTGCACCGGAGGGGGGAAACGTTATCTCGGTTAATGATAATTCTTAGGAACACGCAGATGAAGTAATATGTTGTATTATGCTCGTGGTCTATTCGACATGATATTCCAGAAAATGGAAGCAAAAATACGATTACTGCAGGCTCTCTATTGAGGAGAAGAGTCAGTTTTCTCACACACAAACGTCAATCGGTCGGTCAACTGCGTCGGTTTTGATGTGGAGTTATTGAGGTGGCGTACTAATAAACATGATTGAGATGAAAACTGTGCATTACAGAACTTTACCAGTAGTATGCAAACAGGCCCAACCACCCTTCGTTCAGTCTGTACCATCATCAGGGCAGTTCTTCTGGTCAGTCCTTGTGAAGTAAGCTTTGCTCAGTCTGTTCTTGTCCAAGACTGCGTACGCTTTCTCGAAGACGCTAAGCGGAGGGTTTCGCTCCCTAGTGAGGATCCAAGCATTTTCTGGAATTTGAGAATAGAAATAGATAGTTTAGTAGGCAATTGGAAATGTTCGCTTCACGAACCAATTCCTTATGGGAGTCCCTTTGTTTTTTTTTCACTTTAAATTGCTGAAAGGAATTGGGAAAATACTTCCTGAAACTTGTACATGCAAACATTCGAACCCAATGTCACGGCCCGGGTATCCAAGATTTGTGAATGATGCATGATCTAGATGTATCACTCTCTACTATTTATCTCTATACTTTCTTAATCCCAGGTTCCAACAACAAATACTGATTGATGCACTAACGATACAAATATTAATAAACCAGCCAAGTGCGAGTCGGACTCGCGCACCAAGGGTTCAGCATAAATCGTTTTTTTTATGAAGCAGCTAAAAATTTACGGTATACGGATTTTGCTTTCATGCTGCTCGTGCAACGTCCTTCGAAGGACCTAAAACTCATGTTAGACTTGTTTACCGGACGTTTGAGTGGTTATGCTGTAAGACCTTGCTTTTTGCCAAATTCCATGATTGTAGGTCAGCGGGAAGTTCCCTAAAAGGTTTGATTCTCTTGCGAGTATCAAGCAAATTCAGTAATATTGTTACTTATTTCACGTGATCCCGAGAAAAAGGGTTTGACAGACGGACAGACAGACAGGCAGACTGAAATTAACAGTTTTCGGATTTTTCCCTTTCCCGGTGCTATAAGTCCTTGCTTCGTGCCAAATGGTATGATTCTAGGTCAATGGGAAATACCTCACAGGTTTTGATTCCCTTGCGAACATCAAGCAATTTCGGCAAAAATGTTACAAAAATGGCGGTATCTCTTGATGATTTTTTTATAACTTCAACACAGTTTAACACAGACACAAAATCACTAATCTAAATTAATTTCAACTTCATAACTCCACGCGTTCCCGAGAAAAAGTCTTGCGTCGGACGATAGACGGACAGAAGGCCAACGAAGTGATCATATACCAACGAAGGGTTCCTTTTTTCCTTTTAAGGTACGGAACCCTTAAAACCTATTGAAACTCGTACAATACAATAATATGAATGCGTGCATGTCGTAATGCAGGACAGAAAATTGTGATCTGAATATGTTACTGTTGAGACTATACTGGTTGTCTGACCCAATTTATCCAACTATTCAATTCAGGTCAACTACTGGATACAGTTATTTATGATTCAGTATCAGGTCAATGTTGCTTCACACGTTTGTCCTTTAATGTATTTAAATAGGTATTTGCATACAGCGAAATATTTTTCGTTCACAAATGTATATTTTGTATATAATCAAGGGTAGCCAAAGTTTGGAGCCAGGTGTTAAACAACATTAGTGATCAAAATATTGATAAGGCTTATAAGTAGTATCTGTGTCCGATGACTTAAGCATCTGATATACATCCCAGTGCTCGTGACTATAGTGTCCAATTCAGATGGTATCAGAGCACATGTTGTGTTGCTGTTGGTAGCGCGTCTGCGCATAAGCGATCATAAACATTATCTTGTAAACAACCCACACAATTCTTTAATAAAGAGAGTTTGTAATTGGCCAAAGAAAAGTATACCTTTTTGTCTTATTTGTATCGTATGTGCTGTAAACTCTGTAATCAGTAAATATACAAAATAAAACCCGATTTCTTACCAAGATGAAACAGTCCAAAGTCGTTGCAAGCCCAAACCACCGAGTAGCTCTCGTAATCTGTCTCCACCACCCAGTATGGTGCTGCAAAGTTGAAGGGCACAGTTGGGAACCGAACTGCCAGTTTCCCACCATCCGACCTAGATACCTGGTTGGCCTCGCCCTGAATCGTTGATTTGATACCGGTCCTGGAAAGGGCGACATGGACATCTTGTAATTATTCTAGTCTAACATTGACAAAAAAGGGTAAATATTACATATCACTTCTTTATCACGGATGTACTCCTCGAGAATGGCGGTGAGTTGCTGGTAGAAATAAGGGTTTCTACAGCGGGATTGCTTCCATCCACCACGGTTGAGCTGGCTCGGTAGCCAAATTGTTCTGCCAACGCCCCCTATGGTCCAAGGCCAGTTCCCCGATACAGGGGATACAAAGCCTCCGGTGTAAAAAGGAGAAATTATTTATCATCATCATGCCTACTTCAGCCCACTGCTGGGTAAAGGCTCTGCGAAAGTATGCCATGGGTTATGGTCTACTGTTTTCTCTTTCCATCTATTAGTTCTATATTTTCATTATATTAGGTAGCACGGCTTGTTAAACTCCAATACGGTCCCATCCGGAAAAAAGCATGGAACTTGGCATACGTGTAGCTTTTATAAATGTTCTTCGTACATACATACGTCTTGTAAAGCCAATACCAAATTTCATGCTTTTCCGGATGGGACCGATATTGACATACGTGTGAGCTAACATGTCGTACTTTATGGCACGGTAAATAATAGGTAAAATTATATGAATACTTATGCGCAAAGGCGAGCTTATATCTAAAAAGAGACTTAATTAAGCACAAATCAACAGGACAGGACAGTCTATTGCTTGGAAGGGCAGTGTACATATTTCCATGAGGAAACTTATTGTTTGTTCTGAATGTGCCGACTGTGCACGTACAAAGGGTCACTTACAAACCACTAAGCTGTTGATTCATGACACCAATCACACCGTTGTCCTTCTCACTATAAAGTGCCGTTATACAGCGACCGCCGAGCTCGAAGAAAGCGAAGTATCTCTCCGCCTCATACCACTTGCCCAGGTACTGGAATGAGAAATTAAAAACTAACTTTAAAAAACATCCAAGACCTAGTCGTATTTTTTTCTCTCTATCCCTAGGCGTGGATCGTGGATAAACCGGGACCTCTTGCATGGTATGCAGAGCCACAACCACAGCGCCACAGAGGTCGTTTTATATTAACGGGTTAAGCCACATAGAAATACATGGGTATTGTTACTTCTTTTCATTTCTTTTGATTCTATTAATTCCTCCTTTGTGAATCATACCATCATAATAGCAACTATACATGCCAGTTTGTTGCAAATATTCTAGGTGCATGACTGAGTAACACAACGGAAATTGCAATAATTTCATCTCGCGTGTTCGTAAAATTATAATTTTTGATATTTAACTGGGCGCAGCTCTTTGTATAATAATTTGTAATCATCACTGTATCATTGAATCTTTAATAGCTAGCGTTAACTTCATATTCATACACATATTACAACAATGTCAGCATCATCATACTCAGCCGACATCGACCCACTGCTGGGCATAGGCCTCTTCTCCAAAGCGCCAATCTCCCCGGTCCTGTGCCAATCGCACCCATTGGGTTCCCGACGACTTCACGATTTCGTCAGACCATCGGACTGGTGGTTTGCCCACTGGCCTTGTTGCTACCCGTGGCCACCACTCTAGCCTAACCAAGTGTCCCGCTCATCTCCACCTCAATCTCGTTAACCGTTTGCCTACATCTGCGAACTTCGTTTTTTCCGTCGAATTTCGACGTTTGCCACGCGGTCAACGAGAGAGATAACCAACATGGAACGCTCCATCGCTCTTTGTGCTACTTGTATAGTATGCACATTATGCTTTGTGAGTGTCCATGTTTTGGCTCCATAGGTAAGGATGGGCAAGACACGTTGGTTATACACCATGGACTTCAGGCATTGTGGGAGTGAGGATTTGAAGACATCACTTAGTATCCCGAAAGCAGCCCACAATAATCCGACGCGTCTTTTGATCTCCTTCACCTTTGCACCTCGATCAAAGGATAAACGATGTCCAATATAGACGTAATCGCTGACCACCTGTACGGTGTCATTACCAACAATTATGACCTGCACATTTAGTGGGCGATTCGTCATGATCTTGGTCTTGGACATGTTTATCCTGATACCGACTTTTAGGGAAGCTTCGTGCAATTCTGCAGGCATTTGTTGGAGATCTGAGACGCATTCGGCGACGAGAATGAGTTTAAACATTACAACAATGTACTTAACATAAATTAATTATCTCATTGGTACATGATCAGATCCGGATTCGTAGGACCGGGCTGCTAACGCTACCGTCGTAAAAACCCCTCCAACAACCCTCACTAAGCCAGCATCATGGATTATGGCTCAATCTTACACGTATCCGTCTAAAGGCCTCTCGGTGGAGACATTAATGCCTAGCTTTATTATATTACAACAAATACTGGTTCGGATAATAGCTATTTGAACCCCTAAAACGAAACCCAGAGTTCCACGATCATATTGTTATTTTTGACAATGGGTCAACGAATCAATAAAACTCGTTTTTTATTGGACCGATTAGGGATCAAAGGCCATCTTGCAGAAGCATTTTAAAGGCGCTAAATGGAGTTTAAACGCAATATAAATACAACGCGGCCATGTTGAGTGGGAACCTGGCTGACAGGCAATATCCTTGCCATGCTTGACCATGTAACTTGGCACTTGTAAGTTTTAAACTGCATTTTGCGGCTGTCAAGAGCATGCTGCAAGCCGGCCTAAGTATAAACTATCATGGATGACTGGGAACAACCCCAGGATTGTGGAGAATGGCAAGGGTTCTTACTCGATTCCTAAACTAGTGGTTCTGTGAGAACAGTAGACCTCGCGAGCCCTTTTAACCATTAGAATTTTGATGAACGATGATGAGTCAGTCATTGATAAAATGTCGGAACTTTGAACTTTTGGGAATTTGCCTATTTAAATTGTGGCCTATTATTCACAGAAATTCAGGTGTCTAGCTTTATCGACAAGATAGTTACAGAGGGGTCGATAACACCCTGAAGTGCTTCGCATTCCACTCGCTACTATTGGATTTTTTTCGCAACATCTGGTGTGGAATGGTCCTTAGAGTGCCTATCGAATTTGATTGAAATCCGTCGATAAATAATGCTACAGCTAACTTCCCCCTTTCCCCCCCTATTTTTTCCCAATCAAAAATCGCAATCAACTAAAAAATAATAATTAAGGAACTTGTGTGTCAATTTTCGTAAAATCGGTTAAAAAATGCGGCCTGAGGCGAAAACAGACACACGGTCAAAGGCATTTGGGCAATCTCGAAACTAGACGCTTCGTTCGCTCGGTCAATAAAGGCTTGTACCTAAAGCACTGTAAGTTTAGCCTGTATGTCGTACTAGGTGGATACGACACTGTGCGCCTTACCACAAAAAAAGAAACTTCTGTTCAACACTTGTTTAAAAACAAAAACGTATGGGATTTGACGATTGTTTTGAGGTTAAACGCTGTTTAATATTTTTTGTGGTAACACGGTGTGGGTTTAAATTCTGGCTCACCCGGTTAGGATTGAAGTCGGCTTGCACGGATACATCAGGGCAGGCACCAAACACTGGAACCTGGGCGAAACTCAGCCGGACTCCGCATAGAAATACGACAATCGATCGTACCACTGACATCTGAAATGTTTTCTTTTATAACACTCGAATCGAATTTTTTATAACAATCGAATTTAAAACTAAGGTTTTTGGTTAAAAATCGAAAACCATAAAGCAAAACCAAACTTACTAAGGAAAATAAGGGAATGTGTGGCTATATAATTTGATTCATTGGTTGACAAAAATTAGAAGATTCATGGATTAGGTATTTTTCCAAATCACGGTTCAATTATTCAGTAATTTGTCAACAGATTCTACATTACCGTGAATAACACTCAAAAGGCCTTACTTCTGACACAAAGGTCCAAATTTAAACATAAACATTTACATACAGGCACATACATTGCTTCTGGCCCCACGCTAGGATACCCTGTGTAGTGGTAACCAGAAACAGCGACGTTACAAACATATAAACATCCAAGACCTGGGGATTGTTTTTTTTTTCTTTACCCTCAGCCGGGGATCGAACCCGGGACCTCTCGCATGGTAGGCAGAGCCACAACCGCTGCGCCACAGAGGTCGTGTTGACCATAGGGTCAACAGCATCTGTGATTGTGATTCACAGTTATATTTCGGACCACTTTGCAATAAACTTTAAGCTTCTTTGCATTTAACTTTAAGCTTCATTATCCAACAAGAGAGATTCATAACTGTAACTATATTCTTAACACATACTCGTATTTGAATGTAAAAGTAACAAAAGCGTAACCTGTTTTTGTTGTAAACAAAGTTTTGCAAATTGAAGCCCTATACGGTACCTAAACAATTTGCATAAATGTTTGTTTGGAATACAAAGTAAAAGAAAATGACTGGAGAAAATTACGATACCTATAAGTACACTTTTATCAGGACAAAAGGAAGTAATCGATATTATCACAATAGGATTGAATGTCAAAGAAAAAGTTGAAATGAGACCGTGACCGTTTCAATCTCGATATAAGGGTTTCTGAATGATGCAGGTCATGAGCAATGGCCTAGTATTCTGAACTTTAACTTACCTACATAAATGTTAGATTACTTTGACTTCACCGCTTGACACTTCTCGGTTTTAGTCGCTGAAAGTGATGTGAAATTTGGTACAGAAATGTATCATATAGTAGGGGAAAAATCGGAAAACAGTTAATTAATTTACGATTTAAATTAAATCAAAAAGCCGATACGTGCCGAGCGGTAAAGTTAAAATAATCGTACTGTACATGCGTACGGTACAAACTTACACTTCCGTTATATTTTTACGTTCAGACCCGCCCTATAACACAACTTCACATGTGAATTCTATAAAATTGTCGCATTTTATATTTGTGACAAATTTCCTTTGCAAATACTTTGTATTATTACAAAACTGTCAGATGTTTAAGTAGAACTACAAGTTTTGTGGTACAGGGCCCAGGTATGCTCAGATTACTTTGGTAATACCGACTAGAGAACACCGTTTGCTTTAATAATTGTGTATTTTATCTGTCCTTACAAATTTAACATAGGAGGGAATGATTAGGAGGGCCACCCTTCTAATCATACCTCCTGTACTTGAAAACTACCAAAAAATGTGAAAACGTTTTTCTGATACACTAAACTTTAACTTTACACTAACTGCTTCGCTTTTGGGTGCATATAAAAAAGCTCCATACTCGTTCAAGTCAAAAAACATTCAGCAGAATAGTGTTCTATGGAGCACCCTAGCACTAGAAAAGACCCAGGTCTTGCTCAGGTCGTTGACTTGGATACTGCACTCAACTAAGTAAAGCTATCCTTGCAAGTAGGCTGGCTCCGCTGGCTGCACGGAACGGTATATGCAACGGTAAACCTAGCGTCTCTAAGTGCACTGACTATGTGAGCAAGTTCTTCTATTCCTATAACTTGCATATTGTTTGTGATGCTGCGTTGGTTTAATAATACAGTTGGTACTGTATTCTCATCATTATCATTAGCTCTGGCTGCAAGACCTTTATTGTAATTGTGTGTAACCTTTGATAGTTTGTTACTCAAGGATACACGGCAGTGTGTCAAGCCAAGTTCGAGCATAGTTGGTGGCGACGCACCAGACGTGTGTAACATGAACAATTACGAGCTACTTTTGACCTCTTGATAACTCACAATGTATTGGATCTATATAGATGAAATTCGGGTTGTAGATTAAAACCCGTAAGGTTAATTAGGGTACAAAATTTAAGTTTTATTGATGTTCAAAAACTGCCGTTTTCATCACTCATTTAATTTAACCGACTGACTTATAGGTCAAAACCTAACCCGCTTCCAGGTAAACTAGAAACTTAAAATTTGGCAAAATAGAGTTTTGAATAAATGGCTAAACGTGGGTACAACTGTGCCCTTTGCCACTCCGTATCGGAAAAGGGATGACGTGACGTGCGTGACGTCGTGTTATTAAATAATGGTTTAAAGATACTTCTTAATGTTTCAATGTCATCATCATCGTCATCAATTAGGGTGATATGAGTCATCTTACAATAGCATTGGCTTGGCAAACTTTTTTGGATGACTGATATGGTGTTATATCCTCTATGATGACGTCTGTACAAATCATCTAAAAAGTTACTTGCATTATACTTATATAGTATTTATAGACAATTGTCGTAATAAAACTTGCCGGAGTGCTAACATTTTGTTCAAATAAATGTTTTTTTGCAGATTTGCTTAGATAGGTATTCAAGGTTTGTCGGTTCGTAGAATAACCTCACTTCCTGTTATTTAATTCTACGTCTAAAATCGAACCGGTCAAAAAAGGCCAACAACTCACATAGATAAGTACCTTATCTACCTATTTAATGAATAGTTATAAGTTAGAGACGTTTGTTTGATTTCTTGATAAATCAAATGACTGAACTAAACTTTGAGCGAACACTCAACTATTATTTGTTTTAATCTTCACATGCTGAAAACTTTGAAACGTTTTGAAATATTTTCAAAAGATTTGACGTTTCCAAAACTCGCGCCTACGCGAAAGCCAAGTAAAATTATTTCTGGATCACCGAATAACCCAATTGCAAAAATTAAGCCACTTTCAAAAAAGGTGTCAATATTAAACATTGCTTACCCTTGGCCCGGTAAAAGCGAATATTCAGTTATCGTGATTTGGGTCGATTCGCTTGTGGTCGGACTTCACTCCAATGCGTCTCGACACCAACTGCGATTACATGCGCGGGAGTTGGTTCATCTACACTGGCTTTAGTTCCTATAGCGATGCTTTGCGAATATTATAGTTATGTATGTTTGTGTAAATTACACGTAATGTATAGCCAAGTGTCGTACCTATCTAATAAAAGGAAGGCAACAGGGATGTATCATTCCGTAGTCACATTACAAGGGTGAGGTTTTTTTCGGTGGAAATTGCGATTGACTTGGTTTGATGAGCACCCATCGAATTCCTATCCTCCTGAATAATATAGGATTTGATGGACAGATTGTATTCAGTAGCTTTCTTAACGTAAACGTTTCACTTTTTGCAGATTATAATCTTTAATGATTATTAAGGTCATGATTGAGATGATGATTCTGATAATATTGCCAAGTGCATCAGAATCATCATCTTAATCATCGTCACCATAGATAGCTTATTTAAATTAAAACCACTGCTGGGAATATAGTCCTTACTTTTGGGTCAACTAAGTTTGCCTAGCTATAGTCGGTTCTATTTATCTCTTCAGTAATTTCCGAACTATTGGAAACGCAGATGCCGAAGATTCAGCTTTTGCTGCTGAATTTTCGCCGCCGATGTCAGGTATTCCTCTTAATTTTGCTTTCTATTAGAAAAATAAATGACGACTTTGATAGTAATATCAATCACATTTTTATCTCTTTTATCTCTACGTTAACTTTACATAATACGTTTAGGCTATGTACGTACTTATTACATTGTTATATTATAGCTAAATTATTACACGATTTACTCAGGTTCAGGTCAGGTCTTCTAACCTCTTTAGTGCTTGATTAGAAATAAAGTAGCTGGTTGTATTATTAATATATGGTATGGTAGCGGTAATTTTTATGGCGTTTACCTTGATTGCTGTTGCAGTTTGGTTTTTGCTCATTACTATATTATATCTATCCATTCTATATTCTATTCTTTATTTTTTTCTTATATTTATAAAACTAATAGCCATGCGTGAGTCTCGCAAAAAAATCCTATTTTGATTTATTACCCTCAGTCCGGAGAAAAGAAAATTAGGAAAAACGCTAAGAAAAATCCGTCAAAATATGGCGTTAGTTATTAGCGGACATAATGTTTCACAGCTGCGCGATGCATAAAAAAATGACGATTATTCAAATTAAGGAGTATAAACTTGCATTTGAACGAACGAAGGAACGATTTGTTCCACTCCAGCCAGGATTATACCTAGTCCGGTCAAATGGCCAGCATACCAGAGGGCATGCTTTTTGAGGAAGGAGGGGGGGGGGGGGGGGGGGGGTTGTGACCTACTCAAATTGGGGGGGGGGGGGGAGGAGTGTGAAAGAATCGACCGATTAATGAAACCTTCAGGCAATATAGGATGTTTGGACAGAGGAGGATATGTGATGGGAGAGCAGAAAAAATGTTTCTTCGTGTTTCCTGATCTTCTGTTTCATGCGTTGTTGGTTGATTTCCTGGGTTCTGTTCTGCTGAGTTGTCCCATGTTATTTCAGTTTCGCTGTCTGTTTCCTGTTATTTGATTTGAGGCGACCCTAACTTCATCCCTATTGTGTTTTATTTCTATCCAGTAGCTAGGATTATTTCCGTAGTATTTAATATCGTGTTTGAGAGAGTATTTCCAGGTGTATATAACTTTCTTCTTGCTAGTTTTGTAGTTCAGGGCGGCGTGGAGTATGTATTTTTTGGGGCATATGTGTATACGTGTGTACATAGAACATCTATTGAGCACTCGAGTAAGTTTTGTTATATATATTGCAAAAAGTTGCTTATTTCTGGCCTGACGAATTACAATGTCATTTGACACTTTGGCATTGACGTATATTTGATAACTTTTGGTAAACTTTTTGGTATATTTGGTAACATTTGGTAAATGGAATTTATGGTTTAGTTACATATTAAACTACAACTATGTGTTATCTAAGGATGCCTAACGTTTTGATATGGGCTGATGATTTTAGGAGCGTCTGTAAGGCGTGTGTATCATTAAAATTAGCAACTCGATTCAAGGTGGTTGAAATTTTAGACACTAATGGCACTGTGAGAGGTTGGCTACGCTGTGCCTTTGCCACCCCATCTGGGAAAATAAGTATTTTAATGCCCAAGGGTGTTTCCGGATGCTGTGGTGTGACTACGGAACAATAAAAGTAACCATAATCACACTAGTGTGGCATTTTGGTGTGACTACGGAACAATAAAAGTAACCATAGTCACACTAGTGTGGCATTTTGGTGTGACCACGGAACAATAAAAGTAACGATAGCCACACTAGTGTGGCATTTTTGTGTGACCACGGAACAATAAAAGTAACCATAGTCACACTAGTGTTGCATTTTAGTGTGACCACGGATCAATAAAAGTAACCATAGTCACACTAGTATGGCATTTTGGTGTGACCACGGAACAATAAAAGTAACCATAGTCACACTAGTGTTGCATTTTAGTGTGACCACGGATCAATAAAAGTAACCATAGTCACACTAGTATGGCATTTTGGTGTGACCACGGAACAATAAAAGTAACCATAGTCACACTAGTGTGGCATTTTGGTGTGACCACGGAACAATAAAAGTAACCATAGTCACACTAGTGTGGCATTTTGGTGTGACTACGGAACAATAAAAGTAACCATAGTCACACTAGTGTGGCATTTTGGTGTGACCACGGATCAATAAAAGTAACCATAGTCACACTAGTATGGCATTTTGGTGTGACCACGAAACAATAAAAGTAACCATAGTCACACTAGTGTGGCATTTTGGTGTGACCACGGAACAATAAAAGTAACCATAGTCACACTAGTATGGCATTTTGGTGTGACCACGGAACAATAAAAGTAACCATAGTCACACTAGTGTGGCATTTTGGTGTGACCACGGAACAATAAAAGTAACCATAGTCACACTAGTATGGCATTTTGGTGTGACCACGGAACAATAAAAGTAACCATAGTCACACTAGTGTGGCATTTTGGTGTGACCACGGAACAATAAAAGTAACCATAGTCACACTAGTGTGGCATTTTGGTGTGACTACGGAACAATAAAAGTAACCATAGTCACACTAGTGTGGCATTTTGGTGTGACTACGGAACAATAAAAGTAACCATAGTCACACTAGTGTTGCATTTTAGTGTGACCACGGATCAATAAAAGTAACCATAGTCACACTAGTATGGCATTTTGGTGTGACCACGGAACAATAAAAGTAACCATAGTCACACTAGTGTGGCATTTTGGTGTGACCACGGAACAATAAAAGTAACCATAGTCACACTAGTATGGCATTTTGGTGTGACCACGGAACAATAAAAGTAACCATAGTCACACTAGTGTGGCATTTTGGTGTGACTACGGAACAATAAAAGTAACCATAGTCACACTAGTGTGGCATTTTGGTGTGACTACGGAACAATAAAAGTAACCATAGTCACACTAGTGTTGCATTTTAGTGTGACCACGGATCAATAAAAGTAACCATAGTCACACTAGTTTGGCATTTTGGTGTGACCACGGAACAATAAAAGTAACCATAGTCACACTAGTGTGGCATTTTGATGTGACCACGGAACAATAAAAGTAACCATAGTCACACTAGTATGGCATTTTGGTGTGACCACGGAACAATAAAAGTAACCATAGTCACACTAGTGTGGCATTTTGGTGTGACCACGGAACAATAAAAGTAACCATAGTCACACTAGTGTGGCATTTTGGTGTGACTACGGAACAATAAAAGTAACCATAGTCACACTAGTGTGGCATTTTGGTGTGACTACGGGGCGGTTGTGGATCTCGCGAGCAACACAGGAACGTTGCGGTTTTTGTTTCTATATTTTCCAACCTCTCACACCCCCACCCCCCTGAAGTTTGGGGGATGAACCCGACGGCATTTTTTTAAATACCACATACAAACTTATTAACCCTCCTGGTTATGTTCATGGAGTATGAAAGTAGCCACACCAATAAATTTGTAAACTACATTTTGCGATCTAAAATGCAAGATATTGACTTAGTCTGTGTCTATTTCAAGCTGTTTGGAATGAAGCGCGTTGTTTTTACATTTCTACCCCATTATATCTCCACCATTTAAAAAAAAAATAGTGTATGTAGTAGAGAACATCCGGACAGAGTGTCATACGAAAGTATTTTTTCCCAAGTTGAAACGGAGACGCTTCGTCGCGCTTTGCGCTCGTTCCAATGAAGTTTATGACAGCTCACATGGCTGTTACGACAGTCGCTGCGGCAGACAGAACAGAGTAAATGTGGTGTTTTTTTTATTATATTTTCCATAAAATACTAATTATTTCTTATTTTCAAACATAAACATTTAGGATATTTGGAATCTTTACGTATTTTTTGACGAAAGAATCATATCAATTTCTATTCCTTTTAGATTCCAAAAAATACAAGTTTTAAGTGTAAAGAAGCCTTTTCGAACGAGTTACGAATATAATTTTTCCGCATGAGAACCCAAAATCAAGCGGCAAAGGTGCTACTTTGAGGTTAGAAACCGGAAAAATCTACTTATAACTTCGTTCGACAAGTCGAACCCTGGAACAAAATACTCGCAGCTCATTGGTCAATGCGCGGGGCTAGACTAGAGAAAAACGAAACAATAAGGGAAGAAGGCCCACTAGGAAAGGTTTACTATGCTGGCGGTCACATACTATGCATTTTTTTATGAAAAGAACTTTTTTGTAATAAAAGTCCTTTTCTACCTCTTGTGGGCTATGCGATTTTAAAATACGGGTCAGAGTAGCTCTACTGAAATGGTAGATCAACATAATCATTAATTTTTGACAGATTTTTATCTTAGCTGGAATTCTGGTTATTGGTAAAAATAAATGGACAAAAGTCGTTCCTCAGTACATTGACCCAACCAGTTACACAAGTTACCAAGACCCAATTATTATTTTTCCCGTTTGCGACCATTTGTTTCTTGGGGAAATTTTTTCGTGTTGATGGGAAGTATTGCCGCCTAATTAAATGTCAACCTGTATGTATATTTATAGCTATATCCCTAATTTAAAAAAATAGTCCTGCAAGCTGTGACAGATGGCGTCAATTCGTCTCGACTCTTTGAGCCTGTTATAATAACCAAAGATTATAGAACCACACTCACTTGCTCAAATAAGAGTTATTTTCAATCGAAAAAACCTCAGGGATAGTTCTTTTGTACAAGGTTTTTATGGAACAATGTCTATAATTAAAACTTACATGTTAAAAAGGGTAATTTTTATGGATTAATAACTGGATACGACATCTAGATAAGTAGGTAATAAAATCGATTGGCTTGAAGTGGTCGGAGCATATTCGGGTATGCTTTCCTATGGTCAATCCAGGCTTTGCTTGTTCAGCTGCTGAACCCACTACTTAATATTCAACGTTTATCGCTAGGGAAAATGTGAGTACCCTTTTTTATAGAATATAACGAAGCAAAGATGATGAAACTTTTTTCATGATTTTCGTAGATTTCGCACAGGATTTCGATTTGACATACAATGTCATTCGAGGAAAAAAGTAACAAAGCTCCTAAAGAAAATCCAGGTTCGTGGAATCAAACAAATTGAGGTCAATGGTCGTAATAATCACAAAACAGAGAATAACTTGAAGAGAAAGTTGTCGATATGTCACCGTAATATTATCAAAACCGTTAGTTTATAAACTAAACCGTTAGTTTATAAACTAACGGTTTTGATAATATTACGGTGACATATCGACAACTTTCTCTTCAAGTTATTCTCTGTTTTGTGATTATTACGACCATTGACCTCAATTTGTTTGATTCCACGAACCTGGATTTTCTTTAGGAGCTTTGTTACTTTTTTCCTCGAATGACATTGTATGTCAAATCGAAATCCTGTGCGAAATCTACGAAAATCATGAAAAAAGTTTCATCATCTTTGCTTCGTTATATTCTATAAAAAAGGGTACTCACATTTTCCCTAGCGATAAACGTTGAATATTAAGTAGTGGGTTCAGCAGCTGAACAAGCAAAGCCTGGATTGACCATAGGAAAGCATACCCGAATATGCTCCGACCACTTCAAGCCAATCGATTTTATTACCTACTTATCTAGATGTCGTATCCAGTTATTAATCCATAAAAATTACCCTTTTTAACATGTAAGTTTTAATTATAGACATTGTTCCATAAAAACCTTGTACAAAAGAACTATCCCTGAGGTTTTTTCGATTGAAAATAACTCTTATTTGAGCAAGTGAGTGTGGTTCTATAATCTTTGGTTATTATAACAGGCTCAAAGAGTCGAGACGAATTGACGCCATCTGTCACAGCTTGCAGGACTATTTTTTTAAATTAGGGATATAGCTATAAATATACATACAGGTTGACATTTAATTAGGCGGCAATACTTCCCATCAACACGAAAAAATTTCCCCAAGAAACAAATGGTCGCAAACGGGAAAAATAATAATTGGGTCTTGGTAACTTGTGTAACTGGTTGGGTCAATGTACTGAGGAACGACTTTTGTCCATTTATTTTTACCAATAACCAGAATTCCAGCTAAGATAAAAATCTGTCAAAAATTAATGATTATGTTGATCTACCATTTCAGTAGAGCTACTCTGACCCGTATTTTAAAATCGCATAGCCCACAAGAGGTAGAAAAGGACTTTTATTACAAAAAAGTTCTTTTCATAAAAAAATGCATAGTATGTGACCGCCAGCATAGTAAACCTTTCCTAGTGGGCCTTCTTCCCTTATTGTTTCGTTTTTCTCTAGTCTAGCCCCGCGCATTGACCAATGAGCTGCGAGTATTTTGTTCCAGGGTTCGACTTGTCGAACGAAGTTATAAGTAGATTTTTCCGGTTTCTAACCTCAAAGTAGCACCTTTGCCGCTTGATTTTGGGTTCTCATGCGGAAAAATTATATTCGTAACTCGTTCGAAAAGGCTTCTTTACACTTAAAACTTGTATTTTTTGGAATCTAAAAGGAATAGAAATTGATATGATTCTTTCGTCAAAAAATACGTAAAGATTCCAAATATCCTAAATGTTTATGTTTGAAAATAAGAAATAATTAGTATTTTATGGAAAATATAATAAAAAAAACACCACATTTACTCTGTTCTGTCTGCCGCAGCGACTGTCGTAACAGCCATGTGAGCTGTCATAAACTTCATTGGAACGAGCGCAAAGCGCGACGAAGCGTCTCCGTTTCAACTTGGGAAAAAATACTTTCGTATGACACTCTGTCCGGATGTTCTCTACTACATACACTATTTTTTTTTTAAATGGTGGAGATATAATGGGGTAGAAATGTAAAAACAACGCGCTTCATTCCAAACAGCTTGAAATAGACACAGACTAAGTCAATATCTTGCATTTTAGATCGCAAAATGTAGTTTACAAATTTATTGGTGTGGCTACTTTCATACTCCATGAACATAACCAGGAGGGTTAATAAGTTTGTATGTGGTATTTAAAAAAATGCCGTCGGGTTCATCCCCCAAACTTCAGGGGGGTGGGGGTGTGAGAGGTTGGAAAATATAGAAACAAAAACCGCAACGTTCCTGTGTTGCTCGCGAGATCCACAACCGCCCCGTAGTCACACCAAAATGCCACACTAGTGTGACTATGGTTACTTTTATTGTTCCGTAGTCACACCAAAATGCCACACTAGTGTGACTATGGTTACTTTTATTGTTCCGTGGTCACACCAAAATGCCACACTAGTGTGACTATGGTTACTTTTATTGTTCCGTGGTCACACCAAAATGCCATACTAGTGTGACTATGGTTACTTTTATTGTTCCGTGGTCACATCAAAATGCCACACTAGTGTGACTATGGTTACTTTTATTGTTCCGTGGTCACACCAAAATGCCAAACTAGTGTGACTATGGTTACTTTTATTGATCCGTGGTCACACTAAAATGCAACACTAGTGTGACTATGGTTACTTTTATTGTTCCGTAGTCACACCAAAATGCCACACTAGTGTGACTATGGTTACTTTTATTGTTCCGTAGTCACACCAAAATGCCACACTAGTGTGACTATGGTTACTTTTATTGTTCCGTGGTCACACCAAAATGCCATACTAGTGTGACTATGGTTACTTTTATTGTTCCGTGGTCACACCAAAATGCCACACTAGTGTGACTATGGTTACTTTTATTGTTCCGTGGTCACACCAAAATGCCATACTAGTGTGACTATGGTTACTTTTATTGATCCGTGGTCACACTAAAATGCAACACTAGTGTGACTATGGTTACTTTTATTGTTCCGTAGTCACACCAAAATGCCACACTAGTGTGACTATGGTTACTTTTATTGTTCCGTAGTCACACCAAAATGCCACACTAGTGTGACTATGGTTACTTTTATTGTTTTATTGAACAATGTCTATAATTAAAACTTACATGTTAAAAAGGGTAATTTTTATGGATTAATAACTGGATACGACATCTAGATAAGTAGGTAATAAAATCGATTGGCTTGAAGTGGTCGGAGCATATTCGGGTATGCTTTCCTATGGTCAATCCAGGCTTTGCTTGTTCAGCTGCTGAACCCACTACTTAATATTCAACGTTTATCGCTAGGGAAAATGTGAGTACCCTTTTTTATAGAATATAACGAAGCAAAGATGATGAAACTTTTTTCATGATTTTCGTAGATTTCGCACAGGATTTCGATTTGACATACAATGTCATTCGAGGAAAAAAGTAACAAAGCTCCTAAAGAAAATCCAGGTTCGTGGAATCAAACAAATTGAGGTCAATGGTCGTAATAATCACAAAACAGAGAATAACTTGAAGAGAAAGTTGTCGATATGTCACCGTAATATTATCAAAACCGTTAGTTTATAAACTAACGTCTTAGTTTGTAAACTATCGACAAATTATTAACCAGACCGACAGGGTTTAGAATTTAGGTTTCTTTTGTTCTTACATGTCAACCTACGCTTCGCTGTGCTCGCCCCCTCTAGTCTTCACTTAAGCTACCGCAGTGTTTGCCCTGGTATTTTCTTTGCAATTCAAGTTTAAACCAGTTCACAATTTTACGGTTTTATTATAAACTAACGCGTCATATCGTAAGCAGTACGATACAGTTTATAATTTATCGATAGTTTATAAACTAACGAAAAAAACGTTAGATTATAAACTAATGGTTTTGACAATCTTGCTTGATTTTAGCAGTACCTTCAACTGCGTCGATTTCGATGTAATAGGTGTAATCCTAAAGTCACTTAATGTCTCCTCAAACTCGACTCGTTAGTTTGATTCCTACCTAAGAGACCGCTAGCAGCGCATTAAGTCTGAGGAGGTCTCAACGGACTGGTGTGATCTTTCCGCAGGTGTTCCGCAGGGTGGCATCCTTTCACCTCTTCTCTTCTCAGTATATATTAACTCCATCTCTGACGTACTTACTTCTTCTTATCATCTTTACGCAGATGATCTAGAATTATATCGGCACTTCTCTCCGTGTGATGTGACTCTAACCGTAGAGGCGTTGAATGCTGACCTTGATAAGTTCAGGCAATGGGCTCTTTCGTATGAGCTACTGGTCAACCCGGGCAAATCTCAAGCTATGATTATGGGAACACGGCGCACTCATAACCTATTACAAAAAATGTCCGTCGCTCCTGTAAAGTATGATGGTAACATAACTCGATAAACTCGAACGACTTCAGAATCTCGGGATTCTGTTTATCTTCGGGCTGTGAAAGTAGGAACATGTCTACCAATATCGCAAGGAGCTAGGGTGCCGATACGTCTTCGCCGTGATATGCACATTCTCTCGTAGCAATAGATTTTCCTGTCCTCCCTAGGTTTGCTGGAAGAAATCTCTTTTTAGAGATAAGCTCGCCATTGCGCATAACGGTTCATTTGTTTGTACTCATTATTTGCCGTGCAATTATGTATATATTATGATGCGGTTATCATTTCTATGATGCAATTCGGCTGTATAATAGGCAAACGTTCTAAAGGTGATGGAAGACATCGTGAGCAAACTTACATTAATCCATAGCTCCGGCGTTGGGCTAGCCCACATCAACGCAAAATTGAGTATTGGATAACTGGCTAAAAGTGGGCACATTTGTGCATCTGCCACCCCGTATGGGAAAAGGCGTGACGCTACATGTTGTTATTAGGCAAAAGTTCTTGTCTGTGGTTAGACAGAAACTTTTGCCTAATAACAACATATAGTGTCAAGTTCAAGTTCAGTTTCAAGTTCATGGCAATTTGTTTATTTTTTAATAATGTCAGTGTTATTTTTATTTAGTCTAACTATTGTGGACGAGACTGGCGGGTGACCGCAGCGAATGGCGTGCGTTGGGAGAGGCCTGTGCCCCGCAGTGGGATGACAAGGGCTGATGATGATGATGATGACGATTGTGCACGCGCGTGGTGAATAAAAACATAATATCTACAAACTCTTAAAGGCTGGAGCTAGTACATTTAAGTATATAGGTTAGGTACGTAGCAGCATCATCTAGAACTGAATGTAAAAGCGGCCTAGACGAATACCGTTTTCGAAAAAAAAGGGCTTGACGATTGAAAAATTCACTAAGTCATACTTATGTATCGTTCTTTTTTGTGAAATCTGCAGAGACAGAATGATACTTAAGTATTTGATTAATGACATTCTTAATTCAGATATCGATGGTATAGTAGTTTACGAAAGAAGCGTTTGACGAAAATAAAATTTGACAAAAGTCGCTACAATGAGTAAGTACCCAGTTGTATAGTGGCGCCCCCTGTACCTTATCAACGAAATCTCCTCGAATGTTGTTTTACCTTGCGTGACGCTACAACATCTATCGCGCACAGCTTATTTCAAATTAACAACTGTAGGGGGCGCTTGTGTAGATGGTTAGAAAATGAAATTTTGTTTTCCTTTGATTAAAGTTCATAATTCATCGATTTAGTTACATAAATTAGGAGCAGATTTTACAATAACATAACAAAAAGTAAAATTCCAAAATGGGAATATATGTCAGGATTTGAATCCAGTCCATTTGTATTGATATGAAGTTAAAATTCGCCGTGTCTCTCGACTGGGTGCGTGGCGTCACCTGTAATCCGGCTACTCGGAGGTCGGGAACGGAGGATGGTTTGAGGTCGGGAGTTCTGGTACTGAGTGGCCCATGTTGACTGGACGTCCACACTAAGCCTGGTATTTAATATGGACTTCCCGGAGGAGTCTGGGAAGTGCAGGTTCACTAAGGAGGGGCGGACCGGGCCAGGGGGGAAACCCAGCAGCCAAAAGTCCCCGTATCGGGCAGTAGTGGGATAGCGGCCAGGAGTGGGTGCTCAGTAACAGCCTGACCAATACAATCAGACCCGTTTCTTTTGCTACAATGCAATTCCTGTCATACTTCACTCCAACACACACACACTCATTAATATTCACGATATTCAAAGAGAGATTCTTAAGCCTTACGCCTATCTAAATGGTTCTTTTTCAATTATTTTTTATTTTCATTAGTTTTGGTCTTGGTCTCTATATCATAAATTCATAACCTAAAGATCAAAAACATTCAATGAATAACAGGTTCTTAGGTAATTAATTAGGAAGAGCGCTGAATCATGAAATAGCGGTTTAACCACTTAACTCAGGTTCCGAAGTTTTCTGTTTTACTGAAATTTAATTAATGATTTGTACTAATTAAGCTCCAACCTGTGTTTTGTACTGATAAATAAAATATTATTATTATGCATTTAGCTTTTCTCTGATAACTCGATTATTTGATTTATATAACTTATTGATATTGTTGTACTAAGTTTTTCTTATATTTATATTGTTCTAGCTATAATAATTGAACTACATAATTATTTTTTAGAAATTTTATTTAGAAAACCCTAAACAAGCGTCACGCCTTATCCCATACAGATGGCAGAGGCACAGTTGCAGTTATTCAATACTCCATTTTGCGTGTCGGGGCTAGCCCATCGCCGCAACTATGGAGTAACGAAAGTTTCCTTACAATGCTTTCCATCACCGTTAGAACGTCCGTAAAATGTGCTTAAGGTAAATTACTCATCTCATTGGTATATGATCAGCACCGGGATTCTTACCTGCACCTCCTGCGTGAGAAGCAAGCTTGGAACCCACTACACCACGGAGCTCCTAACAACCTAACCTAACTTTTATTTGCTTTAATAAGCTGGGAATTTTACTTTTGTTATTTATTGACACTTGATTCAGGCTGGTGTCTGGAATACGAGGACACACCCAACTGGTGCACCACGTCTCATATTTCTTTTGAATAAATTGTCTGGAATCGGCCTCTAGATGTCCCCACAAAAACTTTAAAAAAAGGACCAGGAAAGCAGTGTCCCGTGAAGTTAAATAGGACTTGTAGGATCTGAAAGATGAACTTAAGTACCTAAAGATTTATTTGATTTAATGCATTAGCGTACAAATGAGAATGATGATGATGATGACGATGAATTCGTTTAGTACGGCCGCGGAGTCTGGCGCTCTCCCCTTAAGGGGATGGGTGTTAAAAGGTGCCCATCTATGAAGTGATATTCATATTAGAGAAGACCCTTCCCGAAACCCGAAAAAGCAAATGATAAAGAGACATAATTTTATTTCAATATGTTAGCTTGAAAACATTATACATAGGGCGCACTGTAAGTTTCCGGAACTGGCCACTTACATAAACAATATTTAAAAATTTATTGCAACATTTGAAAATAGAACTCTTTGGCTGTAGAATGCAGTGTGTTTCATCTAACTGCCTTTTGTTTTTACCTTGTGGCGCCATTTAAAAAATTGTGTGTCTGCATTAACATGGATTTAACTCGGGAAAATTTTCGTAGTATGATTTTCTACGATTTTAAGTGTAATTTGACAGCTCAACAGAGCATCGCTCGGCTTGAAACAGCTTTTGGCAATGAAGCACCATGCAAGACAACTCAAGCGTGGTCGTATCAATCTCAGTGACGAATCTCGCGATGGTCGGCCGTCCACCGCTGTGACCAACAAAAACATCGATGCTGTGCGCCGTATGATTGAAACAGACAGGCATGTGACCTACCATGAAATTCGCGCATCCTTAGAAATAGGCATGAGTCAAATACAATTAATCCTACACAAACATTTGGGTGTGAGAAAGCTGTGCTCGCGGTGGATCCCACACAACTTGACCGAGGCTCAAAAAACGGACCGCGTCACTTGGTGCAGTGCCATGCTTACCAGATTCAACGAAGGTGCGTCAAATTTGGTGTGGGACATAGTAACAGGTGACGAAACATGGATTTATTGCTACGATCCCAAAACAAAGCAGCAATCGAGCGTATGGGTCTTTCAAGATGAGCCGAAACCAACCAAAGTGGCGCCCGTGAAAAGTGCATCTAAGCGGATGATTGCTTCTTTTTTTAATAAAACTGGACACGTGGCTACTGTTGCTTTAGAGAATCGTCGTACAGTGAATAGTGACTGGTACACGACCATTTGTTTGCCGGAAGTTATTGACGAACTCCGTAAAAATAACCGTAAACGCCGTATCATCCTGCACCACGACAATGCTAGTTCTCACACGGCCAGACAGACAAACGACTTTTTGAAGGCGAAAAATGTAGAACTCATGAGTCATCCTGCATACAGTCCCGACCTGGCACCTTGTGACTTTTTTCTGTTCCCAAAAATTAAGAACCAATTACGCGGTCAACGATTTTCATCACCAGAAGAGGCTGTCGAGGAGTATGAAAAACACGTTTCAGAGGTCACCACAGAGGAGTGGCACAAAAGTTTTCAAAACTGGTTTCATCGAATGAAAAAGTGCATAGACGCCAAGGGAGATTATTTTGAAAAACAATAAAATAATTTTGTACCTTTAATAGTATTTTTTCATATTCATTCCGGAAACTTACAGTGCGCCCCACGTATGTGTGTTGGAACTATACGAAAAATAAAGAAACTAAATACAAACCTTTTGTACCTAAAGCTAACCATTTCTTGGGATCTAACAATTTTTCTAACCCTTCAAGCGTGTTCGTCTGGCGTTTGGAAAAATCCTTAATAGGTTTTGAATTTTATTACCATTCAATTCATTCAAATTATTACCGTTCAAAATCGCGATGCCTCATTTAAAATTATGCGCTTTAGGGGTAAAAGTCGAACAATCCCGATAAGGGCAAATATTTGTGACATGAGCATAGTATGTTTGTGTTTCTTAATGGTTTTATATGAATTTATTATTATTTTTATTATTGCGAGCCCACCATGTCCCACTGCTGGGCAAAGGCCTCTCTTCCCCTCTTCCACTCTATGCGATCCTGAGCTGTCTCCCTCCACTCCTTGTCCCATAGACTCAACTCATCACTCATATGTATTTACATAAGTATTTATCTCTATTAAATATATCGTCGTCTAGTACCCATAATACAAGCATTATTGAGCTTACTACGGGCGTAGTTTGATTTGTGTAAGATTGTCCTACTATTTGTTTATTTATTATTTATCTTTATATATATAATTCTACTGTACGTGTGTATGTCACTGAACTCCTCCTAAACGGCTGGACCGATTTTAATGTTTTTTTTTGTTTGCGTTTTTGCGCCCTGGATGGTTTAGATTCATAAATCAGCCCGGCAGGTCTGTCAGTTAAAAAAAAAATCCAAAAAATTCATTAAATTACTTTCGTGATGTTTTAACTTACCTAAATTCTTTCTTTTGAAATAAGATTCAAATAAATAAATCAGCGTTGATATAATATTACTCTTTGTTTCGTGTCTCTGTACAACGGAATCAGTGTTCACACCATCATTTATTTTTTATGTGGAATCTGATCTCGGGATCTGTGGACACAAACTCCTAATTTTACCGATATATATAAGCCTTAAATTCATATAGGCACATAACAATAGTAATGCATTTTTATTTTTATTAAGCTTTGTAAATAGTAACACAAACTGATCATTTGAATAATCTTGACATAATTTATTGTAAATATAATTATAATTAGGTAACTACATAGTTTATGGTCATAAATTCTACTGTAATATACTTACAGGCGTTTGTTTGATTGTGCAATATTATGTTGCTTTTGGTGCTCCATTGAATACTTCTTACTACAAAACAAACAACATTCAATTTGACCTTATTCCTTATATGATAAGAGATTTGATAAATGATTATAATAAGTGTACATCAAATAATATATGTAGATTATGATGATGATAAGTATTCATCAAAAAACTACCATTTCCATGTAAATTTTATGTCTAACAGCAATTTCTATGAATAACACGATTATTGCTAAATTAATTCCAATTAAAAGTACGCTAAAAGGTATGACTAAGTCACTTAGTTTAACCACAAAAGTGTCAAGATTATGTATTACTAAATGTGCATACTTGTTCAACCTTTTAAGACAATAGTCAATTAGTCCATGTTCTCTCATACGAATTGTATGGATCTGCAACTTACGATGTTTTGGAAAGCCTTTGTAGAGGTAAAACGCAGTGATCAGCTTATTTAAAGGTTTTGGGAAAACGCACAGAGAATTGGCTCTGTCCGCTATAAGCTTGCCTTGAACAAATTCATAGAAATATTCCGGAACTATGGTATAGCGACATTTAGATTTACTGACTGCCACCAAACTACCATACAAATCTTGACAGTCAGCATCGCTCTCAATACCTTGACTTACCATAGAGTTTGACATATACGTTTGCATGACTGGACTAATACAAGTTTTATAGCCGAAAAGGATTAAGTCGTCCATCGTTTTCACTTGATACTCAGTTCCTCGTGTGGTTGTGAGACTGGTCAGACTTGTCTGGTAGAAGCTATTTACCAAGAATGTGAACCAAATCCAAAGTATAAGTACACACCTTACTGAAAATTTACAGGGAATGTTGGCGCCTCCGTGCATAAATATGTTGTCCCAAAGTTTCAGTACCACTGACGAACGGTAATTAGGATTCCTTTTGTTGATTAGAGCAACAACGATAGCTGCGTATACAAAGAAAGTGAAGATTAACGCAATCCAGACCAAGACTTGAAATTCCGTGTGGAATTTCTTCCACTTTGGTACCATAGAAGCTGATGGCACCACTATCCTCACGCCGTCGCAAAAAGCCATGTGTCCAGCAAGATAAGTAAATCCATAGGCACGAGATGGGATGAGAATCATTCCTCCGATTACTATGTCGAATTCATTGTTTTGCAAGTGACGTAACGGGCCAATCGCTTCCATTTCTTCATTGACTGTTGAAAATTCCTCAGCATTGTCCAAAAATGTATAGTTCAGTTTGAAATGTTCGAGTTCGGCTAGCCAGTTCAACGCACATTGGTCAGCTCCAGGATATCGTACGTGAGGATTCATCGCAGGAACAATCGTGTATGGAGGATAGTTCGATGATAATACTCTGAAGGTGCAGTTTCGTAGACCAGTAACCAGCTTCTCCGGGAACAGGTTGGGAAGTTGAGGCTGAAGGCAACTTCCCAAGCTGATGACCTCTTCGAACCTTTTACCACAGCCATAATTATCAAAGGGATTGTAAGTGTATAGGTTTAGACTGTACCCAAGGACTATGGCATGGATGACGTGATGTTGCATTAATACCTGGAATAATTCTTTGAGGGAGTCAAAGTTCAAATAGTTAATTAGTATGAAAAATCTCACTGCCGGGTCCCAATGCTTGTCATGGATCAGCTTTGACACATGCTTTGTAAAGGCGTTGGGTTCTCTTGCCATCAAGAAATATGCTTCGTTTGCCAGAAGATTTCTATTTGAAGAAATATTTTTTGACACAATTGATAGACGCTTTAAAAAATTAATTTCTTTGACTACTTCAATACTATCAGAATTGATATCAAACACTGTAATCTGGGATCCATATCTCAATGAACTAGTTAATATTTTGCTAACACATCTGGACAGTTCAACTTCTTTAGTAAAATTTTCTTTAAGCAACATAAATCCTTTAGCAGCATAGTAAAAAACATGAATAAAATAAACAGTCCACAGAACTCTCATGGCTCTGATGCCCACTGCCAACGCTAATAGTTTGACTGTCCGCTTTTGCTACTGCTGCAGCTAAACGAAAATACGATCTACTTTTTACACGATAGATTTTAATCGAACAGAGATAGCATCCCTGTATTGCATGTCAAAACTCCATGAAAGATAAAACAGTGTGATAATCTCACTCTCTTCCATGTGATTAGAGTAGAGACGGACGGATATTAAAAAAACAGCATTATTTTGAGTTATTGATTTATGAAGTGAGTGACTTTTAATCTCTATAAGTGTAATTTTTAATCGATTTGTACACAAGTCGACGTCTATAAATTGAAATGATTTTCGAGGACTTCCATTCCAATCAGAAAGATTGGAATGGAAGTCCTCGGGAAATAAACCTTTTTCGAATTTATTTATTCAGCGATGACAGTCAAGGATTTTTACTTGGTCATGGCACGACGTGCATGGGCATATGTAAGTTGAGTATAAGGCACGTGTAAGCTAATAAGTTATAGTTAAGTTATAAGTTATAGGTGTTTGTTTACCTATGAAGAGGTATTTTATAAATAAAACATTACAAAACTCCCATTAAATGTGTATTTCTGCTTTCTGCTACAGCAACAAATACTTTTAACCTCCTGACTACAGAGACAAGATTTTGGCTGTGATCCAGTTGATATTCGGAAATTGGCTACAGAATAGGGTATTTTCTAACTAAAACAATGTTGGAAAAATACTACCGGTGGAAAATCTAGCTTTTCTTTATATCGTAGTACATAAAGAAAAGCTAGATTTTATGGGACAAACGGGCTTAATTATCAAAAAAAAATCCTATCTTAGGACTTGTGCGGTCAAATAGTAAGCTATGCTGTACATACTATAGCTACAAAAAATACATTTTGTTGTTTGACTTGGGTTTTTATTTGTAAATCAGTGTTTTTTGAGATCAATATTACTTTCAAAATACTTAGAGGCAACATAGTCTTATACAAAAAATATCAGGAACCTTGAGTTACATTAATTACTAACTAAAATCACATTTCTCAGTTAGTTAAAAACAAAAAAATAAATGTGTCACACTGCTAACACCTTTTAAAAACAATCCTATTAAATAAACAATATTTATTTCAGACAACATTTGAGTAGTTTTCACTTTGGCCCTTGGCATAAACAAACTTTATATAATCTTACAAAAATAAATCAACAAATAGATATAATTACGAAATAAAAATCTTGTAAGTGACATCTAATAATACATTAAATTAAATCACTTGACTATGATAAAACGGAGGACTTACTTAAAATTACAAATTAACAACCTACAACCTATATCTACCTAATATGTATTTATACATTCATACAGGGTTTTGTGCCTTATATTACTTAATAATCCTTCCTGTGTAAAAGTCTGGCGCACACACATTATGGACATAGTTCAATTAAATATTAATCTCACACACCCTCTCACACACACTCACTCACATTCATACGACACACAGAGAGGTTCATCCACTACCTTTTTTCTCTACTTTAAAAAAAAAAATTGTGTGAAAATTGTCTCTTACAATTTAAATAGTGTCAAAAAGTTTTGTTTAATTATTCAGTATTTGTGTTTGATCTATGTAACTTAAATTAGCAAATCGTATTGTATGGGAAGTGCACTGTAGCCTGAAATACAGGTTTATACTTAGCTCAGGCTCAGATGCTCCAATTATTATGTATCACAATTTTAGCTAAGTACCTAATAATGTAACTTTTTCTGACCGTGTTTCTGTTAAATAAATAAATATTATTATATTATTACATTTTCATGAAACTCAGAGTAAAAATAAAACAAAGATAAGTTTCGCATTTCTGACAGTAAACTGTAGTTTTTTTGTAACAACCTTCTTTTCGGCACCTCATCTGTTTTTACTCATGATATGGTAAATGCTTTGCTTGTTGTCCTCGGCGTTTTTGTGTTCGGATGGGTTTTATTAAAACTTTTCTTTTCTTGTGACTTGGTCTCAGCTCTTCGACAGAATCGTCACTTGAATCATCAGTTTTCTGATAGTTTTCAACGATAAGTTCCGTTCCAAGCTCTAATTTAAAATCTCTCAATTTTGGTAGTTTCTTCACACCTTTCTTCTGCTCTCTTCCCTTGAACTGCAGGTAAATGTTGACTACTGCCAAGTCTACCATATGAGAAATTACTTATATGGTCTATTTCTTTCTATTCTATTTCGTGACGGGCAGGCTGGCAACATCCTATCTGTCAAATATACTCCGCCCATGTTGTAGTTATATTGATGAATAACTTCTGGCATGGTCACACTTTCATAAGCCTTGTTTTTCTTAACTATTATATAACTGCTTCCCAAGTCCAGAACCTTGTTGTCGAAGCTCTCCAAAAGTATTTTTCCTTGATATACCTCGAAGTCAATCACAATGACTTTGGGTGTGGCAAGGACAAAAGTTTTCAAGCCCAGGGGTTAGGCTTATTTGGACAGCATTGTCGGACAGAACACTGTCCACTGAACGGAATTATCATATCATCGATGCACAGTTTTTTTTGTTTCAGACAAATCGAATCCATTCTAATAACGGTCTTACTTTCCACAACTTGTCAGATTGGCGTATTTTGACAGTTACTTCTGGGTCATAAACTATTTTCAGACAGGTACGAATTGCATAAAATCTTGACCGAGTCATGTCTGTTACAATTAGGGGAACTTTCCATTTCTCTGACCAAAACATGTCGATTTGAGGATATTGTAAAGCAGCCATGACCATTGTAATACCTAGATAGACTTTAAGTTCTTTCAGACTGAGCAAAGGTGATCTCCCTTTTACGTGAACTTGCATTCTGTTGGTACAATCTACAATTATCAGGAGAAAATCATCATTGAGATATTGTTTCAAATAATCATGATATGTTCAATACTCATCGTTAATAGGTAAGTAAGCTGGCTCGTGTAATGGAGTATATGTTTCACCAAAGAAAGTAGCACTGCACTTATCAGTAACGTTACTTTGTGCATTACTAATGTTTGGTAATGGTGAATCTCGTTGTAGTCCACGTCCACGTCCACGACCTCGACCTGGACCACGACCGCGACCTTGGCTAACACGTTTACAAGAGGTTGCTGCCCTGGCTCTTGAGGTTGACAATGTGGGCGAAGTTGGTGGTGGTAATTATTCGACATCGTCCTCAGAATCAGATTTAGTTTCCGCTCGAACATCTTCTTCGTCATCGAATAATCAACATGAGACTCTGCCAAATATTCCAAAAGTTCTTGAGTCGATAGACCTAAAAAAAAATACACATAAATTATCAACTGAGTTCCTAAATACAGAACATAAAAAAATATCCGTCAACGCAATATCCAACGTGATTCCTCACCATAGTACATACAACTTTTGAGGTTAGTAAAATCTTTATTTTCTATTTTTCATTGACAAAAAAATATATATATTATTAGTTACTAATATTACATGTTGGAATGAACAATAGGAAAAAGAACTAAGATTGCCACTATTAATACACATTAAACACGACAACCAGAAAGCTTACAAGAGCTTGAGATAGCACTTGAAGAGATTAAATGGGACATCCTAGGCGTAAGCGAGATGCGAAAAATAGGTGAAGGAGTAGGAGAAAGGAGCAACTATATCATGTACTACAAAGGAGAAGTAGCCGAATAAGGAGGAGTTGGTTTCCTAGTAAAATCAAAATTCAAAAATCAGACCTCTCTTTGATCTTTGAAGAAATATCAGACAGAATAGCAGTTCT
Organism: Argyresthia goedartella; assembly: GCA_949825045.1. Lineage (NCBI taxonomy): Eukaryota > Metazoa > Arthropoda > Insecta > Lepidoptera > Argyresthiidae > Argyresthia > Argyresthia goedartella. Next base: position 38,616,954 of record OX463810.1, read on the forward strand.
ACATATAAACGTGACTGAATATGCGAAGCACTGGACAATCATCCAAGCCTACTACTACTACTACTACACCTATAGAAAAAGCCACAAAATCAGACAAAGATACATTCTATGAAAAGAAGTTACTGAAAAACACTCTGAAAACAAAACAAAACAAAACATAGTAATTATGGGAGATTTTAACGCCCAAGTACCTACTTGGGCGTTAAAATCCCATGCCCTTCTCCGGTTCTCCGGATAGGAAAATTTTGCAGCGGGAAAAGAAGAAAAAATGTAGAAAAGCTAGCAGAGTTCGTGTTAGTACATAAATAACTTAACACTGATAAACACCATGTTCTACAAAAAAACAAAAACTAAATGGACCTGGATATCTCCATATGGAAAGGTCTTAATGGAATCGATAATATAATAACCAATAAGCAAACTTATTCAGAGATGCGAGTGTAATACAAAACCTAAACGTTAACACCAATCACCGTATGGTACGTAGCTGCTTAATTAAATGGGAACCAAAACAGCCTAGACCAAGAATAACCTAATCAAACTATCTATCAAAGCAAAGTGACAAAGGGATACAAAAATTACCACAGAAAATCTGATGGAAGTTGTAACTCTGAAGTTACAACTTCCAACTTACAACTTACAACTTCCACTCTGTTATATTTTTCGTTCAAACTAATATCTGAATATTAGTTTGAACGAAAAATATAACAGAGTGGAAAATAAGATCAAAGAACAAAATATGGAAACAATAGCAAAAAATCGTAAAGAAAAATATCTAAGCAAAAAGACGCTCAAACTAATTCAAGATAGAAAAAATCTAATATCAAAAAGAAACAGGAATGAAAATCTCGAAGACATCTCAAACCTCAGCAAACAGATCAGGGATAATATGAGAAAGGATAGGAAGAATAGAAGAACCAAAATCGTAGAAAACCATATTACCAAAACGGGAGGTTCACGAAAAGCCCTTAAAGAACTTAAAAAAAAAGGAAAAAATTAATACCGAGTTTAAAGAAAAATGAAACACAAACTACAAACCGCCCTACAATCCTTAACGTAGCAACAGAATTCTACCGCTCGCTATATGCTAAACTACTAAGAATAGAGTCAACAGACAATGGCTTTCAGCAGGATAACACTACAACAAGAGATATAGAAGTAATACCAGAAATACTAACATCTTAAGTAGAAAAGTTCATTAAAAGTTAAAAGATGGAAAAAGCCCCTGGCCCTGGTAGAATAGCAAATGAACTCATGAGAGGGTCAGCCGAAGTAATAAGCCCAATACTAGCAAAGATCTTCAGCAAAGATTAAATCCTAAGTCAATGGGCAGAATCCCACATAATACTTCTGTATAAGAAAGGTGCAAAGGATGATATTGGAAATTACAGACCCATATCTATTATTTCAAATGTATACAAGATATTTGCAAAAGTTGTTCTGGATAGAATAGCGAACAGGCTCGACGAAAATCAACAGGTTGAACAAGCTGGATTTAGAAGTAAATTTAGTACAATCGATCATATCCACACTATAAAACAACTATTAGAAAAATATAACGATTACCAGAAACCTATCTACATCGCTTTCATAGATTATTCTAAAGCATTTGACAGCCTATGCCACAAACATATAGGTATATGGATAAGCCTATGGCAACAAGGATTGGAGAATACTTACATAAAAACAATTCAAAACCTTTATAGCAAGAGTAATAGCCGAATGAAGCTGGAATCAAAAGGTGAACCATTTCCGATCAACAGAGGCGTCAGACAGGGAGAGCCATTATCCCTTAAATTATTCAATGCTGTGCTCGAAAGTATCTTCAGAAAATTGGACTGGGACGAGTTTGGTCTTAATATCAATGGCAGTCACCTAAACCATTTGAGATTTGCTGATGACCTAGTCCTACTAGAAAAAGACCCTTACAAATTAAAAGTCATGATTCAAACACTATCAGATAAAAGCAGAGAAGTTGGACTCTTAATGAATGTAAACAAAACAAAAATGATGACTAACTCCGAGGAGGGTGACATAGAAGTGGATGGAAATGGATTAGAATATGTTAAAGAATATGTGTACTTGGGGCAAATTATATCCCCAGATGATATGATGTCAAAAGAGTTAGACAAACGAATAGCAACGGACTGGAGAAAATATTGATCACTCAAAGAGATCATGAAAGTAAAGAATTAAGCAGAAGGCTAAAGACAAAAGCATTTAACATATGTGTCATACGGATGTGAAACTTGGGCCCTAAATGAAAAGCACCGAGACAACCTAGCTAGTTGCCAGCGAGCGATGGAAAGAAGTATGTTGGGAGTAAAACTAAAAGACAGAATAAAGAATTCAGCGATAAGAAATACAACCAACATGACCGACATACTTACTCGAGTAGATCATCAAAAATGGGACTGGACAGGACATATGCCATGCTGCAACACAAAAAAATGGAGCAAACAAGTGGCACTATGGTCTCCGAGAGATGGCAACAGAAAAGGGGACGTCCAACAAGAAGATCGGAGGATGATATCCGTCTAACATTGGGACCAAATTGGACAAGAGTGGCAGCAGATAGGAAAGAATGGAGACAGTTGGAGGAGGCCTATGCCAAAAGGCACACCGAAATAAGGGACACCATATGACGGATAAGATAAGATAAAATGTAAAATGTGAATAATTGACCGAATTTGGAATAAAAGGCTATATTATTATTATAATATTACATGTAAAAAATTAAAACATGCATGAAAACGAATGTTTTCATGCATGTTTTAATTTGAGGAAATGAAATACATTTGGATCATAATTACAATGGATTTATTTACCTTTGCGCCGGCGCGCATCCACACATCTCCTGTCATCAGCCATTTTTAGAACTGTGTTGACAAGGTCTAAACAGTAACCGACACATTTAAGTTTATTTAAATGTACAAGATGTCACTAGTTGTACGTTTGCGCAATAAATTTCAAACCGAAGAAGATAGAATTTTTCAAAGTTTCATGTCCTTCCATTAGTCACTCAGCGGTCAGGAGGGAACTACACGAGATTTTGTAAAATAAAGGGATCATACCCAAATAAGAGTCCTGTTTTATTTCCCACATACAAAAGAGGTGATGATATTATAAACGTTAATTTAAATATTTGCTAAAATATGGTCACCCGTTATAATTTTAGGTACCTATCAGACCATTATCAATTTAACGGCTTTTTCAACAATAAAAGCAAGCGTTGCCAAGCCATGACCGATGAACAGTATGCAAAACGGTATCACTAAGTCCTTTAATTTTAAAATGTACATATCTAATTTACTAATTACTCTTTCAGTGTAGTTGTTCAATTTTCGAAGACAAAAGTCCATTAGTCCATTTTCTCTCAAGCGGAGGGTATTCATGTGTAATTCACGATATTTCGGAAAACCCTTGTACAGATAGAAAGCAGTGACAATTTTGTTCAGGATTTTTGGGAAAGCGTACAATGACAGATTGTTGCGAGATATGTATTTTCCTTTGGCAAACTCATAAACATATAACGGAACCACTGTGTAAAGCGTCTTACTCCTGCTAACAGTTAACAGACTGCCGTATATTTCTTGACAGTCTTTATTTATTTTAATATGACTATCGGGATGCATTGCTGTTGAATCAGATTTCATGTATGTCTCCATGGCTGCACTGATACAGCATTCATATTTGTATTCCTTTAAATCTTCTATGGTTTTCACTTGATACTCATTTTCACGCGTAGTAGTGAGACTAGTCATACTGGTCGTGTAGTAGCTGTTCACCAAGAACGTGAACCAGAGCCAAAGAATAAGTACACACTTTACAGAGAATTTGCATGGGATATAGATACCTCCATGCATGAATAGATTGTCCCAGAGTTTTAGTACCACTAGTGATTTTAGGTTAGGATTTGATTTGTTGATTAGTGCAACGACGACAGCCGAATATATAAGAAAACTGAGAAGTAACGAAATCCAGACAACGGTTTGAAACTCTCTGTAGAATTTCTTCCATTTTGGAACGGGTGGAGCTAGAGGTACAAATATCCTCATTTCATCGCCAAGAGCCATGTGCCCGCTGAGATAAGTAAAACCATGGGCGCGAGACGGGATGAGAAACATTCCTCCCATTACTAAGTCATATTCATTGCTTTGTAGGTAACTTAATGCACCCTTTGCCTGCATATCTTCATCCACAGTTGAAAACTGGTCGGCATTGTCACTGAATGTGTAGTTCAGTTTGAAATCTTCTATTTCCGCTAACCAGTGCAAAGCGCATTGGTCGGCTCCAGGTTGATATGATGTCAAGTTGGAAACTATTTCAGGAGCAATTGTGTAAGGAGGATAGTGCGATGACAATACTCTGAACGTGCAGTTTCGTAGACCAGTAACCAGCTTCTCTGGAAACAATTTAGGAAGCCGAGGCTGAAGACAACTACCCAAATTAATGAGCTCGTCAAAACTTTTACCACAGCCATAATTGTCAAATGGATTGTATGTATACATGTTAAGGTTGAAATGTGCAATAACTACTACATTTAACACATGACGTAGCATCAATGAATTGAACATTGATTCAAGACCACCCTCGTAGATATCTTCAACTAATATTACAAATCGGACGGTTGGATCCCAGTTTCTGTCACGAGAAAGTTTGTCAATATTTTTTACAAATATGTCGGAATGTTTAGCCACCACGAAGTATCCTTCATTCCACAGTGTATTTACTTTTGATAATAAATTTGTTGACAAAACTGATTGACGCATTAGTTGATGAATATTCTTAAATATTTCAATGTGATCGGAATACATATCAACCACTGTAATCTCAGATCCGTATTGATACGACTCTGCCAATATTCTTATGGCACACCTCGATAGTTCAATGTTTTCATTAATATTTCCTTCATTTATGACACCTTCGCAGAGATTTTGTGAAATATAAATGATATAAACTACGCAGAGGACGATCATCGCTCTGATTGCAACTGCTTATGGCTTACAGTACGACTGCTTACGTATTTTATTGAGAAAATTTACTTGGGCAGCAAAATACTATAGATCTTTATCCAATATTCATGTTTAGTTACACTGAAATTATTATGTAAAAAGATTAATGAAAACGGATGACTATCGGTCGATCGCATTTGTACCTACAGAATGAGACAATTTAATTGTCATTGTCGGTCGTTAGTCAAAAAACTAAAACAAATATGTTTTCTAAAAGGACAGCTAGATCGCGCAAAGAGCATTTGTTTTCTAAAAGGATAGATAGATTGCGCAAAGAGTTTTTACCTTTTAGTATGAACCGAATGAGGCTGGCTTAGTGGTAACCATATTTTTTTGGGAATTTAGGATTAAAAAAAATAGCTCGATGTTACCTATATATATCGGTAGAGGATCTTTAGGCGAACAAAAAATGTTATCTTTATATATAAAATGCAAAGTCCTGACTTGACTTGAAATGGGGGAAATTAATATGATTATCAAAAACTACTTTTAAAGCAAAAAAATTGAAGGTAGATATTTTATAGGAACGAGACGTCAACCAAGCAAGTGATTTTTATATTTACCTACGCTAAGGGAGGGTGGGGATGTAAAAAGCTACTTGACCAACGAAGCTGTTTCAACTTGGCGGTTAGGCATGTGCCTCTATATAAATGTTATGTTATTATGAGTGAAATTTTTGCCATTTGTCTACTATTCAAAGTATTATAAATGCGGTGACTGTGTAGTTGCAAATCAGCCGACACGTCACTTTACTCGAAATGTTGCTCACAAACTCAAGTTCCTCGAGGAATGTAAATGCTTTCTTCAGATAATATATGCCTTGTTCCTGAGGAGGAAATACATTAGGTGGCTGTGGCATGTCTTGTCCCTAAGGAGCTTCTTCGGGTGCATTTCCAAGTGGTAACTCTTCTAGAGTTTGATTCAAATAAAATCAAATCATTTATTGCAAGTAGGCAAAATAATGCACTTTTACAAGTCAAACACTTACTTAAGTCTCATATACATGGAAAAAATAAAAAATAAATCAAATATGATCAACTAAACTAATGAGTAGATAACTGATTTGAGTTTGAAAAAGGATTTTTCTCCTTCAAGTGGTGATTCATGACTGAATCTCGCACAGGAAAAAGAAACTCCTTAAACTCTACCAGTGCTTCGGAATACGCCCGTCAGAGAAGATATCACCAAAAAACTCTACGGGAATGTAATTTTTTAAATTTTCGTATTTTTTATTTTTTTACACAATTTACGATTTAAAAATTATAATTAAATGACAATATTATAACATCGTATTCATAAGTGCCAATAAGATGTCTCAAAATAACAATATAACAAAATAAATAAATAATAACACAGACAAGCTGTAATGAACATAACTTATGAGAAACCAGACTGGACCAGTCCCCCCAAGCAGTACCCGTTCACGAGTATAACTTTTGCACCAGCCATCACCCCCCTCGCCATATTTGAGGGAGGGGAGCAACCCGCTACACAGAGTCGGCGCAAGAAAAGACATTTTAGTGAGCATGACCATAAACTCTGGTTTCTTGGTAAAAGACTTGTATTCTTCGTTAAAACTAATAAATTGTTATGAGTCACTCTACATAGCACTTTTGTACACTTAATTAAATTACCAGACTATTAACCTCTTGAATACCACCGGCTAACGCCACTTTTCCGTTAGAGGATTTAAATTTTATTACCAAGGCATAAGGTTCAAAATCGCGACCCGTCCCAACTACCCTCGGTTTTTGAGAGGTTAAATTACATTATTGCATTTGTAAAAGTAGGTTCATTATTATTATCACTATCATGGAGGCCACGCAGTTTTATCTATAACATAATCATAAATAGTGTAATAGGCTTTCTTTATGAGATTAGCCTTAATAAATGGGTTATGGGTTAAACCTATGCATGGGCAATTGATCGATTCCCTCTGGTAACTTATTATAAAAGCGTATACAGTTCCCCATAAATGAACCATTAACCTTCTGCAACCGAAATCTAGGTACATTCAGTTTATTTTTACTTCTATAGTGTTGAAATCGCAATTTTTGACAAAGGTGTTAATATTTTTCCGAACTTACAATAAGTTTTCATATAAGCATTGATTAATTGAAGGCACATAACGTTCATTGACTCACTCAAGCAATTCTTTTTCTCACGACCAAAGAGATCAACGCGTTGTAAACAATGCTTAGCGACTTCAGCGCTAACGAGTAATTAATAACATACCTTGTTAGCACTGTAAATAATAATAAAAAATACAAGATACTATGCTCGCGTGCATTAGATGGACTCTTATTATTATTGAGGATCATGTACTAATCTTCCCTTCCTCGTCAAAAACGATGCACGGATGGAGGATAGTGTAATCTTTTGTGAGCAAGTTGGTGAGGAATATAAGATCTTTATCATGGATTATCTCGAAAACCTGGCGCTATAGGAGTTTGTGTCATAAAACATTTTTGTTAGTCTATAGATCCTCTATCGATATTCATAGGATTGATCGCGCGCTGCTGTTTTCGAACAACTCTCTCTGTGTTTGAGTGCTGCGTGGAGGGGGTAACCTCTCCCTCTCTCACCCTCTGCGAAAGAGAGGATCACTCCCTCCTCGCGACACTCTGACTCAGAGATTCTTAGCGCGACTTGTACCTACCGACGCAGTAAACGGTGATTTCGGACGCCAATAAATCTAAAGTAAGAAATAATAGGAAGGAAGAAATTGCAAGTTTTAGGTGAAAAAACTATATTTCAGTTTTTATTTGTATGTAGTTTTAACGGTAAAATTAGCAACTCGATTCGTGGTGATTGAAATTTTGGACACAACCATAATAATATAAACTCATATTGCGACATGGCACTGCGGCACGGCAGAACAGTGCGAAAATTGTCTTAAATATGATTATATTTTTCAAAAAGCAATAAAAAAAATCTTAATTAAAAACATACACTTTTATAGTAGTTTATGTGACTGCTACATAATGGAGGGCATTAATACTCGAGAGTGGGTTCATGAAACGAGCCGAAGGCGAGTAAAGAGGGTTTCTGATACGTGTGTAGATAAATATAAAAAAAACAGATTTTCAAAAAATCAAACTATTGATAGCTTGATTTTTTGAAAATCTGTTTTTTTTGTTTGTTTGTAACGAAACGCAAAATATTGCATTTCGGTGGTAAATTTGTAAATGTGTCTGACTTTTTTGGTTTACTTCCCTTATTCTAAAGTCATTTAGTTTTGTTAGTTTTTTTTTTCGTATAGTTTGACTTACTCGTATAATGTTTTCGTTTGTTTGAAAACATTATAAGTTGCTTACAATATTAAAGGAAAATTTGAGGAGTGTCTCCTTTGAGAGGAATGTCGTTTTGTATTGCATTGAATAATTATTTTGGGAAATACCCGGCTTACTTACTCAGGGATCGAACGGTATCTTTCAATGTCCGAAGACCAAACTATTAGATGAATGTGTCCTGCCTAAAACGTATGTTGGCGAAACAAGTACGCTTATAAGTAAAATGGTGAAACGAATGAAAGTAGACCAAAGAGCCACGGAACGTTCTATGCTAGGCATCACGCTCAAGAAATACGTCGACAGACTAAGGTCCAAGGTGTCGGAAGTATTAGTAGTATTAGTCGACTCAAATGGAAGTGGCCAGGAGACTTGGCGAGGTGCGGTGACGGCAAGTGGTGTAGATCCCTGACCGAGTGGTGGCCGAAAGCAGCCATGGGTCGATGACATTACCAATATCGCGGGGAATACCTGGATTAGATTGGCACAAGCCCGTATAAGTTGGCACAAAAAACAGGAGGCTTATATACAGCAATGGGCGGAAACAAGCTGCCGATGATGATAGTGATGATGACTTATTGACTATATTACAAATTAAAACACCTCTTCTGACTTTATTCTTATTTATTTCAGCGTTGACGTTTATCGCTTTATTACAGTTTTTAATAATGACTATCGAGTAGCTAACACTAAAGTGACGCACCCAGCAAAATCTGAGGGATCTAACTACAGCTGATTTATTTCACTTTCTAAGTATGATTTCTATTTGGTTCAGTAGCCCAGTTAGAATTAAATAGTTTCATCATCACTAAATCAGCTACACCTTTTTATACAATTACTAAGTATTTTTAATTTATTGCGGTGGCAGCTCCTGCATTTTCTCCTTTGACTCGTTTGAAGCTGGCGATTCTAACTTTATTTCTGGTTTTGCTATTTCTTCTGGCTTCTCAATTTTTCCTATTTTTTCAGCGGACTCGGACATGATCAATTCAGGTACTTGCATTGGCTTCTTGGGCTCTTCGATGAATTCGGGAACTGCAACTTTTTCCAAGGGAATGGATTTGACAACTACCTTTGCCTCATCCTTAAGCTGTGAACAAAAATAATCAATGTTATTTACTGCACCCTCCTTGAGTTATTGTCATTGATAACCTATTTGTTTTATGTTTTTATTATTCAATATTGTGTTTATTTGACACACTTACCTCAAGTGGTTGTTCTTCGGCCACAACATGATCCTTAACAACAGGCACGTTCTTAGCAACGACGCTCTCCATATTCACCGCACTCTTGGCATCAGGACTCTCTACTGGTGAAGGCAGGATGTTGCAGTCAGCTTGGTTGGTCTTAACGAAGAACGCACGGGAGATCTTGTACTTGTCCAAAACTCCATAAGCAGCCTGCATGGTGGCTGTTGGCGCAATCCTATCACGTGTGAGGACCCATGCATTCTCTGTGAAGAAAACATTATGAGATCAATCATTCATTGTGTTTGCTCAGATTGAACATAATGTGACACACAATGCAGGTGATTAGTAAATTTATTTATAATATGCTTTCTTCCAGAAGGAAGATGATGCATCCATAATGCAAAATGGCTGCCAAAGCTAGAAAGCTTTGGCAGCCATTTTGCATTATATATTTATACTATATGCCGGTCCATCACCGCACCTATGCGCGAGCCATTGCGATTTTGAACCTTATGCCCTGGTAAAACAATTCAAAACCTATAACGGCAAATGCCATGGTAAGGTAAGTCCTTAAATTCTTTGATTCATCAAGAGAAAGGCCTAAAATATAATTTAGATCATTTACTGCTAAACTTACGCGTGTGCACAGGTCCAATACCACTGCAGGACCAGACGACGGCATAGTTGTCGTAGTCAGTGTCTAGGATGCTGTACTCCGTGTCGTAGGGCACTGGGTAGGACACGTACTTGACGATGACTCGGCCTTCACCCTCCCTTCCAATTAGTTGGAGAGAGCCGTCCATGATTCTCTTAAAACCAGTCCTGTGGATAAATAATATAATATTGTCAGGGCTTAACATATTGTTGAGCAGAAATTATTTAGCCTGAATATTATTGTAGCATAGTGATACATAAATCAATACAACCCAACCAAAATACAAAGAAATAGACTAACAGTGAGTTGGTGATCTCGTTCGACACCAGGATTCGGCCTTCTGGGGTGCTTTCGTACTTGGTAGTGACACACCGGCTGCCGAGCTCACTGACGGTGAAGTAGCGCTCAGCTTCGTACCAGGTGCCGAGGAAACGGTTCATATTAAAGTTGGCCATTGGCTGTGGAGGAACCAAGAATACTTATATATATATATACAGGCATTAATTCATCATCTTCTTCTTGATGAAGCGTCGGTTGGAAGATAAACTAAATTTCAGCTCGTTGATGAGGTTTTCGGCAAAAACATAGTAGTCTGTAATCTAGCATATAAATATCGGAATAATTTGCATCGACGCCTGTGAAGTTTGATTTCTCATGTTGATATCTCAACATCTCAACTACCTCATTATCAAAATACCTCAGAAATCTAAAATATTCATTTAAAATATTTGCCCATAAGAAGTTGCAAGTTACGTTAATACGTTTACCTTAATACCTATTGATGATAATTCTTAGAACCAAGTTATGCAAACAAATCAAAAGCGAAAGAATAATATCTCCAGATCAGGTTCCCTACAATGTAAGCTGAAGCTTCCAACTCCGGCATTTCAGAATGACATTTGCTCCTTTGACATAAAGTCTAGAACAGGCTGTATTTTTTAAAATAAAGCAGTACAGCAGTCCGGGGTGGAGTGTCTGTGGTCAGTGCGCTGGCGCAGGTCGTTGTCACCGTTATATAAGTTGAATAACACTTATCTCTCTCTCCTCTAGACCAAGTTACAAGGCGAAGCGGACAAAGGAAAATCGATTATAATGTATTCTTGGACATCTGGTATTTTAGGAATCTGTTATAGAGGGAACAAATGATATTTAATAATATAAAAGAATAATAACGATAGATAAGTTATAAGATATTATGCACTGCCTACCCTTTCATGGTAAATTTTCTTGGTAAAATTAAAATCATGCCTTGGTTTGCTGGAAGAAATCTCTTCTTAGAGATAAGCTCGCCACTGTACATATGTTTTACACAAATGTAACTTTTTATTTATCTTTGTGCAATAAAGAATTATGAATATGAATATTTTCCTGAACTTAACCAGTAGAGCCCTAAGATTTGATTATAATTATAGAAACAATACGTTTCAGTTTTGTTTAAAAAGTGTGGCTTATTTTAGAACGAATTTGTTATTCTGTTTTATATAATACGTTCTTTATAACTTTCTGGTTTAATTTGACAATGAAAGTCTCCGATGAGTTGATAACGCATTCCTCTTATAACTTGCTTCATAGTCATAAGCCCTCTACCTATGTATTATGTCTGCCTGCACCTGCACCTGTATTGTTCAGCTTTCGCTAATTCAGTATCATCGGCGGTTCAAGGTAACCCACCCATTGCTGAGGTCAGAAATTTCTTGCAGCATTTTCATGAGGTCAAGCAAGATGAACATAATTATCTTTATCTACACACGTATCATAAACCCTCTTTACTGCGTTCAAAAACCGCACGTTACGATCAGCATTATGTTAAACTACTTGGTAAAAACTCGTCTCGTATCTGGAAAACTACACATAATGGTCATTATGTGTAGTTTTTCTACATATAATGACATTCAAATTTCGAACGCCGACGCCCGTCTGCGTGAAGTTGGTACTAAAGAACAAGCTAAACAATTGCAGAACCACAATGCCGGTCAAACATGCGGTTCCTGATCACATCAAAGAGAGCTTATGATATGTGTGTAGATAAACTAGTGTATGTAACTGTACATAATTAGGCATTAAAACTCTCGAGTGATATTATTATGAAACTCGCCTTCGGCTCGTTTCATAAACCCACTCTCGAGTTTTAATGCCCTCCATTATGCAGCAGTCACATAAACTACTATTTCAACCGATGTTCTGCTCTTTTAAATGCATTAGTCATACCTGATTAATTGTTACATTCTGTTATATTATAATTTAACTATTTGTCACCAATGTAATAAGACTGGACTCTCGTCTAGACCCATTGTCTTTTTTCCAACAAACACCAAAAAAACAAAAACAAAAATAGCGTCATAACTTTTCCCATATGGGGTGGCAAAAGTACAGTAGTTACCGCGTTTAGCCAGTTGTTCAACACTCCATTTTGAGTGACAGAAATATTAACTATAGTATCAACTCACCTGATAATCGGGACACCATCCTAAGGATGGTATTTGCGCAGCCGCCGTCGCGATGAGGGCGAATAGACAGAGCCACCTCATGATGAAGACTGAAGGTAATAGACCTGAGGACTGACGACACGGGAATGAGGCAACGAGTCCCGGACCCAGGCTTTTAAAGCCTCAGTAAAACGCATGGGAACCGGTCTACTCCCGCAATTGCAAACTCTAATAGGCAAGCACCATAACTAGGCACTAGGTACAGGTAGGAGGATTTATTATGAACGCAAGTAATGAATACTGCAGCGTTCTTTGTTAGGGCGCTGATGTGTGATGCTCAGGCGCATCGTGGTCCGAGCGTGTGTGCGTTAATGGACTAAGTTGGTCAGTGTTTGACGAACAGTTTTTTTCTCAATTGTTTTTCCATGTACGAACCTGCATATAGGCCGGTTTTGCTATAATGGCTGTCGATTATGGTTATTAGGTTCAGAATTTTTCAATTTACGTGTTACTACTATGATGAGTTTTTTATTAGTCAATATTATTGTGAAGTTAGTTCAAACAACAATTTGTGTAAGCTGGAATTAGATCCAGACCCAGGAACATAGCCCCTAAATTTGACAAAACAAAAATCCAGCTTAATTATTCAGTTCATTACCTAAACTAAATTTTGATTTATGCAACGACAGGGGAATACAAGACCCCTAGATACGTAATATGACGATAATAATAACGCTAATAATTTGATTTTCGGTCGGAAATCAAAACACGTGATAGTTCTTTAAGTGTCCTTTAATAGCAATGAGAAACCTCATTCAACCCAATCAGAAAATCATACTTTAAAGATGATGCTAAGCTGAAAGTTCCTTTAATTTTTTGTCATAATTTTAAGAGAAAATTCACAAAGCATTATTGACTTAGATTAGACTTTGATTTAGCATAGTGTTTGCAGGTATTGTACACACCTCACGCCCTTTCCAAAATTGCTATAACTCTGAACTTATGTCAATCATGGATGTTTTTACACATGTAGATTTTAAATTATGCCGCAATATATTGACCGAAAGTATTCGCAAGCGATGGAAGTGTCGCGTAAGATTCCCACATCCTCCGTTGCCTATATCTCGAACCTAATGAGCAAACATCTTTTACTTTCTCACAGTACAAGGTAACGATTAGCATCGGACAAAAGCTGGATCCCAGTGGAATGTTCACGGCAGAATGCTCCCACAAGTCTAGGAGCAACAAAAAGATGTTAGGCGCATCTGCCCTCCCTACCGGTTTTGCAGCGTCCTGTCTAAGTACGCCTTTTATTTCTATCTTTTCTACTTATCTATTTTTATCCTCATGGACTCAAGAGCTGGGTAAAGCGTCTACTCTATAAAGTTAAATATAAAACGTATGTGTTATGTATACGCGTATCGCAGTGCCCATAATTTTTTGGAAGGAAAATGTAATAAGTTTTTTCACGAATCTTAGGCATGTATTTGAGACATGTAATCAACTTTCTTCCAATATTCTATGATACATTCTCATGATAGTTTCCGAGAAATGCTATTTTTGATTTCATGTTTCTTTATGATCTGTACTTATCCTACACTAGCCAGCCGAGGCACGGCCATGCGCCGCTGTTTTCAAAAATGATGATAAAAGCTATTCTACTAAATATAGTTAATGTAATAAGTACAGATGGCAATCTTCTTCTATAGAAAATTCTAATAAAGCTTTTCGTCTTGCAGGCGCATATTTTTAAAACTCCCTACCTAGGTAGGTAATTTTGCTGTCTTGTTTGATTTCGTCTGCAATTTGCTACAAAGCAGAAAGCTGCAAGTCAAGTTTGCAACAAATACGCCAGGCGTATGAACCAGCCACTCATAGTTACGTAGGCTGTTAATTATAAAATAATTTCGCCGCATCAAGATAGGGTTGACCATACACGCCATATAGAGTCATAACTTGCTATTATTTTTAAGCTTGTTATGTATCTGGTGCATGTGGCAGCATTTATAAGAGTTGTAGTTGAAAGTACTTGGTAAGATTATTTATTAATAACTTTTACATATTCATCTTATTTACAAAATAGATTAATATTTTTGTAGGGGTATCATAAATATGTATTGCGGGTTCGTTAGGGGTTGTTTGTGTGCATTTTATTAGCTGATTCATTTAGCACTTAACTTAATTTGGAAAACATCTAAACAGTCAATGCTCTTAAGTAAGTAAATGTTGTTTACATTGGATTCACTTTAAAATAGAAACAGATAGGTTTGATTGTAAACGTGGCGTGTTATAGTCGGATTAAAATATATATATATATCGATTCTATACAAATTCGCCATGACACGATAGCCAACGATTTATCTACTTCAGTTATAATTGACTAGTTACTTTGGGACATAAAATATAATGAAATTACCTATGCATGGTAAAAAAACTTGGCTTGTCTATTTAGTTACTTTCATCGTGTTATGTCCCATAGTATATTGTTGTGGGAAAATCAAACGAATATTCAAACTATTTTTATATCACAGAAGAGAGTTATTTCAGAGATACTCCCTAAGATAACTTTTTAAAGTTGCTATGCACATGCTGAATTTTATGGTGGAAAAATTTACTGACATAATGTTGTTTGCTGATGATAAGTCATCCAAATTGAAAGACAAAAAGATGATTTTGACGCTGTTAATGATGTATTGTCTATTCACAGTTAAACGCTGGTAAAACCAAGTCAATAGTCAATAGTCAATAGTCAAAGTACTTTATTACTGTAGATATTTACATATACTTAGCAAACGTCATTTTTTGCCTCTTCTCTACATTGGACCACTGTGGGAGAAGAAGGGCGTAGAAACTCCCACAGATTTATTTTTAGATCTCTTTTAAAAATAGGTTGTGCTTAACTAATACAAATATGAAAAATTTAATTGTTATGATTAATAAGCAGGAATAAATAATTACAAAACTATTAACAGCAAGGTCTGTGTTGAGCCAGATTAACCCCATACAGTCCTGTCATTTAAGTAATCTTGAACATTGTAATATCCCTTTTTCGACAAAGTCGCTTTAACATGCTTTTTAAATTGCTCAAATGGCAATTTCAAAATCTCCAGAGGTATCTTATTGTAGTAGAGAATGCACTGACCCTTGAAAGAATTGCTAACCTTCGCGAGTCTAAAACGGGGCGCACATAGTCTGTGATTATTTCTTAGGTTAACATTACAGCTGTCGCTAAGTTTGGAAAATGTTGTAAGGTTCTTGCGTACAAACATTATATTTTCGAAAATAAATTGACTAGCTACTGTTAGTATGTCAATTTCTTTAAAAAGCTCTCTTAAGGAGTCTGTTCGTTTTAAATTATAAATTGCTCGAATAGCTCTTTTCTGTAAAATAAAAATAGTTTGAATATCCGCTGCTTTCCCCCACAACAAGATACCATAGGACATCACACTATGAAAGTAACTAAAATATACTAGCCTAGATGTAGCCACATCCGTGCTTTGTCTGATGTTCCTAACAGCGTAAGCCGCAGAACTTAATTTACCAGCCAATTTATCTATGTGGGGTCCCCACTGCAATTTACTATCAATGGTTATTCCAAGAAACTTCGTATCATTTACCAATTCTAACGTGCTGTTGTCTAACACCAAACTGGTCTCAACTTGCCTGACATTTGGAAGTGAGAATTTGATACACTTGGTTTTACCAGCGTTTAACAATAAATTATTAACTGTGAACCAATTCAAGGTTAAAGACAATACACCATTAACATCATCAAAATCTCCTTTTTGTCTTTCAATTTTGAAGACCATTGAAGTATCATCAGCAAACAACACTATGTCAGTTAATTTCTCCACCGTGAAAGGCAGATCATTAATATATACCAGGAATAAGAAAGGGCCTAATATGGAACCTTGTGGAACGCCAATTTTAACACCCGATCCATCAGATTTTACGCCGTTAACTTCTGCCTTTTGAATTCTATTGCTTAGGTATGATCTTAGTAGATCCAACGCTTTATTTCTAACTCCGTAATGATTTAATTTAATTAATAGCGTATTATGATCAACACAATCAAACGCCTTCGACAGGTCGCAAAAAACTCCGATAGCATCCTGTGCGGCCTCCCATGCAGAATAAATATGAGATACAAGGGAAATACCTGCATCCGTAGTCGATTTACCCCTAGTGAAACCATATTGTTTAGCGTGGAGTTGTTTTGTACGGTTGAAGTGTGAGAGCATTTGATTGAGTATAATCTTTTCAAATATTTTACTTAGTGTTGGAAGAACAGATATTGGTCTGAAATTTGAAGGATCGCCCTTATCTCCCGATTTGAACAGCGGTATAAGTTTACTGTGTTTCATGAGGTCTGGAAAATCCCCATCGTCAACATATTTATTGAATATATAAGCTAAGTGTGGGGCTATAACTAGAATTACTGAACCAATGACTTTGACTGATATACCCCACAGGTCTTCCGTATTTTTTAAGTTAAGTAATTTAAACGTTTTGACAATGTCCTGGGGATATACATGATGAAATTTTAAATATACATTACTGACGCTAGTGTTATTTTTTAATAAAGTCTCTGCTTCAAATGGAGATGAATTTAGACTGTCCGTTGTGAGTACGGGTACATTGGTGAAGAATATTTCAAAAGCTCGAGCAACATCAGCGTTGGATTTAACAACATCATCACCTATCTTTAGGCAGAAATCATTGTCCCTTGGTATAACTTTGCCAGTTTCGCGGTTTATTATTTGCCAAACTGTTTTCATTCTATTATTTGAATTTTTAATTTTTCTATTAATGTGTAAAGTTTTTGCAGTTCTACAAACCAACTTGAAAGTTTTGGAATATTTTTTAACATAGTCATGAAATTTTCGATCAAAGTTATAGGTTTTTTGATCATAAAGGTCAAGATAACTCTACTTTTACGAATTCCAAACGTTGCCCAGTCATTAAATTTAGATTTACCGTTGTAGTCACTGACTTTCTTTAATTTGAAAACTTTATTGAATTCTGTCTGAATAATGTTGAAGAAGTCTGAGTAGATTTTGTTTGGGTTCTGTTCATTAAAATCCGGTACTGGCAAATTTATATCTAAGTTTTTCGTATATGTCTCTAGTCTATGGGATGTAATAGGCCTATAAAATGTTGGACCAGTCTTATCCTTAATACTAATTGGGAATGAAACTGTTTGACCACTGTGATCGGAGGGTAAGCAGTTAATTACACTTTTAGTTGTGAATGCACAGTCACAAAAAACGTTATCTAAGCAAGTTTGGCTTGTAAGTGTAATTCTAGTCGGCTCTAGAAATACATGACATAAATTAAATGATTTGAACAGAGTTATTAAATGTATTATACAGAGTTATCAAGTGTATGAAATTCTCACTTCCAAATGACAGGCAAGTTGAGACCAGTTTAGGGTTAGACAGCAACACGTTAGAATTAGTAAATGATCCGAAGTTTCTTGGAATAACCATTGATAAAGCAAATTTCAGTGGAGACCCAACATCGATAAATTAGCTGGTAGAATTAGTTCTGCGGCTTAGACTGATAGGAACATCAGACCAAACACGGATGTGGCTACATCTAGGCTAGTCTATTTTAGTTACTTTCATAGAGTCATGTCTTATGGTATCTTGTTGTGGGGGAAAGCAGCGGATATTCAAACTATTTTTATTTTACATAAAAGAGCTATTTGAGCAATCTCTAATTTAAAATACACAGACTCCCTAAGAGAACTTTTTCAAGAAATTGACATACTAATTGTAGCTAGTAAATTTATTTTCAAAAATATAAAAATAACTCTTAAGAACACATTTAAAGACCCTGCGTCTTGGAAAGGCGAACCTTCAAAAAATGGCCCGCGATTTCCAACCTTATTAATTGGTAATAAAGTTAAAAACCAATGAAATGATGTTGTCCAAAATATGGACAGAGCCCTCTAAAGGGATGAAACCATACTCTACGCTCTTCACCAGTACCCGTTAAAATACACTGAGAAGTATCGATACCTATCTATAACGTACCTACATAGGCCTGACAGAATGAACGCTAGTTAGCATTATTCTCGAAATAACATAAAATGCAAAATCATGATGTAACATTTTTGGCATGCTAACTGTCGAAAAATCATGAGTTTTGGAGCCAGTGAGGAAGCGGGTGTGGCTCGATAGAGTATTATTTTACAAACAAATGTGTGTAATTATAAATTTCTAAAAAGATATACTATTTTAGGAATCTATAATAATAATAATAATAATAATCTGACTTCAAAGGTCGACAAAAATAAACATTTTTGCACATTGAACTCCGCATTCTCGCAAAGGATATCGTTTCAGAACTTCATAATTACACATATGTGTTCCAATAATTTTCTCTATCGGTGGACATCGGTTTTATCTCTGGCCAAAGTTATTATTAGGGTTCCGTACCTTAAAAGCAAAGAAGGAACCCTTATAGGATCACTTTATTGTCCGTCTGTCACGACCCCTTTTCTCAGGAACGCGTGGAGGTATCATGTTGAAATTAATATCGATTACTCAAGTGTATGGTCCCTTGGAGATGTACAAAATTTAAACTTCTAGGTCGACGCAATCAAAAGATACCGCGATATTATTTCATGATTTTGCTGAATTTGTATGGACTCGCGTGGAACTCGCAAGGGAATCAAAACCTATAGGGTACTTCCTGTTGGCCTAGGGTCATGAAATTAGGAATGAAGGAAGGTCTTATAGCACAAGTAAAGGAAAAAATTCGAAAACTGTAAATTTCTGTCTGTCTGTCTGTCTGTCTGTCTCACCGTCTGTTAAGACTTTTTCTCAGAAACGCATGGAGTTATGAATTTGAAATTAATATAATAGGGTACTGTCTGTGTACGGAACCCTTGGTGCGCGAGTCCGACTCGCACTTGACCATATTTTTTTTAATCGGTATGCCAGTCTCCATATAAAATGTTAGAACCCTTTTATATGGAGTTGTCAAAGTTAATCCGAAAATATAGTTCAATGGCTATCAATCAGGCATTATAGTGTATTAAAAAACAAGGTTATTTTTGGACCTCTAGCCAAAAGTAAATATGATTTATGGAAAGAAATATGTTTTTTTTTGTAAAAAACAATAACGCATTTTACACCACTTTGTAAATCCTTTATTTAGGCGCGTTCGGTCACCCTAGTACCACGAATGACCGACTATAAAAAGGCTTATGTTTAAACGATCACCAAAAACGCACCTATCTCACTAACAATAAATTCGAAACGACCGCCAGAATTAGTAAACGACCACCAAATTGTGTTTGGATAATTAATCACCAAACTTCCTCTATGTTTTGTGTACTTAAGTTTATGTTTTAAGTAATTTTTGTTGTACAAACATGTTCAACCTAACACGAACCTGCTCACCCACTTTATACTTCACCTAAGCTACCGCAGTATTTTGCACTGATATTTTCTGCATCTTTTAGTGATCATTTACCTTTTGGGTAGGAAAAAAATATTTTGGTAATCATTATATTTGTTGCCCTACACTGAAAAAAAATTCTTGTTATTCGTAGCTAAACTTTCGTCTACGTATAACATAGAAAAAGTGACCACAAAACTATAGCAATACGTAACCAAATCTAGTTTGGTTATTTTTTAACGAAACTGTTTTGTAATTAATGTTAACACTATTTTGTTTAAGTCATACCAAGGTGCTTACTTAAAGGTAGGCCTACTTACATGCAGTTAGGAAGCCAATTGTTTGTTTACTTCAGCCATTTTTTACAAAACAGTTTGACTGTTATTAACTAAACTAATGAGTTGTTTTAGCTGTTGTTTTGTTACTATAACCTTATATATTAGTTAATTTAGATAACTTGTTTTGTTATTTTTTACAAAACAGTTTGACTGTTTTGCTTGTTTTAGCTGTAGTTGTTTGTTTATATAATATTTAGTACTTCTTTAGTGTGTAGCCTAATTTATTTTAGCTATCTGAGCGTTTTAGCATGGCAATAAGCGGTAATTTCCCTTTTGTTAATATTTCAAGAATCACCGATTTGATTGACATTATTTTCAAATCAATCTAATCGGTGATTCTCGAAATATTAACAAATGGGAATTACCGCTTATTGCCATGCTAAAACGCTCAGATAGCTAATATAAATTAGGCTACACACTACAGAAGTACTAAATACCATATAATCAAAAAACTACAGCTAAAACACACTAAATTTTTTTTCTACTACCTATATAAAATTTAAAAGTAGGCAGATAAATAAAAGCAATTGTTTTATAAATGTAATTGTTGTATTGTTAGACTTCAGAATTTTTACAATGCAAGAACCATTATCACATAAATCAAAATCTCAAAACCACGGGAATCTTTTTCCCAATGTCCCAGTGTCCTCCAGTGTCCTCCAGTGACTGTAGTGTAAGCCATACTCGTACGTTGTAGAATTATTAGTACCCTGTGAGGCCTGCGATCTATTCGGCTCAGTCGACTGATCTTCGTATGTCTGAAACTGAGAAAACCATGTGATTAGGGCGTATCAATCTATTTCGGTTAGGTAACGACGTAGTGGTAAGGAAATAGAGGTACCTATTCAATTACTGTTGATTGTTAAATATACTTCTATTTCTATAGCCATACTTTCCTCCCCCGGTAGGTAGGTTAGACACAGATGCAAGCTAGCGTTATTTGTAGGTTTGGGTGCCGAGGTACTAACTTTTGGCGCGTTGGCACCATGCTGGCGCGGCAGGCACGTTATGCCTTTTTACCCCCAGATTGGCATAGCTTTAGCTTAGCACAAGATAATGAAAGGAAATGATTAGGTAAATACTTACCTTTGAATTGAGTAAAATACACTTCCAGGCCCCACTGCTGCCGTTAATCTTCGAGAGCATCTGGGCTCTGCTCGGCCATGGTTCTCTCACTCATTTTTAAGTAGGACTTTGACTGAAATAAAGATTCTTCTTCTGATTATGCTGATGAGAGAGACGACAAGCACAGAACTATTTTACTTTGGGGTTTTATGAAAAACGGAGACCCGTTTTCACACGATTATCCCGAGAGGCGCAAGCGCAAGCAGCAAAATGAATAGAAAATCAACGTATTTGACATGGCGTGTCGCGTCGTCGCGTCGATCGTAGCAAAATGCAGTTTTTGAAATTTTTCGCTCTTGCACAGATTAATAAAGAGTTGCTCTTGTCACTGTGCCGCACGGTCGGATTTTGTTTGACAAGACTCCATTCAACTCGCGCGAGGACTGTTGGTAGTTCGTCATGCCGTAAACAAAAGTGTTTGGTTGTAAACAATCAAAATACGGCTAACAGTGGATAACGCTATGTTTAGTTCAACATATTAGTTTGTAGTTAATTACATAAGTTTTGTTGAATTGCAGTTTTGTGTGTAAAAAATAACAAGCTTAATTGAGATACTAGTAACAAGATGTTTGTTTAGTGTTTAACAATCATAATTGTTTGATAGTTCAGCAAGCCTTTAGTAACGAATAGTCTAAGAATTAGTATAAACTAAGTAAACATGTATTGTTGCAAGTTACCAATCCAATTTGTTTACTTCATTAAGGTTATACATGACTAAATCTTAGCTATTAAACAACCGAACTGAAAATAACCAAACCAGTTTTGTGCTTCGTAAATAAACCACTTTAATTATTTCAAATTAAGTTTATTGACGACTAACTGAAGTATGGTTAAAAAGGCGATAACCGAAAAAGTTTTGTTATTAATTTTTTTCAGTGTATAAAAATAGTGAGCAGTGCGCGCGGTGAACAAACGAGTAAGTGAGTATAATTTTAATATTGTGTTGAGGGGGGTTGACAAAATAATATCAAAATAATTCACCAACTTAAAAACTTAAAAAAACAACTTCAACTTCAAGCCCTATTTCTCCCTCCCCGGTCTGGATGCGATGAAGTGTGTATACATGAAAAGTCCTCATAAAAATTTTTCCTGCACGAAACCACAAACCAAAACGTCACCTTTGTATATTATTTTTGATTTGTTGTTTTTTCCAAAAAGCGATAAATGAATTTTGATAAAATTAGAAAGGGACTAACTCTGAAGTATGAACCAAAATCGGTTCACAATTGACGGAGTCATCACGTAACAAACACACAAAAAAAACAGACGAATTGAGAACCTCCTCCTTTTTTAAGTTAGTTGAAAAAAGGTTTTTGGTTCATAAATTGATTGTACTCCCGCAATACTATGACGTGAAAAAATTTGGCTAGGGGTCCATAAATTTAGTATACACGAGTAACAGAAAGGTGTAGTCATACTATAAGGGCTTGTTATTAGGGGCGTCATTCTAAGAAATTTTCATCATGGAACCGATTCGATCAGGGCAACTAATGTTTGACATCTCCTTGCATTTTGGGCCGGGCGGTCAGCTGATGTATGGAAGAGTGAAAAATTAGTGGATCTGATGAAATCGGTTTCATAGAGAAAGTTGTTCAGAATTATGCCCCAACGCCCTTTAAAATATATACCTATGCCCATCTATGACGTAAACATTTATGTTACACCTGTACATGGAAGCACTTTTATCTGCTTTTGTTTTGAACCAACACACTATCCATTAGTTTACTTTCACATTTGACTTGATTTATGAATGATTGTGTCTATAATGTATAATCTTATGATTATGTATATCTCTACGTACCTTTCTCAGCAGGCTACGGCTTACAAGGTTCCTTCACTACTGAAAGATTGTACTTTGAAGGGCTTCTGGCTTCAAGGTAGACCTAATACAATTTGTGGGCAGCCATTTTGTGTGACTAAGCATATTTTTAACCTCCGATAACCAAAAGAGGGGTGTCATAAGTTTGAAGTGTCTGTCGGTTTGTCGGTATGTCTGTATGTCTGTCCGTGGAACCCTAGCGGTCAAACAGGTGCACGGATTTTAATGCGTTTTCTGTAATTAGTAGACTATCCTGCGATTGTTCTTAGATATGTTTTATTAAAATCGGTTCGGTATTTCCAAAGATACCAGCTTAAAGGAATATTGGTCAAACGGGTGTCCGGATTTTAATGCGGTTTTTTGTGTTTGGAAACTTCACTGCCATGGTTTTAGATGTGTTTTGTTAAAATCGGTTCTGTAGTTCGAAAGTAATCAGCTTTACAAGGAATAGCAGTCAAACGGGTGTCGGTAAATATTGCGGTTATTTTAAATTTGAATCGGTGCAGTGTTTCTAAAGTTATCCAATCATATTTAAGCCGTAATGTTTGATGAATGTGTCGTTTTATTTTTTTATTTTATAGCTATTAATGAGAGAGGTCAAGACGAAACGATGGAGAAATAAGGTTTTCTTGAAATTGATTGAGGTATTATTTTAGGGCTGAAAGACAGACATCGAGAAATAACCTCGACTCAATGTTGATGACATTCTGCAGTGTAGCCCATTTACAGTGGTCCATTTTTTTTATTCACCTTCAGAATACCTCAGACCAATCCAGTCATATGATTACACTTATTATTTCATAAATTAGAAATTCGTTAAAAGAATGATTTATTCGATATATACATAAAACTTAAATCACAATCGATAAAATGGCGTAAATCGGTTAACTCATAGAGTATCTTAATTATTATTTGTAGTAATAACTATGCATATATCTTTTGTATTAAAAGTTTTGAATATATTAATTGTATCTTTCTACAGTTTCCATTCAAATTATTTGCTTTTATTATTATTAGCTTAACTACCTATCTATTTGTTATAGCCATTTTTTATTGTATGTGGGTTTATAAACACCTACCCACACTCATTTATTCACTCCCCAAAAGCTCCCGACAGAGTATCAGCGATGCAGGATCTCCTGAAGGTCCTGCAATACAGGTAGTAGAAGCCGATTTGCTGTTGCGATCGATACACACCGCATGGCGTCGTTCTGCCTATTTCCATATTGTTACTGAGTTTTGTCTTCATGTGTGTCTGTTATTTCCCACTTGTTATTGTGTATTTATATCTTTTTGCTGTGTCTTGATTTTTATTAAATGTGATTTCTATACCGTTCTATTCTATTTGCCCATTTTGATGACAAAATTAAAAAATTACACATGATTCCATGGTCACACATTTATATTTTTTTACACACGTTATTACCGAGATATTAGAGTAGTTTTCGAAATGAAGAAACACACATGAGCTACATACGTAGTACTTTTTGCGTAGTATATTTTGTGAAAATATGTTTCTATAATTTTTACATACAAATGTTCGATTGTTAGTTGTTAGAAATAAAAAAATAACTATTGATAAACACAAAAGTTATGAACAGTGAATATATTTTTCACCTTACGCCCAGACGGTCGAGAAACGGCCACGCCACATATTTTGAGTAATATAACCATTATTCTGTACATAAATTGAAGGAGACAGTCTAAGGTCTAGTACCTAAACTTCAATAAATTACAACGACAAAGTTGGGGCTTGTAGAGTTAGGGCGTGAGTGTTAGAAGCTTGGCTCTACATGAGATCTGATGAATTTTTGACAGTGCAAGCCAGGTCTCGTCTTGGAAATATTTTAAATAAAAATGTTTTTGTTGAGATTTCACTTATTTTTGTAAGTTGCCTTTGACCATATTTTGTTATTTTTTCTTTCTTTTTTGGGGTGATTTCTTGCACACCAGAGGTGCCATTTTTCGTAACCAACTCTCTGTTTTTTGTGTTGGTTTACTTTTTAAATTAAGCGATAGATCAAAAGTTCCAATTATTTTTTGTTGTTTGTGTACTGATAACTAGCTTATATACCAAATTTCAGCTTTCTAGGACTTCAAGAAATGCCCTAAGAATTTTGATGATCATCAGTGAGTCAGTGCCGAAATAGGGGAATATAAAATCTAAAGTATAAGAGCTATGCAATTGAAACTTTATATGTTTAATGAGTCTACTATTGAAATCATATCCGAGAATTTTGTTATCTGGTATAATCCAGCAAGTTATGAGGGTTAAAAGGACGACGAAGCGCTTCGAGAAAAGGTAGCTTCGTTTGGCTCATCTTGGCGGGGGCACTTCGCCGTTCCGCCTAGATTTTTAGACTGCCGTACATGGTTCACACCACACTGTATAGATATTTTCTGCAGAATAACATAAACTGCTAAGCGATCCGTATATTTTCTTTGTTTAGTTCGACTTAGGGTTATTGTGAAAAGGGAAGTTTCGGGTTACACCCACAATTTTAGTGATGGAAAGCGTATTGTGTTTCATGATTAATATTTATGAATTATGTATGACACCTGACTTGCTCGGTCGCTATCAAAACTGAGGCCCTTTATCAAGTTATTTTTTACACATATTTGTTTATTTTACTTTGTAAAAAAAGAGTATTTCATTCATTTATATTATACGGATGGCTTTTTCCTTCTTGTGGTGTGATCAACGAAAACAAAATCTGAGTGTAACTAAAAATATTCTCATTATTTAATTTACTAAGGTAAGAACACTTTTTTACAGAATGTTATTGTTCTAAACAGTATCTACAAAAAATTGTACACTATGTGAAAACTTAGAAATTTACGTTTAATTTACAATTAACAGAGAAAAATCAATAATTATTCAAGTTCAACAAATTTAAGTTAAGCTTTATTACAATTAATCCTAACAATATCATGAAATATTTACATATATTTTCAGTATTAGACCAGCTTCTTGGATTCATCTTTTGTTATGAAATTGACAGGAAGTTAGGCAAAAACTATGGAAGTTCTAAGTTAAATACTTATTCTCAGCTATAATTTAAAGTACGATACATACATAAATATTTATACATTACACAATTCAAAATTATCACATTTTCTTTTACTGTTGAAAATCTGACTATTATTCGTGATTTGTTCGAGTCTCAGTGGAAAATGTACAAATTTGTACAACAATTAATATTCAAGGCGTTTGGCATAAAAAGGAATTTTGTCATGAAACTAAGCAGTAATTTTTATCTTAAATCTAATATTTATGTACAAGTTTAAAAAGACACAAAATGGAAAACGCAATGGAAGACGGCGGCGTTCTCTAACTTGCACTTACTTAAAAATATCGACAATTATCACAAAGATTAATCTAACGATACCTCGAAATCACGATTCTTATAATTAAATTGTTCCCCAATTATTTAAATAGTCACCGATTAACAACCGATGACAAAAATAAAACAAAACGAACTTAAAAATCAGGTATAACGATAGGTAACGATCGAAAATTATTAAAGCGATTTGACATTTTCTTTATTTCTAAGTTTTGAACAACATGCTGGTAACTTTAGTTTTTTTAATGAAGTTCAAACACGAAAGGTCTAAGTTGTCAATAGTCTAAACAAAAACGTTTTGGTATTTGTCAAATATTGCATTGATGAACTGCCCTCTGAACTAAATACTTTTCATGTCAGACAGTCAAACAAAAAACAGCCTGAAGTTAGTATTTTTGTGAAAATTTGACGATTAAATTGTTTCGAAATGAAATCTGTGAAATAAAATTATAAAAAATGAGTATTTCCGAAAATGTATAAGCAACTAGTTCCGATGGCATCAAACAAAGGGAAAGAGCACGTACATTAAAGATTGCATTCAGCAATTGTTAATTTACAAAATAAGCATAACTTAAAAATAACTGGCCTCAATAATGTGTTCGACAAAAAGCGCGTTCGAAAATTTCAAAAAAATAAAAAATAAGTTAAATAGAAATTGTAAGTGCTAACATACTGCTAAATTGAATCCTTGAGAACAACAATGAACGGTGCTGTAAACTCACACGAATACCAAAGCAATAAAAATAAAACAGAAAGTAGTAGCATTCCAAACTAAAACATCATTTGCATATTGGAATTGTCGAAGTGGTTATAGAAATATTAGTAGTTATATGAGATTTTTTAATTGGTACCTACTTTATACAAAATCAAAATTGTTTCAGGTCCCTTAAATTTCTTTTAATTGTTACACCAAATATAATCAATCCTTTACAAATCTTTGGTGCTCACTCATACAGCAAATATAATCGACACTTTCAAATGAAGTTTACAAATTGTAACGAACACATAGTTTTTATTCTGATTATTATAGTAATGTAAAGTCTAATGTTGAGATTGTTGCACTGTCGCTAAAAAGCTGCGAAATGCAGTCAGTTGTATTGCATTGGAAAACATGTAATTTTTGTGGCCAAGGTTTCGTACAAATATTTGCGCTAATGTCTTTTACTTGTGTTAATAATTATGATGATTTAGCAATGCGCCAATGGAAGTCATAATGGAGTATTTGCTTGACAAAATGTTCCAATTCTGACTAGATCCCACTATTCAACGTCACCACTTACTTTCTTCGAGATACTGATTTAAATTAGGAGGTAGTTCATGTGACGGCGTTTCTTGTGTCTTTCTTTACACTTCGCAACTTTTCGTTGACAAACTTTTTTCTATTTCTATGCTTAAGAAATTAATGTGTCGGTGGCTTTTAAGTAATATTTATCCTAACGAAATACATCTTTCAAATAAATACTATCTTGGAAGGTTTGGTCCCGGATATTATAATTTTTAAACAAATTATAAGTATGGACCTTTCGGCAAACACAGTAATTTTTTAATTAGTCAATTAGAAGGAACATCCGCAGTGAAATCTCTCTGTGGATGCGGTACAACGAGTATCGCTCTGCGATATTACACGTTCTAAAACTAAGCGCTTAAATATTAATCCTTCTTAAAACCATATCACAATAACACTCTCAACGCGAGAGAAGAGTAATCAGAGTTCAATATCACGCGTGCGGCCGCGTCATGTGGGCAGGCGTCATTCGTGAAGGTTTTTGCTGAGGAGCAGGCTGTTGTGCGGCCCGGAGAGATGCCGGATCAGCTCCGGCAGTGCCTCGAATGTGAGCTGACAGAAGCAGCAGTTAAACCGACCTGGCGTGTTCGTCCTGCCATCGTTCTCGCTTGACGATATGACGTTCCGATGCACTGAACACAGATGTTTCAACAGGTGGGCCTTTTGCTTGAACATGGCGACGCAGAGTCGACAGGCGAAAGGTTTCTCTCCTGTGTGCACCCGGAGATGCGTCTTGAGATTCCATGACATTCCAAACTGTTTGCCGCAGTACTCGCAGCGGTATTCTCGCACGGGAGCTTGTTTGCTTGATCCTTGTTCATGTTCTGTCGCCGACGGCTCATCAACTCCCATTTGGGGCTGGCATATGGACCACGGACCCCATGAGCCGGCGCTAGGAGGCCGGTATTTGAGTGAGTCATCATGTCCGGACGGAGGGGGTGTCACGCTCCTCTCAGGTAAGTATGGCGGTGCTGACGCGCTCAGCTGATGTATCGCTCCGAGCCGACTGGCTGCGAGCCCAGTGACCGCACCCTGGCCCTGTGCGTATCGGAGGTGTGCCATTTCATCCAGATAACTTGGCGGAAATGATACGAAGGGAGGGTTCTGTGATGGTGAATTGTGAAAACCTGGTCTTCTTTTCCTATGCGGCGTAACGACATAGTTCTCGGGTGATGATTGTACAAGAGACATTAGCTCATGATCGGGTGGCTTAAGATGTGCGTAGTCTTCTAACTTCAACCTCAAGTCCAGCTCTGGTGGTTCTAAGTAATGTGACTTTCGCTTTGCTCTTTCAATGCCTCGTCCTAATCTATCGCTTAGCATTTGCCTCCGGTATACTGGTTCTTGTGGTGGATCATCTTGGCTCGATGATGTTGACCGTCTCCTTTCGATATTCTGCAAAAGAAAAACCAAATTGTAAATTTCGAGAGGCATGACAATAGTGGTTCGTCAGAATGATCTTTGAATTACAGATATTTAATGTTGAATTAAACATATTTTAGATTTCCAGGAAACCTACATCACTTGCTATAAGACTACTACTAACTATTTACCTTTGATGGTACTGATTCAACGTCAACGTCCTGCGAGTCATCGTGTTCACTGCCCGTGTTCTCCGAGTTCCTGGCCAATGATAGGTTGACAGGGTTGGATGAGCTTCTTCGCCTCGCTGTCAATCTGCGACTTTCTTTGTTCTCCCCATCTTGTTCGTCTTCCCTCTCATCATTGCTGCTAGTAGACATGCTCTCCTTTTTTATACTCATAGATTCGTCTTGTCTGTCTTGTTCCTTGCTGTATCCGGCACTTGGTGTGACTCTTTCACTTTCTGAATGGGACGATCCAGATGGTGTTTCATGTTTACTGCTCTCATTGCTGTTGATGTCAGTTTTCAAGTTCTTAGCTTTTAGTCTGTCGCAAGATCTGTTCCTTTCTTCGGCCTGTTGTCGTTCTTTTGTAGATTTCCATACATCTGATTTGATTTCTAGTAGTTCGAACAACTCTTGCATGTCATCGATTTCACCAGACTGAAATGCAAAGATAACAAATAAGTGAAATTTCAAGCTATGAAAAAGTATCAGTACAATTCAATATTCCAATGTCATCTTTAAAAAAAGAAAATATAACTATTAGTTCTAACATAAATTGATTATTTCTTGTGGGTTCCTATTATATAGTGTTCATGCTTACGGTTACTGACCTCTATGTATGCTTGACCACTGTATAGGAAGACCAGCAAATGTCTCATGAGCGGGCTGTTGATGCCGGACATGTGAATGGTGACTGGGTTCTCTATCGAAGGTGTATCATCTAGAATTTTCCTGTAAACAATAAAATATTTTTTTAGCGATCAGTCGATTGTTCTTGTTACTGTAAATGAATAACCTATTAATTCAATAAATAATAGTGAACCAAGTAACTCTAGAGCAACTTTATTGTGCTTTTACCGATTTAAACAAATCGATATGCCGCTCTCGGGCAAAAATCGGAGAAGTGAAAAAGAAAATTCCCTATTAAAGTTGTTTGCAATTTCTGATGAACTCTTATTTTAAGTTCTATGGTCCAGGGTCTGTTCTCTATCTAGCAGTGGATTATAGTGGGATGATATGTTTATGATGATGATGGAGATGATGATAACGAAGAAGTCGGTCTTTGCAGATAGATACTCGGACCCCCACCTCGATGGATGTTGGATGCAGTGAGCAGATGACTATGATGATGGAGTCATGTACCTGATGACGGGACTAGCAGTAGTCATCCTGATCCTGTAAGGGGGGGGGGGGACTGCGACTACGTAGAACAGCACCAGATCCGAATATGATGATGATTATGAAGTCATCTACCAGATGAGAGGACTAATAGCAGCCATCAAGATCCTAACAGCAGCGAGGGCGACTGCGTCATCACAGACCAGCACCAGGTCCGAATATGATGATGATGATGATGATGATGATGATGATGATGATGATGATAGAGTCATCTACCTGATGAGAAGACTAGCACAGTCATCAAGATCCTTTGAGCGGCGAGGGCGATGAAGTCATTTGCCTGATGAGAGGACTAGCAATAGCCATCACGACCCTGAGGACGGCAATGGGGACTGCGTCGTCACCGACCAGTACCAGGTCCAAGTATGAATAGGCTGATGATGATTGTGTCATCTACCTGATGAAGGTACTAGCAGCAGCCATCGCGATCTGTAGGCGACGTGGGGGACTGCGTCTTCGCAGACCAGCTCCAGGGCCGAGTATGATGATGCTGATGATGATTACGGTGTTATCTATCTGATGAGGGTACTAGCAGCAGCCATCACGATCCTATAGGTGGCGAGGGGGACTGCTTCACTGCAGACCAGCACCAGGGCCGAGCATGATGATGCTGATAATGATGATGACGGGGTTATCTACCTGATGAGGGTGCTAGACGCAGCCATCACGATTATGTGGTCGGCGAGAGGTACTGCGTGGACAATGACCAGCACCAGGTCCAAGTAAGATTTTGCTGATGATGGAGTCATTTATCTAATCAGGGAACTCTAGGGGGGACTGCGTTGTCACAGACCAGCACCAGATCCGAGTATGATCCTGATGATGATAATAGAGTCATCTACCTGATGAGGGGACTAACAGAAGCCATCAGGATCCTGTGGGCGGTGAGGGTCATTCGTCGTCGCAGAACAGAACCAGGTTCGATTACGATGATGATGATGATGACAGACTACGCAGAAAAGCACCAACTCCGCATATGATGGTCTACCTGATAAGGGGACTAGCAGCAGCCATCACGATCCTGTGAGCGGCAAGAGGGACTGCGTCGTCGCAGACCAGCACCAGGTCCGAGTAGCGGGCGCCTCGCCACGCAGACTTCACCTCGTTGAGGATGCACGCGTGGTGCTTGCCGTACGTGAGTGTGAGCAGGCCCTCACCCATCATTCCAACACTGGAAAAGAAGAGAGGATGCGGTTAATACTCGGATTATTATTTATTTCAGGACGAGGGTACACGTGTAGTGAGGCCGCCTAAGTGTTATTTCGTTTGTTTATAGGATAAACATTACTTTTGTTATGCTTATGCTAGTATACATCTGGCATTGTACTCTGTATACAAAAGCTTTAAAAGAAAACGAGATTTAGAAAAAAATATAACGACCAATGAGTGTACGCAAAATGAGTATTTAATAACTGGCTATTATAAATAAGATCAACTTTGCATCTGCCACCTCCCCGCATGGAAAAAGAAGTTGTTATGTTTTGGGTTTGTTTTGACAAATAAATCTGACAAATGTTTTTAGTTCATGTTCGTAAGGCAAAAGCTCGTTTCGAATGGTATACCGAAGTGCATTGTGCGTATTCTACAGGGAGTTTGGTGGATCGATACATAGCCTTGAAACAAACATAGAACAGACCATTTAGGCGACGTCTTTGACGACCGGTTTAGATTAGCGGGTAGTGACCCTGCCTATGAAGCTGACGGTCCTGGGTTCGTATCCCGTTAAAGGCAAATATTTGTGTGATGAGCATGAATATTTGTTTCTTAGTCTTGGTTGTTTTCTATGTATTTACATAAGTATTCATCTCTATTAAATATGTCGTCGTCTAGTAAACATAAATTACACAAACCATATTGAGCTTACTATGGGCCTAGTTTGATTTGTGTAAGATTATTCTCTAATATTTATTACTTATTTATTTTTATCGATGTTTCATTGTTTTTGACGGAAAATCCCAGAATTTTACAGTTAATTGCAAATAATTGTGATTTGAACAATAATTTATTTCTTTTTCAATCATTTCTAATTAAGTATTATTTGAGTTATCTTACAAAACTACTACGCACTTGAAATCTGGTTTTCACATACCTTTGAACTGAAAAAAACTTTCCTCTGCTGTTTAGCAAGGTTTTTTGACCGCATTTGACAAAACATCTATATTGCTCTACCTTTTGAAATATTATTTACAACGGTATCTCATATATTGTTGAAATTAGGACCTTCGACCAAATTTAAATAGAAAAATTCCACCTTTAATTTTTGTCTTCAAATTGGTGTGGCGCACATGGAAAGTCACATATATCAATACAGCTGTCGCACGTTTACGAAAAATTTAGTTTCTTAAAAAATACCTTTTAGCACTAGTCTTTCCCATCAAATGCCTCGACACAATTTTATAAATGACATGTCGAAGCATGTTCTGAAGTTCACATAGAACAATAAAATCTAAACATATAAATAGGCTCTTTACCTACAAAACATGTCATGTATAAAATTGTCCTAAAGTATCTCAAATGCGAGGAACGTGATGGGAAAGATAGGTAGTACCAAAAGTATCTCGAAAACTTTTATGAAATGCCATGTTATATGACATTTTGACCTCTATTGATGTATGGAAATTCTAATATGCGCCACCAACGTGACGAAAAAAATACAAGTTGGAATTTTTCTCCCGCTCATTGGTTTGCGGAGGTCCTAATTTCAATATTTTAAGAGATACCGTTAAATTGATATCTCAAAAGACAGAATATTAGCCAAGCATGATTTTAAAAAGGTTTTCACGCTTAAACTTCCTCCGGTTCTTATTAAATGCAATCAAAAAACCTTGGTTAAAAGCAGTAGAAACCTTAAATGTCTCTAAAACCAAGTCTCAAGTCAAAAATGCCTACAACAAGTTTTGTTAGATTAATTACATAGTACTTAATTAGATATTATTGAAAAATAAATCAAGTATTGGTCATAATCGCAATTATTACCCATCGACTGTAAAATTCTGTTGTATTGATATCGTCAAAAACAATAAAACTTCGATAAAAATACACACAAGTTTGAGCTAAATGGTTCTAAACGATCTGTAGTATCTTCGTCTTAAGATTTTGCGTCAATCTACCAAACACCCTCTATTTTCTATGTGCAATGCAAATGGGCAGCCTCAACATGGAATGGCACCCATTAATCAGATCATGGATCACTTTTCACATTGGCCAAATTTAATTAACAGTATTAAATATCTCCCGAGATTGTACTATCCAACTTTACATGAAGCAACATTAGCTCTAGTGAAATCATACTGAAAATGAGGCACGTCATGTTGCCGGTCCATTGAGCTTGATCGATCACAGACTGAAAACGATATAAAGAAAAACGAGGTTACATACAACCAACCGACTGTTGCATCAAACATTACTGCAAATGTACATCAGTTCAATACACCAATTATTGGAGCCACTCGTGAAGATTTCAAAACGCTGGGAAGGTTAAAAGATGTGAAGAATTCAAATGAGCAAGCGTTTGTACTTGGACTGCCGAAAATAGCGTAGGTCCTAGTCGCAGGTGCTTATAGAAAGCATGTCGCAAGAACACCTTGGCCCGATAAAGCTGCTATTAGAATTGCGATAGAAGCGCGGGATCGTTTAAAAGACGATCAAGAAGTGCTTCTTGCTCATTGTTACAGCATTTAGCAACACTTTGCAGCTAACATAGAGAGCATTGTTGTCGGGGAACAGTGGCTCTATTGTTACTATTTCACTAAAAGTCATATTTAATTGCGCGCTCAAAGAGAGCAATGCGAGAGAACATTCTTGTCGTGGATTCGGCATGCCGACGGAACTGGAGGATGATTTTATCTTGTCAGGCACGATTTTGTAAGAATTGCTCGATTTAGTAACATTTAACTCCCGTGCGAAGAATTCGATGCAAGGCTTTGTGAATCACCTTGATTTTTTGTGTGTGAATGCAAGTGGCTCGAAAATAAGGCCTGTTGAGATGCAAAAACGTTTTGAAATGGAATTAATTTTATGGTTCTAATATGTATTAAAATCAGTTAAAATCCCATGTGAGAGATTAAATAACAAAATAAAAACGCAAAGAGCGTTGCACAATTATATCTCGAAAAAAAACTTGAGAAAATTAACCCTAACAACGGCATAATTTTGCGGGTGGTCAGTATTAAATGAGGAATCTTAAAGAAGTAATTGCCAGGTACCTAAATAATAAAGTGGTTTATCAGATTCAACAACATTGTTACAGCAAAGATCTTATATATATATATATATATATGTCACCGGAAAATAATACGATCCGCAAGTTTATAAATTTCCTAGGAAATTTATAAACTTCCTTCTAGATTATATTAGGCTAGGTTAGGTTAGGTTATGTTATGTTAGGTTAGGTTAGGTTAGTATATTTATAAACTTGCGGAAAAAATATTAGGAAATTTATAAACTTGCGGATCGTATTATTTTCCGGTGACATATATATATAGCCGCTCTTTTCAGGGCTGCGCATACGCACTGGTGCGCGTCGACCAGCCTCGTCCGCCATTGTCCGTGTGAAACCATACGAAACGCACAATTCTACATGTTCTGCATAAAATTGCAGCCTTAACGCGTTTGCCCACTCGAAGTTGTCGAAATTAAATCTTCAGATGCTTTGTGATAAGAAACCAGTAATTTTTAAGCCTTAATTTTCACATCGTTAGTAGCAATTGTTGAGATTTTTTAAATCTTGGATTTTATCAATCAAGGTGACCTAATGACGCTAAATTGGACAATGCACGTAGTATTACTTAATTAGAACGGAATAAAAAAACATAATTAGATTCCGATCTACGATGTCGGCGCCATCTATTGATGATCGATGACATAATAGCGTAAATGATCTTCTCTGAAGGAGATTCGATCGCTAGACGGTTAGAGACTTGCAAGCTCCAATGCTATTTACATAGATGGCGCTAGATGTCCAAAACAAGTCTTAGGTGTACATCGATTGTAAAATGCTGCGAGGTAAATGTGACTTTTACGTTTCTCAAGGATTC
Source organism: Argyresthia goedartella (assembly GCA_949825045.1). Classification (NCBI taxonomy): domain Eukaryota; kingdom Metazoa; phylum Arthropoda; class Insecta; order Lepidoptera; family Argyresthiidae; genus Argyresthia; species Argyresthia goedartella. The sequence goes on from OX463810.1 coordinate 38,652,652, forward strand.
CTCTTAAATTTTAACTGGTAAAGTGAGTGCTCCATTTTATTCGGCCTGCTCCTTTTACTGCCGTTTCACAGTCCACCTCGACCTTGGTTGGAGTCGTCCAGTCGACCATACTTTCGCCAAGTTTTCAGTGAATACAACTTACTTGTGCAGGAAAATGGACAGTCTCTTTGCCAAATATGTATGTTGGGAGGTAGGCACTCAAAATAATTCTTTGAACCAATTTCATTTATGATTAAGGCAAGGCCTTGTTTTGTAATTTATCGTAATTTAAAAGACATTGATTCTCTTAAACAACTATTTTAAATGCTTATACTATTTTAAGTATATATATTAAATGCAGATCTACTACCTAACTTTCAGTTACATCCAATTACGCAGATTCTGTCTAAGCAGCCATCGAGATGATTTAAATAATTATGTTTTATGTTATATTTATAACTCGAATAGAATAAATCAGATAAATCTTGGATGATAGAAATAGATTAGCAGCTAAACGCAACGAATAAAATGATCAATGTCTTGTCTTGTCAGCCATGTCCTTTGATCTATATCGACATACTGGTAATTATATGCTATTAATCATGGAAAAAGTCCATATAACATGTTATGTAAGTAACTAATGACATTAAAGAAAACACCGCAGGGCCAATTACGATGTATCTACATTAATTAAAAGCATAGTTCAATCAATAAAGGTAGTTCTACCTATTAGCCCAGAATGGATGGCATTACAATTGTGGCAATCTAACAGCGGGCATAAGATCTAGACTTCATCATCACTTCAACTGAATAAAAGCTAGTTACATACTTTATAACAAATGTAGGTGGTGATTTATTTGTCAGAAAAATATAGCCTTGCTCTCTGATTATTTGATTAATAGTATGAAAAGGACAGAAGAAACATTAAATTGACTATAATCCCATGAGTATTGCCGGTAGCAGAAATTAAATTGCAATTCGAAGTGAAATGCCCAAACATTGCGCAATGAATGAAGCGAGAAGTCAATTTATTTAATAATTTAACATCGACGATCAAACCAAGCTTAGTGGTGTTAGTAATAGTTGCTATCGCCGGAAACAGAGGAGTGACTACATCAAAGCGAAATAGAATGGACATTTGCGAAATGGCCGCAGTTGTTGCAAAACTAGAAATTTGAACAAGCGCTGCCGCGTAGACACCCGCTGGAGCGTAGGATTGAGAAAAGGTAACGCCTTTAACTTTCCTCACTCAATTGAAACTTATCTACTAATTCGTTATAAACGACGTCACGTCACGTCTGTTAACAAACCTGGTGGCAGAGGTACAGTTATTTAGCCAGTGATTCAACAATCCATTAAGTCTCAGCCCATCGCCGCAGCTAAGAACATGTTGGGCACTCAAATGTCGGTCATATATGACCGACATTTGAGTGGCCAACATGGTAGGTAACGAGTGAATGAAGAAAGAAGGTTAATGGCGAACTATAAATAATGTAATGTCTTCTTGGTAAATGGATGTGACAGGCGCATATTTGCAACACGAGCCAATGTCTATCATGTCACTTATTTAGACCTAGTGCAGTACTGGCATTTGCTGTTTGCAGATTCTTGTCCTAGAGACAGGTAAATTATAAACTGTTTCATTCAAACTTCGTACACATGCTCCTGGTACAGTTTGTGCTATTAGATGTTTCTTTGGCGCTGAGCGAGCTGTAACCCCTTTATCTCACATCCCACCTTACCCGATGCGAGAAAGAGAAGCCACATCTAGCTCAGACCCAAAGAAACTTGGCGCGGTCTGTACTATATCCATTCAAGTAAGTACAAAGTAGTTGAAGCGGTCGCCGTGACCGAAGTCGGTCGGACTTAACCATCATCATCATCCAAGGTTTGCTGGGAGAAACCTCATGTTAGAGATAAGCTCCCCTTTGTATAGGAAAATGTGTTTTCTATTATACGTTTATATGTATGTCTTTTTTGTGTAGTGCAGTTAAGAAATTACGAATAACTAAGTCAAAGCTATGAACTGTAAAAATAAATATTTAAGGTATACATTTACTGTTACTGTTATAAATCATTCTCGAAGAAAGCTAAATTGAAGTTCATGTGATGATTTATATTGTGCCAAGCATGAATGATGTAACCAGTCTACTTTTATCCGGCCCTACTAACCACATAGTTCATAGTATTCATTTACTATGAAGTCTATTGCAATATCTTCATAGACTTGTGCTGTGCCAAACTCGGATTCTGAGACAATTATGTTGTCACTTTGTTCGACGTTGTCGGACTAAGGCTCAGTGCATTTAGGTGACATTTGTCCCGATTGATCACAATTGCATACAATTCTGCGCATAGTTACAACTGCACACGTGACTGGATCTGCGAAATTAGTTCCATGATCCTAATTGTTTTCATTAGGTATTTCTGCAACTAATTATTAAACTATATTTGTTTTATTTTCAAATATTTATTCGAGTCTAGCTGCATTTTTAGTTTGTGCTTTCTTATTTGGAAACATCTCGCTAACAACTTTACGGTCTATTTGCAGAACAGAAATGACTCGTCTGTACGGTTTCGATCTAAAGATGTTACATTCAGCGTAACTAATGGGGGTTTTAAAAACCGTTTGGATAATTCATAGTTTTTAGGTTGTCTTTGCATAATTTAAACAAACATTTAAACTGAGCCACGGAAACAGGGACCAGGGCCTGACGTGGGAAAAACTATTCGTTCCACCAAGTGTTGTAACAAGCGTACCCTTTCAAAGCTCACAGCTTAGTTCCAAGTTGCAAAAAGATAGTGATGTCAGCCGCTTGTTGTGAAACAGGAAACAGTGACTCGCGTGGTGATACCGCCCTGCTGTGTGTTTGACCTTCAGACGAAATGTTGAATAGAACTGCACACTCTCAACGGTTTCAACATGGCAACAATAAAATCTAATGCCAACACTACAACAATCAACTTCATTCATGACATGGCGGACGCCAGCTCATCTGCATAAGCTCCAAGTAACAACGCCGTAACGTAACCCGTTATCAATTTTTTTAAGAAATCACACACATTCGAATTCGCGCGAATTTTACTCGATTTCTTGTTTACTATATGTCTCAGAGATAAGATATCAGCGATAATTTCTATGGCGTTGTTATTATTATACGGAACTGCCCGAATCAGTAGTATGTTAATCTATCCTGACCTATCATGCCAATATCGGTAGTATACTTGTTTTTGTTAGTTTGGTTTACAAGCTGTTTGTACTCCGATTTTTTTAACCAGCTTCCTTCTATGTTACACTTTCGATATAATATGAAATGGACTATTTAACTGAATGTTTCGTTTCTTTGGCACGCTTCAATTTAATTTATTTATAAACTGTATCGTGCGTACCCTTGTCCGAGAGAGTCATGGGCTGAAAGCGCCAATGTGTTTTACCTTCGATGAAGCGAAAATAGCCTCACTGTTACACTCTCACCTTGTCTTGATTGACGATCGATTGCTGTTGCCAGCAACTATTATTTGTTTGATCTTCCATCATTGCGATTCATATCAAATTCTAAGTTTGTCAAAATTCAAGGTTGACTTTACGTTCACCTATACCTATACATAAAAATCGGTTCGGCAGCAAGTACCGTACAAGCAACTTCTCTTGATTAATAAATTTTATCGAATTTAAAGAATTTTCACGAAAAAGATGACGTCATAGTGGGTCCGCCATTTTGAATTTTAAAAAACTGATGAAAGATTCGAAACCAGCACCCTCAAAAACCCACATCTACCCCTCAATACTTGGAATTACATACAAAATTAACGTTGCGTGTTCAAAAAAGTCAGTTTTTTACAAATAAAAAACGAACCGCTGGACCGATTTTTTCTAGACTCCTTTCAGATCTAAGTCATGACGTGGCGTATCGATTGATATGGTCATCAAAGCGATTCGGTCCAGTAGTTATTGAGAAAACGAATTCCATAATTTTGATCACGTACATACGTACGTACACACACACACACACACACACACACACACAGACATCACTCTAAAAATGATTGCAAATGATTCTCCAGGTCTTAAAACGTAAAGAAAACACAAAATTACCTATTTCAATTTTCAGACCTATTATAATAACTTCTCAAGAGAAGTTAAAAAGCCCTTTATGCATCATCAGCGGTATATCATTGATACTAAATTAACATTTATAAGTATTAAGTAAATGGAATTGTAAAGAGCACTTGGTAGTAAGAACTCGTACTATAACATCGTACTATATAAATATATATATATCTCTTCATTTTTATTTTCCCAAAATACAAAAAAAAAACCTGCTCTCAAACGTTATGGAAGTTAGTTGTTGCTCGGCGCTCTGTTTCGTCATATGATGACTTCTTAAAGGAAATGCTTTTGCAATGCGAATTCGAAATCAAGAGGGAATGCCCGGAGGTATTTCTAGAATTTTCGCAACAGTTCGGAAAACAAATCGAGTTCGTGTTCGACATTTTGTGATCACAGTCGCAGTTTAGATGACATTTTATAAAACGAACGTGTCTTACTAAAGGTCAAAATTGATTGTCAGCAGTCATTTGAATATCTCAGATGTTATTACGGTAAATTATGATGAATTAAGTATCGCGTCAAGTTGTACTTCGCACGCCTCTAAATTGCATGTCCTTGTCTGCAAGCTTTGGCGTCTACTAATTCAAACTAAACATTCATATCGAATATTTTGAACTATATCACTACATACCTATTTGTAGTACAAACGTAAACGTTTATTCAGTTGTATTCATTCCAAAGTCATTAATAAAGAGATTATTATAATAGGATGTGTTATCGTTATTTTTCTGTATTTGGCCACCGTTTCCGTCCGCCAAAAGTACACAGACAAAAATATTATCAGTAAACGAAGTAGAAAAACGTTGCAAATAGCACATCAATCAATACCTGCCAATGGATACCATCCTCGATATTCTCCTCTCACCTACAATCAGACTCGACTATTTCGTAATTAACCTTACAAAGAAACATCCATAAGTTATTCTATTGATAAGATTGAATAGCTTCCGTATACGCTGGATGTTCATAGGCCCGAGGTAAACCAGACCAGTCAAGGTTCGTTTTGAAATAGGATGGTACTTGACCTTCAGGATGAAAGTCAACAGAGACTTGCGCAATCGCTCGCCAACAGAACTAACTATGCTAATACATAACTATTAAGGTATGGGGCACGTGTGGCATCGGTTGGTCATGACCCACATAGGCCCACGTTCAAGGATTTCATAAATTTGGAAGGCAACGATTTCAAAACTAGCCACTTGAATGTGTAAAGGTTTACTTACATTGATGGCGCCGATGTTTTTACGTACATAGCTTTATTACTTGTTCAGCTGAAATTCTACAAAACTTTTCTTAGTTATCGATTTTCATAACCGTGTCATCGTTTCCGTTGTTGTCATCACTTCCAATTTTGACGTTAATCGTTTGGAAATCATCAATGCCGTGAAGAAAAACAATCGTGACTAGTTTAACTACGCTTTCAATTGTCGTAGTAGTTCAGTTGAGAGTTAATTATTCTTCTTTAATCACCGTTTCGGTTACACAATGATATAGGAAATGACATTTTAGAGCCATATTCGCAGTCTCGTTAGACCGGATTGAATTTTCACCACTCCTTTCTACTGATTTATTGATGTTGTGGTGTGCGCGGGTCTGTTGGTGTTGGTGTGGTGTCAATGTGTTGGTGAGGTTGTGAATGTGTGCCACTCTTGCGCATGTGGTGGAACTGGTAGATCAGTCGGAGGGGAGAGGGGGGACGGTAGCACTTGAGTGGTAGTGGAATGGAGGTTTTGTAATAGCGTTTATTTCAAGGTCATTTGAGCACTTTAGAAAGTCAACAAAATCAGCGGATACGTAAGAGACGAATATCCTATCCCCGTGCTATTCGAATTTGTATTTCTTTTGAGTTATTTTACATAATCTGTTACCTTAGGCTTTTAAAAGTTAAACCTAACTTAGGAATTAGTTTCTATTCTATGATTCTTTTTTTTTAATTATGCGGGAACACAGCAATTAATAATTTAATGTGTCCTTAGATATTTCCGATATAGGTAGTAGATAGTATTATTATGCTACTAGATGGAAACCGGTTTTAATTCTGTTTCAATAAAGTGATTGTTGATACTTGGTTTACATAATTATAACTTAGGTGTGCTTATTACGAGAGCATAAAACCGACTGTTAGTAAGTATGCTGACAGTGATCTAATCATTTGTTTTGCATTGCAAGTTGGCTGTCAACCACTTGGTCGTGATTCTCTGAAGGTCTCGTGATTGAAGTGGCATCTTTATTTTGGGTCGGAGCATTTCCTATTTCATTTGTTATCGTGGTTAGCTTCCATGCACAACGTCTCTCGGCGCCTCGCGGCAAAATGATGAAATTTCACTCAGTGCCATTTCGACGCGTTGCATAAGCGTGAACGCTAAATTTTGCTGACAGAGAAAGTACACGAAAGGCATTACGTAAGCAGTTACGTGGTCCGTTCAGTACCGACTCAGTTTTGATTTCCTCGCTTTTACGTCCATCACTACATCTGTTACATCATTTTTCGCGGTAATTTGGGACTGTGGAGACCTCTCGCTCTACTTTTTTGTTAGGTTCAGATAGTGTTGTAACGTCTTCACTTCCTTTCGTATGCTTTTACTGCATCTTACTTTCTGTTTGTGCATCGTACTTTCGACGACCTCTGTGGCGCAGCGGTTGTGGCTATGCCTACCATGCGGGAGTCCCCGGGCTCGACCCCCGGCTGGGGGTGAAAAAAAAACCCCCAGGTCTTGGATGTTTATATGTGTGACGTCGCTGTTTCTGGTTCCTACGACACAGGGTATCTTATTGTGGGGCCAGAAGCAATGTACCTATGTGCATGTATGTAAATGTTTATGTTAGTTTTGTTTATTGCATTTTTCTTTGATTTAATAACGATTTTCTCTGCTGTATTCCTAATAGCTAGCAAAATTTTCAAACAAATGTTGGAATGAAAATATATTGATAAACATGGTTAATACTCGGGTTACTTGGTTGTGTAATCAGTGCCCCAATTTTCTCGCTATCAGTATAAGTCAAATATCAGCACAGAAGCCGGAGCGTGCTTAAAGAGAGTACCTATTTTGATAAGTAAGCCACATTCTACAATACTAATTGTATGATTCATTGAGTTGAGTGAGACCTATTTCTTTAAATGTGAGTATAAAATAATGCACGATAAGGATTTCCACGAGATCCAAGAGTTATGCTGTAAATATTCGAAATTGATAAAACGCAGAGATAGAATATTTTTTTTATTGCCAGATAATTATGGCATTTTTAACACTTTGTTGGCACACGGAATTTATTATGTATGAGACTCAGAAGATGAAGATGAGTTTCGCACTGAAGTAAGCGGCGCAAGAGAGAGCCCTGACGCAATTTTGCACGATAAGCATCTTTTATCTTTCGAAAGAACCACGGTTGGTCTTTCGCAATGTATCTTTCGCTTCACCTATGTAACTATCTCGATAGAGGACTCTTTGGTCCTTCCTAACCTAGTCTTGCTCTGCAATCTTATCGAGAAAAAATTGATTTTGTCTCTTTTACGAGTAATAAACCAAAGAGTTCTGCGATCGCCTATTTTATATTACAGATGACTTAGATATAACTTTTCCACTAAAGGCAAACATGGAAATGTAATGCCCAACTTAATAACTGTCGTTCGAATGAGTAAATGGATACGTATGCGATCGCCAATCACCCACGTTCAATCCACACGTAGGTAGATAAGCACTCGACATCTATTATGACCTGGTCTAAAAGAGTTTGAAAGTAACACCTTCCGAATTAAAATTATAAATCAAATTAACATTGGTAAAAAACGCATGCTGTTACTAATAAAACAAACGCGAAATAACTATACCACAGTAAAAATTTAATGCTGAACGAGTCACTTTCAGGAAAGTACTTCTCTAGAAATTAGTGACACATTTCTTGTGGTAACTAAAAGTGGTTGACTCAGTGTTTCGTCATGCGCTATTCATTGTTCGAGACTTTCATACAGTCACGTATTGCTATTAAAGGTTGTGTTTCACTGTGGAGTTAAAATTTCCTTTGATCTCAGCACCTAGTCTGTACTGCTGTGAATGCGTTCTGCAGTACCACAGTACAGCCGCAGTTTTACGCCTTTGTTATTTGAGACATGTTGTGCTGCTGATGTAAACATAACAATGCTATATGATAGTTAATTGGCTTTAACTGATATCGTACTATGAAGTTATGCTTTAGGCTTTAGTTACCATTCAGATTATTCATACCCTTTTCTTCGAGAATTTCAGTGTTATTAGAAATAAGTTTACAAACTAAACTATCCACTTAATCTATACCTAGCTAGTTCTTTAATATTTCCTTTGTTTACGACTTTGTATTACACGTTTCCATTCGTTTGACTGACCTACGCAATACTACTACTTTGCTAAAAATATCTACGAGTACCTACCTTCCTCGTATGCGCTTTTCACAGAGCTCGTTCAATTCTGAACTCGTAATGCATCCTGCATTTGTGTGAGTGAACGAATATTTCGTTATGGAGTGGGGTCTTGGGGAGTGTGGGAAATCTTGTGTATGTGTGTGAATTATGTCAGTGACATGTCAAATACTCTGGATGTGTGCGCCGCTTTTGTAAATGGTCTATACCAGAATTCAAAAAGATGCACTGATGGGAAAACGAAATTAAGGCGCCGCAGTAGGCCAAATAACCTTTTTTTTAATCTCAAGCTACGCAAATTAGAAGTATTAAAGCCGTTGTTTTGTCCAAGCTTGTTGTTCATGACATGATTGTCAGCTGGCATTGCTAACATTTTTACACGTACTTTGATTATTTCCCGAAATTATCGTCAAAATCCTTTTTCACAATACATTTCTTTACAATTCCACATCGGATTTGTATTTATTCACTTGCGATTTGTTTAAGCTTTATTAAAATATTATATTATACTGCTCCCTATATATAGGTGCATTGGCTAAGAGCATTTTGTAACATTTGCATTCCTAATCCCCTAAAACCGCTGTCGGGGTGGCCAGCTTTAAACCACACTCTAAAATACTCTTTCTTAGTTAGGCAATGTAGGTAACGTAGATTTATGCGTTACTAACTAACCATTATGTTCTATGCCACTATGTCATACCTACCAACACACATTTGTGGTTATTGTTTTGAGGCCTTGAGGCATTTAACTTATTTTATGACTGACCAGCGTCTGTCTGTAAACTTGCAAACAATCAAAATTAATGTCTAGCTTTGAAGCTTTATAGTGACATGTCTATTACCAGTAATTAAATTATAAATAAGCACTGTAAATGTTTCGAAGGTTAAAATAAATATTGAGATTATAACCATGCTAAGATATAGAATAATATATATACCTAATCACAAAATTATTTCTGATGGGTACATAAAAACCCAGTTTTGAACAAGACTAAATTTATTCAGTTAAATCCCGATCTGAGCCAGCGTGGTGGAGTATGGCTCGATCTCACTGCTATTGGGGTAAAGGCCCGTGCACCTCAGTGGGGACGTTATTGGGTACATTATTATTATATTTATTATAAATAGATTTATCATTGGAAAGGATGACGATGGAAGTTAAAGTATACATACAAGGGTAACTGCGTAATAAAGCTAATAGGCAAAATATTTGGCCTATGTTCGAGGACATTAAAAATTTATGAAAACATTAATGATGTTTGACCGGTCGACCTCAGGAAAGTAACTTTGAAGAAGTTTTAAACTAGTTTGATGAAATAGGAAGTCTGGAGAAGAAATAAAATACAGTGTACCTTGAAAAAATTTAATTGGTTCACGCGTGAGACCTCGCAGAATAATGGTCCAGCCATACATATCTATTTCGTAGCCATATCGTAGAATTGACCATATCATGAAATGGGCAACCATGGTTGACTTAGAATATTCATCGAACGATGGAATAGGAAAAAGGTTTAGGTAAAGACTAAAGGGGGCGAGCGCAGCGAAGCCCCTGAATAGTCTTATTATCAGTTCGACATATAAGTATATCACAAAAAACATTAGGTAGGTACAACTGAATAAAAATATAAATGCTTTTAAAAATTAAAAAAAATGCTTTCATCAAATTCAACCCTTTCTGACCATTTAATGAAATGGTTGGCGATTTCATGAAATGATCAATTCTATAATATGGCTACGACATCTATAAGCTTACGCAGGATGTTGCTAGCCCTAAATTGAATAGGAGGATTGTCTATCAATGTGTGTGTGTGTGTGCTATGTGAAGTGCCTTAGCGCGTGTGCGTAGAATTGCGTGTGCGCCGACTAGCCGATAACAATAAACTATTTCCGAAGTGACCCAGTTCGAACGTCCTTCGGCAATTTGTGCCGTGAACGGGAACAAGAAAGGGCTGGGGGCACATTGGATGGCAGCCACGGCACAGGCCACGGTGTTGTTTATTTACGAACAACAAAACGCGCTTTGAAGTGATGATACGCCGCCTTCCTTCATTACTTATTCCTTTATCTACCTATGGAGGCTGTAAAACTTTCGCTTTCAATATTCGTTTCTGTAACTTTTTTTAAAGATTTGTTTTAGAATTATAACAAAGGAGTCGCGGCTCCTTAAATTGCTACTGCAGCTTCGGATGGCTTCGGTTAATGGCGTAGTCAATAATTTGTGAGTGCCCTACTTAGCAATGCGAGAAAGAGAACATTAAAACGCAATTTAATAATGGGCTTGTAGTTGTTAAAGGTGTCACCGGGTCTCTCTAACATGTTCTGTTCAGAGATACCGACCACGTGATGATAGTTTCACAACGATGCCACTACCGAGCCCTCTGATACTGATAACACTTTTTGTTTTCAAATTAGTTCAATGTCACCGAAACGGTTGCCACACTATAATGTTAATTTATATACTTGTCGCATGCCTTATGAAGAAATTGACAATCAAACGATATATTGTTAACTATTTCATTACTTGTCTTGATCGTCATCAACTAACTTATGTCTTTTTATCAAAGTTTTCTATTCGTGCAATAATCTCTATAACTTTTGAACATGTTCAACATTTCGGATGTAGTCAAATGACCCATGGTAATTTGAGCAACGACAAATACGTCTTTGTTTAGAAGTAGTAAACCTAGTTTCTCAGATGTTGAATGAGCTTCTATTATACGTACCTAACCTACCTACAGGTTGGACTGTTCTTGTATTTAAATACTTGCAGCTTACTTTTCTCTTATTATTTCAAATATATTTCTTTCTTCCTCGCCTAATTTACTAACTATCAACTCTTGGTATTAAAAGATTCAATTCTACTTTGAATAATTATGCTTCCCCTGATTAATTAAATTAACGACGCAATAATGTCCCGGTAAAGTTAAACTTTAATAAACAATATTTATCTAGATCGCATTACCTAACCTACTAAATAAATGATTTACAGCGTGATCTTGTTAGAATATAATTCACCAAGTTAAAAATTTAAGAAAACCGATTTCAAGTTCAAGCCCTATTTCTTCCTCCCCGGTCGTGATGCAAAATGAAGTCATCAAACAACAAACATCACCATCATGAAAAGTCGTCATCAAAACTTTTGCTGCACGGTACCATAAACCAAAACGTCATCTGTGTATATTTTTTGTATAATTGTTGATTTTTTCAAAAAGCGCTATATACATTTTGATAAAATTTGTATGGGGCCACCTCTGAACTATGACCTATCAATCAAAACAAGAATCATCAAATCGGCTCATAATTGACGGAGTAAAAGGGTAACAAACACACACAAAAAGTGACATGACAACTACAAAGCAAATTGTTCGGAATTAATGTTAGATAAACAAATCAAATATGATGGCCATTTTTAACCGATATCAAATAATTCACCAAGTTAAAAACTTCAAAAAACAGACTTGAAGTTCAAGACCTATTTCTTCCACCCGGTCAGGATGCGAATGAAGTGTATGTACATGAAAAGCCCACATCAAAACGTTTGCTGCACGGAGCCACAAACCTAAAAGTCATTGGATTTTTTTTAATTTGTCGATTTTTTCAAAAAGCACTCAATAAATTTTGATAAAATTTATATGGGACCATCTCTGAAGTATGGCCTACCAATCAAAATAAGAATCATCAAAGTCGGTTCCATAATTGAAGGAGTAATCGTGTAAAAAACATATAAAAAAAACCGGACAAATGCGAGTCTAAATCGCGCACGAAGGGTTCCGCACCACCGTTCAATGGAAGCGATGGTGTGGAGTGAATAGTTTGGATTTTACACAGCAAAATATTGTTTACAAAGTTATTGGTCCGTTTCCTTTACACTCCATGTACGTAACCAGGTGCATCCATAAGTTTGTATGTAGTATTGTTGTATGGGAGCTCCTTTAAATATTTATTTTATCCTGTTTTTTAGTATTTGTTGTTATAGCGGCAACAGAAATATATAATCTGTGAACATTTCAACTCTCTAGCTAGCTAGGTTCTTGAGATACAGCCTGGTGACAGACGGACGGACGGACGGACAGCGAAGTCTTAGTAATAGGGTCCCGTTTGGAACCCTTCGGGTACGGAACCCTGAAAACAGACGAATTGAGAACCTCCTCCTTTTTGAAGTCGGTTGAAAAGGAGGAGGTTCTCAATTCGTCTGTTTTTTGTGTGTGTTTGTTACGCGATTACGCCGTCAATTATGAACCGATTTTGACAAATATTGTTTTGCTCGGTAGGTCATACTTCAGTAGTAGTCTCATATATATTTTATCAAAATTGAATCATTGCTTTTTGAAAAATCAAGAAATGCAAAAAATATCAACACAGATGACGTTTTGGTATGTGGTTCCGTTCAGCAAAATTTTTGACGAGGACTTTTCATGCATAGGTTCATTCGCATACCGCCCGGGGAGGAAGAAATAGGGCTTGAACTTGGAGTCAGTTTTTTAAAGTTTTTAACTTGGTGATTATTAGTGACGACCTCACCAAGTGTCGATAGTTCCCAAACATGACAAGGTGAAGGTTGAATGTTTTCCCTTTTTATTGAAACTGATATTTAATTTATCACAATCAAAATTTAAATGTTCTAAGCGACCACCACAACCAGGCGCATGATAGGACTGCGGTTTCGGCTCTTGCAACCCGCCTACAATATTGCGTACGATATACCACGCGCCATGAGTTATGAGCGGTGGCCTTGAATGCGCAGTAGTCACTTTTCAATACCTGTACATATGCGCAGTAATTCCCGCCAACGTTGCCCAGCTATCTTAATTCGTGGCGCGAGGTATACCCGTACAAGTCATTAGTCTGTACTTTCATACTATACGCCAATGAACGCTTAGCTGCCATGCGCCTAGTTGTATTGGTCGCTCAGTACCTATGCTATCATCGCAAGAAACAAAGGAGTCTTCGTCACTGGTTACTCCGACTTCTATGATAAAATCTTCCATCACTTTTTCTATTCCAACATCCTTCACCCAGTATTTTTTACTTGTTTCTGAACATGTTTTTCGAAACAATTTTTCACGTTCAATTTTTCACGTATAATTTTCCAGTACTTTTCTAGTCCAGCTATTTCTCGTGTTTGAGGATGGATTATTGGATTTTTACTTCTCCTAAGGACAAAGAGGCATCCGATTAAATTTGAAAGCACAAGTAGAAGTGTAAGCTTAACCTGAACAAGATCGTAATCGATAAACAATGTCGACTATCTCTAAATAGCGATGTAAAGACATAAAAATCAATGACGAAAGGTACATAACAGGGCTACAAAGAAAATAACGCAAGTGGAAAAATTTATGCAAATACAAACAAGACATCAACAAATGCTGTTTGAGCGATTAATAGTTTTAATTAGTGTAAGCAAACTTTGGTAGCAAAAATGATCTAGTTTGGCGGACACGTGTTGAGTTCAGATAGACAGTGATAAACAAAGTGGCACGGACGATGAGGAAATGTAAGCCAGCATAACAACGTTTAGTTGATAAAAGAGTTTAGAAAACAAATAATTACAATTAATTACCTTAAATTCTTCCTGAAGTAAAAAATACACATAGAGATATTACTGTGAAACAATTTTCTTAGCAGATCATCGAAATTTGACAATTTCTTAGTAGAATAGATTTCGACTAAGCGTTCATGCTGCGCAGGATCCTTTTTTGTTTCGTATTTTTTGAGGAGAATACATTCTGTATTTGTTTGTTATTATTTATTCATATTTAATGTAATTACGATAACTTGAGTCGCATATAAACCATTATCATATCACCAAACAATCAACAAGTTAATCGAATTATATTTTTTTGTTCTGTAAGTGTTGTTAAGAAGAGCTCCGTGGTCTAGTGGTTCACGCTCGCCGCTCACTCAGAAGAAGCGGGTTCGAATCCAGTGCAGACCATTTACCAATGAGATTTTATACGGACGGTCTAACGAGGTGGAAAACATCGTGAGGAAACCTTCAATCTCCATGCCTTCGGTGATGGCCTAACCCTCTGTCAGGCATCATGGAGAATTTAATTTAATAACTGGCTAAACGTAGGCTCTAATGTGCCTCTACCACCCCGTATGGGAGAAGGAGTGACGCTATGTTTAAGTGTTGGTGTTGTTCAGCTTGTATGTGAGCTCTGTCGATCTTTTATGTTCTTAGTTTCTTAAAGAATTTCGAAAAGTACTTCCGGAACCAGAAAAACTTAATTAACAAACAACATTAGTATGTTATTTTGTTCAGCTTAAACATTTGATTTGATTTCGATTGATGTAATTCAAATTTATTTTTTATGTTCCAGCATGCGTCACTTCTCATACCTACCTATCCATACTCCTGTTTACTACGCAGCATCAAAAATATAAATAAATGATGAATAATATTATGTTTTGCTGAAGTCGGAGGCTTTGTTTACTGACATATATAAGTTCCCACTTGCGCGGGAAAACTAATGTTTGATATGAAGACGCATCGACTCCGGCGCAATTTGAGCATCGCTATAGATACCTAACTCGATTTCGCAAACCAACATCTAATGTGAACCTATTAACCTCTCACGGAGAGGCAGCAGCGAAGGCGAGAGGCGGATGAGCGCTCTGTGCGTTCATTAGATCCAAGGCTGTGGCACTGCCGACCATCCTAGACCACGACACAACACAACCATACCGCCTCGCAATCGAACAATTACATACAGACATAGACACACATGTGTGTAAACAAACACAAACGAACATAGACGAAAATCGTTCAAAAAAGCTGAAAAAATATAAAATAAGTTACAACGAGTAAGCTAATGCAAATAATAAACAAATTTTACCTTGCCAACTGTAGTGCACTTCTATTCGCAATCTCATTATAGAAATTCGAGAGGAAGCCGCTGTCGAACATATTAGCACAATATCACAGCCATATTCTCACAGAAAATACCAACAAGGATAATGCAAAGCACCAGCCAATCACAGGATTCACAGCGGTCCACGGCACGTCTGCGCGCGGGCGACGTCAGATCAAACTGCTGGTCAAAATGACGAAAGTGAAAACATCGCACGCACAGAAAAAAGGTTCGGCGCAGTCCTTGTGGGGCACCTCTCGCGCGGCTCCGCGGCTCCACTGACACACTCTGCGTTGCGCGCGCTTCGGACGTCGCCTATATAATGAAGCGCTCGAAGGCACCGGCATCAAACGCCCGTGGATGCCATAAAATGAAGATGCTTTGAAACGGTAGTAACTAGGAAAGATTGAACACAAATCGGAACACGTGGGCGTGTGCATTCACTTGCGCGTGATGGTTCAGAGATAGTCGGCCGCAGGA
The DNA here is from genome assembly GCA_949825045.1 of Argyresthia goedartella. Lineage (NCBI taxonomy): Eukaryota > Metazoa > Arthropoda > Insecta > Lepidoptera > Argyresthiidae > Argyresthia > Argyresthia goedartella. The sequence continues at coordinate 38,668,469 of OX463810.1, forward strand.
AACACCGTTCTCTTCCACTAGGAAAGACCTTGGATTTGAATCAACCGGCACGTTGTAATGTGTGACCGAGTACCAACCGGCTAATGCCTACGCCCCTACACACTTGACACTTACAACGAACCCAGAAATAACATAGCTATGCAATTTACCAATTTATCAGCACAAGAGACTGGCACGTTTTTAAAGAAACTCAACAATTTAAAGATTAAATGAAAAAAAATGGTAATTAACTATTAGTTTTCACCATATGTTCGCAAACTCAAAGACAATGTTGATGATGATGGATGAAGCAACGAAAGTTGATAATGGTAGAAGCAATTTGACACGAACAAGTGTGGGTGGTCATTCAGCAGCGAAAATTGTGGCGCAATTGTAGAAGCTTCAAGTAGTTTAACAGCAACCGGTTAAGTAGGTCGTTACATTTTCTCACCGCTCAGTCCTGTTCCAGAGTTCCGTTTTGGAGAATGAAGGAGTGTTGTACCTAATTTCCACAGTATTGTAAATTTGGATGTAAAAGGGCAGTGACCTTGTATAAAAAGCTGAAGGTAACGTTCGTTGGCAGTTTATAATACATGTACATACAGGCATATACATTGCTTCTGTCCCCACACGAACAGCGACTTCACAAACATATAAACATCCACGATCTGGGGTTTTTATCCTACCCAACCGGATTCGAACCCGGGCTATCTCGCTGGGAAGCACAGCCTCGACCACAACACCACAGAGTTCGTCGTGAATCATCATAATTAATATTATTATTAGAATAAATAGGCATACTGCAATGCTGCGTGATCCTGAATCCCAAAAACATAAATTCTCAGGACACGTTTAAAAAAGAATTTTCCAGAAATAGAAGAATAGCAGAAGAAGAAATGCAGTTATAAATCATAACTCAGGTTGCCGCGCCACGGTTGGTTCCGCTGATCGTGTCGTAACAGCTTTCGCCGTTCGTTTCCGCGGTCTCATTGTCTAACGAATGCTCAGATTGAATAACTTCTCTTGCTCTCAAATTTTACATTAGATTAATGAAGTCATAAGGGAGCGCTGTGGATTGAAAGAAGATAAAGTGACACGGGTAAAGAAAGTTCACCTTAGATGGTTCCGTCACATTGAAAGGATGAATGAAAGAAGATTGACAAAACAGATTTATGCAGCGGGTCTGAACGTTGTTCTCGGACCCAAGAGGGTCCTAGAACAAATTGACGATTTTTGGTTAAAGGGCAAATAAGAAGTAACCGTAACCGGCGAGCTTGTATGAAGAGACTTATAAATGTTGAGGAAGCGATGTATGAATGTCAGGATCGTAGCAAGTGGAAGTCTTCAGTCTCTGCGTATCCCTCTCCCGGGAAAAAGGCGTGAGCATATGTATGTATGTATGTATACATAACATAAAACGGTTGCGAAATTCTACTCTGCCGATAGCAACTATTTTTGTTATTGTTGCTTGTTGTTCTAATACTTTAATTTAATTAGTTTAATTACATTGAACAGTTTACATTGAACTGTTTTATTAGTTGAATTACCTACATTGATTTGTTATTTAAACCTTGTTTTGTTCAATATTGGTGAGAAGATCCCGTGGGCTCTCTGACTGTTTAAGTTTTACAGCATTGTTAATGAATATTGTAACGCAGCCTCCAAAATAAAGCGAGTGTGTTATTGTGACAGAATCTGGTGCTAAAATTAATGTAGAGTTAGCGGTATTTCGACTTCTACAACAACGGTTTATTAAGATACACGAAAGAGAGCTTACAGAACTGATATCTATCAGTTTTCAATATTGTTCTGTCTTTGTATGAAACTAGCCTTTTCTTAAGAGATCTTGTCATGTGAATTGTTAGACTCTAAAATATTTACAAATATTTAAAAGTTATTCGAAACATGTCCGGTTAATTTGGTATTGCCACTTTCACCGCATTAGCTGTACTAGTATATTGCCTAACAAGAAGGCAACACTCGATCAAAGGTTTCGATAGACATCGACAAAAAGAAACTGTGAAATCAGGATGAAGTCATGCCCAAAAGAAAACAGTAGGCTCCAGCAGTACCGACATTTGCCTCCGCTTTCCCCAAAACATTTCTCCAAGTGAAAGTAAAATGGGTTGAAGTAGGTATATGCATTGTATTTTGTCACTGCCAAATCACAGGCTTGCAACAACAATGTGGCTGTAATGCTGACATTTAAGCGGACCAACCCACTAATATTCGAAAATGAAAGTGATTATACCGGTTTAGAGTAGCATGTGTGCGCGTGATGCCACAATGCTTTCGTTGAAAAGTTACGATTATATCAATATAATATGACGTATTGTTTAGTTCATTATCTTATGTTCTTAATGGCAATCCTGTCTGACCTGACAGATGATAGACTTAAGACTCTTACGAATATTATGATTAGACAGCTCTTGTGGTTAAAGCAGTTAAAATTAAAATATTGATGTTCTCATATAATCGACGTCACGTGAATCTGATTGGTTTGATCAATATCAGTTTTATTATCGTGTGAAAGTAGTCCATTCACCTCGATCTGCAACCTATCCGCATCTCGGATCCGTCACGATCAGCCGTGGCAGTCTCCGTTGTCTGTGCTGTTATTAATATTAAACGAAAATTCGTTATCCAGCTGGCCTTGGAGCTAGCTCCTTTCAGTTGAGCTACAACAGCATAATGATGACAGTTTGCAGTTGAAACGGGCTGTTTGTAATGGTGCCGAATCATTGACGGTACCGCTGTGGTCACGGTGACTACAAGATTTCGATAGAGATGTGTGTGAGCGAGTTGAGTGGTTCATGTCTTGGGAAGGTTCCAAGTCGTGATAGGCTGAAGCCTGTATATTGACCCCTTTCAATCTTCAAAATCGTGTTCACACGATATTGAAGATTAGAAGGGGTCAATAAGCCACATTTCAGGAATAATTCATCAAGGTTTGTTTGCTAACAGCGTCGTTCGCCGCTGCAACTGGAAGCAGGCGTAGAAAGTGAGACCGAGGTTGCGCAGCGGTTTTTATCGCCGTCCGCATTCGAAATCGCTTGAAAGTTATATTGCCCTTGGATATTTCACTTCTTTACAACTAAGTTTCCGACACCCGAGTCGAAGTTCAGTCGCGGGTGACGCCACGCTTTGTGTGTGTCGGTTCTAACTCCCCTTCACTGTGAGGTCGATGGTAGTGCTGCTAGCTAGTAGCAGATACTGTCGTGTCGCATGTATTGCAATGATTGTTGCCTACAGTTCTTTACATTTAGTATAGCTCAGTAACGCTTACTTAGATATAAGAGCCATATATTTATGAACGATGACGAGTGCCTACGTAGTTTACGTAACGCAGTGAAAGTACTTTCTCAGTTTCTCCTCCTCTTATTGCAGTTACGGTATGAGACAGGCCGTTCCAGACTTAACATTACATCACAGGCAGCGCAGCTTACCAAGGGATATCGTTGAGGTAAAAGCGAAGCGACTCCAGGAGTCCTGAGGGTTCCGCTGATGAGCGGAGCGGGTGGCGGCGCGGGCGCGGGTAGGGGCGGTGCGTCTGCGGCGACGGCTTCCCGGCGCTTACGCCACTTCCCCGCTTGCGACACGCTTCCTGCGGACCCGCGGGAGAGCGCGAGGCCACGAGAGCTCGTGCGGTCGCGTTGCACAATGCCGCTTTTCGACGACCCGATTTGACTTTCGCGCGGCGAAAGGAGCACTATTGGTATGGGTAATCCAGGTTGAGTCACTGCACTTAGTGGTGGCACACAGTAGTGGGTTTCACTGTAATCCGGGCTGGGCACGGGTTGGTTGCGCGGGCACGTGTCGGTACGGAGCGCGGTGAATCGGCGCGACGGCGCTGCGGGCCGCGGGCGCCGGGCGAGTGGCGCGCGCAGGCCGCGGCGCCGCCGTCGGTTGCGCCACACTGGAAAGTAAAAGTGAGTGGCGGAACGGGCGCGGGGAGTGACGGCACATTTCTCCCACTTTCCCCGCGAGCGCAGTGATTCATTCCCCGCATTCCCCACTCGCCCCGCGTCAAGGTCGCTCCCCGCGGTTCCTGCGACACACACACACACACTCACGCCGGCGCCACATGAGCGTGAGGTTCCGTTTCTTCCAGCGTAATGCGCAATCGCTCTTTTACATGCATTCGATAGACAATGCGGTCACTGTGCAGTTATTGCTTCTGACAGTACAATGTCATCAAGCACGACCGCAATTGGATGTAACAGAACTACGCGTACAATGTAGCATAGCGAAGTAGGTATATAGGTCTATGGGGACCACATGGGGACTCACAACACAGCAATTAAAAGAAATGTTAGAAGAAAGTAGTGAGCACTGCTTAAGTAAGCATCTATTTATGCATTTCAAACTACCTTTACGATTCGCAGAAGTCAAATTACGAAACGAAACACGGCTTAATCAGCTTTGTGACTTTGAGGCCCTAATAGATATGACAGTTGAAGATCATCTCATCTCATGCTCCAGTAACCTGATCAACATTGTAGCTAACTTTAAATTGATTTTAAGTGCCAGTAATTATCTTTATCTCAATGCAAATGTTTCGAATGTGGTACTCTCCAGCACACTCATAATAACCCAATTTCTACAATGGATTCTTTTTAACCGAAACCCCTTTGCCTTCACAAGCCTAGCACCATAGCAACACTTGTCTCATAAGCGTACGTAGGTAAGTACACCCACTGGCCTACTAGCAGCAACATGTGACTAGCATCGCTCTGTCACTTCGACATTGAAAGTGGCGTTGTCTTACGTAACTCGAGAAACTCTGGCCACAATATCAAGTGTCGCTGGAGTTGGCTGGTGACACCGGCTCACCGCACGTGGACCCTGACTGCACCGCAGCACAATGCAGCTATTACAGACCAGAGAGGGCTTTTCGCAAAGGCCATCTCACTTCACTAATACCTATGTAATAATAAGACCCGACGACGAAAGAGGAGTGTTATACGTTTCTAAGCGTCTGTCCGTTTGTCTAAGTCTGTCTGTGGCACTCTAGCGCTGAAACAGGTGGACGGATTTTAATGCGATTTTCTGTGGTTGGTAGTTAACTTCACTGCGTTGGTTTTTATCGGATATGTTAACAAGGAATAGTGTTTAAAGGGGTGGACGGATTTTAATGCGGTTTTTGTAGACTTCACTGCAATGCTTCTTAAATATGTTTTATTAAAATCGGTTCAGTAGTTCGAAAGTTAGCAGCTTAAGAAGGAAATAAGTCAGCCAAATTTTAGACTTTTAGTGGTTTTTAAAGTATAGTTACTCTTATTGAGCTAATTGCAGTTTACTTTGTGCCCAGTTAAGAGTAATTTCAGGTTTAGGAGGCAATGATAGGTGCCGATTGTGCCTCTATCGCTCCGTATGGAAAAAGGCGTGACGCTAAGTTTTTATTTGTATTTGGAACAGTTAAATTTGAGATTTATCTTCACATACATTGCTTCTGACCCCACACTAGGGCACCCTGTGTTGTGAGGACCAGAAACAGTGACGTCACAAACACGTAAACATCCAAGACCTGCCTCCTCCGCCCGGATTTGATCCCGGGAGCTCTCGCTTGCAACTCTCGCAACACCACAAGGCTGCTATTAAACAGTATTTTTCAGGATTATCAGTAGAATTTTGGGTAATGACTGAGTTGTGAAATCACCCATTAAAGCACATTTACACTCATCGAATAATATGCTAGAACGATCAATAAACATCAAAGTAACAAAATATAGGTATAACAACTGTTTAATATTTATGCTTCGGAACGCACCTCCTTTTGTTGCGCGACTCGGAACGGAAACGGAACTAGCAGCTGTCACTTGTATAGAAACGAGATGACGAGTTAGAGGTTACTTTCTTGAGGTGGAAAAAAATGTCGGCACATGGCGTTCGGGCCTTGGCTGTATTTCAGTAGTAATAATTGTCTAACACAGGTGTCGGGCCTGGTCGGAGTGTTAATTATAATAAGCACGGAACAATCGTTGGGAATAAGTAGATTCACGTCATCGGAGTGAGTGCTTCGTGTTGTGAAGCTTGAAGTGGTTTGGTCCCCAATTCGTCGCGTTCGGCAGCGACGGCGACAGCATCGGGCTACGACGAGAGTAAGATTCGACTCCTCTCCCCCCACCCCTTGTGCTCCTTATCCCGTATTCCTGCCTCGAATTGAGCTTTCGAATTCCGGTCTACGGCGTCAAAGGTCAGTACCACGTGTGATACTCCTGGCAAAAAACAACCCTGCCAGATTCCACGCCCGTTCGGTTGAGGCGTGGAATTTAACAACAACGGTACGCACTCAATCGATACCCACTCAATCGATTCGATTGTTTACCTGTACAAAGGGCACTTTGACCTGCATTATAGTGAAACAATGAAAAGAAACGACCTCTGTGGCACTGCGGTTGTCTTTGCTACCATGCGAGAAGTCCCGGGTTCGATCCCCGGCTGGGGATAAGGAAAACAATATATATATGTGTTCCCCACCCAGGTCTTGGGGTCGTGTGACGACGCTGTTTCTGGTTCCCACAACACAGGGTATCCTAGTGTGGGGCAGAGGCAATATATGTGCCTGTTTATAACCAATCGGGCCTATTTGCGGTTTCGTCACGACTAGTGTAGCGGAACGGAACGGAACGCACCCTACGTTTGGGTCTGTGATAAATTAAAAAGGTAGCTCGTCAATTAGACGTGTAGACGAAAAAATATGGAGTTCGTGTAGCCTATTGTTTTGCCGTGAAATATTCGCGAGGGCTCTCCTGCGTTGGAATCCGGAAGTTTGGAAGCCATCGGTCTTCCAACCACGAGTTTTGTTTGCTACTGGACGCAGCGGATTAAGGCCCAAGATCACACAAAACCACTGAAGAGAGCTTTGGCCATCGATATAAATACTAAGGATAGGCCTTCCCGTACTAAATTTCATGCCATTTTGAGGCTAAGAAAAACAGCGCCCCTGTCGGAATTCGTCGGAACCAAGACAGTACGAAAAATTGTAACGGCGTCACGGTCGGTCACGTTCCGATTTGTGGTGTATAGACACAATATTAGGAAAGTTGATCTACGGATAACTCTCAAATACCCGGTGACTTTTAATCGGTGATTAGGAGTAGAAATAAAATATATCTAGCTAAAATTTTACTTAAGGGGCGAGGTCTCACGCAATTACCTCATGTTTAATTAATAAAAAGTTGAAACATAATTAAATAGGCATATTAATTTTTGTCTTTGCCGTTAAATTATGAAAGAGGATGTAAGCTCACAGATACAAACTCTAACTGACTGAAATAGGGGGGGGAACCAAATGACATTACGGATAGTAATCTAATGACATTACGAATAGTAATCTTGACATTACGAATAGAAAAATAACCAAATCGGATCGTTTTTCAAATATAGGAAGCGGGCAGTTTCACTGTGCGTCGCGCGTCGCTACAAAGTTACGTCAGTCGAATGGTTGATTTTCGATTGAGGATTTTTTCGAGAACAATATTTTATAGATAAGCAATTTAAAGCCAATAGTAATTGAAAATACACAGTCAGGTCATAAGTTCTGTCACACAATAAAAACTTTTGAATTTAGAACGCTGGCCACAAAAAAGTTTATTGAATTCGAATTTCGAATTTTTCATTTAAATAAAAATGTGTACTTTTTAGAAGTTTCCTCATTTTTAAATATGGAGTGGACACTTAAAGAAGACCGTGTCGCAGTTATTGCGTTGCATCGTTACGGTTACGCGCCAATTCAGATTTTCGACTTACTGAAAAATTTGAATATAACCAAAAGATTCGTTTATCGTACCATAAAACGATACAATGAAGACTCTAGTGTAGATGACAGGTCAAGAAGTGGTCGCCCTCGCTCTGTTAGGACTCCAGCAGTGATAAAAGCTGTGAAGGCGCGAATTCAAAGAAATCCCATACGTAAGCAGAAACTGTTGGCCCTTCAGATGGGGTTAAGCAGGACCACGGTGAAAAGGGTGTTAAATGAAGACTTAGGGCTTAGGGCATATCGAAGAAAAACAGGACATCGTTTGTACGCTCGTTTAATGGACCTGAGACTGAAGAGATGCCGCGCTTTGTTGAAGCGGTACGCGGGAAAAAAGCATCGGGAAATTCTTTTTTCGGATGAAAAAATTTTCACCGTGGAAGAGAGCTACAACAAACAAAATGATAAGGTGTACGCACACAGCAGTGAAGAAGCGAGCAACCGTATTCCGCGTGTCCAACGAGGTCATTTTCCATCCTCGCTCATGGTTTGGTTGGGAGTCTCTTATTGGGGCTTAACTGAGGTACATTTTTGTGAGAAAGGCGTAAAAACGAATGCAGTTGTGTATCAAAATACAGTCCTCAAGAACCTTCTGGAACCTGTTTCTCATACCATGTTTAATAACAGGCACTGGGTATTCCAACAAGATTCTGCGCCAGCTCATAGAGCGAAAAGCACATTAGACTGGCTGGCGGCGCGTGAAATCGACTTCATCCGGCACGAAGACTGGCCCTCCTCCAGTCCAGATTTGAGTCCGTTAGATTACAAGATATGGCAACACTTGGAGGAAAAGGCCTGCTCAAAGCCTCATCCTGATTTGGAGTCACTCAAGGCATCCTTGATTAAGGCAGCCACCGATATTGACATGGACCTCGTTCGTGCTGCGATAGACGACTGGCCGCGCAGAATAAAGGCCTGTATTCAAAATCGCGGGGGTCATTTTGAATAACCTTTATTACCATAAGAATCTATGTTTTATTGAGTTCATTTTGCTATATAAATGTTTACATAAATAATAAACATGTCTAAATTATTTCATATTGCACATGTGACAGAACTTATGACCTGACTATGTATAATACTTAATTGTGATACGACACTCCCTGTGTTTGTGTTTTGCAATTTGGGTATGATTTACACCTTTTTACGTCGCAGGTCACCATTTTTGTTTTTGCTGCCGATATGTCAATCGTCTGTCACCGTCCAAGCGCGACTGATTGCAAACAGTCCAATTTTCCCGATTTTGTACTGTTTTTGGAGCGACACTTTCAAGTGCTCCGTGCTCTGTCCCCTACTATTCAAGTCTGTGGCTTTGGCAAAAAAAAAACAATAAATGCATAGGTCTCAAAAAATTATATGTTATTCACAAAGAGATAATCTAGTTTAAATACTATGTCGTTACGCGATTAGATTAATTTGGCTCTATCGTAAAAAATCCTGAACTTAGTCTATATTTAAAAGGAGATTCAATAATTTTAACATTAAATTACTGATTTTTCTCATCATTTTATACCTAAATTTTCCTCTTTTAGAGCTCCGTATTAATCCTTAAATTTTACCAATTAGCTTATTTCCGTTTTTCAGTAATTTATAAAGTATCCGGGCGGCCCGATGCTATTCCGCGCCGCCCGCTACCCCGCCAGTTCCGCTACCCCGCCAGAAGACGACGGGCGAATGCGGCCTCAACAGCTAGAACTGGACCTTAAACATTATTTTAGCCAGATCGAATTGTCGCGTGTGTAAGTCGATCTCGCTGGGAGACGCCGCGCTGGTCTCCGATACCATTAGACCAGGAACAGATCTAAGTGTAGCGTGCCCACGAGCTCCGCGGGGGAGCCACGCTTGTAGAATTAAGTGGAACAGTGGTTGTTACATGCTGTCAGCAAGGAGACGCAGAGAACCTCCTTCAGCGAAGCATTGGAACTTACCTAGACGTGCGCGTCCGGCATATAGCTGGGAAGGAGGTCGTCATCACAGCCGGACACACACCCAAGGTATCTTTAGTCAATAAGATTTGAGCGCGATGTATCATAGCCCTTTAGAGATCCTCATGGGGCGGTGAGCCAGAGTTTATAAATGTTTAAGGCCCAGTTCTGGCTGTTGAGGTGAGGGGCGCCGCATACGCCCGTCGTCTTCTGGCGGGGTAGCGGAACTGGCGGGGTAGCGGGCGGCGCGGAATAGCATCGGGCCGCCCGGAGAGGTTAAAAATTAGCTGTTTTTTCGTATTTACTAAAAAACGGAAATAAGCTAATTGATAAAATTTAAGGATAGATACGGAGCTCTAAAAGCGAAAATTTAGGTATAAAAATTATGACAAAAATCAGTTATTTTATATTAAAATTATTATATCTCCTTTTTAATATAGACTATGTTCAGGATTTTTTACGATCGAGGAAAATTCATCCAATCGCGTAACGACATAGTATTTAAACTAGATTATCTCTTTGTGAATAACATATTTTTTTTTGAGACCTATGAATATAGTGGCAATATTTTTATTATTATTTTTGCCAAAGCGCTCTTCAGTGGTTTTGTGTGATCTTGGGCTTTAAATGGGCACGCAGTTGTGACCGCCGCCCTGAGGAGTTCTCTAACAGTGCCTGTATGTAAATGTTTATGATTATGTTTTTATTAATTGTAATATACTCTGTTGTAAGTCCTTTTATTGTTGTTTCATCAAACGAGTATAGAAAGTGATGTGGTGCTTAATACTGGGTTCCCTTACTTCACATTCTGGGAAGTCCCTTGATAGACCGACGTCATGCAAGCCATGACGTTGGGTAATCTGAGGGTCATAATTATCGAAAGAATGTCCTGCGGAAATACCAAGATTGTAGAAATTGTACACTTTCTAAGAATTATCTAGCTTTATTTTATGTACTTTGTCAATGCCAACTATAAAGTATAAAATAATGAGATACGTGGAATAGTGGAAAGACCAGTACTGTAGAGATGTTCGTATGGCACATATATAGAGTTAATACCGGAGGGGACATACTGCAAGAAAATATGTTTTATAATGTTTTGATTAAAATAAAAAAATAAAAAAGTGACTGAAATTAATGCACAAATATATAGTGACGTAATAACAAAACAAGATAATTCAAACAATTTATTCAATTTACCCTATTAAATTTGACTATACCTACACCGTTTTATGTTTGCGTTTCATTACCGAATTATTATTTAAAACATCTATTTAGGTATTCCTATATACAAACGCGCGTGCGCACTGTATACTACCACAGGCTGCAACATTTAACTTTATGTGGCATATTACGCCAATAAAGCATTTCATTGGTATTCAATTTGATAAAATAACGTTTATTTATATTTGTTAACGATGAATTCCGAGGGCACAGTTATCTCTAATATCTTTCTTATACAAAATTGATCGTTCGGCCCTCCGCTATCAGCAGTGATATAACTAATACTTATTTAGACATTGCGTAAGCGGAAAACGAGATATATGTCGGTAAGGGCCTTCACTTGTACATTTGGACAAAAAATACATTCGAACTATAATAGTTGTTTATGTGACTGCTACATAATGGAGGGCATTAATACTCGAGATAATAATTCACTCGAGAGTTTTAATGCCTAATTATGTACAGTTACATACACTAGTTTATCTACACACATATCATAAGCTCTCTTTGATGTGTTCAGGAACCGCATGTTTGACCGACATTGTGGCTGTGCAGTTGTTTAGCTTGTTCTGTAGTACCAACTTCACGCAGGCGGGCATCGGCGTTCGAAATTTGAATGTCAGTACTAACTTCACACACAAACTAGGAGCGGCACGCAGGCAGGCTTCGGCGTTCGAAATTTGAATGTCATAATATGTAGAAAAACTACACATTATGGTCATAATGTGTAATTTTTCAGATAAGAAATGAGTTTTTACCAAGTAGTTTAACATTATGCTGATCGTAACGTGCGGTTTTTGTACGCAGTAAAGAGGGTTTATGATACGTGTGTAGATAAATAATATTAAAGTGAGTTTCTTTTATGTAGCCGGAATGGTTGGGCAAAGGCCCTTTTGACTTTTAGTGAAATAGACCTGTAAACTTTTAGTAAACAGACCTTTTAGTAAAACAAAACAGTCTGTCGTCAAGTTTTTTTCATAAAGATGGCGAAATTATAATCATGACATCATCTTTCCTAATTAAAATCAACATTATTGAAGTAATTTTACAGTATTGTTAGGATGAAAAACTACTATGCAAATTGAGTGGTAGGTTGTTGTGCTCGAGCAATTCCCATAACGTAGTTGTTGGCGACTGTACTGTACTATGGACTTACTTCAAATAATTTCCTCGTTAACATTGAACATTTGATAGACTCTTAATTAACATTGTAACTATTAAAACAAGTTATCAACACGTGCGGTGAATTTAGTAATTTAAAAGTTATCGCATATCCGCATTTCAGGGTTGTACTTATGTCCTACACATCTTTTGTTTAATCATTATTTTTGTTAGATAGCTGATAATCTGTCCGTGTAAATAAGCAGATTAGAAAACCTCCTCAAAACGCCTACTAATACCGTAATGCGAGTATGGTTTACAAGTTATATTAAAACCATTCATACAACGTACACGTACCTCTTTCAGCAGTTATTTAATTACCCGACTGGATACTGGAGATTTAAATTGTCTATCATTTAAGAATTTTTCTCTAGGAGTTATTTGATGGAAGGAGTTGTCATATTTTAAGGGTTTGTCAGGAACGTCATTCTGAACAACTTTCACTGTAAATCGATCCGGGCTGGGCAACTTTATTTTCATCTTCTTCATACAGACCCCTGACCGCTTGACCCAAAATGTATAGAGAAGTGAAAAATAAAGATGATATGAACAAATAGGTTTCATAGACTAGTGGCTCTGTACCTAGCAAGTGACACTTTCTTTTAATAACACATGCACACTTATGAATGCACCTGGTTACGTACATGGAGTATGAAAGTTGCCGCACCAATAACTTTGTAAACTACGTTTTGTGGTCTTAAATCCAACCTATTGACTTTTCACTAAAATTGTATAGTCTGTTACTCTCACGGTCTCAACAAATGTAAACACCTCATTTGTTAAAATCCGTCAAGCTACCTGGACAGTAGCGGTTTTTTGAAATTTAAAAAATCACAACATCAGTTGAGAAATGCGGCCTGTGGAGGATAATACAAGATACAAATCCGGACATAAGAAAGCGTTTTTGCCCAATCCTGAAACGGAGACGCTTCGTAATTTCGCTCGCCTGGTCAATAGTGTTGCTCGGAATATTGTCCCTAAAACCCCTAAAATTTGAGTACATATTTCTGTTAGATCCTTAATAAATTGCTAAAACTTGTAACAGCAGGTTCACTGAGCAAAATGTAATTTTCTGGTTATCTTAAAACTGACATGACGTTGGTCTAAAATAGGTGCATAAAATACGATTACAGAATCTTCTTATTTTTAGAGTAAGCATCAATATTTTAATATTATAGTCATATTATTTTAAATGAATCCTCCTAAAATACGATTACTTACAGAAGCACATTTATGAGTAGCATCCAATTTTGTGTGATTCCTACAAATATAAGATGACAGCACCTTTTACGGTTCGTCATCCGCTAATGGTTTAGTTCATTTCACTCAATTACTACAGTAACAGACAAGCCGAACCCTCCGGATGATGTGGAGCACGTCGCAGCAGTCGAGAGACACCTGCGAGAGTACTTCGCCGCGCCGATAGCACCCGAAGAGGACCCCGTTGTCGTTTCGTCCGGCCATATCATCGAAATGCACGATTTCGACGTTCCAAGCCCAGGAAAGTTCCGGGCGCAGAGTGCATACCGTTTAATGGCATGTTGCGCACGAGCCACTTTCCAACCCAGTGGAGGGCTTGGTCATGATGCTGCCCAAGCCGGGCAAGGGCACCAAACAGCCTAAGAGCTATCGGCCGATCACCCTACTGAGTACCATCTCAAAGGTGTTTGAGAAACTCCTGCTAGCGAATGCTATGCTAGCTGCCTGCCTGCCGGCCTGCTAGCATGCAATGCTCGTTAATGCCCTATATCCAGCCGCGCCCGGAACAGTTCCTCTTCAGGCCCGAGCATTTTACGATGCGTCAGCTCACCAGAGTACTGAATGGCATGACGGTCGCCTATTTCCTGAAGAATCGTGGAAGACGCCGTCTCCGAGGAACACCCTGTTGCAGCCGGCATCCCCAAGGGGTCCTGCCTATCTCCCGCCTGCTACGCCTGATACAGGGATGACATCCCCGCCGAGCCGGGTGCCCAGCTGGCACCCTTCGCCGATGACGCAGCCTGCTATGCGTCGTCGTTCCAGGCTCAGCACGCTGCCATCAAACTGCAGCGTATCCTGGACATCTTGCCAGACTGGCCCGCCAAGTGGTGACTGTCCGTCAATGTCAGGAAAACGCAAGCACTCATCACAGGCCAGAGTCTCCTTCCACCATCGCTCCAGCTCCAGGGACATCGTGTGGTCTCCACAGGTGAAGTACCAGGGAAAGACCGTTGATCGCCGGCTCACCATGAAGTATCACGTCGAAGACGTCATCAGCCAGGTCAAGGTGGTACGCGCCAAGCTGCGTCCACTTCTCGACTCCAGCCTCCCTCTAAGGGCGAAGCTCGGGATCATAAGTACTACATGAGATCCCACCTATCCTACGCAGCCCCGTCATGGTACGCCCTGTGCTTGGAGATGAATAAACGGAGACTCAGAGCCCAAGAGAACCTCTCTCTGCGTCTCTCGTTGGCGCCCCTCGTGAGGAACGCTACGATCCAGAGGGACCTAAGATGGGAACCAGTGTACCAGTTTGTACAGAGGTTGGCGAAGGGTATGTCACACCTCCCGCACATCCGCGAACTGGCGCCGCACCATGCGCTCCCGCCCGACCGCCGCCGCCTGCCACGCGACCTGGTTGCATAGCCGGCGATCACCCCCTGCAGTCCAGCGCCACACGATGACCCCCGCCCGTAAGAGCCACCCGAAGACCTTTCCATAGGAGTGAACAGAGGCAAAGCTTCGGTAAGAGGTCCATTGACCTGACCCCGACTCCCCACGCCCCGTGCGTGAGAAGACCTAGATTGATCAGTCATTTGAATTTATGGAAGTTTGTACAGTATAATTTAAGTGATAGATCCACTGCATGGTTTTGTTCGCCGGCTGCAGTCGCAGTCGCTTCGGAAGGTATTTCGTAGAACCTTTAGTTTTGCATGTATTTTATATGTGTGTTTCTATACAAAAGCATCTCATTTTCTATTGTATAAATGTATACATTATTAATTCATGCTACGTAAATAAATAACTACCATTGATACGTATCTGCTCTGATTTTATTTCTACTGATCTATTTTTTCTCGATTTCTTTACTTTACAGGTCTATTTCTTATTCATAGACATCGCATTGCCAAGCTACCCTTACTTCTTCTTACTTTTTCACGCGCTCCCTATTTTTTTAAGATTCCTGTATGGTTCTGCAGTTTTTTTTTTATATTGAGCGTTTACAAATATGTTTTTAATTTAATAAT
Organism: Argyresthia goedartella; assembly: GCA_949825045.1. NCBI lineage: Eukaryota > Metazoa > Arthropoda > Insecta > Lepidoptera > Argyresthiidae > Argyresthia > Argyresthia goedartella. The sequence goes on from OX463810.1 coordinate 38,683,744, forward strand.
ATTTGAAAGAAAAGAACCATTTTTGGATCCTTAAAAATAAGAGTATCACTTAAGTAAAAAGTAGAAAAAAGTACTAGGATAACCCGAGGCAGAAATATAAAGTATATATGATAGACAAAGGATAGACCATTTAATGCTGCAAAGATAGAAAGTTAATTACTATCTAAAACCAAGATGGCGTTATGGTTAGGCATCTTTAAAAAAAATCCGTAAACGTTGTAATCGACTCTGACTCAGACAAAAGTTGAATTATCATTGTCAACTACATCCCTAACGGAATTTTTGGCAAGCTATAAGTTTGATAAACACAGCGCCATCTAGATTTTAGATAGTAACTTTCGATCTACGCTTCGTATATGGCCGCTGTCTATCCCATCCCTGCCCGAGGTAAGAGGATGTAATAATAAATTAATGGGATATAACCAGATACATGAGGAAATAGTAGGAAAAATAATAGGCCTTAACCCGAAATTCGAGGAAAGTATATTACAATCGGTAGGACCTATGCGAATATATGAGGAAGTCATCTATAAATAATAGGAAAAATAATGAGAAATATATGTATGATGAATGGAAACATAAATAGTAGAAAGCATAATCGTTTAATCTATGCTGGTCCTCTTAAGCCATGGTGACGCAATCAACAATAGTATTATCTATCACCGTACTTTTTGCTGATATCAGAACAATCCGTACTTGAAGTCGATTCATCTTAATTTGGGCTGAATTCACGTCATTTATGATTGCCAGTTTTCTCATGCTTTAAATGACTGTATCCTAGAGATTTTAATTCTCTATAATTTTAGATTTTTCTCTAGGAATTATTTGATATAGAAAACATTGATGTATGTGTAGTTTAGTACATACTTCCCGTAATCAGAAGCAGATGCTAGAGACGAGCGGCATCGCATACTGATTCCTGAAAATCTTTCATATATTCACCACTCTATCAAACATTCCCACAAAAACGTGGACTGATATGTAATTCTAAGTATAAAGAGAACACGTGATAGATCACAGCACGTGTCCAGAATTATTCATCGTGGAGGTGGAAGGTTGCTCTCCTCATTTTTCCATTCAGCTTGTTCGAACAAAATATTATTATCAGTCATTCAGTACTATAGCTAAAGTTCTATTCTTTAATTATTATTGTCTGTCTTGGTAGTTGTTAAGGTTTGCTGAAAGAAATCTCTCGTTAGAGAATAGCTTGACTACCTCTTCTACATCTAAAAAAAAACAATTAACAGCGTCATGCCTTTTCCAAAAAGGTTGGCAGAGGCACATTGTGCCCCTGTTTATGCGTGACAGGGGGCTAGCCCGTCGCCGCGGCTATAGAGATTGAAGATTTCCTCACGATGTTTTCCATCACCGTATAATATCTAACGGTCCGCTTCTATTATACGTATACGAGTCGTCGGGCGGGCAAAAAGCGTCCTTGCGCCTTTATAATAGCAACTTCAACGACTCGCACCACGACTCAATTGATAACGTGAGTGGTATAATTTAATATATTTTGTTCACTTGGGTAAAACCAATGCTTTGTTTGACAAAAATATGATGTAAACTTAAATAAAAGAGTAAACGAGTTTAACTATCGCAAAGGTGCAGTTAAATCGGACAATTAAGTGATAATTCTTTAGAATGTTGGCCCAAATATACAACTCTTCAAAATATGACTAGGTACTTTTTTAAGTTTACATCATATTTCTGGTCTTGCTGTACAAATTAGCAAGAATTTACACTGAAAATACGTACCATTTGTTGTTATTGCTCTATATTTATTTTGTGTGTTTAAGTTTGCCATACTAATAAAATGTACTAACCTTTTTAAATACAGGTAAAAAAACTTTCTGGTCTGGTGTCTCAACTAAAAGTGTACGCTGGATGTGCTGCCAACTGTTAGATCAAGAATATAGATAAACGTGGAGTGAGACGATAATGAATTTAATACAGATGCTTCAACTCATCTTCGATAGGTAACGATTTACTCCACCTACTACACGAATGTACAGATACATTAACTCATATTGGCGCGCGGCTCAATGTGTGCGTGTGCTGTAAATATGCAGCTTTGTTTTGTGTGGTAGTGACGCGGCAGTCTTCCTCCGTGCGCTCAGGCAGTCAACTGTGACTACATAAGCAACACACACATAGAGCCGCGCGCCAAGATGTGTAGAGAGTGGAGTAAATAATTACTTATGGACATGAAGACTTTTCCTTGCCCTTATGCCAACGTTTAAACAATCTGTATTTCTGTTATTCCGACTTAGTAACAAAAAGTCTAAAGTAATGACACAAAAAGTAATGACCTAAAATTCGTGAGAGCCCTTGAATTTATTTTATCAGAAATATCAAAATACTTAAACGATATCGTCTTAAAATACGAGTGAAACACTTAGTACAATTGTTACTACTATCTAAAATACGGATTCCCAACCAGGGGGGCGTGCCCGTCTATGCAGGGCGCGGAGTGATCCAAAGGGGGCCGCAGCGAGTAACTCTAGAAATGGATTTATTAAATTAAAATAATTTCATGCCGCGTAAAATTCGAGGGAAGTTTGCGCCGTCTCTCATAAAAGATTTTTGAATACTCTTCGTTGGAATGCCAACCATGTAAAATTTCAGGGATGGTTTGTGCCGTATTTCTTAACAGATCGCATTAGTTGCTCAATTCTTAATTCTGTTGTTGGTTGTTAGCTGGCGCCGCCGTCTTAAATAATGTTGGCCATGTTATGCTAATTCCCCATTCCTCTCTCTCACAACTCCTCATTACTATTTCACGAGGATGATTACTATTACATTCAGCAGTACACGAGATGCTGTCATATCGAAATCATCTTCGGTCAATATCCTCGCATACATAATTAGACCTCAAACATCACAAGGTAAGTTCGTTTGATTCTTAATTATGGCCCTTCTTACCAACAAAATAGGAATAGTTTTTAACTTCTCATACAAGGGACGTTATTTTAGGGGGGCGCATAGTATATCAGGTTGGGAACCTATGATCTATTCGGATAATAAAATGTTAAGATTGTGTTATAGTAATATTGTGAAAGCGAGACATTTCACGTCTGTCTACCCTACTATCAAAATATTTGATAGATATCATTTGATAACATATAGGTATATATTCGGTAAAATGTTCCGTTAGACCGGTGATAACAGCTTTGTTATTGAAATAATCTGTTACAAACAAATGATTTAAGTGTCAGATAAACTACACTTTGTCGGACCCCACAAATCTAGATATCTTTTCTAAGAGGTAATTAAGATACCAAAGTTATTTAGATCAACCTTAATTACGATCAATTTGGTTTTTTATTTGTTAAAGAATATATTTCTAAAATATAAACACGATCCCATGGCGTTGAATAAACCACAGGTGATTTGTCCCAAAGCCACCTTATTACAATTAGGGATGCGTAAACATAACAGGGTTTCTTAGTACATAATCTCACTATTAGATACTAATTTGTGTATAAACTAGGTATCATTATTAGTAAAAATAGTAGACTTTGCCTTAGCTCCTCGGCTATATAAGAAATATGTTTTTTTTTATTTTATTATATTTGAGACATCAACAACAAACAATATAGAGATAGGTTACAATATTAAACAATACAAGAATAAAGCCAGTTACAGCTATCCACAGAAGATACAGAAAAAAGTAGAAGAAAAACTTAGCAATAAGAATAAAGAAACGTGACCTACTGATAGAATTAAAAGTAAGTAAAAAATAAGAATAATAAGTACATTAATGAAAGAAAGTATGTAATGTAAATATATACAGGGTAAAGTGCAATGTGTGGAGTATAACTGTGTTGTGAAGGCCTGTATGTGAGTGTGTTCAAAATGTGTTTGATATTTTTTGAGTTAATTTTGTTTTTTTATTTAAGTGGGTAGGTTATTAATAAGTTTTGGTAGCATGTACTTTGAAGTTCTTTCCGCGTAGTAGTTGATAGCCTTCTGATGGCAATTGGGTGATTGGGTGTGTTTCAGCTCGGAAATATTTCGCCAGTAGTAGTTCCAGATTGACCATTTCATGTACCGATAGAACCTTGCTGGTGTTCAGTTGTTCAACTTATGGAGATATCGCTGCACTCGCGACCAAATTAAACAAATTTTGCGATGAAACATAACTTAGCGTCTCGACTACTCCCAACAGTGTGGCTAAGGCACAGTTGTTCCTAAATTTTATCAATTTTACAATTTTGCGAGTGAAAAATGAAAAGTCGGTCAATTACGAGTCGGACTCCGTACCATCGTACGCGAAAAAACGCAAAAAAACACTTCTCTAGTTTGGCAAACCTCTTTGAATTTTCAGTACTTGTCTTTCGTTATTTGTTGCTGTAGAAAAACAAATTTGTAGTGTTGACGACGAACCGAATGGCCGAGTCGGCAGTGACCCTGCCTACGAAGCCAAGGGTCCCCGGGTTCGAGTCCCGGTGGGGTCAAATATTTGTTTGATGAGAACGGATGTTTGTGCCCAAGTCATGGTTGTTTATCTATCTAAGTACACTGACGAGCTATGAAAAAGTTCCAGTGAGATAGCACCAAATTACTCCTAAACGGGAAAGGTTGGCTTAATGACGCCGTCTGCAATATTGAAGTACATTTAACAGCGCATCAGAATATTACCAAGTAAAAACGTCAATATTGTGTTCAAATTTTAAATTATGTGTTTTAAAAAATTGGATGGGTGTTTGTCGCCATTTTGGACATTTGGTGGAACTTTTTCATTGCTCGTCAGTGTATAATATTTATCTATGTAAGTATGTGTATCGTTGTCTAGTACCCAAGATACAGGGAATCCTAGTTTGGGGCTAGATCAATGTGTGTAAATAGTGTCCAAGGTATTATTATTATAGTTATTATTGAAATATAAATCCAACATATAAATGAAATATAAGTGCCAACTCTCTACATAGGTATTACGGTTCACGAGATACAGCCCGCTGAAGGACAGACGGACGGACAGACGAACGGACAGAGGAGGCTTACTTACAGAACTTTACTTTACCCAACAAATATAGACTCGCCGCATCTATGGAGAAATGATGCAATACGTTTGAAAATCGAATTCAATCTGGTTCCTGACACACAGGTTACCCTAGTTTAGGAACCAGGGCTACAATAATTTATACTTTTTGTGTTGCAATAAAGAAGTGTTTATGTTTATGTTTAATTGGCTATTTGCAAATAGTACTTACATCCATACCCAGAGTCCTTTGATGATTCATTAAGAATTACTAGTAAACGATTTTGTATGTATATTCAAATTTGAAATCTGATTAATCGTTCATTAAATGACTCTGAGTACGGCGTTTAGTCAAATTAGATATTTTTCAAGAACAGATTGTTGTTCGTCAATTGTACAGAAACATTGGGTTTTAACGTCATAGCAGATCGTTGTCAAATGGTGGTCTTTTTTTTACGCAAAATGATTTTTAAAAGATGTGCTGCAGACAATTTACAAATATGATATTGGTGAGGCTTCAACGCCTGATATGATTTTGATATTTGTTAGACTGGCCAGTCTTCTCGTAGTAGCCAATTTATAAAATAAATGACACTTTATTTTACCAAAATCAACTGAAGTGGGCGTCTATTACATCATACGTGTGGGTTATTGTTGTTTTTTTTAACCCAATGGTTTTCGTGAGATTCGGATCACCCCTCCTTAATCTCAGGTGAGATTTTACAAAAGTTTAAATAAAGCAAAGAGATTTGCAATAAAACTGAATTTATTCATTATTTTTATTGATGACTATAATTTAGGATTAATTGGATCGTAGTCCGACAGATAGATTTTCCGAGACCGCAACCACGGGAGATTTGGATTGACCCCGAAACACCTCACGTATTTAATGGACGCCCCCTAACGTCACGAAAGCGCTATCCGGAATTCCGGACCTTACAGCAAACCGTGATCTAATATGAATAAAGACTGGTCTATAGAACAGCTGACTCCCAAGGCTGTGAGAGCTTGGTAATAAAAATAAATTATATTAATTACCCGCGAACAGTCTCTATAGCGCTTTATCAGAATAGCGACCACTCTTGTCCCTAGTAGAGCATCTGTGTACAGGTAGCATAAGCATTGTGTAAATAATATATCTAAATTAAAGCAATGGACAAAATACGTGAATAATAAAACTTAACGTTGATTTAAAAAAATCGGGCAAATGCGGGTCGCTGTGCCGTGGGAACCAGTAACAGCGACAGCACAAACATATTTACATACCACTTTTTTTTCTTCATCATCAGCCGGGGAACGAACCCGGGACCTCTCGCATGGCAGGCAGAGCCACTACCGCAGCGCCGCAGAGGTCGTCAGCGAATAGAGTAAACAGTTAGTTGATAAACTAACGCGGTAGTTAATCAACTATCGACAGATAGTAAACCAGACCGAAAGGGTTTAGAATTTAGATTTCTTTTGTTCTTACATGTCAACCTAACAAGAAGACTATTCGGGGGTTCGCTGCGCTCGCCCCTCTAGTCTTCACCTAAGCTACCGCAGTGTTTGCCTTGGTATTTTGTTTGCGATTCAAGTTTAAACCAGTTTACTTTTTTACAGTTTTAACCGTTAGTTGATCAACTAACGCGTCATATAGTAAGCAGTGCGCTACAGTTTAATATTTTTCGATAGTTGACCAACTTACGAGAAAAAAAACGTTAGTTTATCAACTAACGGTTTTTACTATCTTACGGTGACAGATATATGAATAGTACTACTCTTTTACTTTAATTAACTTTAATTAATATTCCTGTAAGAATAATTTCTTGGATTTTAAGATTTCTGTTATTTTATAAAGTATGTTTAAAGGGAATATTATTTTGAGCCAGCCGCAATAAAAAAAACTTTGTAAAGTTGATTGAAGTATTCTGAAAATTAGTAGTCATGTTTTCTGCTGTCCATACCGAGGCAGGAACAAGTGCGCGCTGATTGTTTATCTTAATCGATAACAGCTCATTGAATATTTACTTTGTTTGGATCTCGCTCATAGTCACATGGGCTCGTCGGTGGGAACGAGGCTGCTTGCTTTGGCTTGGCTTTCCATTTTACTCTGATGCAAATATCACTTCTCCTATTGAAGAGCTGGCTGTACGAAGAATAAATGACTAGAGAAGAGTGCATGGTGTTAATCTAACTCCACCCAGAACTAGCTTAATAATTTTGTAACCATATGTACTGATTGATCTGTAAAAACTTACTGACATTAATTTTTAAATTACAGCAAAAACTAGCAAAAAGTAGCACCATGTCAACCTTACCTTACTGCATCGCCACTTGATTTCCAGTATCTCATTGAGTTAGTCGCTTATTAGTTTTTGGTCTCAGCTTCACAAACCTACAATTTATGAACCATACCTATCAAAACATCCCCCTCCTCCTCCCCCCCCCCCCCCTCCCACGCACACACACAAACAATGTATTTATTCAATTATATATTTACAAGTATACAACACCAAATAACAAACACAACCTACACACACATGACATAAGTAAGGCACTCATGCTGTTGTTTTGGTTATTTACCTTTATCTTTATCTTCTTCTTCTTTTTGATTTCCTATTTTGTTTATATAATGAAATCCTTAATTGGCCTCATTCAAAGATCATTTTTTAGATTACATGTAAGCACGGCTGTGGATTTTTGTTGATGTAATAAAATAAAAAATAAAATAAAAAAATATGTTATTTCTATCAATTGATATGTAATATTTGTATTAGTATAGCATCACATTCCTAGGTCGAGTCCGCGACGAATAAACACTAAGGGCGAGATAAATAGTCGTTGCTCAGCCTAAGTCCGTACTCATGCTTCCCTAAGCATTACTTCAGGCCGTGCTTCAGGCTAACTTAGCTAAGCATCAATGTGTTTCTAAAATAGACATATCATAGACGTTTGCTTGGCTAAGCATGTTCTTAGGCCAATGCTTAGAAGGTGTGAATAAACTTTTTGAAGTAAAACTTCTATACGCACGCTTGACTTGGGGAGTAAGCTGGCAAATGCGTGACCAAAGCGGTACGAAAAGTGGGATCGGGCGAGGCGAACGAGAGGTGCGCGCGCACATTTCCTTTCTCTCTTCCTCTCATAGCCAGACACAGTGCAGGAGATGTATTTTTGAAGCATTAGAGCCAAAGAAGTTTTACTTCAGTTGTGTGGTCTAAAGAACACTCTTTTTCAATTGTATCAGTGAATTTCGTTTTGTTCAGTTAATTTAGATCAAAAATTATCTGTGACTGCTGATAGCATGACAGATGCTCTATTGTTGACAATTTGATATTTCCGATTCCGTTATTTCCGATTTCCGTTATTTAGGATGTTTCCAAGCGAGACCAGTATTACAAGCTACCTAGCTTGCTATCCTGACTCGAAAAACTAGCCTCGTGTATCCCGGCCATTAGAGAGTGTCAAAGTACTGTCTATGATAGACAAATAGATTCCTAAGCAAGTGCTTTCGCTAAGACTCGTTCTTAGGAACGACTATTTATCTCGCCCTAAGTGTAAGATCCAAGATGTCGGAAGCCGTATTAGTAGACCCAAACAACGGTGGGCAGGACACTTGGCGAGGTGAGGTGATGGCAGGTGGAGTAGATCCCTGACCGAGAGGTGGACATTATCAATGCAGCGGTGAAAACCTGGATTCGATTGGCACAAGGCAGGGTAAGTTGGCACAAAGAGGAAGAGGTATACCCAGCAGTGGGGGAGAGTAGCTGCCGATGATGATTTGTATTCGGTAAATCTAATTCATGAGGTCCAAAATAGCGATGACTCGTAACGGGATTGGGTTGTGGTGAGGTTACAAGATATCTTAAAATCAACCTGTGGGAGTTTCACAGTAGTCCAATGAAGAGAAGATGCAAAAAAGACGTTTACTATGTCTAAGTGAATATCTAAGGTAATACAGAATTTTTGAATTTGAAATAGACTTTGTCGAACTTGGGATTTTAGGCGCATCAGAGCCTCTGCCTCCCCGCTAGCGAAAAGGCGTCGAGGTACGTTTGTTTTGTTATTGCAAACATTACTTCTTTGCGGTCATATACGAGTATGTCGTGCCTATTAAAGATGATGTGCTCAAGCGGCACACGAACAAGTTCGGAATCGAATCTTCTCAGTAGGAGAAACAAGCCTCCAAAAGACCGGATTTCATACAAAAGTTCGTAACTTTGAAATTCTCCCAAGAACGACACCAAACGCGACGAATTAATAGTAGTTTATGTGACTGCTACATACTGCAGGGCATCAATACTCGAGAGTGGGTTTATGAAACGAGCCGAAGGCGAGTTTCATAATAATATCACTCGAGAGTTTTAATGCCTAATTATGTACAGTTACATACACTAGTTTATCTACACACATATCATAAGCTCTCTTTGATGTGTTCAGGAACCGCATGTTTGACCGGCATTGTGGCTCTGCAGTTGTTTAGCTTGTTCTGTAGTACCAATGTGCCGCAGGCGGGTGTCGGCGTTCGAAATTTGAATGTCAGTACCAACTTCACAGACAAACTAGGGGCGCACGCAGGCGGGCGTCGGCGTTCGAAATTTGAATGTCATAATATGCAGAAAAATTACACATTATGGTCATAATGTGTAATTTTTCAGATAAGAAATGAGTTTTTACGAAGTAGTTTAACATTATGCTGATCGTAACGTGCGGTTTTTGTACGCAGTAAAGAGGGTTTATGATAAGTGTGTAGATAAAAGTACAAATTGTTTAGTATTATATTAATGGGGTGCTCACATGCCCTCAGTGTGCGAGGATCTTCACAAGGAAGATAGATTGGCTACATAAGCCACATGCGAGCCCACGAGCGACGTAAACAGACGTCAAGTTGAAGCGGTCGCCATGACGGAAATCGGTCGGACCACATCATTATCACCTATTTAAAGTAACCGACGACGCTCGGTAGCGAAATCAAGTTCAAATGAATGAACGATGTCTCTCCAGCCAGGGTTTGAAACCTGGTCCAAAGGACACACATTTTGTAAGGAGGGAGAGTAACCTGCCTATAGGATGGAAAAGGGGGTGACTTCAATCGACCCACACTACCTCCAAGCCAATATAGGACATGTGGAATGGGGCGGGGGGTTTGGAGAGCAGTAGTTTCTAAATGCAAGCCGTTTACCATAGCCACCAGGCTAAGCCGGCGGTGGGTTCGCATTGTAGCACACTGTTTGTGACCGAGGGCCAGCCTATCGCCGCCAGGCCATCCGCCAACAACAGCCCATCAGAGCCAATGAGTCACTGACGGATGTGCAAAGAAAATAATGACTTGTTAAAACAGAAAAATCGGTCAAGTGCGAACCAGACTTGGACACGAAGGGTTTCGAAAATTAAACACAAAACACATCTTTTTTATGCAGGTACCCTTAATTTTATAAATTGAGTATAAGTAATTATTTGTTGCTACAGCGGCAACAGAAATTCAGAGTCTGTGAAATTTTCAACTCTCCAGCGATATCGGTTCATGAAGTACAAGCCCACCGCAACACCTGAGGATGTGTCGCTTGAGTGTGTGAGCGAGAAAGCTGGCTTAGTCACGACGCGAGTGAACGAGACGGCGAGGCCCGCAGACGGACGTAAGTACAGCGGAGGCTTAGTAATAGGGTCCCGTATGACACGGAACCCAAAAAATAAAGAAACCGAAAATAATTCGACCAACGACAGCTGAGAACAAGTGGCCGATCACTGTTTTGTTTAAATAGGACAATAAATTGGGTAACCTTGTGAGACTAAGTGTGGTGGGCACATGTCGCCAAAATTGCTTGTTTTTTTTTTCATTGGCATTGTATTTAATGTGGGAATCGGTATAACGACTTTCATAGACAAGGGAAGTCATACATCAAACCTGAGGTCACTTTAATGCGAGTTTCATTGCTGTAAGAGTTAGTTGCGTGTAATTAAAGTGTTTCGTTCTGGATCCAATTCTTACGGCGTCAGACAAACAAGCGAATTAAACTGACCACTTTAAATCTAGCACAGATCTTGTCTTGTAGCCATAGATTCTGTTTTGAGACTTACCTGTATTTATTTTATGCACCTTGAGAATTACACTCGCTGTTTCATTGGTACGATATAGTTATTTATTTCTATCAATTACTTCCATTAGATAAAATAGCCATTTGTCACTTTCAGGCCTTATTTATGTGGGTTTAATGTATATATTCACGTATGAAAAATATATGTTGCTTGTTTAAATCGATTCTGACTTTGTTAGTAATATTAGTATCACCAGGAAAGCCTGTTCAGTTAGTGTTTAATAAAGGGCTTGCTCTGGATCACTTATTTAAACTGTGTTGAGTAAATATATAAATCACATTGCGTCCACGCTCTAAGAATTACCATTATAGTATATTATACCTTCTCGGCTACCTTTTATGTTCCTCCTCGACTACCTTTAACAGCTCTTCTACGCATGAGATCATGCTAGACAAGAATCTCTGTACGAAAACTATGATAAGTATAACAGTCCAAGATGTTCTTTTATGCCACACCAGAAATCCGATATTCTTGCCTTCATTGTACTAAATGGGAAACATTAAACTGCACATTAAACTGCACGAAATAAAATAAGATTAAATGTTGTCAAATAATTACAGTTCTCATTGACACAAGTGTAACGCTGTGGTTGCGGCTCTGCCCACCATACGAGAGGTCCCGGGTTCGATCCTCGGAATAAAGAAAAGAAAAACCCTAGTGTTGGATGTTTATATGTGTGTGATGTCGCCGTTTCTGGCTCCCACTACACAGGGTATCCTAGTGCGGGCCAGAAGCAATGTATTTGCTTTTTCGCTAGCGGAAACAGCAGTTACAGATCCGCTTTTCACAGCCCAAGGTCTCACGTCCATGTTTGAGCTCACGGTACGTTCTCTACCATCGGATCTAGTCTCAGCACAATCTCAAGTCTACGTGAAATGAGGTAATGTTTCCCAATGCAACGAAATCGTCGGCGACTTGCGACACGGAGCTCGTGTTAGTAGCTGACGCCCGCTGGGCCAGCTGTTGAAGTAAGTATTGTTGACGAGTGAAATTCGGATCGCGAAAATTGTTTTTTTTACGTGGCCTAAATGGTGTACCAATGAGGGACCAAGGCGTCCCCGGTTCGAGCCTACAGCTTTTAAGATAACTTTTATATCGCAGTTACACTGGTTATATATGTCACCGTATAAGATAGTTAAAACCGTTAGTTGATAAACTAACGTTTATTTTCTCGTTGGTTGGTCAACTATCGAAAGATGGTAAACCGTAGCGTACTGCTTACTATATGACTCGTTAGTTGATATACTAACGGTGAAAACCGTTAAATAGTAAACTGGTGTAAACATGAATTGCAAACGAAATACCAGGGCAAACACTGCGGTAGCTTAGGTGAAGACCAGAGAATAGTCTTCGTGTTAGGTTGACTTCAAAGAACAAAAGAAACGTAAATTCTAAACCCTGTCGGTCTGGTTTACTATATGTCGATAGTTGATCAACTAACGCGTTAGTTTCGTTAGGAAGCTTGATACTAAAGTTTACATTACTAGATAGTTGTTTTACTCAGACTTGATGAAAACTTATAAGGAACAGTGTAAAATAAATTGATCAAAATAAAAATCAAAGTGGCAAAGTTATTTCACTTTAGCTAGAATTAAGATCCATCGGTCTTACATAAGTGTAATATTACTGTGAAAAATCCTCATGGAATTCGTGCTTCGAAGCAAAGTTGAGATTGAAGTAGTACATCAGATGAGGTGTGAAGTACGTTGAGTGAGATGTAATATTACCTATATCTGTGGTGAGACAGATTTATGAGTCAGATTCGCAGTAACAGAAAATTGCACCTTCCTTTACAAAGTACCTATTAGTCACTCGCAATGTGTTGGTGTACTTGGTATATGAAGGATCTAGTTATTATTAGACTATGGACCGTGTCTGTACTTGGATTGAACAGATTGCATGTACTTATCGTGTACAGCAGGGGAGGGTAGAGGCGATTTCGTGAGTAACACAGCTAACTGCCCTGAGGCAACAAAAAATAAATAAGACCAAACAAGTGAGATTTACTTGAGCGCGTCAGAGATGAGCGTAGGGTAGCGCGCTAGAGTAAATCCCACTTGTTCCATACTTTTGTTGGCCTATAGCAATAGCTCAGATTTGGCGAAGGTTTGGTAAATATGATGTCTCATATCTTAAATCTGACACGCTCGAGTTCCTCACAAAAAAGCCTAGTGGCCTCTCGGTCTATAAAGTTTAACTTCTTCAGACCTAGGCAAAATGCAATTGCTATCAAATCTATGTTTAAAGTTTTATAAACTTTATGGGTTTTAAATAAACCTAACCCTATGAGATTTTCGGAAAGAAATATGTTTAGCAATAACAACGTGCACATATTTTTACCTCGGGTCCTAGATGGGCTGAACCTATTTTTTTTTTTATGAATTAGACATCAAACACGGCCACTTTTATTTTAAAATCAAGGCAAACATGTGTACAGAGAGTCTGTAGACGTTAGTGGGTAAATGCCCGAAATAAAAGATTGATTCATTCATGGATCTTCATTAGAAACTCGGGTAATAAAGATCCAAGAACATGTAAGATGACAGACATGATCATACGGTAACAAGAAATTGTACCGCATTATCATGTTTCCCAGAACCTCAGATAAGTGACACCCAGAACTTATAAGGGGGCTCTTACTGATGTACTGCACTGCCAAGGGAAAATATATATGCTGCTCTGACAGACAGAAGACGTCCAAAATCAAAGATTATTACACTGTTTGGTCGACGACAAATTAATGGTCCTCTGGAAACCAGTAGAAACAGTTCCACTATTGCCCAATGAAGGATTGTTAGAATTCTCCAAGTCACAATTACAATAAGTAGGCCCAACTGGTTTCCTGACAACTAAAGATTAATTCATTTGCTGTCCAAATCCTGTCCCTAGCGTATCTGATATACTGTCTAGCTTTGGTAAAACATTAGTTAGCTTAGCACTAGGCGTGCAGATATTCTGCAGAGTCAACGAAGGCACTGCGTAGCCAGACATAGGCCGCGCGCGACACTATCGCGTCCTAGCTAGTAATACAAACACAGACGCATCTCGCAGACATCTGTGCCGGCACTACAACGAGAGGTAACGCAGGACGTAGGACGCAGTTGTCAGTAAATTCACGTTGTTTTTATCACGCTTTCATTAGCTTCACCTGTATGTTTGTTTGTTTGTTTGTTTGTATGTAACCGACTCCTTTGGACTCGATTTTGAGCCACTTTAAACGGACAGATTCAATTCAAACTTTGTACACTTATCAAGAATCAGCGACAATGTAATAATTTCATAAGTATATCCTGATCAGGATCGCCAGGATTAATTAATTTCTCGTATTTGGGGGATTGACAAAACAGTCTACTTACTTTCCGGCTCGCGCACTCGAACTAAAAAATGTAAAATAAATATAGTTTAAAAAAACTAAAAAACACGCTTTGAAAGCACTTCGAACTAAAAAGTTAAAAATAATTTTTAATATAACCTTAAAACAATAATGATTAAAAAATACCATTATTATTGTGAAAAAAAAAGCGTCGGGCGCTTTGTTCCATATCTTTCGTACATCGAGCGCCCGACGCTTTTTGTTTCACAATAATAATAGTATTTTTATTCATTATTGTTTTAAGGTTATATTAAAAATTATTTTTAACTTTTTAGTTCGATCGAAGTGCTTTTTTTAGTTTTTAGCGAGTTTTTTTAGTTTTTTTAAACTATTTTTTTTCAAACATTTACATACATTGCTTCTGGCCCCACACTAGGATAGTCGTGGGAACCAGAAACAGCGACGTTACACACATATAAACCATCCATCCAAAACCTGGTTTTTTTTTTGCCCCAGCCGGGGATCGTATCCGGGACCTCCCGCATGATAGGCAGAACCACAACCGCTACGCCACAGAGGTCGTCACGCTAGGACCTGCGGCACCTGCGTCCCAGAATACGCCTGGGCATATGGGAACGGAATAAAAAGGGAACTGGGCGCAAGCTATATAGCTTGCGCCCAGTTCCCTTGGCTCTGCGCGAGCCGTCACCCCATCTTACCTTATGGTCACACCTCGCGCAGGGCCAAAGAACATTGACGCGGACTGTGCCTGCTCACACCTTGACCTTTGCACCGTAATTTTTTCAGATCTCCACAATAAAGCCCCTAGACTAGACCTACGCTTCACATAATTCTAATTTAACAGAGTAATCCGAATTTGGCGTGTGCAGAGTATACAAAAAAAGCAACAAGAAAAGCACGAACGGCAATATTTAGAAATGTCAATATAGACGACTCCAAAGAAAAGGCCAACTTAGAATATTTTAGTATATATTCTATTTATACCGGGGTTGTGTTACCACCAAAGCGGACTATTTATGGATTATCTTTGTGTTGAATAACATTGAAAAGTGTTTAATAAAGATGGTTAGACCCTCGCACAAAAATTCTCATCACACCTTGTTTGCTTTAGAAAAAAACAAGTCGTTGACTTATTCAGAAAAGTCACCTTCACTTTTCGCAACAGACTTTATTGTTTATTTTATTCAGTTTTTATAATGATTTACGTGATGATTGTGCGCTGTTACTTTTTGTTGTCCGACTGCTATTTTTTGTTGTGTCAATTAACAGTATATTGAGTTGGTAATTTTTACGTGGATAGGATTAAGCCTGTATAAAAACACAAATCGTCTGCGATCTTCAGACTTCCTATCATTAACCGAAGTGTGAATGACAATTGGTGTTAGATCTTCTTCAGTTAGATATATTTCAGAAGGTCTAGATGTCATGTTTTCATAAGTTTTTAATGTAAAATTATGGATTCGAGCTTTACCCCAGAATGCTTAGCGTGTCCAAAGACGTAAATATAGATTTGGGAGGTACCGGATTAGTGCTCGTATATGAGCACTAATCCGGTACTAGCACAATTCGTGTTTTTTTACGATTCGCTTCGATCATATACGATTCGCTTTATTTTGACGGCGACAAATGCCCGTGTTCACACGGGTCATCAATTGCAACCAATTCCAATCGTGAAATATTACTTATCTTCTTCGTCTTAAATCACGAATCGTCTTTTAAAATCTCGATACGTTAAACCAAGTATAAACATTTTTTCAGATATTTTGACGAATCGTGAAAAAACGCAATTCCGTGAACGTCCAATCCCCTCCGGTCGTTTTCGCAACTGCGATTCGCAACCAGTTTTTTTGTTCTTGTTCGCAACCAGTTGCGAATCAAGATAACTTTTTCCTTGGTACCGCAACTTGGTTGCGAACAAAGAATTAGAACTTCGCAAACTTACGTTGTTGATGGGATGCTCAACCAGTGGATATGATACCGATGGATAAGGTACGATAGGATGCGCAACCAGTGGATAAGACACCGAATGAAAAAAAATGCAATTGAAACGAAAAATCGAAATGTCAATCTACTATTTTTACCTGATAAAAACATAAAAACTCAACAAAATGAAAATTATATAAACTAAAATAAAACATAAACATAAACATTTACATACAGGCACATACATTGCTTCTGGCCCCACACTAGGATACCCTGTGTCGTGGTAACCAGAAACAGCGACGTCACACACATATAAACATCCAAGACCTGGGGATTGTTTTTTTTTTTTTACTACCCCCAGCCGGGGATCGAACCCGGGACCTCTCGCATGCTAGGCAGAGCCACAACCGCTGCGCCACAGAGGCCGTCAAAATTTATTATATATGAGTGCATTGCGAAGATTAGATACCTATTTATTGTCTACTTGATATTTTTGTAGTGGCCTATAAACTCTTCAAAAGTTTGTGGTTATCGAAGGTTGCTAATAAGGGAAACTACATCAAGTTATCTTGATTCACAAATGGTTGCGAACAAGGAATAAACATTCTTAATGCGCAACTGGTTGCGAATCGCAGTTGCGAAAGCGGCCGGAGGGGTCCAACCGTCGTCATGACGTATCGTGTTTTTTGACGCATCGCCAATGACGAATCCCGTGTGAATGAGCTGGATTTTTGTTTAACAATTCTTTGCCTTTTCGTCTTTCGTGTTTACGATTTTAAGGCAAATGCTCTCGGTAAAGGAGCTCCATTATATATATGTAGTCAAACGGCATATGATTACTTTATTATATGCTTGAATATGCTCAATATTTCCACTCAGACACGTTGGGCATGCATTATGAATGACTACAAGAAATGATCCAATGCGTGACTCCAAGGACCATGCAATCTGTGATTACCATACATTAAAACATTTTATCCGACAGATTCCTATTAAAGTATTAGTTAACTGATTCACATTCGTCACGCCTACATTTGCATAGATATGTATTTGCTGTGTATCAGCACTTAGGTAATTATGGATGTAGAATTTTATTATTACGACTAGTATCCATTCGGCTAGGATTGTGGAGAGACGAGAAGACCTCTGACGTAACATTTTAAGCCACTGAGCTTGCCCCTCATGCATATTCAGCGACATCAATATGGACTGATGTTCCTATATTGCTATATAACTACCATCCATGAATCCTTAGCGTACGAACATTCATTATACAACACATTCATTTTATTAAGCTAAAAATTAAGTGTTTTATTGTGTATGAGTACTTTTATAAATAAAGTTCTTCTAAGTTACTTCTAAACTCATTATATGTTTCTTAGCTTCGAGGCATTACAATTTAATTGTAAGATACACTTAGACATGGTACAATATTATTATAATTTGGTATTATTACATCTTGTACTTCACATTAAATAGTGAGTCATTTTAAAATTGCAGTTAACATTGTGTTACATTATTGATGATATTGTCGTGAAGTTTTGATCTATGATGCTCTAAAGAGCTCCGTGGTCTAACGGGTTTCACGCTTGCTTCTCACACATGAGATGCAGGTTCGATCCCTGATCATTTACCAATGAGAATTAATTTATCTTAAGTACATTATACGGACGTTCTAACGGTGATGGAAAACCTTCATTACTCTGCCACCCCGTATTGGAAAAGGTTATGTTATGTTATGTCTAGCTGGTAGATAACAGATGAAGCTGGCTATGAGATGTTTGATTTTAGAGTTGTTTAACGCTATTCTTTTTCCGAGACTAATCATTGAAATACAATTATAACATTTTGTGACTACATATGAACATTACCAATATCATATTAGTCCTTTAATAGCCGTATGTATGATGTATGGTCTAAAGCCGAAAGTAGATAAGTTAATGTGAAGGTCTTGGAGCCAGGATGAGTCATTGCTGACCGCATCATCAAGTCATTACGGCCGGAAGAGCGTAGTCTTTATAGAAAATATTGTCTTATAACGTCATTTGATGTGATATCAGATTATGTTTTAAAGATTTTCGGATTATAAATTTAGGGTAACTAAACGGGAAATTTGGATAGGGTTTATGTGGATCTTAGTTTTATCATGACAGTAAGGATAATAAGCAAACACTGACCGAGATATTTGGGTCTAAATCTATGAACGATTACGTCTACAATTAGAAAAGGCCTTGTTATTTTAACTAACGCATATATGATCGGTAGCGAGTTAGCTAGGCATAGCGGTTTAGGGAACGAATAAAATAGCTATCAAACTAAATTACAATAAATATAATCACCAACTTAAAAACTTTAAAAACCGACTCCAAGTTCAAGCCCTATTTCTTTCTCCCCGGTCGCTATAGTCTATGTACATAGGAACCACAAACCAAAACGTCACCTGTGTTTATATTTTTATATTTGTTGATTTTTTTAAAAAGCGCTAATTAAATATTCATAAAATTTATATGGAACCACCTCTAAAGTAGGGCCTACCAATCGAAAAAAGAATTATTACAATCGGTTCATAATTGACTGAGTAATCGCGTAACAAACACACATACAAAAACAAAAGAAACGGACAAATTGAGAACCTCCTCCTTTTTTGAAGTCGGTTAAAAATGATGAAATGCATGTGAATTATTAAATCAGAAAGTTAACGATCGATAGCTGTAAACTAATCGCAAACGAATGAGAAAAGTCATCAATGTCATTTAAATAAATATGTTTATTGCAATAGTATACGTCTGACGTAATCAAATGAAATTAGCTAAACCTTTTGATAGAATGTAAATATAGATTAGGGCTTCGTCTTAATTCAAAAAATCATACTTGGTTTTTGTTAGAAATATTGAAATAACTGTAAATTTTACTAAATGTTAACCCCAGAAGGACTTTGTGCGTAATAACAGGAGCCATTTATTTACGGAAGTGGTTGAAAGTAACAAGAATTCCCTTTCATTTTTCATTGCTGTTGCACCCAAGCACTACCGATTTTTATGAACAAAGAATTGCAGGAAAGGCTGTAAAACTCGTGTAACACAATAAAATAATTAAATTTGAGCCGGTAGCGAGAAATGGATATTGTGAACATTATTGTTTTGTGCTGACAAACAACCGCTTTGATCTGTGAGTAGGTTTATAGTCTAGGGAAGAAGTAAGAGCAATAACTATAAATTATATTTTTGTTTGAGTAAAATATTATAGATA
The DNA here is from genome assembly GCA_949825045.1 of Argyresthia goedartella. Taxonomy (NCBI): domain Eukaryota; kingdom Metazoa; phylum Arthropoda; class Insecta; order Lepidoptera; family Argyresthiidae; genus Argyresthia; species Argyresthia goedartella. Next base: position 38,703,303 of record OX463810.1, read on the forward strand.
TATAAGTGTGTGTAGTAATCATTGTTGTTCTCGTAACAAATATCAAAACCCAGCCATCAGGTGCTTATAAGAGAGTTGGGACGCCGCCTTAGCGACAAAGGTTTCGACTACCGCTCTGGGGCATTTCTTATGCAGAGGATATCACTGGCTGTTCAGCGCGGAAATGCTGCCAGCGTTATTGGAACCTTTAGAACAGAAAAGTCACGGGGCGGTTTGTTCGGTTAATTTTAAGTTTTGACATTTAATAATTTCTAATTGATATCTAAATGCATTTTGACAAAGCGAAGCGTGTGTGGATAGTATTTTGATTGTATTTTTTTTTTAGTTATTGAGGATGTCAGTTTCAGTGTAAATAATTGCATAAATAAATAATTTAAACGAAGGACTCCAAATCAAATTCATATTCAATAATACAAACAAACGCCTCGAACTAGCAATGAAGGCGTGCGAGGCATCCTAATGAAAAAACATTTGAATATCTTGCGTCAAACAAAATTCCAAATATTCACAGATGTTGGCGGGACCCTTTTAAAGGCCCTGCGGAGGTAACACACAAACAATCTATTGTCCAACAGCGTTACGACATAATTCCCTCATTGTCGCGGGCTTTCACGACAATGGCTTCAAAAAAATTGGATCACATCAGCAAAAAGCTCTCCTTGGACGATAATATAGTTTTATTATGTTTTATTAGTGCAAAAACTCGGTTTCCTTTTGGCGTCCGTGGACCCTCCTTTATGATCTTCAATTGTTTTTGCCTTTTTACTCGAAAGTGTGACTCGTCCGACAAAGTCATAGGCGTCACTTTGCCTTTTCGAATGCTAATAAGTTCCAATGAACTCGCCCCGCTCGGTCCGTCTACGCCATGTGCAGCTCTTTAAGCAGATTTCTCAGATTCGGTTTCTTTATTTGCTTTTTGCCAAACACCAAAATCCTTTGGCATATTACAAATTGATTCTTATTTGCGTAGCAGGCCTATTCTTGTAGGGTCTGTTACGGTCATGGAAAACAATTGATTGAGATTTTTGAGAGGGTTCTGTTTTGGTTGTCGCAGTATGGATCATTATGTTGTGGACAGGACAAGCAATGAACTTTTTTCAAGCCACACTAAGTGTTTGGAATAGATTTATGACGAATTACTTAAACTTACTTTTTGAGTAGTTTTACGCATGATTTTGTATGTGTTTTCGTTAGAAATTCATTACCAACTTTTGAAATTACAATAATATAATAATAAATGTAGCCCATTAATGTCCACCAAGGGGCACAGGACTTTTCCCGGATATGAGTAAGATTGAGCCTTACTCCACAGAGGGGTTTTATGACTACTAATAAAGTAGCGATGTAGTACTACAGCTTTACCTGTGATCAGAAACACAGAATTTCCGATAATGTATTTAAGATAAATATCATTACTGATCTCATTGGTACATGATTAGCACCGGATTCGAACCTGCATCATCTGCGTGAGAAGTAACCGTAAAACACATTAGACCACGGAGCTCATTACAATTAATTAATTTAATACCTTTATTTTTATACCATAAGGATTTCATAAACTTGTGATATATAACCAGGTGTAGAACCTATGAAACGGATAGGAATACAGACATTCTGGTGGTAATGCTAGTATTTGACAAGCCTTGCACAAGTATATCGCAGGCTTCAGTAGCATTGGGAAGTCCAGCACACATTTTCAGGTGTGAGAGAGGTCCCTAAATCTCACTAAAGCTCACAGCGTTGGCGCTCCTCCTCCAAAGTGTCCTAGCTTGTCCAATATGGTGGAAGGAAATGCCAGCGCGCCTCTCACACCGGAAAAATGTCCTAGCTTGCCTAATACGATTTAGGGAAATTCTCTCACACTTGTGATAAGTATCCTAGACTGCCCAATATTATACTACTGATGACTGAAGCCTGCGATATGCTTGTGCGAGGCTTTCCCTGAACGGTGATGGAAAACAACGTGGGCAATCCCAAATATCTCACGAAGAGTGGCCTGCTGAATAACCGGCAAAACTTGGGCAAAACTTTGTCTCTGCCACCCCGTTTGGTAAAAGGCATGACGCTATGTTTCTTGTTTTGTAGAACCTCTGAAGATAGATAGTTGATGCACTACAGTCCGTTCACTTTTCGCTTTTTCCGTGCGCCCGCGCCGTCCTCGCTGGTATCCGCCTCGATACGGCAGACAAAGGATAGTTTCGGCTATTCTCGTGTAACCGGAACCACTATCTGATGATGAAGTTCAGGGTTCTGTGATGCCGCTCTAACTAGGCGGCCATTTTTGTTTGGCTCGATTTTGGTTTAATTATCGGGATAGGAATTTTTGTGCACACATGAAGTAGGTACTAACTGGAGATTTTGAAATTGCCATTTGAGCAATCTAAAAGGCAACAAATATAATGATCAAAATGGATAAATGAACACCAAAAGTTGCAAAATATCAGGGCAAAATACTGCGGCAGCTTAGGTGAAGGGTACAGGGGGTGAGCGAAGCGAAGCCCCCTTTATCCTTCGTGTTAGGTTGAACATGTAAGAACAACAAAAAATACTTAAAACATAAACTTAAGTACACAAAACATAAAAAGAAGTTTGGTGATTATTTATCCAAACACAATTTGGTGGACATTCATCCATTCTGGCAGTCATTTCGAATTTATTGGTAGTAAAATAGGTGCGTTTTTGGTAAACGTTTAAACATAAGCCATTTAAAAACCATGTAAAAGCGATTTTGTCTAAAAAGCGATATTACAATGTTCAAGATTACCTAAGTGACGGGACTATATGGGGTTTTAATCTAACTCAACACAGAACGCGCTGTTTTTTTTTTTCTATTCCTGCTTATTATTTATATAATTAATATTGTAATATAAGTATTAGTTAAACACAAAAAAAAGAGAGATCAAAACATCAATATGTGGAAGTTTCTTCGCTCTTCTTCAACTACAAACAGTAGTTCAGTGTAGAGAAAAGGCAAAAAATTACGTTTGCTAAGAATATGTAAATATCTACAGTAATAAAGAAAACAAACTGAGTGCAAAACTGTCATCTGCCTAAAATATGCCTCATGTTATTTTTTTTTAATCCTATGCTAAAAAATATATTTTAATTGTGTACTTGTAGCAGGACATGTTATATGTAGCAGGTACGACGGAGAACATGACACAGTTAAAGTACTCGTGTGCCATAGAATATACCACAAATGAAATCAGTTTCGGTTTATTCTCGTTATTACCTTTTGTTTTCTTATTTATGTCCATATTTTGCGGTTTTATCCGTTCAATGTTTTGTTAATAAAAAACACGTTTCGCAGCAAAAACTTGGAGATAAGGTGTTTCAAACGTGACATACAGGGACCGCTGGGACACGTTTCACAATGACTTGTGTCAATACTATCAAAGTTCCACTGTACGGTGACAAAGTGTCAATGCCTATCATAAATAAGGTCCCAAATTAAAAGTCCTATTCTCACAGTATATTTATTATTATTATTTCTTAATTAACGGCGGTCTAATATCTACGTCAATTTCGCCAATGTCGCGTTTTTCTAGATTTCACTGTATTTGGACAGGTTTTTTTTTGAGATCCTGGAAACTTTAGTATATACTTGTTGCTCCTCAGCACTACCCGGGGGGACGTGAAGGGCTGTAGGTACCAAGTATCTCCTTCGGACGTGAGCAGCTGCCTCCCTACTATCCCTATTTAAATTCCCATCGAGCGCCTGCGGTGTCAAAAGTCAAATTGCTCAGAGGTTTGCATGGGAATAGTGTTGTTTTAAGGCGATATCTCGTCCGTACAAAGGTCCTCGTTACTCCAGGCGGAAAGACCCACAGTGTGTGAGGTAAGGAATCGGGAAAAAATGTCATAACGTAGCGCTAAACCACAGAAAAATTGTTTAAAAATAAACTACGCTATTTTGTTAAAAAGTTTTTTAAGCAGATTTTGCGAATATGTAATATCTACATTTTGAATGCAGTTCCACAATGAAATTAGTTAGGATTTCAGAATTACAGGAAAAAATAAAGCAATTTAGAGGTGTTTTCGTAGTTAAATTCTATCGAGAAAATTTCATCCAATCGTGTTTTCCTTTATTGAGGAAGTTAATCAAATACTCAATAAACGTTAACTCAAAAATCAAATCTGTAGATGACCTCATGGTGGAATAAATAAATGGATTCGAAAAAAACCCGGTTTTTTTTTCAAAGCACCTTAAGGACAGTTATATGAGTAGTAACTAGTAGTTAAAGTTAGAGCCTTGACTGAAGTGGGACGTTAACTCAGAAGGCAGCAGAACGGAGGGCGTTTAACTGTCATCATGTCACAATATTTGCTGTGTAAATGTTGGTCGTTAGGATTTGTTCTCGTTTTCATGGTCGCTGGTCGTGGGAAGATTATGGTGAAATTGTTTTCAACAGCGGCAGCCGGATGAAGTGTATTTTCAACTTATGTTCGCGATGATACCTACTGTTCAAAAATATCCACCAAAATTCTTCGGACAGCACTTACAAAGTGTACTTTCATGAGCTGCCTACAAGAACCAACACGTCAAACACAAGTGTCAGGAATTTATATTAGGTCCTTACATATGAAATTGGCGTTTTGTCTGGAGAAATTTAAGTTAACTAAATTTTCAGTACAAACATTTTTTATTATTTTTTTAATAATGACAGTTCCTAATTTTATAAACTTTGTGTGTATGAATGAGACAACATTTAGCTAACAGAAAATTTTATATAATTTTTGAAAAGAGTCTGCTTTAAAAAAATATTACGAATATTATCATGAAAATGGATGACATTTAGGAGGCACTGATTTGAAGATAAAATTTTAGTTATCAAACTGAAAATTAAAAGAAAATTTCATAAGTAGATGTAAAATATTGAAATTAATTTTAAAACAATAAGAAAAAACTGGAAATAGCTATTGAATTACTCGAATTATTAACTCCTGAATCTGGAAGAATTATTCGCCAATTTCATAGGTAAGCACCCAATATTAATTTCTGTCAGTTGCGGTTAAATTAAATATTGATGAAATTGGCGAATTTTCCTTACAGATTCAGGAGTTAATAGTTCGTGGTATTCAGTAGCTATTTTCTTTATTTAAAAGTTAATTTACATCTTCATATTTTCTATTTATTTTCAGTTTGATACCTAAAATTAATTCTTCAAAATCAGTTCGTCTTAATATCATCCATTTTCATGATTGGTTTCGTAATATTTTTACAGCTGACACTTTTCAAAAATTAAATCAAGTTTGCTGTTAGCTGAATGTTGTCTCATTCATAGTTTTATAAACACATGGTTTTATAAAATTAGGATTTATGATTCCTAAAAAAAATGCAAAAATGTTTGTACGAAAAACTGAGTTTTCTTCAATTTATCCATACAAAACGGTAATTTCATAGGTAAGCACCAATAGTTAGTGGTTGAAATATATAATTGTAGCACTGCTTCAATACTTATTTAATCAGAAAGAGAAAAAAACTTCAAATTGGGACGAACCCATCAATTACAAAACACAATCAATACATTGGCACATTTAAACCCAGTGAAGAAAATAAACCATTCTACGAGTATACAGGGTTTACTTATACTTCTCCTGATGAACTTTACCGTGCGTCATATGGACCGAGACTGTTCTTCTTTGGAGTGACCAAAACATTAACATTAACAAAACATACATACATTGCCTCTGGACCCACACTGGGATAGCCTGTGTCGTGAGAACCAAAAACAGCGACGTCACGCACTTATAACCATCCAAGAGGTCTAGTCATTTTTTTTCTTCCTCTCCAGCCGGGGTTCGAACCCGGGACCTTGCCCTTGAGAGGCAGAGCCTTGAACCGCAACGCGACAGAGGTCGTCATTAGGGCATGTTATATCGAAAGATTTTTAATTCAGATACTAATTTCCGATATTGATATCGGAATTTCGTTTGAAATTTCAGATTTTCTTCATAAATTGCATAAATTCTGATAAAGTATCAGTAGTAGTAGTAGTAAATTCTGAGATTTATCATTAATTATTCTATAATTTGTTACAAAAAATTGCGGTTTTATTAAATACGTATTTGTATTAAATCATTCTTTTCAGGGTTCCGTACCCGAAGGCTTCGCTCACCCCCTTTATACCCTTCACCTAAGCTACCGCAGCATTTTGCTACGATATTTGCTGTGCAAATCAGTATTTTTCTTTTAGTATTGATTTTCAACAAAAAAATACGAATTTAAAGTAACGACAAGTCAGAGGAAGTGACGTAATAGTTGTTGTCAGTATGGAACAGAGCTATGCGCCAGTGTCCCTTTCCTTTTCTATGCGAAACAAGGAGAAGGAAATTGACGCATAGCTCTGTCCCTTACTGACAACAGATATTACGTCACTTCGAGCTTTCGCGCCAAACTGTTAACTGCCAGTTTGAACCCGCGATTTTTGGCATTAAATTAATAAAAATCCGGTCAAGTGCGAGTCGAACTCGCGCACGAAGGGTTCCGTACCACCGTACAATGGTAGGGATGGTGTGCAGTGAATAGTTTGGATTTTACATAGCAAAATGTTGGTTACAAAGTTATTGGTGCGGCTACTTTTACACTCATAAGTTTGTATGTGGTGTTGAAAGAATTGTTTTATGGGAGACTCCTAAAATATTTATTTTATTCTGATTTTTAGTATTTTTTGTTACATCGGCAACAGAAATACATCATCTGTGATACTCTCATCTGTGTAAATATCACGGTTCATGAGATACAGCCTGGTGACAGACGAACGGACGGAAGGAAAGACAACGGGGGCTTAGTAATAGGGTCCCGTTTGGCACCCTTCGGGTACGGAACCCTAAGGAGTAGCAGCCACCGACCACTTGTGGCGACCTTTAGTGGTCCGAGTGTGGCGAGGCAAAAATATTTTTATGTCGTGACAAGACACGACGTGAGGGTAATGATTAGATCAATTTAAAATTTAAACATGTTCTAAATTTAAAAAAGTGCGACTAGACTTGCCTCTGGCAACGTTAACGGAAAACAACATCGATATATTTCTCAACTATGTTTGTATCCGATAAACTATGTGTTAATATCCAATTAAAAAGCTAATATAATCTCTAAAACAGATTTATCTACGGAATCAAAAGGTCACTTTTTTGTATGGAATAATTGTGGACACAAGTACAGACAGTATTTTGTTTCCCTACTCAGTCTATAAACAATTTATCACTCCGAAAATAGATACACTCATCAAGGGCCGCTTTGATAGACCATATATCAAACGCGGATATAAGAAAAAAAAAACAATGCTAAACGGCCTTCACTGCTCAGTCAAATTCTTTACTGGGCACGATCTTCAAAGCGTGGGCGCACACAAAAACTATCCTATGACATTGCCACTTCTTGCTTTGACAAAGTACTTGAAGGGAGTCAGTTGGTTCGGACTTGGAACCTTGTGCTAGAATTGGTTCCGTGAATGTCAACAGGACAATTGCACAGCCTACACTTCGACGCGAGATCCTAACTTGCGTAGGCGATGAAATTTGGGAATGTAGCCGCAGGTAGTTTATGTAAATTGGCCTAAAGAACTGTATCGTTGGCTGATTGTCTGATTGTCTTTATGTTAGCGACATAATAGTGTGACAAAAGAACATGTTATTCATTTCACTTGCATTTAAATACTCGACTGTTTTGCACTACGTGAGCCTCAAAATGCTTGATACTTTGATCGTGTCTTTTTTCTAATACACATATTGCATCGTCTTCATGCACAGCTCTCTCCCTTTTGAGCAATTTTGTTTATGCTATTTATAGAACAATAGTATTGAATCGCACATCAAAAATACTGACTTGCACAGCTAAAAAGGATCAGCAAAGACACTTTTTATGTTTTAAATATTGTATGTGTACTCAAGTTTATGTTTTAAGTATTTTTGTTGTTCTTGCATGTTCAACCTAACACGAAGGATAAAGGGGGCTTCGCTTCGCTCATCCCCTTTACCCTTCACCTAAGCTACGCAGCATTTTGCCCTGATATTTGCTGTGCAAATCAGTATTTGCCCGAATGGCCAAGTTGGCAGTGACCCTGCCTACGAAGCCAAGAGTCTCGGGTTCGAGTCCCGGTGGGGCATATATTTGTTTGATGAGAACGGATGTTTGTACCCTAGTCATGGTTATTAATCTATCTAAGTATAATATTTATCTATATAAGTATTTGTATCGTTGTCTAGTACCCAGGATACAGGCAATCCTAGTTTGGGGGTAGATCAACGTAAATAGTGTCCAAGGTATTATTATGATATGCAGTTTAATATTTCCCGATTTTATATAAGCGTACTCAGTTTCAAGTCGAAGTCTAGACTCTCTTATTAGTCATTCGTGCTTCAAAATCTTTAAATACATTTTAGAGGCCACTTTTTCTGCGAGCGTGAGGTAACCTTTTTGCGAGTCGCCGCATCCCATTCCCACCAATGCAGTTTGTGTATGTGTGGAGTGGTTTTTACACTCTAATTTTCATACGATTCTTTGTTGTATCAATCACGCTCCTTGACCGTGGGCCATGTGTCGATTTTCGCTACTACGAGGATTTCATAATGGGTAATAGACAGCTGCTTTAGTTTCCTAAGCTTCGCTAATGCTCTGTTGTGCGCCGTCAGTGTAGTCTGACTAAAGCGATGATGTTGGCTGGCATTTGATAGTGTTAGCATTTTTTGTGAGTCTCCAAGCTCATAAAGGGGCCTCTTTTTTGTGAATGAAACAGTTTCTGCAATTCGTTGTGCGTTTTGGGATGCTTCAAGAAAACACGACTGTAAATTATTTAAATGAACAACTGCTGCAAGTTATTTGATATTAAAATTTATTGAGTTTTCAGCAAATCTTACTAGTAAATTTAACATCAGAAGTTACTAGAAATTAAGAGTCGAAGGAAATATCTTACTAATATTTGAGCACTGTCGTTGGAACACGAATGACCACCTTTTTGCGACCACCTTCACGGCTAGCGAGTCCTCACAGTCGCCGTGACTGAATCCGGTCGGAGAGCATCATCATGTAAAATAGTCATAATAGCAACTGAAGTTATTTAGCATATGTATGTTTGCATTGTAAAAACAATCGTTTAATCGTTCAAAACAGATGCTGGCCTTATTTTTGAGACCAATGACGTCACACGTACTAATAGCCAGAGAGTGCTAAACACTCCATGAATGTGAGATTTCTTCTCACATCTCCTTGAAATCATTTACTCTTTACCGTCTAAGGCTGTTCTGTGTTGGTTTTGTTAGCCTAATGAGCAGACACACGTGAATAGACGCAAGTATCAATGTCAGTAACAGTTTGTTGTCAAAATGGCTTTGGAAATGGTTCGTTCAATTCACACCACGGCGGTAAAAGGTAATGTGTCCTTGTTCGTCATCTAGAATATGAACATATCATTCAGATTTAAGAGTTGTATGTTTATGTTGAATTATTTATATGTCAAATAAAGGATAATGGTCACTGCGCACGATATAAAACATGAAAAAGAGATTCAGCGATAGAGACATTAGCGGGGGTTATGAAACTGTCTTCATACTGAAACTGTAAAGTAACAGCAATAAAACTAGTGAATAAATGAAAAAGATGGAGCAAAGATGCATAACATATTTTACGAGTTTATCAATACTTCCACTCAAGATATTATTGACATTAACAGATCAACGACAAAAGGTATTTCAACAATTATCTGTGGTCACGAATACATATTTTTCGATTTTCTACTACCGTCAGTTGAAACTTTAATTTGCGTTTTCGTTCGCCGAAGGAAATTAGGCATCCGTTTCCGTTTAGTCAGCAAATGTGTTCTCTAATGGCTGTTTCCTGGGCCGTGGAAGTCTCGGATTGATTGTGGCGTTCCGACGGTGCAACAATTATGTACCATTACGTCGCCCCATATCCACAAGGTTGGACTCGTGTGAAGTTGGCGAGTACAGTCGGCACGATAAGTGGAGCTTTTATAGAACCTGGGAATGGTATTTGTACCAAAGCCTAATCCAATAATTAAAAATGTATATACATAAAATTAAAGTTCGATAATTGCCTTAAACTTTACAGTTACGCGACTCGATAACAGGCGGATTTGGCGCCGCACTAGGCGAACTGTGCTGTGGTGGCCAAAAAATTGTGAGCATACCTGGACTGCGAGATCGCGAGACTATGTTGCTGCACACGATCCATAAAACACCGCCACAACGACGGAGTCCTCATAAAATGTATATATAAAGGTAGTTGTGGCTCGGCTGTGGCGTCGTTTCGTGGCTCGTGTGCGGCGATGCTATACCATTTTTAACGCAAACCACAACTTGCGAAATTATATGCGAAGCTTATACAATGACTTGAGGCTACACTTTTTCATGTAAATCAAAATTTCTTTATTTCTTTAGATATTTGCTTCTTATATTTCTTAGCAAACATCATTTTAAGCTTCCTCTGTACATTGGACCACTGCGGGAGAAGAGAAGATCATAATGATAATCATCTTTAAAGCAGCGGGCTACCTAGCCCTCTGTATGCAAAATGGAGGTAAATGGCTCAACGCGGGCGCAATTGTGCTGTGCTGTGTTTACGTACGTACAGTATCTTATGGTTCAGGAGTCAGAACTCTTACACACAAGCAGCAAGCGCGTTAGCAGCAGTCAATCGCATGCTTAAAATATGTCGGCAGCAGTCGACAGCACCTGCCAAAGTGCAAAAAAACTCATCGTCAGCAGTCGCGTCGAAGCGCGAAGTCTTCTATCGATGAGTCTCGTTTTGCTTCACCGTTTTAGCTTGCTGTCGGTCGACTGCAGGTTCTTTCGACTGCTGCCGAAGCGCACGATGATCATATGAAAGAGCTCTAAGATGGCTATAATATTTAAGTTCAGTTTAGCCACGGGTAATAGGTCTGCTCCGTGGTTACACCAGTGGCAGTGTAACAAACCAGTGTAACAACGGGGCATCATCTGAATTGAAGAGTGGGTGCAGGGGATGTACACAAAGGCCTGATCACGGAGGAGGTTCAGGTTTTATAACACCCTGGAATAAAATGAAATGATACCCGTATATCTCAAGAGAAATGCCTGCATAGAATGCGTGCAAAAAATAAATGCGTGCATAGAATGAAAATGCACCAATACAATATAACGTGTCATCATAGTGATGCTGTATTATATTTCGACATGAATAATTTTATTCATACCTTTACTTTGACTCAGCTTCAGTAGCTACATTGTTAGCGTATAATATATGCGATACACCTTCAGTGTTAGTTAGTATTAGTACTAAAAGTAGTGATTTAATCTAGATTGTTTGACAAAAGAGGAACCCTCTAAATATAAGATAATTTTACAAAATAAGCAGGGGTTTTCTGGCAATTGACAAAAACTAGGACAAAGCAAAAACATGGTAATATTCAAATAATGCACAAAAATATTCAGGTTTTTTTTTTGAAAAAGCATAAATGATGTTGTTTCTTTGACAGAATATTACCAAATATGTTATTAAATTATGTAAATTATTTTGTTGCCCGGTCTTTCAACCGACAGTTCGCTATTCGAGGAGATTCTCTAATAATAATAAGAAACAATATTAAATTCAAAGAACGAAAAGACATCGTTGAACTGTCGATTGAAAGATGCATTGAATTATCTTGTGTTGAGCTGGACAGACATGTCATAGTATGTGTATACAGGTCACTCAATTCTCAAAACTATTCTACTTTTGAATTAGTGATGGAAGATGTTCTACAATTAGTTACTAAAACAAAAAAAATATAGTTGTTGGAGACTTTAATGTAGACATTCAAGAAGATGATTCATTAAGCAATAAGATATTAGGGCTTTTTAAATCAGTTAATCTAAATAATTTATTTTTGAACCAACACGAGATACGTGAACTAGGTACTCTAATAACTGTCTAGATAATGTGTTGTGATTGTGACCCTATAGAAAAAGTATTATTAACTCGCTTCAATCAGATCATAGAGGTGAAAGTGTTAAATTTTCTTTCATTATTCATATTCAGAAAATAGAAATAGAATCCAGACCCATCACTACTAGTCGATTGAAAAAGTACCAAAATGTTCTACTTGATATATTGCCTGTTCACAATTATAATTTTAACGCCCAGAATAATTTATATCAAGACTTTCTGCTTTGGTAAACGAAGGATTTAAGTTTATATTCAGAATTGATATGAAAGAAACGAATACTAGATTTAAGTTCAGTGATTGGGCGACCACAGGTTTGCGGATTAGCAGAGATAGACTTTGTAATTAAATCTGCCGACGATAAAATAAAAACCGTATGGAAAGTTATAAATAGCGAAATAGGTAGTACAAAGCAACGCGAGTATAACTTTTCACGTAAGACAGATTGCGGTATTATTAGTTCAAATTCAGAAGTAGATCAGGAATTCGAGAACTTTTTTACTAATATACCCTTGAAAACTACTAATCCACTTATCTTCACCATCCGTTTCAGCTACATTGGTTAAGGAAAACGTGGACGCGGACCTGAATCTAAATTTAGTCATATCAGTCAAAAGTACACTATTAAGACTTTTAAAGACATTAAAGTTAAGAGCACTCAAGACTTATGGCGGATGTCAGTCAATGTGTGTAGCTCAATTATCAAGCTATGTCAGTCAATGTGTGTAGCTCAATTGTAGCTCAAGCTTTAATATTAGCAACATATTTAGCTTACAAATTTAATGAATGTGCTGATCACGGCACCTTTCCCGATTTTATGAAAAATAGCAAAGTATTTCCTCTAGATAAAGCTGGTGACAAAAATGATCCCAGTAACTATAGGCCTATATCAGTTTTACCGGTATTTAGTAAAGTGTTTGAAAATATCATGCTCAATCAAATGCTTTCCCATTTTAATCACAATAATATTTAACATAACCAGCAATTCGGCTTTAAAAAAGGACGTTGTACCACAGATGCTGGTGTTGAACTATTAAAACATATTTTTAGTGCATGGAAAGAATCTAAAATGCCATTGGTATCTTCTGTGACCTTTCCAAAGCATTTGATTGCGTAGATCATGAAACTTTACTGTTAAAACTGGAACACTACGGTATTAAAAAATTAAGCTCTAGAACTTTTGAGTTCTTATTTAGATAAAAGAATTCAGTAGGTTCCAATCAGCAGAACCAAATCATCAGGATCTCGCGTGAAAATTGGCGTGCCTCAAGGTTCCATATTAGGTCCTTTCTTATTTTTGGTCTATATTAATGATTTGCCCTACATGGTTCAGAATTAGTCAAAGATTGTGTTATTTGCTGATGATACATCTCTTATATTTAAAGTAGATCGACATGTACAGAACTATGACGAAGTAAATAACGCTTTTGGACAACTTCATAATTGGTTAACCGTTAACATCTTGTGCTTGCGAAAAAAACTAAATGTATAAAATTCACTTTGCTTGATGTAATTCCTTAAAAAAATGAGTTTATATTAAATAATGATAAGTTAAAGTTTACTGATAGTACATTTTTTTCTGGGGATGACACTTGACTCGAAATGACAATGGACCCTCACATTACATCTTAATCGGAAAAATTAAGTTCAGCTACATATGCTATGAGACAAATCACACACCTGACGGATGTAGCTACGGCGAGACATGTTTCATTTAGTTATTTCCACAGCATTATGTACTTTTAAATTTTGGTATGGGGCCGAGCTGCTCATATTTACTTAATTTTTGTTCTACAAAAAAGGGATTTTAGAGCAATTTATAACTTACGCAGTCGTGACTCCCTGAGGGAACCGTTCAAAGAAATTAGCATTATGACTGTACCGTGTCAATATATTTATGAAAATATCATTTACTATCGAACCAACTGAATCATGACCCACTTGCCTGATAATTCGTTTGAAACTTTCAAACTTGTAAGATCTATCAAAATGTCAGTGTCTAATCAAATGATAACAAGTTCGTTACCAAGGAAATAAGCCTTCAAGCGAATTTCGACCTACTTGAATTTAAGGGGTTTAGCAAAATAAGCTTATGGTGGGTCATGATTCAGATGGTTCGATAGTACACAAGGAAGAACATAAACAGCTCCACTAAAAATGTTGACAGGCACAGGCGTAATAACTAATAATATAAATAGCAGAAATAAAATTGACCAACCTTACTATAGACTAACTAAAGTTAGAACTTCATTTGTGGGTCTAAGTATACAATACTATATCGAAATACCAGAAGAGATATCAAATTTGTCAGAGATGAAATATAAAGGCATCGTTAAATACATTATGTTATAAAACATTTATTTTTATTTAATAATACCGTGGACACTATTTACACATATTGATCTAGCCTCAAACTAGGATTCCCTGTATCTTGTGTACTAGACATGATATTGGTTGGATGATTACATTAATGACAAAGTGGTATGGAGCTCTGCAGCGCAGCACAAGAACCACGCACATGATTGTAACACAAGACCTATTTTTGAAAAAAAAAAAAGAAACAGAAAAGAAAAGTAGGCTGTGTTGCAGTGTACGAGTTTCTTGCGCCGCTTCTTCTCCGTAGCCATAACACTTTCAGAAGCAGTCTTAGTTTTTATTGCATTATAAAGATTCAAATGATATAATTTTAAAGTTTTTGTAAGAATCAATTTTGAATAAAATATAATTGGAATTTTGAAGTTTTTCAAGTTTGAAGAGACTTCTCTCGCCGACCGCCCCACCGGCCAGCCAGTGATTTTGCCATCCCGAATGGCTAAAAGGCATGAAGATGTGTATGTGTATTTAATCACCATCTATCTCAAGAGACTTCTCTCGCCGACTGCCCCACCGGCCTATGCGTTTGCCGCCGTGATCCGCGGAATAGACTAGAGAGGAAGGTCGCCCCTCGCTAGATTTACTGCCTTTTGTGCCTCCAAAGATGCGGCTAGATGTGTGGGCTTGGCCTCCTTCATACTTAAATAATTGCCGCATTGTTAATAGATTCTCTATCTAGCGTAGATAAACATAAATATGAGCATTTTGTTGTTTTTCTCGGACGTTTTATGGAGGCGTGTCAGCGTAACCTATGAAGGAAGGATACGTTGTGTACGAGTAGTGTTACTTGATAGGTGAATTTGTTTCGAGGATACAGCTAATACAAGTATCGGTGGTAGATGGATACCTAATACGTAGGTCCCATAAAAGGGGTAGGTAGATCTAAAGTACCTCCCGCTAGGGCTGGGGTTTCTGGAGATATAGTCTGGAGTTAAATAAAAGGGCTTAGAACCATTTTTGTATTTAATACAAAAAAGATGCACTTTTTGTCATTCACCACTGTAGATCAAACCGTCGCAATTATACCAATTCTCACAAGATTTTCTATTAAATTTAAAATCTGCGCTAAAACTTCAACCGACTATTACCGGTAAATATGATTGTTAGGAGAACCCTTGACATTAAAGAAAATAATTTACCTTGGCCTCGTGAAGTCAACACTAAACATAAGGCAATACTCAATTTTTGCTTGTGCAGTGTCGGTTTTCCATTTGCAATTTGCGAGAAACATTAATTGTAAACCGTTTTCAGAATGGCTTTTGTAAATGCATGTTGTTAAGTATCAATGTCGTCAGATTTTCTCTGCCTGATTCTCTTAGGCGTATTAAGTCTTGATAAGTTAAGGGGGGGGGAGAAATTACAAATACCCCGGTCTTGGATGTTTACATGTTTGTTACGTCGCTGTTTCTGGTTCCCACGACACAGGGTATGTTTGGTTTGGTTACTCCAAAGAAGAACAGTCGCAGTCTTTATGAGACGCACGCTACAGTTCACCAAGTGTAACTGGACGAGATTGAGACTGTACTGATGGTTTAAGATATCAAAAATTAAATAAATATAATAATGATATCCATGACAAAAACTAGATTCCAAGAAATAGGTAAAACACTCAAAAGTGGTCACACAACACAAAGCATATATGCTACGCAAGTAAATGCCAGTGCAGGACATCTTATTTACATATCTTCGATCGAGGAGTCGCTACGTAATTGAACCAGGCATATAACCCGGGAAACGTTGTTGTAGTAGAAATCAGAGGTTTTCCTTATTGTCGCAGCGGCTTTTGAATTAGACGAGTTATACGCCCCACTACTGGGGCCAGTTGACCTTGGTGCTGGACTGGCAGGCCGCGTCCTTTCTTCCACCTTGCTGCTATGTCTTCTCTCACCGTGTCCGGACAAACGGGTGTAGTTCGAGAATTCTCAAAATAAATATCATAGCGACACGCCATAGTAGGAGGCAGAGGCACAATTTTACCTACGTTTAGCTTGTCCTTCTATACTCCATTTTTGCGTAACAGGGAAATATCAAACACTCGTTTACTCACCTGGATTTATTACCTTGGCTGCATCACAGAATGACAGAAGACTTCTGTGTTTAATTTGATTAAATTTGAAAACACAACCAGTAATAGCAGACAAAAAAAAACTATAAACATACAATGAAACTTTATCCTTAGCTAAGTCTTAAAAATAAAAATACAGTATGTGATTGCAAAACAAGGTTTTAATTTAAAACGAAGGTGGAACAGCAAGAACAAATTTTCCAATACGATTTTCTTCGAATGTTTTTAAACCAATGACAATAACAATGCGTCTCTAAACTAAAACACCATTTTGCCCAGACCCAGCTAGCACGGTGATTGCATACTGTAATGATATTTGCCCAGACCCAGCTAGCACGGTGATTGCATACTGTAATGATATTTGCCCAGACCCAGCTAGCACGGTGATTGCATACTGTAATGATATTTGCCCAGACCCAGCTAGCACGGTGATTGCATACTGTAATGATATTTGCCCAGACCCAGCTAGCACGGTGATTGCATACTGTAATGATATTTGCCCAGACCCAGCTAGCACGGTGATTGCATACTGTAATGATATTAAAACACCATTTTGCCCAGACCCAGCTAGCACGGTGATTGCATACTGTAATGATATTTGCCCAGACCCAGCTAGCACGGTGATTGCATACTGTAATGATATTAAAATGCGATGCTCTCCAAGGTCATGTTTATGTACGTGATATGTATTTATTTTATGTACTCGTATTAGGTAGGAAGATTAACACATGTAGTCATGGCGCCCGAAAGAGGTATAGAATTCAATTTTGCGCTCTCGGCCTTGCTTGGGCTTCCGTGTCATGATTGGAATCTTCTATTAGTTAAAGAAACATGTTTCATTCCATTAGATATGATACTATATAGATTCACGACGACATCTGTGGCGCGGTGGCAGTGGCTCTGCGCACCATGCGCGAGGTCCCGGGATCGTACCAGGCTGGGGATAAAGAAAAAAAAACCAGTACTTGGATGTTTATACGTGTGTGTGTTTGCTGTTTCTGGTTCCCAAGACACAGGGTATCCTAGTGTGGGGCCTGTATGTAAATGTAAAAAATAATATAAAAAATAATGGTTTTCAAAGTAAAAATGGATCAGCAAAAATACGTTTTACGTTTTAAGTATTTTTGTTGTTCTTACATGTTCAACCTATTATGATAAAGAGGGCTTCGTTTTGCTCCCTAAGCTACCACAGTATTTTGCCCTGATATTTAATGTGAAAATCAGTATATTTGCTGTGCAAACTCAGTATTATTGATGAGCAGTTTAATATTTTCCAAAAATTATGTGATATATCGGAGATCGGCACCTGAGATCTCACACGGTCTCACTCTTAGCAACTCCAAGGTTCACCTCCGCATATGAGCACTCCTTCAGGTTGCAGGCGGTCCGACTGTGGAATGCACTTCCTTGTACGATAAGAGACAGTCCAACTCTTTTCGCTTTCAAAAACCGGGTAAAAGAGCACTTCCTCTCTCTTTTGTGATAGTTGTAGTATGTATATTATTGAAATCCAACAATGACTTTGAAAGTGCAGAGAGTGACTCGGAATCTCTTTCAATCAAACTGAAAAATGTTTTTGGGAATGGTCTGGGGATTTTTTTTAACCTAATTCACATTAATGCCCAGAGTATACACTCGAGTTATTCTGACCTTGTAGACACTTTTAATCAGCAATGTATAGACGGCATTCTTGTGTCGGAATAATTCCTTAAGCCTAGCCTGCCCTCTTCTATTTACTGTCTTCCAGGATACAGGCTGTATAGGAATGACAGAGTTGGGAAGGCTGACGGAGGGGTTGCTGTCTACCTGCGCTCGGATATCCCGTGCAAAGTAGTCAGTGCTTCTCCGAGTCAATACTCCGAATCTGCGGAGTATCTTTTCTTGGAAATCTGTCTTCACCATTATAAGGTTCTTCTAGGTGTTTTCTACAGCCCTTCTCTTCGTATAGACTACTTTGAGTCGTTCGAATCCCTTTTGAATGAATTGACCCCACTGTATAGCGATACTCTTATTCTTGGTGATTTTAACACCTGTCTTCTCAAAAATAACTGCCGCTCTGATAAACTCCAGTCGATTGTTGACTCCTTGAATATGCATATTCTTCCCCTCGATGCTACTCACTTTCAACCTCATTGTACACCCTCCCTCCTTGATCTGATTATAACATCCGATTTTGACAAGGTAGCTGCTCACGGTCAAATCAATACCCCTTTCTCTTACCATGATCTGATATTTCTATCATACAAGATAATATCTCCCAAGAGTAGAGCAAAATTCTTAGATATTCGCAGCTTTAAAAAATTGGATCTTGACTCTCTTAAAGCTGATGCCTCCTCTATTGATTGGTCCCCCGTCATCTCTAGCGAGACCGTTGATGACAAAGTCAACAACTTCAACACAATTATCTTGGGGCTGTTTGACAGACACGCTCCGATCAAGAGAGTTAGGGTGAAGCACCTGCCCGCACCTTGGCTAAACGACGTTATCAAACGCCTAATGACCAAGAGGAACCGAGCTAAATGCCGCTACAAGAAAGACCCAACTAACGAGAACTTTCACACATTCAAATCTCTCCGTAATCGATGCAACCGTATGTGTCGTGACGCTAAGCGCCACCACATATACGAGTGCATCGAGAACTACACTCCTACTCAGTTGTGGAAGTTTCTACGTACTCTTGGCGTCGGTAAGTCCCGGGATCTGCCAGTCGGTAATGTCGATCTCAACGGTCTCAATAGATTCTTCTCTGCCCCCCCTGTCGTGATGGACTTTATCGTCAAGGAAGCCACCCTGCGTAGCCTCCGGTTAAGACCTGCTGCTACTACTACTCCTTTCGAGTTCAGCCCGGTTGGAGTCGATGCTGTTAGGAAGGCAGTGCTGGCAATTTCTTCTAAAGCTGTTGGAGATGACAACATTTGTCCTCGAATGATCAGGAGCGTGCTCGACGAGCTGCTTCCTGCAATCACTCATTTAATTAACTATTCTTTATCAGAGTGTTCCTTTCCCAAAGTATGAAAGAAGCCACATGTCATCCCTTTGCCTAAAACATCCAATCCTTCCTTCTTCAAAGAGTTTCGTCCCACCTCCATCCTACCGCTCCTTTCCAAAGTTCTTGAATCCGTTGTCCATACCCAGTTCTCTTCCTATCTATCCAGAAATAATTTGATCGACCGCTTCCAATCCGGCTTTAGGTCACAGCACCGCAACGGCTTTGTTAAAGGTCACGGATGATATCAAGTTCGCTATGGATAACAAACAGCTTTCTGTGCTAGCACTGCTTGACTTCAGTAGCGCCTTCAACTGTGTTGATTTTGACATTCTCACTCGGTCCCTTAATGTCTCGTCTCGCTCGGCCTGCTGGTTTGACTCTTATCTTAGAGATCGCCAGCAGCGCATAAGGTCTGAGGAGACCTTTACTGAGTGGTGCGATCTTTTGGCGGGAGTTCCTCAGGGTGGTATTCTTTCCCCTCTCTTATTCCCTGTCTTCATCAACTCCATCTCTGATGTTATCTCCTCCCCATATCATCTCTATGCTGATGATCTTCAGATTTATCGTCATTTTCTCTTCAGTGATGTGAACCTGGCTATAGACACACTGAACGCTGACCTTGAGAACATCAGAACCTGGGCTTCGTCATACGGATTGCCGGTAAACCCCAGTAAGTCCCAGGCGATTATTATAGGTATTAGACACTCTTTAAACGTATTACAACAATTGCCCATACCGCCGGTTACCTATGACGGTACTCTAATCGCCTACAGTGACAAAGCCAAAAACCTGGGTGTCATGTTTGATAGACAACTCTCCTGGACTAACCATGTCAGCGAGGTCAGTAGGCGCGTCTTTGCCACCTTTCACACACTAAGACGGCTTCAGAACTTTCTGCCCCATCAAACAAAAATTAATCTTGCTCAATCTCTTCTTCTCCCCTTGATCGATTATGCCGATGTTTGTTGGGCTAGCGCCAACGAAGAGCAACTGCACAGACTCGAGCGACTTCAAAATCTCGGGATTCGGTTTATCTTCGGACTGCGCAAGTTCGACCACGTCTCGCAGTATCGCAAGGAGTTAAAATGGCTGCCGATCCATCTTCGTCTGGACACACACATCCTCACTCTTCTATTCAACATCTTAACCAACCCTCGATACCCTAGCTTTCTCCGTGAGCTTTTTCAATTTCTCCCTTCGGCTCGTCCACGTAGAACTCACAGGGCTTCCCTGCTCTCTATACCTCATCACAACACCGTCGCATAAATGCATTGTTTTCGACTGCGGGCGGATACTCTCTGGAACTCGCTTCCCTGCACTATCAGAGATAGTCCATCTCTGCCCGTCTTTAAGAATCGTTTGAAGGGGCATTATCTTTCTCTATCCTAGATTTGAGCTTTGTATATATTAGTTTATTTATGTGTGTTTATATTTTTATATAATATTTATGTACTTGTGTATGCAGTGTATCTAGCAGTTAGTTCAATAGTTCCGTAATATATGTATGTATCTTATCAGAGCACATAGGTCTATCCTGCATATTAAAATATTCTTATCAACCTTGGGTTTGCTGGAAGAGATCTCTATTTAGAGATTAGCATGCCTTTGTAGATGTCCTTTCTGTTTATTATATCTTATATTGTTTTATGTGCAATAAATATATACGAAATATACGAAATTATTATTATGTGTAAACTATATGTACAGGTTTGTGCATGTATTGGTACTTATTTAGTAGTTTGGTATATACGAGTATATGTTTTAATATTTATATATTTTTTTGTTTTAGATATCCATACATTAAATTAAATTAAAATTAAATCAAAATAAATTACAATCAAAAAAGTTAAAACAAAAACAAAATAAAACAATAAAAATCAAAATAAAACAATATAAGATGTCAAGGTAAGCTAGCTATGGCACGGCTCGACTTCCCACATACTGTTAGTGTACCAATGATTACACTCACCCAGTGCTTTAGTATCGGGCCGTCGAGCCGCCGCGCGATGATTGCTAGGATGGTGTTGGAGCTGCCACGAACTCTTCTTAGCAGGGAAGGCGTCCTCTTTCTAATGATGGCTTGGAAGCCGTCCACGCCTCGACAAACATACCGGACTCACTACAGTATTTTATTTAACGTACTTTATAGATTTTAATTTACTTATATGTATTTTATTATAGTTTAGATATTATGCACTAGCCAGCCTTTCTTGATAATTTTTTCTGTCATGCCTTGGGTTGCTAGAAAAAATCTCTTTTTAGAGATAAGCTAGCGTTTGTACAAATATTTTCTCTTAATCTATCTTTTTAAATAACTGTGTTCAATAAAGAATTATGAATTATGTATTTTTACTCAGATCAAGGATAACTTTAGTCCAAAACGCCAATTCCCCAATGTGCTTACCATATGGTTTTGGAGTATTCTGGTGATTCTGGCGGCGTTGAAAATTATAATCACGAGCTGTTTACATAGCCTCAAGGTTTCTCCCATATGGTGTGACAGAGGCATACTTGAGCCCACTTTTAGCCGGTTATTCAATATTAAATTTTGCTTAAAAGGGGGCTGGCCCATCGTCGCATTTATGGAGTAATAGAGGTTTCCTCACGATGTTTTCCATCACTGTTAGAATATAAATTACTTATGATAAATTACTTGTCTCATTGGTACCGGTCAGCACCGAGATTCGAACCTGCACCTCCCGCGTGAGAAGCAAGCGTGAAGCCCACTAGGCCACGGAGCTGTTGCAGGAACTGATTGGATAAATTCATATTTAAGACGCTGAGTTACGTCAAATTCGGTCAAATCTTCATCTTTGAAGCTCTGTTCCTCCTAAAGGAGGTACTTCTCAAATCCTGAAAAAATATATGTTATGAAAATATCCCTTTTTTGATCTATTTGTTTGAATACATCATATGGGAGTGGCGATGAACAATAACAACAATAAAATCGGAGACTTTTTGTCCTAAGCGGCTCTCTACCGAGAATAAGGGCGCACGAAGATACGCACAAACTTTGACAATCGCAACCCGTACGATCTGTTAATCGTAGACAAAGGTAGTTCAAATAAATCACGCTATCTCTAAGTTCTTTCTTTCAACAACATCCCAAGAAGATAACGTAATGGAAGCCTTACCAATGCTGAGATGGTAACTGCCTATTCACCGCAATTGCTGACCAAATTAATCACCTATGTCAATTAACATGCAACCACACCCACATTCGTAAGGACCTAGTTAAATATGTAGAAGAAAACGGCGATGAACAGAACAAAGCTCGCAATCACTGAACCTGAAATCCTCAACAACTCAATATTGAAAATCTGCGCAATTACGGTACTTGGGCTGGAGAGGAGATTATAATACCAGCTGCCGAATACTTTCTAGTTAACGTAACAATCCACCAGCAAAATACACCATCGCTCACATTCACGCCCAAGAATCCAGCGGATGCAGTGAAATCTATCAACCTCAACGGCACAGGACACCACTACGACAGCGTATATTTGCTTGAATCGCCAAATTTACCCACGGATCAAGCAACCGATAACCAAACTGATAACACCATACTTTCCCCGATACTTAATGCAACACCCATGACCTCCTCAGGGTCAACCATAACATCAACAGAAGACATCCCAGACAACACCGGATATACGATGATACGAAACAGCCCCATATTTAAACCACAAGTCACATGCGAGCGTATGCGCATTGCTACTTGGAAGGTTAGAGGATGCGCCGAAATAACTAAAAGACTCAACATTGATGCGGAATTGACTAACAGAAACATACACATAGCCTATATATAGGAAACAAACATGATACATATGTCAAAACACTATCTCTGGTATCTGTATGCTCGCATCGGACAAGACGCTATAAAGAAATATGTACAGGAAAAAGGGAATTATAGGAACAAACCTCCTTCA
This sequence comes from Argyresthia goedartella, assembly GCA_949825045.1. Classification (NCBI taxonomy): domain Eukaryota; kingdom Metazoa; phylum Arthropoda; class Insecta; order Lepidoptera; family Argyresthiidae; genus Argyresthia; species Argyresthia goedartella. Next base: position 38,726,580 of record OX463810.1, read on the forward strand.
CAATATTGCACACAAATATTTTAAAAGTTACATCAAAAGAAAATGCATGTACACGGGCGGGCTTGTCTCTAAAAAGAGATTTCTTCCAGAAAAACAAGGCATTACAGGAATTGCTATCATAAAAGGGTAGGCAGTGCACAATAATTACTATAACTAAAATTTCTAGGAAAAAATTAAAATATCTGTAAAATACAGATAGCAAATACGAAATAATTACCGATATATGCATAAACTTTACATATAATAATATAAACACAATAACTTTTACGAAAGAGACAGGTAGTGCTCTGATATGTTTCTTAAAAGAAAAAAGAGTCAGACTGTCTCTTATAGTGCAAAGAGTGCAAAAAGTGCATTCCAGAGTCGGACCGCCCGCAACCTGAAAGAGCGTTTATACGCAGCGCTGCTATGCCGCGGAGTAGCTAAAAGTGAATAATTAAATATCAAACTTAAAAGTAGAAAGACGCAAATTCTTATAAGAGACCCCATAAACAACCAGTGTATTGGACGGAGTTCCAATACGAACCGTAAACTAAATCAAATATCTCGGCACATATATTACGGCAGGACATAGGACACAATAAAAAAGAGGTGCCGGCAAGCCATATGCAATTCCAAGGCCCTAATGCATTTTATAATTAAATCCAACATGGACTGGAATATAGTGCGCCTGATTTACAAAATGGTCATTACACTGTTTATAAAATACGGACAAACAGCGGCAACCCTCACTAAAGCAAACAGTTGAAAGTCAGTTCTTGACTAAGAAAATATGAACGCCTGATCCTCAGAGACATGTTTGAGAACGCCAGAAGCTTTCCAAGATACCACAAAATTCATGACTGACTACAGGGCAAAACGATAACCAAACGAATCAAAAACCACCTGATGTGTTACAATACATATTCTGCGACGCCCACAACAGCATTTACTACACGCTACATTCAAATACGAAGCAAGGAAGAAGAAAGTCGGCCGACATATATACACCTGGAAAGATTTCCTTAAGCATGACATCAAATACTACGGTGAAGAACACAGTTACTGGACAGAATCATCACACAACAGGGACGAAGTCAGGATGGCCTAGAGGCAAATATACCGTATTCCAGAAACAGAGAGCGAAAGCGAAACTGGGAACTTACCGGAACCCAAACGAACACGACTCAGGAAACTCAACTAATAACAATAACTGAAAATAGAAGGAAAACAAGAACTTGAAGAAAATAACAGCTGCTCTCCAAATCCCACATCCTCCCCATTCCACATATCCTATATTGGCTTCAGGCTGAAGAGTCGGTCGTTTGAATTCACTATCCTTCCCCTCCTATAGAGCAGGTCATTCCGCCCCCCCTCAAAACTTGTGCCCTCTGGTATGCCGGCCGAAAGACCGGAACAGGTTTAGAACCCTGGCTGGAGAAGCACCATTCATTCATTCATTCATTCATATTTGTTTGAAAACATCATATGACAGTGGGAACTATATGAAAAAAATTAAAACTTAATTGATTTTTGACTTGCTATTTCTTGGGATCTAAAAAGAATATTGATATAGTTCTTGCGTCAAAAAATATATATTCAAAATATCTTAATAAACTGTGTGTTTAAAATTATGAAATAATCAGGAGTTTGAAGAGAACATTTGAAGAACAAACGTGTTTTTAACACCGTTTTCGCAACGTTCTGCTGCAGCGACTGTGGTAAGAGCCATGTTACAGTGTGAGCTGTTATGAACTATATTTTAATATGGTTGTGTGCAAAATTTCAACCACCACGAATTGAGTTGCTATTTTTACTAATAGACGAGCCTTAATAGACGTTGATGATCCTAGGTATAAATGTATAGCCCTTTTCAATTACTCATAAATAAATTATTCCAGAATAGGAGTTGGATTTTCTCTTGCATAAGCTAGCAACAGTATTGAAAAACTGGTTCCTTCTACCTACGAGATCAAGATTTCTCACACTATAAAACCTAGTCTCATTATGCTCTACGATACTGTTGTATGGCAAATGGTATTTGTAATTGTGCTACTAATACATGCAGCAGGATAGTGCATAATCTAATTACTATTGGAAGTCTCAATACAAGGTCCTGTTTGTCTTTGCAGTGATTTGTTGTCATTCTTGGAATGAAGCGGTGGGAATTTATATAAGTTTAATGAAATGATTACCTGATGCTTCAGTAAATAGGTGATGTACCTAGGTAAATGGAATATAATAGAATAGAAATAAATGTATTCAGTCTGCAAAAATACACACAACAATGTTATGTTGTGTGTATGTTTACAACAAAATAAATAAATGAACAAAAATAACTGAAACATACAATTAATAGTAATAATTAAAACACAACAACAAAAAGATGGACAGACACAAAAAAAAAAGAAAAAAAAGAGAGAACAAGCAAGCAAGACGTTAGTACAATTAAATTTTGTGGCCACAGTGACGTCATGTAGTATGGGTTCCAACTCAGCATGTATTACAGGACTCTGTCGGCACATTATCAAAGAGGAGTGGAAATTAATTTAAGGTTGGGTGTTAATATACTAATTTTTATTAAAAGTGCATAAAATTCACTTTACCTAATGCAAGGCAAGTTGAGAGCTTGGAGTAATAAAATAATGTATAAATACTAGAGTAGGCGCGCAAACTGACTTTCTTGCAGCTATAAGTAGAGTGAATTCACTCAACCCCAATTCAGTTTGTGCCAAGCGCTTGCCGAGCCGTGACGCTTTTGATGCGAGAGTAAGAAACTAAATAATGCCATCATATGCTCTGCGGTAGTGTAAAAGCTACACCGTACAGACCAAAAAAGCCGAGGAATAACTTTTCATATGAATTACCCTGTATTATCAGTAAAATACGCATATTCAATAATATTTTGTGAATTACAAAAATCAATAAAGCGACATCCATGTTTTCTCTTTCTCACACAGATGTGTCATTTCCGAATACCAACGTGTTATGCACGTCATATAATTTGTAATTTTTTATTGCACATGAAAATTCACATTACAAACTTATGGAAAATACATTTACAAAGGCAGGCTTATCTCTAACAAGAGATTTCTTCCAGCAAGCCCAAGATAATAAGGATAAATTTCATAGCAGTGACAGGTAGACCCTTGCGCAGAAATACCGCTCATGTTTTACTACCGCAATTAATTAATCATAATTATCATCTAACGAAAATTTAAAGAACTGTCAATTTATTTATTAAACTGACTAACAACATCACAACCAATGAAAAAATAATCCCATTAAAATATTGGATATGTGCATATTCTCTTTTATTTTATTCCCAAACACACATTATAGGTCGCCTGCGCTTAAAAGTATGCAACCAGTATAGGCAGGATTCACTCGATAGGTATACTTTTGGGCAAAGGCGACTGTACGTCTTCGGCATGTCGCATCTGAGCGCAAAGATTGTTATCTATGACAACTGACACGCCCGCTCTCGTCAAGAGGTCAGGCACATATTTTGTCGAGCTAGCGTCTCTAGTATTTAAAGATTATTACTCAAACATTATTACTGAGAGTAACATTGTATTGGGGAAAGACAAACTAAAACTAGTAGATGAAACTGTATTTCTCGGCATCACTATTGATGCCAAACTACAGTGGAGTCCCCATATTGTAAAATTAGCACATGGACTTAGCTCCGCAGCATATGCGGATAACCCCCCCTGTTAAATATCCAGTCTAGGAAATGTATGGTTCTTCAGATATTTTATACTTAAACTAAACTAACCTAAAAAACATGTTTTCTACTAAAATCCATGTTTGCATATGCTTCTGCTCCGGCGCAAAGTAGCGCGGCGACTGTCCCCGTGCAGCTCATAAAATACACTCTAGTAGCCACAAGACTGCCCAGGAAGGACTGCCCAGATGTCGGTTTTGTCGGATTTTCGGACACACTAACCTAATAGTATCCTATCCAGACTTGTAGGTTTCTGAATAAAACATGTAATTTATTATTATTTGTGTTTATTATACTTTATAGTTTATATACTCGAAGAAAGACGGAATGACTTCACACACACACACACACACACACCCAGCAACGTTTTTTTCCACGTTCAAACAGCGACGTTACGTTCCGTTTCACGCATTCTAAGTCTAATTGACATTCATTCATCCTAGACAAAATTTTACGAAAAACGTTTCGTTTCTCCTGATAATATTCGTAGGTTTAATTAATTCATAATTAATTAAATATTTAACTCCTAGTATTAAAAACTGGACAAATGGTTCAAGGTAAACCGCATCTACCCCCTAGTAACCAATTTTACTAAGTATCAAACTGTCAGTGTTGGAAAACCAACCCGAAATTAATATCGATTAATCAGGTCTCTTGAAGATGTAAAAAAAAACTAATACAACAAAGCACTCAAAAGATACCGCCGTTCGTAGGTCATCATAGGTATTCATATGTCACAATCTAGCTGAATTTGCTTGATACTCGCAAGGGAATGGAATCGAAACTTTCCATTGACCTAGAATCATAAAATTTGTAAATATGTAGTTCCTTCACAAAACAATGCGGTATATGCGGAACCCTCGGTGCGCGATTCCAACTCGCACTTGGCCATTTTTTCATAATTGCACTTATTTGGTTCTGCCGGAATACCCTACCGCAACATGTGCATAATACAGGTTATCTATCCCATTGATCAAAGTGCTTAGCTGCTAAATTCTATCATGCTAAGTAACTAGGTTTAATTATACACCGCAACTTAGTGCCAGCTAGTGAGAACAACATGTAGTTAATATGGTAAACGAAAACTGGGCGGGCCTAAATCAAAGTTGCGATTATTCATATAATCAGAACGTATCAATCAGTATAAAATGTTTTGCTTATTAAATTGTCTACTAACGCGTTATAAGCTACCGTTGGAACAACGTTTGCAATTTCAACTCCTACGTTTTAATAAAATTTGATGTAGGATCAGGTGCGGATATTTTATTGGTTTTAGTTATTTTATATGTTTTGAAGAAGAATAATAAATTTTATCTCAGGTAAGTAACCCATATCGATAAATACCTTAAAACTAGTGATATAGATGTTATATTATTTATTTATTACAGGGTTTCACTTCCCTATATTGTCGGTAAACGATGCCCTCCGGCCTTTAGTCTTTGGCCAGGAACATCTTCTTGAGTTCCTCCGGTACCCGAAGTTTGAATGACAGGAAGTCTATCTGACTCTAAGGTTCACTTGCGTCAGTCCTTTATCGGAGTGTTAATGAAATAACTCGGTAATGATGACATTTGTGGGGCAATGAAAATGTCTTAATTAGCGAGTTATTTCATTAACTCTACGTTAACGGACTGAAGATAGCTCGTTTAAAGGACTTACCACAACGTCACACTCTTAAGACTGCACAGCGGAACCTGGGGGGTTACCACCATCGTTTAGCGATTCAGATATGGTTCAAAACAAGAACCGTGGCAACCATCTACATTTTAATAAGCCATAATGGGTTTAATTACCTATAATCAAGACTTGTATGATCAAGATTCAGTTTAAGGTGATACGAAAAAACATGGGTTTTTTTTTTCAAATCCAATTACTCCACTATTTAGTCATCTACAGATTTGATTTTTGATTAACTTTTATTAAGTATTTGATTAAGATTCTCACTGAAAGAAAAGAAGAATTTAATATCGAAAATACCTGTAAATTGTTGTGAAATCCTAACTAATTTCATTGCGGATCTGCATTCGAAATGTGGATATTATGTATTCGTAAACTCTCCTTGAAAATCTTTGTAACTTTGATAAAAAGAGTGTTTAAAAATAAACTACGCCATCTTTAGTAGTTTATTTTTATGTGGTTTGGCGCTACGTTATTTTAGTTCGAGTCGAGCGCTTTGTTTGCGCGTTTGTTTCTTTCTTATGTGGAAATAATTAACGCTGTTACTTTCGTTTACATTCGTATTGCTTTATTTATAATTTTTCGTATCACCTTAAGTTTCTAAAACTGAATCGCTTTAGCGCGCCGCGCAAGAGGCCGCGAGGCTGAAGGCCCAAAAGTATTCTGTGGTTTGGGGCCACTATATTTTCGTATCACTCGCTCTAGAAGCCACTGGGGCCGGGGGTGCAGGGGAATACCTTTGTTACGGAGACAATTGTTGAGTTTTTAGAGCTTATTGTTTCTATTTGTCACCGTAAGCTAGTCAAAACCGTTAGTTGATAAACTAACGCGTTAGTTGATCAACTATCGACAGATAGTAAACCAGACCGACGGGGTTTATAATTTACGTTACTTTTGTTCTTACGTGTCAACTTAACACGAAGACTATTCGGGGGCTTCGCTACGCTCGCCCCCTCTAGTCTTCACCTAAGCAACCGCAGTGTTTGCCCTTATTTCGTTTACAATTCAAGTTTAAACAAGTTTACTGTTTACCAGTTTTAACCGTTAGTTGGTCAACTAACGCGTCATATAGTAAGCAGTACGCTACAATTTACTATATGTCGATAGTTTATCAGCGAGAAAAAAAAAACGTTAGTTTATCAACTAACGGTTTCGACTATCTTACGGTGACATATTCATACCTCTCTACAATACAGGCTGATTCTTAATAGGAAGACTATTGACCACGAAAACTGTGACTTACAGTGGTTTGTGTAAATATATTACTAACATAATACATAGTATAGTAAAACTGGTGACACGTTGGCACCACTGAGTATCAGCCACGCCGCTATGGGAAAAGGCGTGAAGATATCATTTTTTTGTTTTTAATAAACAAAACAAAAAGTCAGCGAAGAACCAAGCGCTAAAATCTTCGAACTCAGTTCCAATAATAATGGCTTCGCCTAACATTACCGAAGCTGCGTGAGTATCAATTAAACCGCTTTATGCTGCAAAAGGTTACTGAGCAGACTATCATGATCGGCCCAAGTGTAAACAACGGTGTGAATTGCGTACTACGGCGGTAAGATCGCGATTCAATGGATAATTATATACCTTCGTGCTATCCACAAAGCGACTGTCGTCATGGTAAAGTCGCCCACTGACTAAGCTACATTCATTTAGGTCCGAGTTCACGACACTGAGATATGTTTGACCAACTGTCCTCTAAGATCAGTGATATCACTGGCTGTTCAGCGTGGTAATGCTGCCAGCTTTATTAGAACCTTTGGCGCGGAAATGTTCCGGGGCGGTTTATTAAAGAACAAAGAAAGAAGTTTAAATGTATTTTGACGCAGCGTTTCTGGATAGTATTCTGTTTGTAAAGATGTATATAAAAATGTTAATTTACATACTATTGTCTACACCAGGTATAATGTATATGTCAAAGTCGAAGTATAGATATTTATGCTTGTATACATGTAATTTTAAAATATATGAATTAAAAATAAAATAGAAACACTAAAAGAAACAACTACGCGAATAAACCACCCCGGGACATTGCCGAGGCTAAGGTTCCCATGACGCTTGCAGCATCTCCCCGCTGCACCGCCAGGGAGATCCTTTGCATCAGAAATGCCCCAGAGCGGTTGTCAAATCCTCTATCCCTTAGACGGCGCCCCAGATCCTTAATAAATATTTTCCCTTGTGTCCCCCAAACCCCAGTCGTCTCGAGCGCAAGAGGCACAAAGATGTAGCTTCCCGTCTTCTATGTCTAGTCTATGTCTCTATGTCTTCGAATAATTGATGTAGAGAAGAGGCAAATATTACATGTATACAAGCATAAATATCTACACTTTGACTTTGACATATAAATTATAACCTGGTGGAGACAATATATAGTATGTAAATTAACATTTTTATTTACATTCATCTTGTCAAAGACTTAGAGAGAAGTGGTATTCCTTCACTCTATGTCTTTGACTTTTTGATTAAATGATTAGTATCTACTTATATGTTTGACTAACTTAATAATTATCCAGTTTACTCCTTAAAATACCATCTTTACATGCGTCGTCTTAACTACCAGGTAATGTACTGTTGCATGGGAAAAGTACCCTTGCAGTGGGTCTCCACATTTGCTGTTGATGGTTAATGGTGTTTTATTTTAACTGGATTTAGCAGTGAAGCTTGTTCTGTGGTACCTTCACGCATTGCAAGTATGTACCGAGCGTGTGTTTATTGTAAATTGGCAATATTTGCAAATTAGGCTTGAGTTGACGTTAATACGGTAGCAGGCACTTAGTACTCTTTTGTACGGTCGTTTTGTCTCTATAATTGTAGGCACTAATGAGACAAGTAGATACCAAATAAAATAAAAGGACAGGTGTGGGCCGGACTCGCACACGCAGGGTTCCGTATCGAAAAAAATATATGTCCGAACTTTGTTTTGATACATCCCTACAGATTACGAATCATAATCTAATGACTCATTTTGGGAACAGTTACAGAACTTTGTGTCTAAATAATGAGAAACAATAACATCGTTTACACATTGTTTACACAAATTGAACAGCAAGTTTACAAGCCATCACAATCTCCACACAATGTTCCGAAAAAATAATATATGTATACACAGTTAGAAGATAATGTCTAGAAGCCCTTCTATAACAAAATAACCTAATGTATCTCGGTCGCAAAGTGAACGATACATCGCTACCAAAACCAATTTTTTCATTTGTGTTGTAACCGTTACAACTTTGTGACTAACTTTCGCAAAACTGTCTTGAAATTCTTGCGTCCGAAAATAGTTGATGAGGTGGGTGTGCGTGCTTGATGATGATGTGAAAAGAAGTTAAATACACATATAGTTGACATATATATATTTTTATTAGGTATATTTTATTTATATTTGAAAAGTAATTTTCGTACGTATGTAAACAGATTTATTGCGCACTAGGACTGTCCTTTTTCATAAACACTCCTGTCTTGCTTAGGTTTGCTGGAAGAAATCTCTTTTTAGAGATAAGCTCGCCTTTGCCTATAAAATTTATTGTAACTGTCTGTTTATCTATGTTTTCTGTGCAATAAAGAATATGAATATATATATGTATATGAATATGAATATTACCAAATGATGTGTGAGTAGACCTCTGACAGGAGGGTGGATGAAGGAAGGTAGATAGAAGAGTGGGTTGACCAGCAGCCCATTGGCCAGCATAGAATTGGGAGGAAGATCTGGTTCGCTTTGGCAGAAGATCGGATAAATTGAGATAGGAAACAAATAAAATATATCGTTACCTACGCCATATCACATATGGAGTAGCTGAAAGATTATTGAGAATTGTCTCAGTACTTCAGATCATGGTCTCCGTAACAAAATGCTGTCGTAAGTCGTAGGATAATGTTTTGTTGAATGAACGTGGGTTCCGTAATGATTAATGGGCTGTTTATGCTAGCTTAATTAGAGGTTTTGTTTTAGGGTATCTATGGTATTTACATGTTGCTATGCGAGTTGCGAATAAGGTCCCTGTTGATTACGTGTACTTACTTTCAATTAGTATTTTACGACTTGAAAGTAGAGTAACAACGATTAAAGACATAATATTATTTAACTTTAGCGTAGGAGGATATTTCTGTAATTTATAGACAAACCACGCAAAATAGACAATTTGTGAACCCTAAGCAGGTTGACAGACCTTCCGTTCCACCATACCACAGATTAGATAATAGTTACTACGTAACTATACAAACACAATCTTACGGACCCCCTACTATCAATTTGCAACTCTGACACCTGACTGATAAACCTCAAACAAATTTAAAAACACCATACTCGGAGATAGTAAACCTCACTGAGGATAAAGAATTGATTAAATGTTTTTCTTGACATTTTCCGCCAATTTATTTTGATACTCATTTGTTTTAATTGCGCCACTCTACGCCACGTCTCGTATTTGAATCACGTTCGAGGAAAATAAAACGAACGTTTCAAGGTCCAATGAAATTTGTCATTCAGACTAGCAGCTAGCTGTCGGTTGTCTGCGCATGCGCAGCTAAAACAGGTAGACAAAGGAGGATTTTCTTTTGTGGCAAACCTGACGTGATGAATGCAGAGTATTCAACAAATCAAAACGAAATTTCTTTATTTTCTGTAGAAAATAAATAATATTCTTAGCATAGGTAATTTTTCGCTCATCTCTATATTGGACCACTAAAGAAATGATGGCTGTAACTCATATATTGTATGTATCCACCGTTGATACAAATGTCATATCGTAGAAGGTAGATTTCATGAATGATTATTTATACCTTTATCACAGGGCGGTAATCACAGTGACCAGCAGCTTATTTCTGCTCTAGTTAATATGTTTTAATGAATATCAAGTTGGTGCAGTTTCGCTCGAGTCCTAAGTATAATTACTTATTAAGGAACTCATAAATTATCGTTGTCTTACATAACCTTATTGGCATAATACACTGGAAACAAAAGGATACAGATGGATTTTTGATGCCGTATTTTTAAATAATTAAAATTTGGATCATGGTACAGTCGATTATTTTAACTTTACTTGACACCTCTCGGCTTTTTTATATTGTAAATAATTTAACTGTTTTCAGCATTTTATTTCAATAAACTCTTGATGAAACATACCCTCTTTGCTAATTGTCATGTTTCCAGGATATCTTGATCACTTTCAGCGACTAAAACCCGAGAAGTGACGATTGGTGAAATTAATGTAATAGGTTTGTAACAGTATATAACAACAACATAACATAGCATCACGCCTTTTCTCAAACGGGGTGGCAGAGGCACAATTGTGCCCCCTTTGCGCGAGTTATTCAAGGCAACAAATATAATGATCACCAAAATATTTTTTTCCTACCCAAAATGGATAAATGAACACCAAAAGTTGCAAAAAATATCAGGGCAAAATACTGCCGTAGCTTAGGTGAAGAAGGGTAAAGGGGGTGAGCGAAGCGAAGCCCTCTTTATCCTTCGTGTTAGGTTGAACATGTAAGAACAATAAAAAATACTTACAACATAAACTTAAGTACACAAAACGTAAAAAGAAGTTTGGTGATCATTTATCCAAACACTATTTGGTGGACTTTCATCCATTCTGGCAGTCATTTCGAATTTATTGGTATAAAGTACAAAAGATAAATTAATTATCTCATTGGTACTTGGTCAGGAATCGAACGTGCAACTCCTGTGTGAGAAGCAAGCGTGAAACCCATTAGACCACGGAGCTTTTAATGTGTATAAACTTTCATAAAAACAACAATAAGGAAGGAAAGACGAAACTTGTCAGGCGAGCTGCGGGCTAAAATGCCGAAAATAGCCGGCATCGTAGTTTTTGTATTGTAAATTTTAGGTGCCTCAAGCACTAGGAAGTGTTTTGTTTGAAAGCCGAGGTCATTTCTATTTTATTTTAATGGGCCTTCCGAGGTGCGCCCAGCCATTATACTATGGTCCAGCCTTGGTTTAAGGCATTTTGTAACTTATGGTTATGGAGTCTTTCTTTATTAACTGTTCAAAGGCGAATGGTAAATATGAACATGTATTTCGTAAAATTTTATTTTATTACTTTACGTGAAACCCATATTATAATAACTTTCTCTACATCTGTAGTTCTTCTGCCTATATCCTCGATATCTGAATTATTTTCAAAGTATCTTTAAAACTAATGAATAGAAAAATATATTTAATTGTGTTTCGTATTAAGCTTTAAAATATATCTCAATGGACATTAAATCTTTTTACCTAAACAAAAATGAAATGTTGTTTTACACATAATTGTCATAGATCCTAGATAGATGCCATAAATAGAGCATAATAAAATATTAAGATAATTATCTGAAAAAAAAAAACTTTACGTGATAAAATAATAATAAGAAATAATAAATAAATATTAGAGGACAATCTTACCGAAATCGGAGGCCCACAGTAAGATCAATAAGGCTTGTGTAATGGGTAATAGACAACGACATTTTTAATAGAGATAAATACTTATGTAAATACATAGACAACATCCAAGACTAAGATGCATATGTTCATGCATTCACACACAAATATTTGCCCTTACAGGGATTCGAACCCAGGACCGTCACATTCGTAGGCAGGGTATAATTATTATATAATAATAAAGCTCATTAATGTCCCCACAGAGGGGCACAGACCTTTATCCCAGGTACGAGTATAATTGAGCCATACTCCACCACGCTGGCGCAGTGCAGGTTGATGGAGGGTTGTCGGGCTAGTGGTCCAACCGACTGTCAGATGTTTTGAAGCTGCCCTATTAGGGCCCGACTACTGCCACAGTAGCGACTGTAGCCGGGACCTACAGATTACGTGTTATCCGAAACACGGAAGCACCCGAAACAAATGCCACATAGAAACGGACACCCATCCAGTACCCGTCTCAGCCAGATGTTGCTACCCGCTCGATAAAATTAAGTTAGATGAAAATATGTTATTAATTATGAGACAAACTATTTTGTCCAACTAAAATATTGGGGTTTACTATTGAAATCATCAACTTCGATAAAGAAAATACAATCGAAAATTTCCTTCAAAATACTTACGTAACGAGGGTCGTTACAAAAGTGGATTGGAGGTAATCGGTCTATTTTTGTTGATTTCTAAATCAACCCAATTGAGTTTTAATTGATCACAGCTTTACCGTGTAATCGAGAAAATCCATTAAATCGATACCTTTATTTTGGTAACAGTTTGTTTAAAAGGAAAAACCAGCTAATTTATTTGCACAGAGGAAGATAAATACTATATTTAAGGCTAAAATGTCAAGAAAATTTTCAACGCCATTCAGAGAAATTTGCCGGTGGAAAGGCAACACAAATGATACATAGGTAATCTATGATCATATATTTTTCGATTATTTCTCAAAACTTAACTGTAACTAATCTAAAAGATTGATGTTGCATAACATACGGAGTGTATAACTTATTTGTCTTCATAACTTAACAACTCGAACATAAACAACATTTGTGTGCAATTGAATATTGGACATACACTATATGACCAAATACACAAAGCGAATTAAAGTCCACCACAAGACAATAATCAAGTATGACATTGACACCATTTACAAGGGGCCATTTCTCACAGAAATCCATTTGATGAATTCTGAATACAATAAACATTTGTCCCAACAATGTCATAACCGCACAAACAGCTAAGCTGCTGGTTTGTGGGTTGTTCCCGAAGAATTCGCATGGGTGTATCTGTATGTATGGGTATGTATATGTATTAAACAAAAGCATATATATAATCAGGGACCTCAACTTGTGGCCTGTTACTTTGATTGCAGTCCTGTCTGAGAATGATAACTATACATTTTCAGGGCTACTTATAAGAGAACGACGAATCATGAACGGATTCGGCACTAAAATCATAATTTAAGTAAAACTTTTGACGCCTACGTGTTCAATTTTCATTCTTTCTAGATGCTGCTCACTTGTAGTTTCAAACATATTTCAACGATTTTGCAGAAAAAGTGAAAATTTATTCGATGATGGAAAATATCTTAACAAAACCTTCATTCCCTCATTGATGCGGCGATGGGCTAGCCATCGCCGCAGCAACGTCACGCAAAATGGAGTATTGAATAACTGGCTGAACGTGGGCGCAACAGTGCCTCTGCCACCCCGTACGGGAAAATGCGTGACGTTACGTTATTGGTGTAGTAAAGTCAATCAAGTGTCTGTCGTCTTCGGAAGAGCCCAGTGTGTGTCGAAACGCAAGCAAGTTGCAACGCTGTGGGCATCGGCCCCATGTCTGTGAAGCTATGGGGTTGCGACACCTAGCGCTAGGGTTCGCCGTGCCCAATGGGTTGGGTGAAAGATAATGAGACGAAATTTATGGTGAAACCTCATGGTATGGTTCTAGGAAGGATTCATATGAGCGTTTCTATCATAACTATAAATAATAATAAAACTAACCTCGACACATAAGCTTAGAACTACTGAACCGATTTGGACAAAAACATAACTGAGAACTAGAAAAAAACACATTAAAATACGTCCACAGGTTTGACTGCAATTCCTGGCTAAGCCGATAACTTTCGAACTATAGCACCGATTTTTATAAAACCTATCTTAGAACCATCGCAGGAAAGTAGCATTTACAGAAAACCAAATCAAAATCTGTCTACCCGTGTGAACGCTAGGTGCCATGGACAGACATACAGATACACAGACACACCGATCGAAGACGTTTCAAACTTTTAACACCCCTCTTTTGGCCGTCGGGGGTTAAAAATAATATCTCTCTTTTAAAGGAGAAAAAGAAAGAGAATTCAACTGAAAGTGTCGACATGTGTATAAGGCAGAAACTAGAGTTTCTCTAATGCCACCAGGGCTTGAACTATTATTATACAGGTACAGCTAAGTTCAAATTCAATTTTCATAAATATATTGGTAAGCAAGTAATACTAGAAGCTAAACTGCTTCATAAAGTAAATTTTCCATGAGGCAATAAGGATTGGATTGTATGTGAACGCACATCAGAACGTACTAACGGCAGATATTTCACCAATCCATAAAAGGACTCTATTCCTTGGACATACCATCGAGAGGTATAAAGGCGTAGCTTTTCTCATATGTACTTTGGCGCATCTACACAATGTATAGATGTATAGATCAAAGGTTAGGATGCAACCTTCACTGAGGAATCCAATCACATAGTAATGAAACGAGAGACGAAACAAATTGCCAGTATCATAGTTAATATGCTGTGATTATATTTAATAGTCAACAAAATTGGTGTTCGAATTGAATATCAAATGGTCGTTCATGAGTTTCTCGACAATTTTGTCCAGAAAATGTACTTACACAAATGTATGGCTCAAGCAGGAACACTAACCAGAGTGAAAAAGTGATAGAGTTCAGATTAAAATTACCTTATGTCATTGGATATAAGAGTTACTGAAAGTTCGCTTACTTTGATTTCGCCTTTAATAATAGGCGCCTTTAATAATTAATAATTTAATAATACTTTGAAGAATTTGGTTCGAACCGAAAAATGGGACTGTTTCAAGAAGTCCCGATGAGCTTTATGTGACAAATTTCATATTTATTTATTGCACACAATACTTATAAAAAAACCAATAGTGTATAAAAGCGAGCTTATCTCTAATAAGAGATCTCTTCCAGCAAACCAGAATGAGATGGCAAAGGTTGATTGCTGAGCAGGGGCAGTCCTATGCGTACAACAATATAAGGAAATAAACAAGTACTTACAATAAATAAAATAAATTATATAATTACTGTGATAATATACTTAAATACTTATAATAAAATACTACTAAATATAAAATATAAAATATTATGTATATATTTGTATACATATATATATGTACTAATAAATACTTAGATGCATAATACCTATAATTCTAAAGGGAGAGGTAATGCTTCTTCACTCGTTTTTAGGGTTCCGTACCTGAAGGGTTCCAAACGGGACCCTATTACTAAGACTTCGCTGTCCGTCCGTCTGTCACCAGGCTGTATCTCTCTTGAGATACAGCCTGGTGACAGACGGACCTAGCTAGCTAGACAGTTGAAATTTTCACAGATGATGTATTTATGTTGCCGCTATAACAACAAATACTAAAAAACAGGATAAAAGAAATATTTAAGGGGGCTCCCATACAACAATTCTTTCAATACCACATACAAACTTATGGATGCACCTGGTTACGTACATGGAGTGTGAAAGTAACCGCACCAATAACTTTGTAAACAATATTTTGCTGTGTAAAATCCAAACTATTCACTCCACACCATTGCTTCCATTGAACGGTGGTACGGAACCATTCGTGCGCGATTTAGACTCGCACTTGACCGGTTTTTTAAATATATTCAGAGTTGGACTGTCCCTGATGGTGCAGGGGCTGTCCAATAACCGAATGGCCCGGAGTCTAAACCCGTGCTCATCTGTCATTTTACATACAGAACTTTTAATATTTATTTGTTCAATAGGGCTTTCGCGACTATTAGGGAATTCTTAAAACAGGCCCGTAGTCATACCAATCTGACGAAACAAAATGTCTCGCTCGGGATTTCTACACGTCATGAGGTATTATAATGAGTCTACCAGTAAGGTATCTTTGGTGCATGATATAGGATGTACACCAAGGGTCGATTCTTGGTGTACACTTAACTACAGCATTTAATGGTACCACAACCAGCCTTGAGATGTCCAGATGCAAAAAACGGCTAGGTTTTTATTATCCCGGCCGACCTTTAAAGTTGTTGCAAGAAGTTTGCATATGTGTGTAGGCAAATAAGAAAAAAATCACCGCAGAAAGATCTCGATTAGGCACTTCCGGAGCGTTTCTGAGTCCTAAAACGAAGTCGAAATAAAAAGGAAAGGTCATGATGACCTGCGCCTGAGTCACTTAGTGTCATTTAAAGGTGACTCGGTTTAAAGTCGGACCAACGGATAGTGAACGACGGAGTTTTAAAGCATTAGTAAACTCAAAACGTATAAAAGCAGTACAGGATGTTTTTATTGTGGGACGGGTATATGTCACCGTTAGATTGTCAAAACCATTTTTTTTCTCTACTATTGAAAAATTGTAAACTGTACCGTAGATACTGCTAACGATATGACGCGTTAGTTTATAATAAAACCGTTAAATCGTGAATCGGTTTGAACTTGAATTGCAAAGGAAATACGTGAAGACTAGAGGGGTGAGCGCAGCGAAGCCCCCGAATAGTCTTCGTGTTAAGTTGACATGCAAGAACAAAAGAAACGTAAATTCTAAACCCTGTCAGTCTGGTTTACAATTTGTCGATAGTGAACAAACTAACACGTTAGACAATCTTACACACCTGGGGAGACACCTGGGGCTTCACGAGCTGGGCAGGCCTTTATACTTAATTATTTCCGTAATGTAGGTAGGTAACCTATGTACTGGTGGACCCCAAGTAAGTAGGTACTGCATTCATATTTTTGTTAATTAAAAAGTCAACCTTTTTCTGTGATGTCGAAACGACCGAACCAGAAGTGTAAGAGCTTTTCATTGGTCGAACTATATTATAAACATTTCTGCAGAAAAAAGAGATGACTACATCAAAATTCTCATTTATGATTTATTCTGTATATTTTTTTCATATTGGGTTCTTCGAGCTGCCTAAATTATCTTGATGTACAGGGTGTATCAAAAATGTGGAGGTAGTCATATTTTAGGGGTGGTCACGGACGTGGCGGGACGGAATTCCGTACGAACTTCACTTATGTCTGAAATATAAATTTAGAGTAAGTCAAAAAAACAATTAGGGTAATTAGAATGATTTACACATACCAAAGTGTTTACTTAAATTCGACATTTCCTATACAAATCATAGCTACACATCTGGTACATATATTCTGTAAATTTTACAAACTACTTAAGCATTTTAATCTCACTTTGTCTTAGTTCTACAAATGCCACATGATGTTATGTTAGCTACAGAAATTCCAATAAATTATATCGTTACCAAGTAATAATACTACATGCCCTTCGCAGACATTGAATAGTACACGATTATATCGTAAAACTCTGTGTTTATGGATTAACGCTATATCAAATTGCATAATATAACTTCTCATAAAGTAATTGAAGGTGACTGAACAATACGTTGGATTACTTCCAGTTGTTAGGAAATTAATAAATATATCAAGCGAGATTCACCTGGAATCGTAACTTAGTCAGCAAATAATGTTATGTTATGGATATCATAATGCACCTCATTCGATAAATATGTCACCTGAAAAACAAAAGCAAATCAATTGATCGTTTATTCGAAATTTAAATAAATAAAATGGAAGTGGAACGCACTTCCTTGCAAGATAAGAGACAGTCCCACTCTTTTGTCTTTCAAAAACCGGGTCAAAGAGCACTTCCTCTCTCTTTCATGATACATATAGTAATAATATGCAAACTATAACTACAGTTTGCATATTATTACTATATGTACAGGTTTATGTATCTATTGGTACTTATTTAGTAGTTTGGTATATAGATATTTTATTTTACATATTTTATAGATGCTCAATTTATTTATTTATTATAGATAAGTTATTTGATATTATGCACTGCCTAGCCTTTATTGGTAAATTTTCCTATCATGCCTTGGTTTGCTGGAAGAAATCTCTTTTTAGAGATAAGCTCGCCTTTGTACATATGTTTTCAACAAATGTAACTTTTTATTTATCTTTGTTCAATAAAGAATTATGAATTATGAAAAAGAACGGAGTGATTTGAAAATTGAAGGTGATGCTTCATTTTTGCTAAGTGTGTACTTATTGAAATGAGTATTACAAGTTTCAGGAGTGAAAGGCAGGGCGCGGATTGCTGATGTCGACTACTTATAAAAAAAACAATAGTATTATTATATTATTATTTAGTCAACAAAGAAGAACTGTTATAGTTGGGCATTTTTCCTTTCCCTTTTTCCTAGCCTTGCCTTGCCTCAGAAAGCGTTAGGTTGTGGCCAGTCTGCGTGGAATGTTCACGAGATTACTTTCTATAGTAACCTTGTGTCTGTGGCTGTTGGCTCAAACTTGGCTCAAATAGCTTGATCGTTTGCATGTACTTAATTACTTGCCGTAGGTAAGTACTTCACTTACATGCATGGGTAGTACAATCAGTTACTGGCAAAACACCTATTTAAATTATTAGTGTTAATGTATTGATATAATGCACAATTAATTGATTCATATAATTAACACTATACGGAATCGGTGAGAAGAATCATGAGTTTACTGACTACCCTTTCTTAGTGCCTTAAAGATATTTTTGCGAACTTTGAAGATGATTCACAGGATACACTTGACTGCCTTCAAGCAGTGTTAACTTACTTGTATTATTTTCTTTATGCGCTTATCAGCTCCGACCTCCGACCGAGATTTGCCTAAAACGACAATTATTGCACTTCATTGAGGCTCACATGGGTAGAGTTCCACCAACGAACGTGTGAGAAACGATTCATTACGTCAAAACACGCCCCCATGAGTCGCGTGCGAAACCTAAATTACTCACAATCACATTGTCCAAGATCACGAAGAAAGGGATACCAATATAAAAACAAAAGCGAAAGAGGAGGACAGAGCTCTTAACGACGAGGAAGACAGAGATAATGCTGTGAAAGTGGGGATGGAAAGAGACGAAAGATGGAAGGAAAGAAAGAGAGAGTGAAATGCCGCTGCAACTTTCTCTGAGCTGGTTTCTGTTACGTCATGTGGCGGGCTTGCTTGCGGCGCCGCTCAATGTTATGCAATATTTAATAGTGATAACGATAGTTATGAGGATTTTAATGGCATTGAATTCGAGCGTTTGGTTTAGAAATGGTTGTTCGGTAAAAAGACCTTAGAATATTCACTCGATGAATGTTAGTGCAACATTTATGTAAAAAGCGTGGAAGCAAATGAAAAAAATGCTAAAGTTTGCTGGTTTTTTAAATGTATTGATTATTTTTTGCATTTCATGATTTTTTTCAACAGTTTTAAAGATAAGCTGCGATGAGCCTCGTGTATAGGGATTTATTCTCTAAAAGTCCCCAGGTCGAAACCAAACATTGCTTAACGTATATGCCTAGAGATTCATTAGTTACATCTTGTTAAACCCAAGCTTTAATCAAATCTAGATCCAGATTATGCACTAGTTTTTTAATTATGTATGGTACATTTATCACATCTCGGTCTAATGCTGGAGCTTACTGTTACGACTTCAATGCTCGCTCATTTAATTACCAGCATACTATGGTTTTGTTCTAATCCTATCTAAGCATGTAATGGAATTTTCTACAAAAGCAAAAAATGTACTCACTTACACTACAATATCATACTCTGCGTTTGCCTGAGTATGCTCTATCCGCATTAACACGTACTACGTTCACTGAGTGCGCTTGTGTGTTTCTGCTTATGTGTTAGTGAATGGGCTCTCTTTATAGTATAGCTTATTTTGTTAGTGTGGGTGAGGTTCGTGAGTGCTGGTGTAGTTTAGCGTTCACAATGAAAGTACTCGGCGGTTGCGCAGATTTGGGTCACAGAGTGGCTCCAACTTTGATTATAAAGATTGCGAACTCGGTGTGATTCACCGGCTCATCTTTTTAAGGGATTTATTCTCTTAAGTTGGAGTTGTAGCTACTGTGAAAATTAAACAAAGCAGTAGGTACCTTTTTATACAATAATTACATTCGCAATATCAATAGTTTTTTTTAAAAGGAATAAACAACAACTCTTCTGATTTTGGCATAAAATAAAATCTGTGTTCATAATTTATCAGAAGTGTTTCAAAATAACCTCCTTTCACTTTTTAATGAATCTATAATGTTCCAAGATTTGTTCACACTTACTGCCACACTTACCTTCTACTAGTGGCAGTACATATCTACTTACTATTCAGCTTCTTGCATTCGCCTGAGCCTCAAACATTTTGAATGGTCTTAGCGTCCTTCTTGACTGTGAACTTGCGAAATATCTCCAAATCAGTCCTCGAGTCGGTCGTGGGAACTGTGCGGCATCTTTTGACTATTTCTTCGTAAAATAGTGAAGTCATCTTGAAAGTTTTAGAAGGCGACTGGCTCGATACACTTTCGATATAATATGAATGACCCAACCATGACTTGAGGTCAACGAACATGAATACCCTATAATTTTTGGGAATATTTAACCGCATAGCAAAATACTGAATTGCAAATTATAATTATTATGGCGAAGTGGTGGTTCGGGGTAGGTAGAGACTAAGGGGAATGCGCGAAGCTAACCTAAGATATAGCCCTGATAGACAGCAGAGCCATACCAGGTTCCTCTTTCGGTATGGAACCCCAAAAAGGAAGTTACAGTATGAAAAAGATAACATGGTGCTGGGCAGGTATCAGCCTTAGTCTGTTAATGAGGGAATTTTGCTTAAAAATATCGATAAATCAAATCGAAAAAATCGATACACTCTTCAAACATTTGTGAATTGTATGCAGCTTTGAATAGATTTTAAACATTGTTTTGTTTACAACCGTAGTGTTTAAAAAGTGGATTTTATAAAGTTTTAGGTTATCTGTCATATCACATCTAAGATTGTATGAACTGTAGTTGTGTAACACGATGAAGACACCAAAACTCACAGTTTCGAAAGTGACAAAATAGGCCAAAGTGACAGTCTCCCCTTTCACATTTGGAATGGTTGCAGCCGTGTTGCAGCTAGCTCGGTGTCGACATAGAGCGAGACGGCTGCCGACACTTTCCTTGCGCAGTGTGAATGCGGTAGATCTAAGAATAGATTTTTCCAATTAAAGGACTTGGCTGAACATTTGGCTGAATTGAGTCGGAACCTAAAATAGGGCAATTTTACGGATATTATGGAAGATTCAATTTTTCATTAGGTTTACATAATTATTAAATAAACACATACATTTACATACAGGCACATACAATGCTTCTGGCCCTACACTAGGATAACCTGTGTCTCTGGAACCAGAAACAGCGACGTCACACACAAATAAAAATCCAGGACATGACGATTTTTTCCGGGACCTCTCGCATGGTAGGCAGAGCCGCACAACCGCGGCGCCATCGCCACAGAGTCGTCAAATTCTGAATATTCTACATGGAGATGTTTTGTATAATGCATAATGATGCTGTTATTTGTTTTTGGAAATGTGGTAAAAGTGTGGCAATTAGAAACACCAGATGAATATAAATTATCATTTTTTTATTGTCGTCGCCAAATTCAGTACCGTAAAAGGAACTAAGTAACAGAAAATGCAGCCATACCTCTGAATTTTGTATTAGTTCCAATTAGCCCCTCAATTCCAAGTAGCCCCCTTTTACCGGTACCTAATATTTTTTTTCTTTATTACTGCATATATATTTACATATACTTAGCAAACTTCATTTTTGCCTATTCTCTACATTGGACCACCTCTTTTTAATAAATGGCAGAATTAAGTTTAATTTGGCTTAATAATAATTGTTTATTTCCAGACCATATAAAAAGTCCTTGAATTTAAATTTTAATCGTAATTAAATAAAACCGAGTCTCCGGCAATAAGACAATATGCTCAAATCACCCTTCACTTTTATAGGTAAATTTATGTGAACTTAACCTCAAATTTTAACAAAATTAATTTATTTCTCATTTCCTCGCAAAAAAATAGGAGCTCTAAATAACCCGCCTCCATTTACATAATAATAAAATTAGCCAACCCAAATTAGATTTTTTTCCCACGATTTAGATTGATTTCCCACGGGATTTGGGTTTGAAAACTAAAGACAGTTAAGAAGTCACAACGGTCCTAAAGAATAGCCAGAGTCCTCATTACCCAAGAGTTTGAGGTATATGGTATCATAATATAATTACAAAACAGAGGATAACGCGAACAAAAAGTTGTCGATTTAAACCAAAACAACAAATTATTGTTCAGTCGTAGAGAGAGACTATATTTAGATAGACATTGTGAACAATGAACAACACATTTGACAGCTGTTAAAAATAGTGTCAGCTGTCAAAAATAGTGACAGCTGTCAACATTTTCATAAAGTTGTAATTATATTTCCTATGTGTAGTTGTAGCCACCATTATCTGACAAAAGGCGTGATATCAAAGTATTTGATGAAATGGGAATTGCTCTGAGCAAAAATTATTGTCCATTTGACAACAAAACATCAACCACATACAGCCCTTTAAGTAACTTAGTCCAAAAGTCAACTTTTTTACTGACAAATATTTGTTGCCGAATTAACAATATTCATCGACACTTGGTCAGAAGTACATACTTTACGGACAATGTTTAACGTTGTCATAAAGTTACATTGTCACTTTTATGTCTAAACATTAACTTCGTAGCAATGTAACCTTTTAATGTGGTCAACCTGACAACCCTTATATTGTCCCTTTGATAACTGAGATTGTCTCTGTATCAATGAAATATAATCTTACCTTCTATCCAACGTTGTTAATCTAACAACTCTTGAATTGTACCTTTAACAACTGAGTGTTGTCTTTGTACCAATGCCACGTCAACGTTGTTAACCGGACAATTATTTAAAAGTGAAAATTACTTTTAAATGTTATTTGGTTGCTGTCAGATTTTTTTAACAGCAACAATTATTTTGCAAATAACATTAAAGAGTAATTTGCTCTTTTAAAGAGCTTTCCGTTAAACAACGTTTACGTGGCATTGGTACAAAGACAACATTGCTCAGTTTTCAAAAGGACAATATAAGATTAAAAAAGTATACGAAATCAACATTGCCAGAAGACGAGGGACTATAAATAATAAATAAAACAATCAATTATGTGGACACAATATAATAAAGTATATAATACTTACAATGGCCATGCTGAATTGGTATTTCGCGATTCTGATACAAGACTATATAGCAGAGAAGGCGTAACCCAAGGAGACCCACTTGCAATGCCACTGTACGCGCTTGCAACACTACCAATAATTAACAAACTTAAAACCGAAAACACAGTCACACAATGCTGGTACGCCGATGACTCCTCCGCGCAAGGCACTTTCCAAAGCCTACGACAATGGTGGGACAACTTAAACAAAACAGGCCCAGCATACGGATGCTTACCACAAGGTAAAAAATCATTTCTAATAGTGTCAGAAACTGACAAGTCTACCGCAGAAAAGACGTTCTCCGGTACCAACGTCTCCATAGTTACCGGCTCCCGCTTCCTAGGAGGCTACATAGGGACAGGAGGGGACGACTTCGTAAAAAAGAATGTAACCGAATGGATATCTATCATCGAGAAACTCACAACAATCTGCAAAAACTCACCTCAAGCCGCTTACACTGCCCTAACTAAAGCAGCTCAGTTTAAATGGTCCTTCCTACTACGTGTCTTAAAAAATTCAGAAGAACTTTTTGAACCCTTAACTAACACATTACACGACAAATTCATACCAACACTAATCGGAGGCGAAATCACAAAACTTGAAACCCAGCTATTTACCCTCCCCTCCTAGTCCACAAAGGCGGACTTGCCCTTTCTGACCCCTTCAACACACCAAACCGTGCATACCAAATCTCAAAACAGGGATCTACAATACTTTCAACAGCCCTAACCGAGATAAAAGACATAAACCTTGCTGAACACTACAATTCTTTGCGTGACGCAAGAAAGGAAGGAAACAAGGAAAAAGAAACATACGAGAACGAAACTCTAGAAAGCATTCTAATAAAATTACCATCCAAAAAGAAAAGAGCAATAGAAAGATCAATAGCGACAAAAATGAAAACAAAAACATCAACATGGCTTTCAGTAATACCGACAAGAAAAGACAACTTCGACTTATCACCCCACGAATTTAGAGATGCCCTGGCCATAAGATACCACCGCACACCAATCTCCATGCCTGCGACTTGCGACGGCTGCGGCAATGACAACTTCAACGTGGACCACGCCTTGTGCTGCAAAACAGGTGGCCTTATCACACGCAGACATAACGAAATAAGGGATCTTTTCTGTGAACTGTGCCAACAAGCCTGGGGAAACGTCACGAAAGAGCCAGTCATCTCCGAAGGCGATACTGGGCTGCGTGGAGACTTGGCTTGTCGGGGGGTATGGATTGCCCAGAGGGATTTGATATCCGTGTCATAGACACCGACGCTCCCTCCCACGCATCACGCCCCGTAGCGGCTGTCCTTCGTTCAGCTGAAGAAGAAAAGAAAAGGAAGTACTGCGACCCATGCGAGACGCGCCACACCACCTTCACCCCTTTAGTAACCTCTGTCGACGGAGTTTTTGCTCCACAAATGATATCATTCACTAAACACCTCGCCGAAACACTGGCGGACCGCTGGAACCGGACCCCTGCCACAATAATGGGCTGGCTACGAGCAAGAATTCAAACCGCCATCATCAGGGCTAGCAGCATGTGCATCCGCGGCACCCGCCATAGGTGGAATCGCACAGGCCTATATGAGGATGGAGCGGCAGTCCCACACGTCTTGAACTAGAATGAATATCTTATTTATATTCTCTGTACTTATTTTCATGAATCTTTTGCTTAATAAATTTCTTATCGTTATAAAGTATCCAAAAGCTCCTTGAAACAGGTCCTTTTACAAGATACAAATATATAGTATTGTGAATCATAATGAATAATAGTTAAGTATTATTTAGTATAACTTATTAACCGTACTAACAAATATTCATAGGTACCTTTATTTTTTAATTAAGAATAAGTTTAAGCGATAACCAATACTTTAAAAGTACTCCTTTCCACTTTTAACATTCATTTTAATAATGGCAATTGTTACAATTGAAGAACCTTTCTAGAACATCCTGAAAATGCTTTTACTAAACGAGAATAAGTTTAACTAGATATATAGAAAAATATAGACCAACAGGTCTATAAATATATACAGAAAATTTACTCCAAAAAAAAGCCCCGTTTACTCTTAAGCTTTAACTCTTTGTTCAAGTTCAAGTTCAAAGATTTTTATTCATAATAGCACAAAAATTGAGACTTAATGAACCTTATAACATAATTAAGTTTGTTCTATAAAGTATACAATCACAACTTATATATATATAATTTATTCTGACAATATAACAACACAGGTCTTTTGGTCGGAGAGTATTACTACAAAAGATAAAAGCTTATTTAGAAATTGCTCCATTTTTCACTTTTATCACATACAACACGTCCACTTGTCAAAGCGAAACGTCACAAGAATGAACAATGTTTGATAAAAGACACCCTCCCCATCCTCAGGTAGGCACTTCATATCCGACATGTTGTGCCTCCATGAATTTTCAGTAATGAACTTTGTCGATCTGTTAATGTTGCTGTACAAATACAATGTATTCTTTTGTCAAAATTTCTTTATGTTTTCTTTTTCAACTTGTTTTTCTCCGACACAATTTTAAACATAAACTGATTAGCAATGATTTTTTACTCTCCCGGCGATATGGTAAATCTGTCTTGAAATCGACAACATTCAAGTTGTGAGTCTGACAACACCGGCATTGAGACCGTAAATATATAAATATTGTCCCAGAAGCAACAATGATGATAATAATAATACTTTTGGGAGTAACATCAGCACCGTTATTATACAATCTCCAGAGGTGCGTATAAATGTGATTGGAAGTGAAGAGACTATAAAATATAGATAGGAGTAATTTAAAATAAATAGCATAAAAAGGATTTTGAAGTTAAATTTGATGACGGGACCAACGGAAGTGCTTTTTATTTATTTTATAAAGTTCCGTTGTCCTCTTTTCACTAGAATATAGCTAATGGGGACAACAGGACACTTTTTATTTCTTTTATTAAGGACTGTTGTCCCCATTAAGCGTGGACAGAGCCAATGGGGAAAACGGGACTAAAAGTTAATTATTTCATTGCAGTTTCGTTGTCCCCATTGGATGGGGACAGACCCAACGGGGACAACGGGACAACAGGAAAAAAATCGACAGCGCTTATTTTGTACGTTGTGGGCCATTTTTTCTCTCAGTGTGGATGAATTGGGAATTGGATGAAATCGTAATTAGATGAAATGGGAATTGAATGAATCGGGAATTGGATGAAAAAAGTATATGCATGAAACGAGGCTAATCCCGAAGAATGTGTGTTTACAATCAGATCCGATTCAGATCACGTTTAGCCATTAAGTGAGTGAGCATGAATGCTGGCCTCACCGGTAGATGTAGAGACTAGTAGGCCACATAGATTGGAGACCACAGCACAGTCAGGAAGGGCAGACATCCAGGAAGAGATTAGAAGATCAAGTAGTAAGGAGAACGCGGTAGACGGGCGGGCGGGACAGGAACTAATTGAATTAGGATTTCGTTGGTTGTTGACAAGCGACAATTCTTGTTCTTCGGTTTCGTCACATTCCAGCTTTTCCTAACTTAATCACCATCAAAATAGCCTTTCCTGTCAAGATATATATATCTTCTGACTTTCCACTGATATGAAAAATAAATGATGTCTCGCCAACGACATCTAATGACAAATTTGGAAGTATGTTCTTCTTCTCTCTGCGGGCTGCTTTTCTAGTGCACTAAAGGGACCGGCCAACGGTCGTCCTGGTCCGTACCGACCTGGTGTGTCTATGGTTCATCTCATGCTCATACAATTTCATCGTTGCGGGGTATCACCTAAGGCTTCTAGGCTTCATTCAATGAGCTTGAGTTTGGCCTCCATTATGATGCTACTTGCTTGCGTGATACCAATTTGACAGATGAAGCTGGTGCAAGGTGTCAAACGTAAAAGTCTATATGAAGTTCATAGCTCAGACGACTTACGCCATAAGGCTGCTGGTCAGTAAATATCATGATGTATAATTGTATAAAGACAAGTGTATTATGCGGTCAGGCGCAGCTAATTAAATTATTTACTAAACTTGTATATTGCAAAATTAACCAGAAACATTGTGGCCGTTCGCACCGTAGTAAGATTTTTTGCCATTCGCACAAAGGGAATAAATAAAAATCCCATAGAAGCAACAGAAATCAATCTCACATACGACACACACGAGTTCGGGACACGTGTTTATACCTGCGCTTGCGCAAGGCCCGTATGTACAGCCATTGTGTAGAGTTTGGAGGGATCGGTGAAAGGACGAGCTAGTCTTTCTTTTGCTTCTGTGTTTTTTTTGGATTCAAGTAAGTAGATGCACACGTTTTAACCAGATGTGGATGGGAAAAAGTAATAATAACATAAAATGTAAACATAAACAGAAACATTCATTTACATACAGGCACATACATTGCTTTTAGCCCCAGAAACAGCTACGTCACATCCAAGACCTGAGGATTTTTATCCCCAGCCGGGGATCGAACCCGGGACCTCTCGCATTGTAGGCAGAACCACAACCGCGGCTCCACAGAGATTGTCTGTTCCAATGTTTTTTTCCAACTAGAAATCCCTTCCAGCTACCGAGTAAGAATTAAGAATTTGTTAGGTTTATTTCGAATAGTAGGGAAAAACTTTATAAATTATTATTAGCCTTCGAACTCTAGGCCATATGAAATGTATTCTCGAATATTATACCAATATTCTTACAAACCACTTTCGTTTAAACCACAAAAAATCAATGACCTTCCATTTATAAAATGTCACTATCACAAAACCTTCTAACTTTTTCTAAGGACCCGCATCCACCCTCTACCTGGACCTTTTGTACTCCAGCGAAAGTTATGTGAAAGAAACAAAAAACAACACACATTTCTTCCCTCTCTTTCTAAAGTATTTTTTTCTATCCTAAAGGAATTTGGATCAAGACGATAGCTTTTGTGCCCCACGTTCAACCTCTTTGTTCGTTGAATAGGGAAAAAAATGCGTCTTTATTTAATTGCAGGTTACGCGTGTCGTACTGTAGGATAGGTACAAGTCCGGCTTTAGAACATGTGTTTTTTTAGGATTGCGACGAAAGCAATAGAAAAATAAATATGATATCCTTATACTGTATAGTATAACCTTCACTATCCTGTAGCTGCGGCGATGGGCTAGCCCTTCACTGGCTAAACGTGGCCACTTCTAGCGAGTTATTCAATGAATCATATTTGAGTACATACAAGTACGTATTATACCTTTATGAAATGAAACATTTATGTAATACGTAATACTTTGTGCCTCATGTGTATCATTAGCTCTTTCTAGAAGAATATATTTTTCCGCTTTCTGACCTCAAAATAGCGCCTTCGCTGCTTGATTTTGGGTTCTCAGGCGGAAAAATTCTATTCGTAACTCGTTCGAAAAGGCTTCTAAGCTTAACCTTGCTACGACCCTCGCCTTCGGCTCGTGCCGAGAACTTCTCGGTTCGTAAGTACTATTTCTATTTCACTTCTCATGCACTAACGTCCATCTTTATTTTGTGCGTAGGTGACATATTTGCATAAAGTGTTTTTTTTTTCTAATACTAAGATAATCAGGCCCAACAGAACGACGCAGTATAAAGTCTACATTTTATTTCAATTGCTTTAATTTCTATCACTTCCGTGTTTTCTATCGTTAATTTATTAAAAGCACATAAATGAGTTGTCATTTTATTATTTAAAATCACAGAGACGTTCCTATGCCTTGGCAGTATGAAGTACCCAAGCCGAATGACAAATATTGAAAATTTAAATAAAAAAAATATATTTCATAGCGGGAATTATCTATTTCTTCAATTCTAAAAGTTTGCAACATTTTGTAACTTAATCGAAGTGAACTGTGAGTGATATTCAAGTGACGACGTTTCATTTATCGAGATTGAAGTGTATAAACAAGCGATTTATCCCTCGACTGAATGTCGGGGTAAAATGTGATCCTAATATCGTGATCATAAATTTGAATAAAGAAAAAAGTTTCTCATTTTGTTTATATTTGGCCTATTCGGTGTCCCACAAACCATGACGACGTCTGTGGTGACGTCTGAGGTTGTGGATCTGCCTACCATGCGAGAGGTCCCGGATTCGATCCTCGGCTGGGGATAAAGAAAAAAAACCCCGGGTCTTGGATGTTTATATGTGTGTGATGTCGCTGTTTCTGGTTCCCATGACACAAGTCAGGTAGTGTGGGACCAGAAGCAATGTATGTGTATATAAATGTTTATTTGTGTGAGTTTGTACTTATGATACTCGGCCAATGACCAAGATTGTGCGCCGTAGTTTAGGATGGGCAGGGTTCACATTCCAACCGGTTCGTGCTTCAGGGCCTGTGGAAGAATGGCCTTCATCAACTCCTTCTAGCACCAGCAGCTCTTCCACGCGTTCGAAATACGTCTTTCGATTTCCTTGTCCTGCCTGTTTTATGTAGATATGCTCCTCGACATATTGTATGTCCTACCCATCAACATTTACCTTATAGAAGATGAACTAAATATCTAATCTTTACATCTTTACATACCCAAATATGTTCATGGCACCATTGCATTATACCCAAATTCCGAGCTCCCAAACAATGCCAAAAAGCTAATAACCCAGAAAACTAACAATAACCGAGCAAGTTATTGTTCTCCATTACAATGAAACGACAACGAAAGTGCTCTCGTATAGAATATATACAATGACATGGTATTTAAAACAAAACGCTTTTCAAGTTTTCACTCGAATGATTTGAAGCATAACGAAACGAAATGGAGTGAAGAGAAAAATGTCGAGACTAGACGATATAACTTTTCATTTCATGAATGCTCTCCCCTATTGTGTTTACTTACTTACTAACTATTTGCGTACTTGTAGTACGACTAACGTTATTGACTCGTGGACTTTTCTTTCAACACTACTAGTAATTTAAGAGGGATCTTAGATTATCTCTAGAACGCTGCCTAAACTTATTT
The DNA here is from genome assembly GCA_949825045.1 of Argyresthia goedartella. NCBI lineage: Eukaryota > Metazoa > Arthropoda > Insecta > Lepidoptera > Argyresthiidae > Argyresthia > Argyresthia goedartella. The sequence goes on from OX463810.1 coordinate 38,756,741, forward strand.
TTATAAAGTTGGCAGCGCAAATTAAAACTCATAGAAATCTATAGAGGGAACTTATACAAACATTGGCGTATTATTTAGTTTTGAAAAGAAGCTTTTATCTGTTCTTGACTGAAACTTAAATTCAAACTTATTTTTATTGCAAGTAGGCAACAATAATGCACTTTTATCTACACACGTATCATAAACCCTCTTTACTGCGTTCAAAAACCGCACGTTACGATCAGCATTATGTTAAACTACTTGTTAAAAACTCGTTTCGTATCTGGAAAACTAAACATGATGGTCATTATGTGTAGTTTTTCTATATATAATGACATTCAAATTTCGAACGCCGACGCCCACCCGAGTGCCGTCCCTAGTTTGTCTGTGAAGTTGGTACTGACATTCAAATTTTGAACGCCGACGCCCGTCTGCGTGAAGTTGGTACTAAAGAGCTAAACAATTACAGAACCACAATGCCGGTCAAACATGCAGTTCCTGAACACATCAAAGAGAGCTTATGATATGTGTGTAGATAAAATAGTGTATGTAACTGTACATAATTAGGCATTAAAACTCTCGAGTGATATTATTATGAAACTCGCCCACTCTCGAGTTTTAATGCCCTCCATTATGCAGCAGTCACATAAACTACTATTACAAGTCAGACACTTATAAAGGAAGAAAAATAAAAAATAAATCAAATATGATCAACTAAACTAATGAGTAACTCTGATAATGGTTTGAGTTTGAAAAAGGAAATTTCTCTTGAAGTGGTGATTGAAGGCTGAATCACACAGGAAAAGGAAACTCCATTAATACCAGTGGTTTGATTATTGTGGATGGTTGATCCACCAACGGAGGCAAAAGTGGCGCCCCCACGCTGCACTGTTCGGTTCATAGGCGCGAGCCTTCAAGAGTGAGTAGAAATGTCAGTTATCGCGTTTAGTGCATGATCGAGAATATGACGTCATTATCTCTTTCAGCAATTAGTCAGAGCTATCTCGTCGCTGCACAGTGTTTGCGCTTACTTAGACTCTGGCTAGTTGTTGAGATTGGAAATATTTTCAACCAACTTCTTAAATTAAGAGGTTCTCAATTCGACTGATTTTTATCACGCTTTTATTAGCTTCACCTGTATGTTTGCTTGTTTGTATCTAACCGACTCCTTTGGACTCGATTTTGACCCACTTTAAACGGACAGATTCAATTCAAACTTTGTACACTTATCAAGAATCAGCGACAATGTAATAATTTAATAAGTTTATCTCATTATTCTGATTAGGATCGCCAGGATTTTTTGATTTTGATTTTGATTTCAGGATTAATTAATTTCTCGTAATATATTGACAAAACAGTCTACTTACTTTCCGGCTCGCGCACTCGAACTAAAAAATTTTAAATAAATATAGTTTAAAAAAACTAAAAAACACGCTATTAAAGAAAGCACTTCGAACTAAAAAGTTAAAAATAATTTTTAATATAACCTTAAAACAATAATGAATAAAATAATAATAAAATAAAAAAAAGCGTCGGGCGATTTGTTCCATATCTTAGTACATCGAGGGCCCTACGCTTTTTGTTTCACAATATAAATAGTATTTTTTATTCATTATTGTTTTTAGGTAATATTAAAAATTATTTTTAACTTTTTAGTTCGAAGTGCTTTAAAAGCGTGTTTTTTAGTTTTTTTTTAACTATATTTATCCGTGTCCTCCCGCATGGTAAGCAGAGCCAGAACCGCTGCATCACAGAAGTCATCATTATGGTCATGTTATTTTTAATGTTAGTGATACAATAGTAGTTTATGTGACTGCTACATAATGGAGGGCATTAATACTCGAGAGTGGGTTTATGAAACGAGCCGAAGGCGAGTTTCATAATAATATCAGTCGAGAGTTTTAATGCCTAATTATGTAATGTTACATACACTAGTTTATCTACACACATATCATAAGCTCTCTTTGATGTGTTCAGGAACCGCATGTTTGACCGGCATTGAGACGCTGCAATTGTTTAGCTTGTTCTGTAGTACCAACTTCACAGACAAACTAGGGGCGGCACGTGGGCGGGCGTCGGCGTTCGAAATTTGAATGTCAGTACCAACTTCACAGACAAACTAGGGGCGGCATGCGGCATGCAGGCGGGCGTCGGCGTTCTTTGAATGTCATAATATGTATAAAAATAACACATTATGGTCATAATGTGTAATTTTTCAGATAAGAAATAAGTTTTTACCGAGTAGTTTAACATTATGCTGATCGTAACGTGCGGTTTTTGTACGCAGTAAAGAGGGTTTATGATACGTGTGTAGATACATATCATAATGTATGCCAAATAAAAACAATCTGGCAATATTAAGAAACAAAGCCTAAGAGTGACACTGTAACCCTACCATACAAGTTATACTTAATGTTGGGGACGGACCATCCCCGAGGTACACACCATTTATACAATTGCAATATTTAGGTTTAATTCGAATTATTATTTACCCGCCTAAATAAATAAATTATTATCATTAAAAATGGGCGGTGTAATCTATCACTGAAATTTCACATAGCAAACATGTGGAGCATGAAGATTTGTTATTCCCGAAATGTTACATGGCCAGCTACGATGACGCTCGCTAACATGCTACCTATTAAAGTACAAGTCAAGTCGAGTAATCTTCTCACGCACCCTTTCTGGGGCGAGGGGTGTCAGGGTCAGATCATCGGAACTCTTCCTGAGGGAGCGCCTCTGTCCACTCCTGTGGTCAGGTCATCGGGGGACCCTCACGGGCAGTGGTGATCTTCTTACTGGAGGTGCTCCATTAGGTGATTGCCGGCTAGGCAACCAGGTCGCGTTGAAGGCGGCGGCGGTCGGGCGGGGGCGCGTGGAACGGTGCCAGTTCGCGGATTTGCGGGTGTTGTGACGCATCCGCACGCGCGAACATGCCCTTCGCCAGCCTCTGGACAAACTGGTCCACAGATTCCAATAACACATGAAATTACAACTACCATGGAATGCGCATTAGTCACTTTTCAATACCTGTACCCATATATGCGCAGTATTTCCCGCTAACGTCGCCCAGCGCTCTTAATTCGTGGCGCGAGGTATACATGGCCAGCTACGATGACGCTCGCAAACATGCTAACTATGAAAGTACAACTACTCGTGAGACGAATAAACTGCGTGCAGTTAGATATGCGGGCGGGCGGCGAAGGTGTTCCCCTCCACTTGCCATGATCCGCGCAGTGCAGAACCCCTAGCTTAGTTGAATTCATCTACGTTGTAGTCGATTATGACGCTAAGAAAATGTATGCGATTTGACATTTGCAAACGAAATGTTACGTGAGTTTTCGTTCTTAAGGGCTGAACAAAGGCCAATGGCATTGAGAATTAGACAAAGAAAACAAATACCCGTCGCATCGCGTCGAAGCAGACTGACGCATGCTCCTGCGCAGAGCCCCGAGCTCCGAGACCAAGAAAATTATAGAAAATATTACTAAACTCCTGTAAAAATAACATTAAAAATATAATAAAACAACCAAAAATTTTCCATTTTTTTTTACCTATTTTTGCGTGTAAGTTTCATATAGGAAACTGATTTCGTCTCCGAGCGCTTGTTCATTTAGTTGAATAATAATGCATTGCGAAAAATATTTTTAAGTATTAAATATAACAGATAATATAAAGATAGGTAATTTTAAAAGTCCATTCTTATCTCTAATAGACCTTTTATAACATATATTTATCCTAAATTTTTATGTTGTCTAGTTTAGCCTAGAATTGAAGCTAAAGATGCATTTCTGGCCATATTTAATCCCTTAAATGTCAAATCGCATACGCAGTGCTGGGTCGCCCGTGCCGCCCGCACGGTGAGGGAGCGTGCGCCCCCCCGCCCCTCAAATGTGTCCGCCCCTGATTAAGACCTTGCCCGGAATGAGAGCTTGCAAATGCAAGAAAGGGTATGATGCTTAGGCATACATTTATACTTTTTAGAAAATATTGCTCATTTTCCGCAAAAATGGATCTAGAGAGTTCTCGTTGGACTTAATGTGTAGCACATTAAGTTTATTTTACAAAGGTTGAGTAAATATACCCGTATATTATAACGATTCCTTACCCCTTCCAGCACGTTATTTTAGAGGAGGCATCGCGATTTTCAACTATATGCCATAGTAATAATATTCCAAACCTATAACGGGTTTTCATCTGTAGGCCGGACGAACGCGGTTGAAGGGTATAGCTTTCTCGAAAAAATCTGCAGCAAGTTCCAGAATTTCGCAGTTTTTCGAGCATCACGGGAGTAGCGTAGGGTTTACAGGGTTGCAAACTTGGGTTTAAATTACTCTCAGGGGTACTAACTAACAACATACAAAAAAACGGTCAAGTGCGAGTCGGACTCTCGCACAGAGAGTTCCGTACCACCGTACAATGGTAGGGATGGAGAGGAGTGAATAGTTCGGGGTTTACTTAGCAAAGTATTGTGCACCAATAACTTTGGTGCGGCTAAGTAGCTGTTTGAAAGTTCATACTCCATGTTCCTAAAGAGATGCATTTATAAGTTTGTATGTGGTTTACAGGGGGGAATGGTAATTTTTTGCACTTTTTTGATCAGAACTTCTAAAGTTATAAAAATTAAAATAAAACCGAAAATATTTTTGAAAAGTATATAAATGAAAATTTACAATTTTTCCTTCACTTTCTTGTAGGCAATTTTTTTTTCATATTAGACTTGAGTTATGTTGCGGTTATCAGGACAGGTATTTTTGCAGAAGATTTAATCTCTTATAGTTCCTGAGTAAGAGCCTGTGCAGAGGGACCATAAGGATTCCTTCTATGCGGAACCCTAAAAAATCGCGTATCTAGCGCGTTTGCGATTTTCGAAGTTTTTATAAACAATACTGTATACAAAACACAGGTTGATTGCGCGAATGACAAACTTGCGTCGAAAAACAGAAAGAAAGTTTGTGTTACGTGACGACAGACTTCATTGTTGGTTACTCATTACAAAAAATATCATCATTGTTATGTGTTCACCTCTCTTTCGCTCCAATAGAGATGTAACGAAATTGTCTCTTTCCAAAGAAAGTGTGCAGGCTCATCCATCAGAACTGAACATTTTTACGTCATCTATGCTATTTGTAGTATATGCTAAGTTTTTTCATAGTACTAATTGTTAAATGTTGTAAATATATTCCGCTCCATGTAAGAGACTAGGTTAATTTTACTCATGTAAAATTCGCACCCAAGAAGTTGATAAAACCTATTGTACCAAATAAATGTCTTAAAAAAAATAACCTATGATATTGACCTAAAATATTACAGTAGTTCTTACTTAATAGTACAGAAGGAACTTTAGTAGTTACATTTATTTATTTAAAATGGGAAATATTAAACTGCACATAAAAAATACTGGTTTGTGCAGCAAATATCCCTTATATTTGCTGCGGTAGCATGGGTGCAGGGTAAAAGGGGTGAGCAAAGCGAAGCCCCCTTTATCCTTCGTGTTAGGGTCAATATGTAAGAACAACAATAATTACTTAAAACATAAACTTAAGTACCTACTCATAAAATATTTAAAATTAAAAGATAAAATGTGTTTTTGCTGCGCAAATCATTATTTTTGATGTGCGATTAAATACAAGCCATTTAAAATATGGGCTTAACAGTCAGAAAAAATAAGTAAGGTATATTTTTAAGGGGTTATTTAGGTGTTGTATGTGTTCTTATCTTTTATTACTTATAATTATATAACTTATCTAATTAACATCATACAATGTTGGATATACTACTTACATCTTTCTGCGTTGCCCTTGTAAAATTAAATATGTACCTACTTTACTGTTGCCTCTGATAATTTTACTACAACTGGAACCAATGCACGTGTGAAATGAAATGATAGTGAGAGTGAAATGTGACGTCAAGACTAGACTCACAACTGTTGGAGAGAGATGGCAATATTTCTCCACCTGGTTGGAGAGAGTAGGAAATACTTATCGAGTTGCACGATACGATTTGTTGCAGGTAGGTAGCTTGCTTTATGGAAAGGTGCCTTATGACATGACTTTTATAGATTGGGGTAGTACTTACTGCTTAGTCTCTTCTCAACAGGAATTTATGATATTTGGAAGAATTACTAATCTCCAGAAATTTTTGAGCATATTGGAATTAAAATATACCTAGGTTCCTAGTATAGCTTAAATCTCTATTACGTAGGTGTATGCACGTTCCTCATTTAGTTAAGTTAAGTTATTTTGTTGGAAAACTTAACCTGCCTAACCTAACCTTAACACACAACAGAACACGGTAAGTTTAGCCACTCATTTTTTTATCGATCTATACGTTGTGTAGGTAGCTGTTTTTTTTCCAACATCGGTATCCTCACGGTACAGCCATGCAATTTCTGATTCACCAAACTAGCTATATTTGGCTCATACTCTTATTGAATTTAATACTTATCCTTCATTGTGGTAATAAAATAAAATAGGCTCACAAATTCGAGGCTCATAAAATTAGAAATCGCCATCCAGAATTGAGACCAACTACCTAGTCAAAAAAAAAGGTTTCAAAGAAAGTAAAAGCGGTCTCAAGTTTCTTGATGTTTTTATAAACTGCTAACAATAACATAGAAACAACTGCTATTGTAGTAAAATACCAATATTTCGAACTATATTTCAACAAGAGATGGACAGAATTTGTACACGTCGTCGTAGGTATTTTTAAAAATATTATTTGATATTAGTTCAAAAACAGAATTATTTAATTAGTAGGGATAATCATATCTTGTGTTATATTCGTGGATGTGTACTCTTTTTTACAATACAATCATATAATAAAATTAATAAAAGGCCCTTTAGCTTTAGGCACCTAAGGCCTAATGCAGATTTATCAAAAATTATAATAAATTAGTTGGCTGGAGTACAAATTTATGTGTGAAAAAAATCACCAAGCCATTTTCATTTATTCCAAAGCATTCTTTTATTCCACCTAAAAACAAGTATTTTTGCGCAAAACATTCAAGTAGGTATTCACGTCCGCTTGGTGTAAGCACATAGACGTTGTGTATATATATAGCAGGTAAATAGTTATTACTTACCGGCCAAGGACTTCAGCTTTTCTGTATGTATTTGAACAAGAAATTTAGAAACGAGATTCTGCCTGTACGTGTACATTCTACCAGCTAAACCTACCTATAGGTACACAAGTGGTTACTAGCGCCATCTGTTGTAAATTGGTTTGAAGTAAACGCAAGCAAATAAATTATTGAATTTTGCTGTAGATTTAAATGATACGCAAACACAAATAAATTTAAAATATTTTGCCCCACAAAACATAGTTCAAAGGCGAGCTTATCTTCACCGTAAGATTATAAAAACCGTTAGTTTGACGACCCGAATGGCCGAGTCGGCAGTGACCCTGCCTACGAAGCCAGGGGTCCCGGGTTCGAGTCCCGGTGGGGGCAAATATTAGTTTGATGAGAACGGATGTTTGTAGTCATGGTTGTTTATCAAGGTATTATTATTATTATTAAAATATTGACAAGATATACATTAAAATAGTGTACAAAGGCGAGCTTATCTCTAACAAGAGATCTCTTCCAGCAAACCATGTCAGGATGAGATAGGTTAATCACAGAGCACGGGTAGGGTATGTTTCTTTTGTTCTTACATGCCAAATTAACACGAAGGATAAAGGGGCATTCGCTTCGCTCACCCCCTTTAGCATTCACCTACACTGACCCACCACTTCGCCTTTGCAATTCAAGTTAGAACCAGTTCACAATCTAACTTGATTATACACTGTGTTATATTGTAAGCAATATGGTACAGTTTACAATTTCTCGACAGTTTATGAACTAACGAGAAAAGACTCGTAAGATTGTCAACTAAAGGTTTTCACAATTTTACGACAATTTGAACGAGAATAATCTTATACATATAATGTTACCGGCAAAATATGCCCAGACAATGTATAGAATGCCGGGCCTCTTTAGGCAATGTGCGAAATAATATCTGTAACCAATTAACCATCTTTATCACACACATTGTCTAGTAAATGTATACAATGACTAGGCAGCAATGTATAAAACTTACACCGTAGTACCGTTGAATATCTTTGCATTACAAATAAATCACATTTAGTATTTAATCGCACATTGAAGATTTTTCCAACCCATATTCCACAGTTTTTTCCGACAAAAAAACTCTAATTTTCCTAAATTTACTAGATTTAGTTAGCAACTTATATTTTTAGACTTTAGACATGATGTGTTCAATTGTTACTAAGTTCATCATGATACAAGTGCGCACAGTTGGTCATTAATTAATTAAATAATTAATAATTTCAATAATTTGCGCGAAAAAAGTTAGCCAAGTGTCTAATGATGACCAGTGCACGCGCATTCCATGCGACGTTTTTCATCACACTTGCGAGGGAAAATACCATACTGACTTAAGATAATAATTAACCACACAACCAAAACGTCAACAAAAGCTCGCTGATTTGTTTTTTTCCGCACGCCGCACTAGCGATCCGCGCTGGTGTAAATAAAGGCACTGGCAAAACCGCTAAACAGCCTATAAAAATAATGTTTTGAATTCGAAAATTAACGTTAAAATATAGAGAAAAATATATAATCTGATGAAATAATGTCTAAAATTTGATGATGTTTTTATTATCATTCATATGCATACATACAAGTTTGTAATAAATCTAGCATCTGCTCGCTCATATTCGTATTCTTTATTGCACATAAATCTTAATGGTAAGATAACAGAACATTTTATGAGCAAAGGCGAGCTTATCTCTAAACAGAATTTTCTCCCAGCAAACCTAGGCAGGACAGAAAAAGTTATGCAACAGGAAAGTCCTAGTGCGCAATAAAACTACGACTATACTAATTATCTACAAAATTAAAACATAATAATAAATGATATATATACTATATAAAATACAATTTCACAAAAATAAAATATATATAAACATATACTTTCTTATATATACACATCTATAAAAGTAGGTACTATCACGAAAGAGAAAGGAAATGCTCTTTCAATCTTTTTTTAGAAGTGAACACTAAGGAACTATCTACAATACCGCAGGGAAGTGCGTTCTACAGTCGGATTGCCCTTAGCCTAAACGAGAGTCTTTAAGCAACAGTGTTATTGAAAGGAGATCCTAATATCTTAAATAGTTTATTTTTATATTTGTTTTTTGTAGGCCTAGAAACTCTTAGTGGATATTGAAAAAATAGTAAGGTTCATGCGGTAAGTAAAGTTAAAAAGCACTGGTGCGTAATAAGCTCCATTATGAACTTAAATTTGTTGTCCATAAAGAGTTACTTTACGAGTTAGTGTGTTGAAAAATCGGCTACGATATGTAAAAGAATAGCCGTTATTTGATATATAAGTAATGTTAATATGTCGAGTAGTAAGAAAATTTTGGAGCTCGATTCGGCCAACTTCCAACTGAGGTGCCAGATAAAGATATATCAGACAAGATGCTTTGTGTCATAAAGATCAATAATCAACCACGATATGTCAAAAAATAGCCTTCTTAGATATGCCAGAAATTAAAATATGTAGAGTAGTAAGAAATATTTAGGTCACTAGCTTTTGGAGCAGGATTAGGCCAACTTCCGAACGCGATGCCAGATAACGACATATACGACATGATGTTCTTTATCATAAAGAACACCGTGTCAACCCGAAGAATAGCCGTTCTTCGATATTTCAGAAATAAAACTGTGTCGAGAAGTAAGAACATTTTAGGTCGCTAGGATGTGGAAGCGGATTCGACCAACTTCCAAGCAATATGCTATATAATGAATGACATATCAGACACAATGTTCTGCATTATAAAGATTATTAATCAACTACAATATATTAAAGAATAGGCGTTTTTTTGCTGCTGCTTGCTGCCAACTTTTAACCGATATGCCAGAAAACGGCATATTAGACATGATGCTCTGTGTCCTAATGATAATTAATAAACCACAATATGTCAAAGAATAATTGTTTTTCGATATCTCATAAATTAAAATATGTCGAGTAGTAAGAACATTCTAGGTCGCCAGATTTTGGAGCTAGATTCGGCCAACTTCCAGCCAAGATGCCAGTTAATGACATTTGAGATACGAATTCCTGTGTCATATAAATCATTCGGGAACCACGATATATCAAAAAATAGCCGTTGTTTGTATAACAGAAATTTTAAATCCGTCGGCTGGTATGATTTACGCTGGTAGCTTTTGGAGCCGGATTCGGCCAACATCCCAGATAATGACATTATTTGAACATCAAATATTGAAAACGCCATTGCATAATGAAATAAGTCATCTTGCAGATTTTCACAATACGTCATAAAATACAGGATATAAATACAAATCATATGTAAATTACTGAGGTCGTTTTGATTTGATTTGCATCACACAACTGATCACACGACATACAGTGGGCTTTCAAAACCTCTCTCATCGAAATACGTTTGGGTAGATTAAAATGGCTGGTATTTAATCGCACAGCAAAAATACCGATTTTCACAGCTAAAAAGGATCAGCAAAAACCCTTTTTATGTTTTAAGTATTTTTGTTGTTCTTACATGTTCAACCTTATACGAAGGATAGAGGACGCTTCGCTTCACTACTCGTATTTTGCCCTGATATTCGCTGTAAAAATCAGTAGTATATTTGCTTTTAAAATCAGTATATTTGCTGTGCAAATCAGTATTATTGATGTGCAGTTTAATATTTCCCGATTAAAATGTGCTGAACTGTTTTTTTTGTATAGTTTATAATATTCAGGATTAGTTAAATGAAAAAAGAAATAAGATCATAGGATATTGAGTTGCTATTTTCATAAGATTGAAACTCGTCACAGATCGTCACAGATCGGTATCCAGCGTAATATTCATATTCATTCATTCATTCGTGGGGTCAAAAAATATTAGAAAATTTTACAAGCTGCTATCTGCCATCTTTAATTTCGTAAGAAGTTTCTTTTTATATTATAGATGTTAATATGATTTGTTTATGGTTTAAGATATTTATTTCTGAAAAAGAATACAAATTGAGAAAATAAAAGTTACTAAAACTAAACTAAAACTTTTTTATTGTATTATATTTTTATTGTATTCAGTTTTTAGGCGTGTCTAGTTTTAACATGCTCATCGAAATTACATTTAGTTCATTCAGGCCCCCGCTCGATGGCTGCCAAAATATTTAATTGTATACCGAAATCAATTCAGTCTATAGAAAAAATTAATGTATTTAAAAATGCCCTTAATAAATACTTAGTACGAAAAAGTTATTATACTCTACAAGAGTTTTTTGATGAACATGGCAAAAACTAGGTTTGGAGCTTGTGAGACTTGTGTTATTATATCTTAAGTAAAAGTAAAATATATTCTGTTATTGTTCTTGTTTTAGAGAGTCTATGAAAATTAATAATAAATAAAATAAGTAATCTAGGTAGTAAGTAAGAATTTAAGTTATAACCTTTTATAATCCTAAGTTAGCAGCGCCCTAGCAGGGTTCTTGTTTGTTCCTGAAAATACTTATCTAAGACCCTATGTACAACAAGAAAGCTAATAAACGTCTATTCTATTCTATTCTAAATTATTAGTTACTTAGATTATTTTAATTGACGATGCACTTTTCGGATTACTAAAACTAAATAATTACAACTTCGACAGCGCGTGAGAGCATTTAATTATTGTAGTCAGGGTAGTCCTTAAAGTATTGTAGTCAGGGTAGTCCTTAAAGTATTGTAGTCAGGGTAGTCCTTAAAGTATTGTAGTCAGGGTAGTCCTTAAAGTATTGTAGTCAGGGTAGTCCTTAAAAACCCATACAGTTTAGAGATGTTCCGTTCGGAAAGGGTGTGTTTACATTTCATAATTCTGGTAAGTGAGATAGAAACAATTTAGTCATGAAGGGTCTTTAGAAATGTGACTTTTCAGTAGTTTTTTGAAAATAGGTTTAACACTCTAAGCACTCCTGTTTGGCAGCCTTCGTGTACGGAATCCTTAAAAATAGAGAATCATACATATAATTCAACTAGGTAAGTAATTGTGATACATGCTTCATGTGAATGCTTAGTACCTATATCAACGAAGCTAGTAACGAAAGGTTTAAATAAATAGGCCGTTATTAGTAGTAAAAAAACCGGTCAAGTGCGCGTCTAAATCGCGCACGAAGGGTTCCGTACCACCGTTCAATGGAAGCGATGGTGTGGAGTGAATAGTTTGGATTTTACACAGCAAAATATTGTTTACAAAGTTATTGATGCGGTTACTTTCACACTCCATGTACGTAACCAGGTGCATTCATAAGTTTGTATGTGGTATTGAAAGAATTGCTGCTGGTAAGAACTAAAAAAATTATACAGAGAATTCAGAATTCATGCGCAAGGTTCTGTTTGACTATCCCACGGAGAGCGCACATTACCCCTTACTTAAATAGTAACAACTTACTCAATACTTTTCGGTGTGATTCAGAAGCAGCAACCTTCATACTTATACAACAAGTTAAAATTTTGTAATCGTCAGTCTCATATTCCATTAAGAATGGTCTGCCCATCCCACCATTCATCAGCATTTCGGGGAAGCTTCCGTTACTGCGCCACGAAATGCTGGAACAATATCCCTCCCCCTATTAGACAGTTCCCTTCAATAGGCAGTTTTAAATTAAAATATAAGAAATATCTACTTACTAAGCAAAAAGGCCTACAGTAAAGTTGTTTCATACCCATTATCAATTGTTTGTTCTAAATTATCTGTTATAGTGTTACATAAGCTGTTGTGGTTTTAATTATATTTTTGCTGCGCATGTAATGCTAAGATCCAGTTGTAATAAATCGTACTTACATAAATACTGAGACTGAGCTTCAGCTAAATGTGATAGTGATGCATCATAATACTTTAATATCTGCACTGTTTTCATATGGTTCCAATACGTTTAATATTTAAGTGTAAGGCATCCACTGAAAATCAGCGCCGTGGCCCAACCATGGCATAAGGCTGAGTGGAGACCTTTTTGGTGCATAATACTCGTACATAAGACTGTAATAATTTTAAGTTAATTTATTCTATTGTATTTTTATGTGCCAAATAAAGTTTATTCTATTCTATTCTATTCTATTCTAATTGTTGTATGGGAACCCCTTAAATATTTCTTTTATCCTGTTTTTTAGTATTTGTTGTTATAGCGGCAACAGAAATACATAATCTGTGAAAATTTCAACTCTCTAGCTAGCTAGGTTCTTGAGATACAGCCTGGTGACAGACGGACGCGGACGGACGGACGGACGGACGGACAGCGAAGTCTTAGTAATAGGGTCCCGTTTGGAACCCTTCGGGTACGGAACCCTAAAAACCAAACAAGTGCGAGTCTGACTCGCGCACGAAGGGTTCCATACCACCGGAAAATGGAAAGGATAGTGTGGAGTCGATGGGTTGGAATTTACATAGCAAAATGTTGTTTACAATGTTATTGGTGCAGCAATTTACATACTCCATGTACAGGTGTACCAGGTGCATTTATAAGTTTGTATGTGGTTTACAGATAAATAAAATTGGCAATTCCTTAGGTTTAATTATGGCTTAAGTTCGATATTTTTTGCATAATTTTAGACACTATGGTTTCGAATATAAAGGGGGGGATGGTATTTTTTTGCACTTTTTTGATCATAACTTCTGAAGTTATCAAAACTTTTTTTTTTAAGTTTATAAAGAGTCTTTTTAAACTACACCCTACATGAATTATAATTACGGTGTTTTTTTTCGTTCCACTCCATTTTTTTGTGAGCTTTTTTTTTTCATATTAGACTTGAATTATGTTGCGGTTTTAAGATTTTAAGACTCTATCTCTTATATTTCCTGAGACAAGTGCCTGTGGCCGACGAACGGACGGACACGCGAGTGATCCTTTTTTACCATTTGAGGTACGGAACTCTAAAAATTAACTCGAGTTCCTGGCAAGATGACTCAAACGAGCCCAAACTTGACGGGGTTGTGTCGAATCACCACAGAGTTCCCAGGGGCACCTTCCGGCTCCATCATCAGACCCTGGATATGACCTAGGACCAAGTACTTGACAAGACGAACCCAACGAGCCCAAACTCGACGAACTGGTGTCGAATCAACACTGAGTTCCCATGGGAACCTTCCGGCTCCATCATCAGACCCTGGATATGACCTAGGACCAAAGTACTTAACAAGACGAACCAAACGAGCCCAAACTCGACGAACTGGTGTCGAATCAACACAGAGTTCCCATGGGAACCTTCCGGCACCATCATCAGACCCTGGATATGACCTAGGACCAAGTACTTGTCAAGACGAACCAAAAGAGGCCAAACGTTATGGGGTTGCGTCGTTTTATTAGAGAGTTTACATGGCCTCCTTCCAACTCCGTCATCAGATCAGCTCCATGACAAGAAAATATTGCATTGTCATCGGAGTTACATACCCTTGCAAAATTTCAGCTGAATTGAAAACCGGGAAGTGAGTCATAATTTACTGGTAAGATTTGACTAGCAGACAGACAGACCAATCGAAAATAGAAACGACTGAGAGACCGCAGAAGAAAAAACAGTTCTTTCTGTTCTGAGGTCAAACAGACGGACAGACAGAAGGACATAGCTAAGGACAGTGAAACTAAACCTTTTACCAATACGGGGTGGTAGAGGCACAATTGTGTCCACATGTATGTATTCGGTTATTATCCTAACGCTATTTAAGAATAGAAATAGACCACGAACGACCTTCTAAGGAAAACGCACGCACCCAAACAAACTAGTACATGTATTCGACGAGCATTTCGCTTCATGTGTTCGTGTCTGTGTGAGCTCTCGTTTACTTTACATGTACGGGTATATTGGAATGTTGCCAGCTACGATTTAGGAAATTAAATTGATTGAGGAACTTTGAGTAGGTACTTTTACAGATTCACAATTACTTTTTTCAAGTTAAAATTGGAATAAATATTGCAATAAATGTTTAGTTCAAGTTCATGTGAATTGTATAATAATTACCTACACGAACGCGGCGTATAAAAATAAATCATAAATATAGCTTGAAGAGAATTAAGGTTTTATTAATACCTAATTAGACACCCCCGACACATTAATGAAACCTTAATTCTAAAAGATTCACTTATTTCCTTGAAGGCTGATAATAAAATTCGAACCTCTGAATCAATTTTAATAAATTAAAGCTAAGTACCATCGCATTGAAGTCGTCTACTAATAAAAAAACTCATCGAATTCGGTCCAATAGTTTTTCAGAAAAATGATAACAGACATACACAGACACACACATCTCTAACCTCAACCCTTTTTTAATTTCTACTTTCTAGTCTATCCGCCGTGGGCGAACATACATACATCCACAAACAACCTCCAACTCCAAACGCATACACCATCTCCGGCTTTTAGGCCCAGTTAATTAATTTCTTGCCGTACCAAAGGAAACCCCACAACCGCGGAAGTCCCTCCCAACTGGCAACACCGTCATATGCGCAGGCAGGCGCACACGTGCGAACAAGAGGCCCTCATTGAACGCCCAGGATATATGGGTCATCATGTCCTCCCCTCCCCTGGTAAATAGAGCAAACGCCAGTTTAGACGGACCTATGTACTTGGCAGCTCTAGTTCTGTGAGAGTGAGTCATTGATAATGATTGTGTGGCATTCTTTCTTTGAGAGGTTCAGGCTGCGCCAAGTTTCTATGGCTTTGTCAATCAATCAAGCAATCTTCTCACGCACCCTTTCTGTGGCGTGGGGAGTCAGGGTCAGATCATCGGATCTCTTCCTGAAGAAGCGCCTCTGTCCACTCCTATGGACAGGTCATCGGGGGGCCCTCGCGGGCGGTGGAGATCTTCTCACTTGGGGTGTTCCATTGGATGATCGCCGGCTAGGCGACCAGGTCGCGTGGCAGGCGGCGGCGGTCGGGCGGGCGCGCGTGGTGCGGCGCCATGTAGCGGATATGCGGATGTTGTGAGGTATCCGGCTATGGCTTTGTGCGAGTTGTGATGTCTCTTTATCGCAAAGGTTAAGGTGGGGTGAGAGAGAGGTGACACCTATCTCGCTCATTCTCGATACGTCATCATAACGCCTGTGTTATTGGTAGAGAGTGTGATTCACAGGGACAAGTAGAGCTACCGCCAATATTCTTGTCCCCTGAACGCCGCCTGGAGGGGGTAGCGGCGCATAGGTACTGTCGCGCAGGAACTTGTTATCCCTACAAGCCATGGCTCACAGTAAAGTCTTAGACAGATGACTGTAAACACAAAGGGGTTATTTGTAGTCCGTATAGCACACGAGCTGATGCCCGCTCAGTGTGTAGGGACCCGGACAAAGCAGGGAGGTCTGACTCCTGGGCATGGGTAATTCCATTTTTTTCCCCTCCAACAAAAAATAAAAATTATCCCTACCAACATCGAGGTAAGCAATGCCTACCAATAATTATTACTGTGAGGCAAGAAAGTTTGTCGATATGTAAGCGTGAGCATGCAAAAAAAAATGTTAGTTCTAATCAAGTGTTTCCCCATCGCATTATACTAGAGACCGAGACCGCGCGACACATCCTCCAGTCTCGATAAGTTAATCATGATTAATCTGAAAATGGTACTAGGCCTTCCTTCCATCTTCTTATGGACAAGCTTTTTTAAGTCTGTAAAAAAGCTTGTATGTTATAAATAACAATCGGCGGCAAGAATTTAGAACGCGACTGTACTCCGGACGCCTGTGGAACGTCGTATCGAAGCGAGAGACACTGTGCGACTGGCGAGCGAGCCAATCAAAGCTCCCGAAATGAGCGTAGCGTAGACGGCCGCAGCCCATGCGCAGCCCCCCGCGCATCACCTCCTCTCACCTGATGCGCCTCTCTGGGTCGAGGGACTACAAACCTAGCACTAACTATAACACAGGCTGGTACAGGCCGGTGATGACGTATCGTGAATTTGTCCTTGAGCTTCTTGGCTATACCTGTGTATTTGTATCATGGGCCATGGCTCAAAGTGAGCGAAACAGTGCCTCTGCCATCCCGTATGATAAAATCCGTGACGCTTGTTATTTGTTGTTTTGAGGAGAGGATTTTTAGGGTTCCTTACCGGAAGGGTGGCAAACGGGACCCTATTACTAAGCCACCGCTGTCATTTTCACAGATGATGTATTTCTGTTGCCGCTATAACAACAAATACTAAAAAACAGAATAAAATAAATATTTAGGGGGGCTCCCATACAGCAACTCTTTCAATACCACATACAAGCTTATGAATGCACCTGGTTACGTACAGCGAGTGTGAAAGTAGGTGTAGTAGGTAGTGGGCCGTGCGGGGGTGGCTGTAGAACCACCTGCCGAGAAGAAGCAGGGCGGCTGAAGAAGGCGCTCCCGAAGACGCTGCGCGCCACGCAGCCGGCATCGCGGATACCGATTGTCGCCCTAAGGAATGTTGAGGGCGAGCCCACGGGCGATCGCAGCTCCATGAACAAAACATTGCCGCTGACCCTACGTGGACGCTAGGCGCCATCAAGGCGAGCGCCAAGCTGGCGTTCGCCTTGATGGCGTCTAAAGAAGGCGGCAACTCAGTGCGTGCTAGAGTCATCGCCCCGGTTCCACGAGGTGCTGGCGACGCGCGGCACACTGTACAGGGATGGCAGGTGGTCCACTTTAAGAACCACATTGATGTCACTTTTTGCGCGAAATGTCAACAGTATGGCCATCCGGAAAAATACTGTCGAGCAAAGGCGGAGACTTGCGGGCAAGTGTGAGGCGCAGACGACAGCATGCGCGACGTGCACGAAATTCGGGCGTTCTGAGGCGCACAGCCACCGAACAGCCTTGAAGGACTACCCGGCCCACGAACACGCCGTGCAGCGTGCCATGGCACGCAATGGCAGTAAAAAAATCTGGATGGAGATGGAGATGGAGAGGACACTTGACTAGTCGGGATGACGGACGGTGGACCAAAGCAGTCACAGAGTGATGGCCAAGGGATGCAACAAGGCCAGTGGGCAGACCACCTGCCCGATGGTCCGACGATATACTAAAGTCGACAGGATCTCAATGGATGGGGTTGGCACAGGAACGTAAGGGTTGGCGCTGTAGGGTAGAGGCCTGTGCCCAGCGGTGGGTTGATGTGGGCTGAGCATGATGATGATTATGATGATATGATATATATATACATATATATATATATATGGTATTCGTCGTGTTAAAAAGTGGGATACAAGGAATGGTAGTATGAAGTATAGTGATTTTGGTTTAGGGGATGAACAAGCGCCAAGGCCTTGTGCATCAGACAAAGAAAACAAATATCCGTCTTGCAACGCGTAGGAGCGGAGTGACCGCATAGCCCCGCAGAGCCCCGCAGAGCCCCGCAGAGCCCCGCAGCTCCGCCAGTTGACCAAAATATTACCTCGGTTAATTTAACTTTAAAATAAATGAAAAGTAAAAAAACATATTTTATTTTAATTTATTTAAATGTTCTAAAAAGGCCCGGCTGGGGGTAAAGAAAGAAACCTAATTCATGAATGTTTATATGTGTGAGACGTCGCTGTTTCTAGTAAATTAACTTTAAATTTAATCAAACCCATCCATTAATTAAATCACACAATTTATTATGATATAAAAGCTTATTGCGAGATTTCCATAATATCACGAGAATCTTCTGTCAATTCAATTATACATTCTGTAAAATAGATAGGTAACTACATCGACACAAGTAAATCTCAAGCAAGCTTTTATATCATAATAAATTGTGTGATGTAATTAATGGGTTTTATTCAATTTAAAGTTAATTTACCAGAAACACCGACGTCACACACATATAAACCTCCATTTTTTTTTCTTTACCCCCAGCCGGGGATCGAAACCGGGACCTCTCGCATGGAAGGTAGAGCCACAACCGCTGCGCCACAGAGATCGTCAACGATAGTCTATATTTTTTTTTCTATGAATGCCCTTCTAATAAACTTTATATAACATATAATTATCCCATATTTTTCTCCCAACTAGTATGGCCTGTTTGAGCTATAAAGATTGACGCTAGTCTGCGGAGCTCTTGCCCACACACATCATCACACGTTTCAAACTCACTCAAAGTAGGGAAGGTATTTCTGCGGGTAGCAGTTAATATTAGAATACCGGCAAAAGTCAGAGTGTCTACAACAATATATCCTGTTCCAATGTTTATCGTAGATTCAATCAAAAGGGCTCGCGCATGCCCCAATGTCACTGTAAAACAAGACAATTGCGCGAACCTTAAAATGCCTATGTGTCACAGAACAATAGGGCCGGCCGGGCCTATCATTCTGAGCGATAAGCGGTTACGTGCTCGTTACTAGGGTTGTCGCTTTATTACATAAATCATATCCCGAAAGAGGTAGTGGAAGCACAAAAGTGTTGCTAATATTTAGCCCAACATATACCTTGATCTGCATGAAACATCGAAAAAACAAACATTAGTTAAATTTATGCAGAGAAAGTGGTAACGTGGTAATGTTTCTGTACTATTCTTTCTAAAGTAGGTTTATCCTAGAAAGTAATCCGGGATATATTGCACATCAACTAAGGATATTACAGATTGGCTTGTAGATATTTAATAGCATAGCAATACTGATTTTCACAGCAAAAAATTATCAGCAAAAACACATTTTATGTCTTAAGTATTTATTTTGTTCTTACATGTTTAACCTAATACGAAGGATAAAGCGGGCTTGGCTTCGCTTCGCTCACCCCCTTTACCCTTCGCCAAAGCTACCGCAGTATTTTACCCTGATATTTGCTATAAAAATCAGTATATTTGCTGAGCAAATCAGTATTATTGATGTGCAGTTTAATATTGCCCTTAAAGATTTAGTTTGGGTCAACTAAAAATGTCCGAGTGCCTGTACTAGGTACATTATGATTTAAACTTGTCAAGGAACTAAAAATTGCTATGCAATAGTTACCTAAGTAACTTGTACCTGTCCTATGCATTGTCGTCTTTGATATGATCACTGTTATTGTTCTGGGTTGGCTAATAGATAGTAACAAATGGATATTACCATAAGTTTGAATACTGACAGGTTTTATATTGTATGTAATCTTTCATCCGCATAAGAAGCTTTATGTAAATATCCTAAATGTGAAGTTTTAAGTCGTCATATCATACATGTATCGTACACAATTGTTAAAGCGTATCGTAACCTGCCGACTTTATTTATATATTTAAAACAGACACACCAAAAATGCAAACAAACATTAAAGATCATGTTTAACCAAAGTCTGCTTTGTCAGCAGACAAAGAAACCGAACCTTCGGCTTCTGTCCTACTTTCAGCCAAAAACGAAATTGCTTAAACTTGTGAAAATATACACAACCAATGTATGGTCGCACGATACACGACTATGGTCCTACGACCAGGTAAAGTTATAGATGTACAGAGAAAAATTAAGGATGAGTTACGTCTCCCCTGAATTTTATGTCTTTTCGATATAGAATAGCGCCATATAGAATTTTGTTAATCATCATCACAGAACCTATGTCATTCTGATTATCAGCATCATTGACTTTGACATTTTAACGGGTCGAAATTTTGAATTTTATGCCATGGTAATAGAGTTCAAAACCTATAACGGCATTTTGGGTACCTATCTCATTCATTAAATTTATTATGAGGGGTATTTATAAATTTCACGCGTGACGTCGATTCCGGCTCATCCCGTTCTGTGTTAACCTACAACTGTACCCAGTCGTACAACCATGGTCGTACGACCGATGTCAATAAAGACAGCGCCTACGAAAGAAAGGTTGAGACCAACCGAAGGCAACGAAAAGGCATTCAACAGTGTCGAGCATTGGGCCGTCTTCCGGGAGCTGTACAGGCCCGCCACTCTCCAGGTGCGAATGCATAAACTAACCAACCCCATTCCGACAGAACGGGGAGTCCGCCAAGGAGATACTCTTTTGCCCTAGCTCTTCACCAATGTCCTAGAGGACACTTTGAAGACTGGAGCTAAAGAGGTCTCAATATCAACGAGGTGTATCTTTCGCACCTGAGATTCGCTGACGATCTGGTCCTAGTGGCTGAGAACGTTGCTGAACTCCAGACTATGCTTGTAGAATCTCATGAAGCATCTCTGAGGGTCGGCCTCAAGATGAACATGTCCAAGACAAAGATTATGACAGACACTCCCACAAGCAACGGTATCGACATTACTGTGGATAACCGTCCCCTAGAAGTGGTTGAGGAGTATATCTATCTTGGACATGGTTTGTCTTTTGGTCGACAGAGCCAGGTAAAGGAGATCGCTAGACAAGTCCAGCTAGGATGGGCTGCTTTCGCAAAACTAAGGGAAGTTCTGACCTCTAACATCCCTCAATGCCTGAAGATATTTAACCAATGTGTACTACCCACCCTCACATACGGTGCCAAAATATGGACGTTCACGAAGGAGATTGTGCACAAAGTCACGGTAGCACAAAGAGACGCCGAACAAAGGTGGCTGATGTGGGTAAGCGGATAGCAGGACACTTGGCAAGGCGAGAAGACGGAAGATGGACCAGATCAGCGACAGAGTGGAGGCCAAAGATCGGTCGGCAGACCATCTGCCAGATGGACCGACGATGTGGCGAGGGTGGCAGGAAAGCAATGGACCCGGGTTGCGCAGGACCGTACTGAATGGCGTGTTTATGAGGAGGCCTATACCCAACAGTGGGTCCCCTGAGAGGATGATGATGATGATATTAAGTAAAATTGTCAAAGCCCATCGTATTCCAGCATTTTCCACAGACTATGCACCATAGATAGCATAACTCAAGAAACTCCTTCGTTGCTTTGCTATGACGCACGAAACCCTTGATTTATCCCCCAAACAGAAAAGGCAATGGCAAAGCCTTTCGATTCTCACAAAGTTTATATTATTAGGTTTTACCAAATACGGTCAGGCAGATATCAGGCATTCGTGCCAACCATTGAACTCCTAAACCAGGCTTAATGTCACCGGTCCATTATATTCAAACAGTACCGATTGAGTACGCTCAACAGGGCTGTGTCAATCACGAGCCAATGCTGGGACGTTAATGGAATCTGTATGAATAATTACTATACTCGTAAAATATTACCTGTTCATAGTTTTGATGAATAAGCTCTATGCTAAATTTCCTTTACATGGATATCCAAAGGTAGAATGTGTATTCTGAAAATAAACTTTTATGGATATCAAATAATCTTTATATGAAAACCTGGTTCTCCATAGAGGATAAATTAGTAATTAAAGTTCAATAAGCCAATGACAATATTTCTAATTATCTTGATTCAGGAATAATTCCATTATTTTCGAAATGCTAATTTACATGCGTATAAGACTTATGTTTTTAAAAAAAAAAACTTTATTTCAGAAATAAACCTTAAAATTAATATTTGAATGATCACCTTATAAATGCCGTTTATTACCTAATACATAAATCACTAAATAATATAAAATTGGTGACCTAAAATTCATTAAAAAATCATCAAGAAATAATATTGGTCATCAAATTATTAGATTGGTCACCTAAGTAATAAATCTCTGTAACGCGCAAAATTTTGTTCGTTCATACTTTTCATGAACGCAGCACCGTATTAGCAAGTGGTTATTCGGAACGGGTCCGTCAGGGACGCGTACCGTTTCACACAGTGTAAACAACTGTCACATCGTGATAAAGTTTCCAGAAATTTATTTCAATATCCTGCATAACCAATTTATTCTCGAAGGTTCTATGAAGAAACAGCATCTTAATACCTTAGATGGGTCCCTTGTCAATATTTAAAAATATGTAATGAATAAAATAACAGTCTAAGACGAGCAGTCACACAAGGTTGCTAGAACAAACGGAACGGTTTTTTGAAGTGGAAAGAAGTGCCATTTCATAGACTGGAGCTGGCGATCGCGACCACGTTATAGTCTCATCCTCGAATTGACAGCAAGCAGTGTTTCCGCAGTCCAGTAAGTATCATTCTGATCCAAGGACATTGGCAGGGTAGCTTTGCGTATTGGAGTGTTTAAATTCAATTTTTTTCTAAAGATCGCTGCTGAGTCCAGGTTACTGATGTAAACGCAACTCGAGTACTCGTTTGCTGTTTTCCTGACATGTGTGTCATCAATTCAAGTAGTAATCTCGTACTCGTTTCCATGGATACTTATAAAAACAATAATTTCAGAATAACAGCTTTGCAGAGCGCGTGGCTGTGAGCCCGTCTCAATACAATATTTGGAACACTTCTTTACAAATTCTATTCAATGGAGCATTATTCAATTTTAAAAATTTACTGGGGAAATAACTATTTATTTATTTATTTATTTATTTATTTATTTACATAATCTATTTGTGCCATTACAGCAAAGCCAAGTCGACACAAATATACAAAATTAGAAAATACAATACAATTCAATTATTACAAATTAATTTACCATAATTATGTCAAATATAATAAGTTAAATTCAATCGTATAAATGCAGTTACCATATTATCATTATATCCATAAACATTCGAGAAAATAATTACAAGACTACACTATCATGCAATCTTCTCACAGAACCTTCCACATTCTCGCACAATATCCCTCCATGCATCACCAAACAGATCATTCAATGGTGCTGCGGCCAACAGTGCATTGAGGCTATTCCGTGCCCGGACCAGCGGAGACTGCAGGCGCGCCACCGTGCGGTGCGAGCCGCCCGCTAGCAGCTGGTGCCTTCGAGCGCGTAGGTAGTTGTCAGGCACGTAAAGCGCGCATACGGCACTGACAAGCGCTGCGCAGTCACTGTCGCCTCGCAATAATCGACACACAGTCAGAAGCTGTTCGGTGTTACGTCTCACCTCTAGTGAGTAAAATATAAGCATACCTAAAATAAAATCGGATGGATAAAGGTAAGGGTAGTATCCAAATTTCCTCTTATATAGGTATCTAAGAAAAGCTTTGTGTACCTTCTCGAGCATAAGGACGTATGAGCTTTCGTGCGGATTCCAAACAACCGAGCTAGATTCAAGTTTGGTTCTCACTAGGGCCGTGTATAGAAGCTGGACCACACCCAAGTTATGGAATCCCTTACTATTCCGTATCACAAACCCTAATCTTCTGAAGCATTCCTTGGCTAAAGTGCTCACATGCTCATGGAATGTAAGTTTAGGGTCGAACGTAACACCGAGGTCCTTCATCGAATACACTCGAGTCAGAGACTCAGTGCCGAGTGTATACGTCGCGCTAATAGGCCGTGGAGAGCGCGTGAAGGAGATTATACAGCACTTTTCAGTATTGAATAGAAGCTTGTTGTTCACACTCCAACTATGAACCGCGTCTAAATCTTCCTGTAGTAGCCTACAATCATTCACTGACTTCACGGGAAGTACCAGTTTCAGATCGTCCGCGTACAAAAGGCAATTGGCGTGTTTCAGTTCAGATTCCAGGTCATTTATCATGATGATAAATAACAACGGACCAAGGATCGAGCCTTGGCTAACACCTGACCGTGTGTGGTACGGCTGGGACTCATAACAGCCATGTCGCACGTATTGTTGGCGGTTCTTCAGGTAGTCAGCGAAGAGAACCAACAGCCGTGGGGCAAATCCAATGGCACACAATTTCTTCATTAGGACGTCGTTATCGACTCTATCGAACGCCTTGCGGAAGTCCAGATAGGCGACGTCCACCTGACATCCCCGATCCATGCTCTCTGAGACCAACTCGACTAACGTCAGTAAGTTGGTGGTTACTGAGCGACGACTCCTGAATCCGTGTTGCGAGTCACATAAAAACGGCGCAATCTGGGGCCAGATTTTACCGTATATGATTGACTCGAACAATTTTGCCAATGAATTCAGGATCGCAATCGGTCGATATTGATTTACAGAGGCAGTGTCACTAGACTTGGGCATAGGACTGACTCGAGAGAGCTTCCAGCTGGTAGGGTACTTCCCTTGCTCGAGAGCTAAGTTGAAGATGTGACCCAACGGTATAACTAGCTGATTACTGTAGGCCTTTAAAAAGTAAGGAGGGACGTTGTCCGGTCCAATTGCGCTCCTTGGCCTAAGCTGCCTCAGTCCCTGCTCTACATCCCTATGGGAAACATGTGAAATTTGGACGTAGTTAGCCGTGCGCGAGGCATCGGAACTGTTTACCAGGTCCGGTGCAAGCGCCGGAACGTCGGTGAGGAAAACGTCAGAAAAGTAGTCTGCAAAAGCGGCGGCTGCTTCCTCTCCGACACACTCTTGCCCCTGATGCGTGACCCGAGATTCAAAACCACCCTTTGATCTGAGGCCACTCACATGTTTCCAAAACGCACGCGGGTTAGATCTAATATTACCTTCAATATTTAGCATATGGTTCGTGTATGCTGTAGCTACGCGGGACTTTATGTTGGCTCTCAGCTCACTGAATGCTGAGTAGTCAGCTGGCCTCTCCGACGATTTCCATTTACGATGGAGCTTTGCCTTAGTGGCAAGATCCCTAATAATATCACCAGTAAACCACACTGGATACCGCCTGGAAGGTTGGTTAGGCCTGTTCTTCTTGGGGATCGATTTATTCAAAACCCCGTAAATGGCATCGTAAAAGCGGCCAACTGCCGTCTCCACATCGCGAGCTACGACAACATCGTCCCACGATACGCTACACATGAGCTCATACAGGACTGTGTGGTTGCCTTTGGCAAAGTTCCAGTCATTGTGGCCGCGAATGTTGCTGGGATCCAGACGGCCGGATCGTCCATCCGCGTCTTGCGCTTTCAACAGCGGCACAATGACGTCGAGAGGCGGGTGGTAGGCGTCAGTGCGTGGCACCATGCTGCCTGACACGGAGGTGCGCACAGTTACGCCACGGACGGTCTCCGGCAGCAGCACCACATCAAGCACGCCACCGTGAGCATTCCTCACCTCATTCGTCTCATACAGACTACAAACACTGAGAAAAAAACAATAATAATTCGTAACAGACACTGACGCACTGTTCAGATTTAGGTCACCCAGGATGATTAAAGTTCCACTTAGTTCCGACATGTTCTCCTCGGTTTTTGTAAACCAACTAAGGTATTGGGCGTCTTTTTCGGCTTGTGTAATTTTTTTCTTATTTCTCATCATGCTGGGATCCACATAGACGACGCAGATTGTGAATTGGGCCCCATCTAGAGAGAAGGTTGCCCAAAGATCTTCTCCATTTTCTGTCTCGAGGTCACGACGTCGGCGAAGCGTGATGCCAGGGCGGGCGGCGAGCAGTACGCCTCCGCACGCGGTGGCGCGGTCCCGGCGCAGTATGCTCCAGCCCCCCGCCGTTACCTCCGCATCGCCGACGGACGTGTCTAAAAAGGTTTCAGTTGCGGCGACTAGGTCGTGCTCTAAAATAATCAAATTATTCTGCCAATACGCCAACCGACTTTTTATGCCTCTGACATTTTGATAGTGCATAGAGAGTGTCTTAGTCGTGCTTGACTGTGGCTGCGACTTTCGGAGAGCGGTAGTAGGCCTCGAGGTATTCCCGAAAGGGCATCCATTCTCTCACCCTTGCATTATCAGGCCAGATATCTATGCTGAAACAAGTGTCGAAACAGCTCATGGGGACTCCTATTTTGTAGGACTTATAGTCCCCTCTGGATGAGAGCTGCTCGACACTGACCGCTTCAGGCGCACACAGTTGCTCTACATACTTTTTTACATCCTCAGGACCCGACATCATGTTCCAAAGGTGTAAATATTTGCGACGCTCTACAGCTTTCAAGGTCGTGACGCTGGGCCCCGCCGTACAGCAGAGAGATTGCGGTCGTCGGTGTGACTTCTTTTTAACTTCCGTCCAGCCCTCTTCAGCTTCGACAACGGGAGCATTATCTCGTGGGCGGTCGGTGGATAGGGATAGTTCGGGGACCGGTCCGACCGTAATGTTCAGCAGACTTGGGAGGCTTGGCGCATTATCGCTGTCACTGCGACGGCTCACTTTTGGGACACCCTGTATATCTCTTTGTATTTTCTCCCGATACATGACGTCATTATCCCGCACAGCAGATACTTTTTCGTGTTCAGTCTTCTTCTTTCTTGCAGGTGCAGCTTTAGTAGACTGGGAGACACTGCGGATTGGCACTTTTTGCAGAGACGACGAGTGCTTGATCTCTAGGGTGGTCAACTTGGACTCTACTTTTTCAGTCTGAGTTACTATGGCATCCATTTTAGCTGAAAGCCCTGTCGTAGACGAAATAACGCTTTTTAGCATTTCTGCTATTGCGGCTACATCCTGCTGCACTTTGCGGATTTCCTCTCTGATCTCCATATACTCAGTCGTACGGAAATCAATGTCGGGGGTTACCAGATGCTGGGTCTTGCTCCTTATAGTAACGGACGACGACGGGCGTATTTTCGGGGTACCAACGGGTGTCAGCGTGTTGTCGCCTCCCTTTTTCATCGAAATCCTACACTCCGGACAGACCCATGAACAAATCTCCTCTCGACTCATACGATCCTCGGTGTTAGTGGTGCATAAAAAATGGAATTTGTTACGGCAACACCCGACCGTACAACTCAGGCGACTCTCTTCCAACTCAAAGTCGGCCCGACAAGCGTAACAATTATTTTCACTCCTATTAGCGCTCTCCTCCATATTGGTTTGATGAGGGTAGTTGTCTGGTGGTTCCGCTGATAGCGCTAGTGGTCTTATTATTGTAGTCGTCGTTAATTCGTGGTAGCAGGCCACAGAGGGCGCCACTGGGCACACACAAATTGAAAAAGGTGAATGCGGCGGGCGAGGATCGAACCCGGGGTCAATTGAGCGCTCAGCTATTAGACCAAAACGTTAACACAGTGCGCCATCAAGTCACTATGTATGTACACGTACGAAATTGGGGAACTCTATGGAGTGCTTGATGCGTTATTATAACGTTGATGTAGGTGTTTGGAGAAATGTGCGATTTTGTGTGCACTCAGCGGAATTCGGTCACACTTTGCACTGATTTCACTGTTTCACTGATATAAAAGTTGAAGATTTTACAAAACACTTGAAGATGTATTGGTCTGCTACACTTTGTATGAAAATTGGTACATTTGGTGCACTTTGGACTAATTTTATGAATAAAATTGTACGGAGCGATATTAAAGGCGTTTTCTTGTCGGTCTACCCCGCTGTATCCTACTACTACTGTACTATGTGATGACTTTAAATAAAATGTCTCACCTTTCAGGGTCTTTCTTCTTACTGGAGTTTCCTTTAGGGTTCTGATAATAAAGAATAGTCACTGTGGTGTTGAACTTGTGCCCTTCATCGTGGAAGACCGACATTCATAAATTTTGTATTCCTTCTCATAAATAGGAATGCTGGCGCTCATTCTAACAACCTGATTCATCAAACTGCCAAACCAAGTATTTACCACGAACTTCTCTCCTACGCTACTAATTTCTCTCCTACGCCAGATTTTTTATTTTTTTTTATGCAATACATATTCTTACGAAGACTTTTGGAATGCCTTTTGAATCTATATAATGCAAGAAAAACTAATACCGCTTCGGAAAGTGTTATGGCAGCGGAGAAGAAGCGGCGCAAGGAACTTGTACACTGCAACAAAGCCTACTTTTATTTTCTGTTTCTTTTTTTTTAAATAGATCTTGTGTTACAACCGTGTGCGTAGTTCTTGTGCTGCGCTGCAGAGCTCCATACATACCTCTTTGTCATTAATGTAATCATCTAATCTGGTTTAAACATAATTATTTTTTAACAATGCTTTTAAATTTCTTCGTTATGTATATCGTATACAACTCTGCAGATTTGATGCGTTATTAGGTGAAAGCTCTATCACTTTGGTGACAGATCTACTATTAAGGTAACCAATCTATTCATTTGATGATAGATCTATTATTTTGATGATGGATCTACTTTGATGAGGACGAACCTTTTATCCGGGCAATAGAAAAAATTGTTTAATCAATTATTTAGGAGACATTTTCACAATTATTATTATTAGGTGATCCATGTTTAGTGACCATTTTGATTGATTTGATGATGAATACATTTCTTAGGAACAGATGTAATGATTAAGACATGGCAGATTAGTGATATATCTAAAAGGTTTCAGAAAATATTGTTATGTGTTGCGTTATCTGTTTCATAGATTATTCAAATCTATAGGCAAACATTCAAAAGACGTTGTAAAATTTCAACAAGAATAGCAGCAACATCTTCAGCCACTTAGTTATACATAATACTCTAAGTTAGAACGAACTTAAGTTATGGGTTACAAAAAGAATAAATACTTACCAATAACTAGAGGAATAAGAAATGAGAATGAATGAATAAAAGAGATTATGGGACGACCTGCACCACTTCTTATCCAAATGTATCAGAGCAGCTTTATCTAGAAATGTGCGGGATCAAACCAGGGAGGACTTTCGCCAGCAGTGATGCACCGTGTAGCAACGAAAATGTGCCATAGACTCTCGTGTATGGGTAAAATTAGCAACTCGATACGTAGTTGACATTTAGGACACAACCACATTAAAATAAAGTTCATAACAGCTCACACCGCTGCTGCGGCAGAACAATGCGAAAATTGTGTGTTATTTATTTATTTCTTCAAATCGCTGATTATTCCTTAATATCAAAAAAATTGAGCTTTCAGATATTTTGAATATCTATTTTTTGACGCAAGAACCATATCAGTTTTCTTGTTAGATTCCAAGAAATTGCAAGTTTTTAGAGAAAAACATCTATTAAGTAATTTGTTTTCATAAAGTTTCCATTGACATATGATGTTTTCGAACACACGGGTTAAAGAAAAATAATGTCTTCACATCATATATTATTTCGGTAATCGGGAAAATGGAGGAATAGCGCTTCAGTGATGGGCATTTTACCGAATTTGACGTTATCGTCTTTAAATACCTGTTTTAATCTCCCGGCTGGAGACATATTTCACATTTATCACAGTAATGTTGATGAAATCATTCATTATATATTTGTAATAAATGTGACTAATCAAGGATCGCATAGGAAACAATAAAGTGTTGTATTTTATAGGAAATACGCTTAAAATAGATTTAAATTACTTATTATAGTTTGTATTTATATGTCTTAGGAAGGTGTTCCAACGTGTAAGATATTTTTTTAGTTAATTTAAGTTGCAACAATGACCGTTTCTTATTTCTGAATACAGAAGAATCAATTGACTTTTGAAAAACAAAAACAAAAACAGTAATGTTTAATTGCAGATTCCTAACCTCGAACCGCCCGTAAAGCCTATTGGAGGACCGAATCAAAGATTTAAGCATTACGAATAGATACAAATTATCTGCTAACGCGAATGTCTATTAAGCTTGCAGATATATTCTGTGACCTTTCAACCATTTTGCGTTGTCGCTTCTGCCATGTGTTTTTAGGTCTAACATGTATTAGACACAGGTGCAGCCGTACTCAGTCAGTAGGCTAATGTAAGGGCAAGTGACAATCAGAGATAATAGCATTATGTTTGCACTTTGCTTCAGTCACGGTCCTATGTACCCAGATAATGTTGTGATTGTGACTGTTTAGTAGGGGAGCCAAGAGCAGACGGATTTAGAAGTTAGCTAAGTATGTAAGTAAAGTAGTAATCTTTTAGTAAGATACTTTGAATCTTGAGAAAAATTCACGGACGGAACGATGTAAGAAAAGTGATGGCGATAAGTTGAAATAATGATTAAATCAACGAATAAACGCAAGAAATGCCAACGCGTTAGACGTGTAGACGATTTTAGAAGTTTGTGTCGTAATCGCAAATCATCCAATATGACTCTCAGGACTTGCAAGGTAAAACATCGCGCATTTATACAACTTTTATTTTCGAATTGTAAATGAAAAAGTGAGTGCGCGCCATTGAACGCGGGTTCGATGCCCGGCCAAGGGCGCATTTCTCGCAGGCTCCGGAGGAAATAGCTGGCGATCATTTCTCCTGCCTGCGCGAAAAATAAAGCAAAATTAAAAAGAAATCCCTTGGGTAAATGTCAAAGTTGTACCGCGCGAGGAATCTGTAGAGTTTATTGTCCCTTAGACAGAGATAAATGAACGGGTTTTGTGTTAATCGAGCCCTTATTGTAGATTCGCCTGATTGTGTGGTACTAACTAACATACCAATTGAGCAATTTAAAAAAATAATAATAATTGAGCAATTTAAAAGCATGTTAAAGAGACTTTGTCGAAAAAGGGATATTACAATGTTCGAGATTACTTAAATGACAGGACTGTATGGGGTTAATCTAGTTCTGTTATCTGTTAATCTGTTAATAATTTTGTAATTATTTATTATTGCCTGCTTATTAAATAAAAAAAACATAATTGTATTAGTTAAGCACAACTTATTTTTAAAAGAGATCTAAAAATCAATCTGTGGGAGTTTCTACGCCCTTCTTCTCCCACAGTGGTCCAATGTAGAGAAGAGGCAAAAAATGACGTTTGCTAAGTATATGTAAATATCTACAGTAATAAAGTACTTTGACTTTGACTTTGACTTTGACCCAAGTATATTCGTCCCCTTTTCCCATTCGGAATGAAGGAGGCACACATGCCTCTAAAAACTTCTGCCGTACTGTGATTTGTAAATTGGTTCGACGTTCGTTGAACACTGATTTCCAAGAATCAGATAATTTTCTTACAAGAATTTCGTGATCTAGCTGGCTTCTCATTTTATTGAGTGTTGGAAGGAGTTTCTGAATTCCGTTACTGTCCTGACTTAACTACCGGTATTATCTGTATGATTTACACCACAAAAATGTTTTTTCGCAAACATGCTTGGAGTTGTGTTGTTTGTTACTAACTTCTTTGATATAAGTCGAACGTTCTGTACTGCATTGCAGTCGGTCAGTACTGGGCGTAGCTGCCGGTTCAAAATGTATGAAAATCATTAAATGCAGTGTTTAGAACCTGTTATAGTTTTATGAAAACTAATGGAACGATTCTTTTCGAAACAAGAAGTCAACTTTTCAAAAGTTTTATTTAAATTTAGAATAGGCTTTCAAATACAAGGCTGTACAATGATGAAAAATAAGCATCTGAACATAATTGACATATTGACGCGGGAGTGCCGAAATGCGACATTTATTTTGGATTTACAAAAAAGTTTGATTTTCTTTCGCAAAATGAATTCATGTACACGTGAAGTACCAAAGCGACTGCGACGAAATTAATTTGACATCGCCAGAATCGTTCTGCACTTTGTTTGAATTTCCTCGCATAATTTTTAGAGAAAAATATATACAAGCCTTGGCCACAACCAGTCATTGCAGGACTCACGTATGCCAGAGAACATCAAACGATCATCCTGCGATGACCTTGTTGCCGGCCGCTGCAGTAAGTATATTACATTATGCGGACGTTCCAACGGTGATGGCAAATGGTGTATAGAATAACTTTGCTACCAGTGTGATGGCAAAATTGAGTATTTAATAACTGGCGATAACCATAATTGTAATACTAGATATTAGAATAAACTGTCCAGCTACTCTAGTAGACGCCACAAAATTTCCCATGCCTTCATTGGCCAATTTATACACTTTTACAATAAGGTCCCCGATACTATTCAAAGCTTCACATAAATTCGAAACGTTTATTAAAAGTAAATAACGTTTGGTAATAAATATAATGACCACAAAAATAGTTTTTTCCTATCCAAAATGGGTAAATGCTACCCAAAATGGGTAAATTATCACCAAAAGTTGCAGAAAATATCAGGACAAATTACTGCGGTAGCTTAGGTGAAGGGTAAAGGGGATGAGGGAAGCGAAGCCCCCTTTATCCTTCGTGTTGGGTAGAACATGTAAAAACAACAAAAAAACTTAAAACATAAACTTAAGTACACAAAACATAGAAAGAAGTTTGGTGATCATTTTTCCAAACACAATTTGGTGGTCGTTTACTAATTCTGGCGGTTGTTTCGAATTTATTGGTAGTAAAATAGGTGCGTTTTTGGTGATCGTTTAAACATAAGCCATTATGTTTGAAGTAAGTAAATGTTACTCAGTGTCAAATTATCTAGAAGACGTAAATCCTTAGGGATAAACTGCTTGTTCTTCCATTGGCTATATTTAAAATAAACATAGGTGAAATCAATTTATTATAAGTTATAAGTATGTATTTCCTTTATAAATTACCTACCTCGCAAATTCTAGTGCTTTTGGAACGTACACCTAGTATTAAATGAATGACGTGCTCTAAGAGATATGTAAAAATTATCCAAAAGAATAAAGAATACTTTGACTGATTGGTTGATTTGGGCTGAAACTGGGCACAATTGTGCCTTTGCCACACCGTATGGTAAAAGACATGACTCGTGTTATGTTATTATATGTTTGGGAAACACGGACACACAGTTAAGTTGAGTGTAAGCTAAGTGACACAATAGCAAAGAATAGCAAAGAGAGACGACCCGAATGGCCGAGTCGGCATTGACGCTGCCTACGAAACCAAGGGTCCCGGGTTCGAGTCCCGGTGGGGGCAAATATTTGTTTGATGAGAACGGATGTTTGTATACCCTAGTCATGGTTGTTTATCTATCTAAGTATTAATATCAAGATACAGGGAATCCTAGTTTGGGGCTAGATCAATGTGTGTAAATAGTGTCCAAGGTATTATTATTATATACTTTCATTTCTAAAGAAAAAGGCTAGTAATCGCACAGTAAAAATACTGATTTTCACAGCAAGTATTTTTATTGTTCTTACATGTTTAACCTTATACGAAGGATAGATGGGGCTTCGTTTTGCCCACCCCCTTTACCCTTCACCGAAGGTACCGCAGTATTATGCCCTGATATTTGCTGTGAAAATCATTATATTTGCTGTGCAAATCAGTATTATTGATGTGCAGTTTAAAATTTCCCAAAGAAAAATATCGTCACGCCTATACCGTTCGTAATAGGGTGCTAGCCTATCGCTGCAGCGACGGAAATGTATTGAAGCGAATTGAATAGTTTTCCGTGAATAACTTTCAGCCAGTTGCAGAAACCATCTTTCAAAATGTTGAAGCCCCGCAAAACACTATGGCTTGCCAGTTCTCTTAGGTAACAAATATAATGACCACCAAAATATTTTATTCCTACCCAAAATGGATAAATGACCACCAAAAGTTGCAAAAAATATCAGGGCAAAATACTGCGGTAGTTTAGGTGAAGGGTAAAGGGGGTAAGCGAAGCGAAGCCCCCTTTATCCTTCGTGTTAGGTTGAACATGTAAGAACAACAAAAAATACTTAAAACATAAACTTAAGTACACAGAACATAAAAAGAAATTTGGTGATCATTTATCCAACCACAATTTGGTGGACATCCATCCATTTTGGCAGTCATTTCGAATTTATTGGTAGTAAATTTTCGAATTTTTTGGTAATTGTTTAAACACAAGCCGTTCTCTTATTGCTCATCATGGCTCTTATTTCTGACCACTCGTCTGTGGGTAGATCAAAAAACGGCCCGCGATTTTGAACCTTATTACCTATGAAAAATATTCAATCATCTGTTGTTGGCCCCACAGCTGAGTGGACCGCTCATGATAGTGCACACGCTTTTACGTTAAGCCTATTAGCGTTTGGCTGGGGCTTTAAAATGAAAAGATTATTTTGCAACTCAGTGTTTATCTATGAAACCGACTCGATCTGATATTGAAGGCATTATTGAAGGAATCGTTTAACTGTAACTTAAGATTCAGTTCGCGATGAAGCAAGACTAAACCGTTTTGCGAAAGGTCAGAAAATATCTGTCCCTTTAGAATGTTGCAAAACTACGAATATAAGCCTAAGAATTGTAAGAACAGAATTGGATTGAAGAAGCCTGATACAGTTCAGAATTGACGACAATATTACGTGACAAAAACAAATCAATGTTAGCCCCCCGCCACGCAAAATGGAGTATTGAATAACTGGCTCAAAGTGGGCACAATTGTGCCTCTGCCACCTCGTATAGGAAAAGGCGTGAACCTATGTTACGTTGTGTAAAAACAAATCAAAAACTATTTGGCCTGAAAACAGGCGTAACAAGATCTAACTTAATTTGATACGTATCGTACGTCTATAGATATACAGGCTATAACAGAAAGGTGAACCCAAATTTTAGGAAGTTGTTAGTGACATTATTCTAAGCAACTTTCGCTACGAAACAGATTTGATCGGAGTAACTTTATTTATCACTTCCCCATAAAATCAGCTGACAAATATATGAAGAATTGAAAAGTAAAGTTACTCTGATTGTATTGGTTCCTTAGTAAAAGTTGTTCACAATTATGCCCGTTATAACCACCTGAAATATGACTATACCTTTATGTTACATCTGTATATCTTGCACGCACTGTTAAGAAAACGCCTCCTTCTTACTTATAAAGCTAAATAATGGATTACATTACACCATTAACTGCGGTTCTGGGCTTACCCCATTCACTGGTATCCAGCAATCTCTGAGATGTCTCGTACCATCGGATCGAAGCTCGCCTGCCTCTCGGTCTACGCGCTTCTCCATGACCACCATTGCTCGGATGTTAACGGAATGTATTCGTTGACCGTCAACGATTAACTGCTGAATTATTAGGTTTCATTCGTCACCCTAATAACGTTCAATGTATGTAGTTGAGTACACAGATCAACGGTATGCATCGAACGTATAAATATAATCGTCTATTAAATAGGTCAACCAGTTGAAAAATCATCCGTTGAACAAATCAACTATAGTTAAGTGAAAAAATTTGCCGTTAAAAAATCAACCTAATAATCTAATATCGTTTAATTGATCGTTCGTTTAACCATCGTTAACTGATTAATAATTTATTAAGTTCGCTGATTCAACTCTCATCTTACATTCCGTCACCGCTTCGGTTCACCTACCGTTGTCTACCTAGCCAAGTGTCCATCACAATTTGAAACGTAATTAATGTGTTTAATTAAGGCAATTAGAACAAAAGCCTGCGCAGTGCCACCGGATATGGCTGTATGACAGGTGGTGTAAACCATACCTTACACCTTAAGTAGCTTCCGTTCTTATATGAAATTAGTGCAGCAGCTTTTCCTTTTGGTCCTGTGTAATATTGTGTGAGATGTTTGAACTAGGTTATAGTATTATTGAAAAGATATTGCGAGTATGATAGCGATTTATTATTTGAAGCGGTGGCGTCTGGCAACACCAGCATCATTATGATTATTATGATTATCGTCATCGTCATCAAGATCATCATAATTTAGCTCGTATCCAGCAAGAAGTGCACCTAGTACATCACAGGGACATAATAAATATTTAGAGGTACCAAGGTAGGTGATCTACATTCATTCAGATGTCTTTTAAGTTATCTCGTAAAGCTTTGATGCGAGTGGTTTCGCACAATGTATACCTCGCGCCATGAATTAAGAGCGCTGGGCGACGTTGGCGGGAATTACTGCGCATATGTAAAGGTATTGACGACCGGTTTAGCCTAGCGGGTAGTGGCCCTGCCTACAAAGCTGGCGGTCCTGGGTTCGAATCCCGGTAAGGGCAAATATTTGTGTGATGAGCATGAATATTTGTTTCATAGTCTTGGCTATTTCCTATACATTTACATAGGTATTTATCTCTATTAAATATATTGTCCCCTAATACCCATAACACAAGCTTTATTGAGCTTACTATGGGTCTCGTTGTATTTGTGTAACGTTGTCCTCTAATATTTATTCTTTATTTTATTGAAAAGTGACTTCGAGGCCACCCATAACGTGTGGCGCGACGTATACTGATAGACAAAAAGGTGATTGATGAACGAACGAATGAATTGCACTATTTTTCAACAAAAAACACTCATGAAGCTAGTGTATATTTCGACTAAGTCACTCTTAACCCCTACTTAACTATACTTAAGTCGAAATAAATTAGGACGTCAATTTAAAAAAAATGTTCTAAGTTTCGGGGTATACATACATGTAATACTATGTCTTGTTTATTATATATTCTAGGATAGATATTTCATGGTTTGATTGATGGCCGGCAAAAAATAGGCACAACTTTTAGCCATATGTTTGTCACCCTTTCGATCTTCAAATCTACTAAAGAAGTTATTCATTTCAAAAGTATGTGACGTCACTGTTTATTTTTATTTGATTACTAAACCAGTTTTCTGTTGAGTTGGCTCTCGGTACATAAAATTCCTCTGTCAGTAACTTCACATCAACCTAAAATAATACATTCATGAAAGAAATGATAACTCTAACATTCGCAATTGGATACTGTCGTTGTTCTAATCTCGGTTCAACATTCCGTACAAATTTTATATGGGAAAGTCAAAGTCTAATCGAGTTTAACTCGCATTCCATCGAGCATTTGCCATGATACAATTTCTGGTTACAGCATTCGAATAATTGGAATCTTGGATTGTTACTCACTTCACCGGATGTGAAACCGTACACCATCTGCAGATCCGGTCAAGACTAATTTTCCACTAGTTATACAGGATGTAACAGAAAGATTTAAAATATTTTATCTACACACTTATCATAAACCCTCTTTACTGCGTACAAAAACCGCACGTTACCATCAGCATAATGTTAAACTACTTGGTAAAAACTCATTTCTTATCTGAGAAATTACACATTATGACCATAATGTGTAATTTTTCTACATATTATGACATTAAAATTTCGAACGCCGACGCCCGCCTGCGTGCCGCCCCTACTTTGTTTGTGATGTTGGTAATAGTGAACAAGCTAAACAGTGCAAAGGAATTATCAATACCGCATGTTCGACCGGCATGGTGGTCCATGACGGTCGAACATGCGGTTCCTGAACACATTAAAGAGAGCTTATGATATGTGTGTAGATAAACTAGTGTATGTAACTGTACATAATTAGGCATTAAAACTCTCGAGTGATATAAACCCACTCTCGAGTATTAATGCCCTCAATTATGTAGCAGTCACATAACCTACTATAAAAAAGACGCTGATTAAATAAATATGGGGTGCTGTTTTCATGTGTTTTTCAGGAGATACTGGGCAAATCGTAATTAATTTCTGGTATATGTGATTTGACTATATAATCCAGAGATTCTTAATTGGAAAACATGTTTGGATAAAATTTTCTCGATAGAAAATAAATACAAAGTCAACCCTTTTTTTATGGTTTTATCCTATT
Organism: Argyresthia goedartella; assembly: GCA_949825045.1. Lineage (NCBI taxonomy): Eukaryota > Metazoa > Arthropoda > Insecta > Lepidoptera > Argyresthiidae > Argyresthia > Argyresthia goedartella. The sequence goes on from OX463810.1 coordinate 38,794,799, forward strand.
ACACCGCAGTAGTAAGTGAATATGACTGTGTGATAATTGCAATGTATGAACAATTGTTATTTCTAACGATTTTCAATTTGAAAGTTAATTCCCTGAAATAGTTTATTTTTTATGATTTTTTTACGTTATGGCGCTTACGTTATTTCAGATTAGTCGCGAGTGCATTTTTGGCATCCCGCTTTTTCTTATTCGCGAGTAATTATTGCATCTCACTTCCACTCGACAGCGCATTTTTATTCCATCATCGCCATCGTTCTGTAGAACTTTCAGTTTAGTTCAACCGGTTTGGTTTTGATCGAGCATCTAACCTAGTAAGAGGTTTTCAGAATTATTATTACGCTTACGCGTTCCAATAGGAAATTAAAGGCCGTTTTAAATTTAGGATAAAACTTAATTCTATTTTCGAATTGAATGCGCGACCCCTCGACATCCGCAGGCTTGAATGCTCATAGAAAATACTTAATGATTTTTTCTCAAAAATAGTATGAAATGTTCCCGTTACATTTGCGAAGATAGTATCCGAAAGTGACACATCATGGACAAGTTAGTAAGTATGAAATCCCATTACATATAATAATAATTTAAAAAAAAAAACAATAAAAGTGTCCAGTAAATAAGTATGAAATTCTATTACATATCATAATATTTAAATAGTTTTTTTTTTTTCAAAAATAAGCTAAGGAGGTTATTGACAGTTAAGGGCATTTAATAAAAAAAAGGTACCTACCAAAGAGATTGACGTGTCCGAATTGCACGATGTAAAATGGCGGCAAACTCAGTTCATTCGTATTTTTAATATTTTGATACTAATTATATACACATGTATAAGATGACAACCCCTATGACTACGCCTTTCTATCACACCTTGTATTATAAAACAACCGTAGTCACTAATTTATTGACACACCTTGATGGTCTGCAGTTACAGGTAAATGGGTATACTTATTGGTTAAGAGGGTAGTACAGAAGCTGTTTATGGGTGTTGTATAGTAATTAGACGCATCCGTGCGTGAGGATGAAACAGTGTTGCTGAGGAACGGATTTGGACATGAATATGGTCCTTGCACTGTACCTGCAAAGAAAAAAAAACCAAACAAAAAACAAATAATAACGTCACAATGTATCTTAACGACGTCGCAGGGGCATGTTGTTTTGTGAAGTGAAGTCCGACTCATGGACGATAGTTTACGTATCGCCTGTATAACTAAAAAATTGTTTTATATTTTCCTCGCATACTTTTGATTCTCAAATTGCCGTGTTCAATTTGTCCTGAAATACAACGTATGGGCACGCTCGGCTGGTTTACGAATCGAGTGCCAGGTATTGCAAGCGATGGGAGTAACGTCACAATTTAAAGATTTTTAGGGTTCCGTACCCAAAGGGTAAAACGGGACCCTATTACTAAGACTCCGCTGTCCGTCCGTCTGTCACCAGGCTGTACCTCATGAACCGTGATAGTTAAATGATATTCTTTTGATTAGTTTCGGGGGGAAACGAAAACGGGGGCAAACGCTAGTAACCCGTAAATTTACTTTACGTGATGATGGTAGCAAAGAGGTTGAAAGTGATCTTTCAATTAAGTAATATCTTGCTAATATTAAGTTATATTATACGCGTAAGTAATTTTTATATTAAATATAGGTACATACTTAACTAACATCTCAGATTCTATTCACCGCGGCAGGTGTACTCAACTTTTCCCACGAAAGGAAAATGACAGTGCCAGATGGTTACCAGCTCTAGGAGCCAGTCCAGGCAGGAATAAGCCTAATTAAGGGGGATGGAGTAAGAAACTAGTATGCAGGTATATATGTAAGAAGTGATTTGGATTGGATGTGGTATTCCATTACCTTTCCCCAACTATGTACGACATCTTCCATTTACATCTCGATTGAGCCAATCGCATATAAACTGGTCATTTGGCTTACTGAAGTTTTCAAGTTGAACTTTACTAGCGCTAAACGGTATTCCAGATCCGTTGCCTCTTCCGCCAGCTTTGCCGTAACAAAGCCTGCCTTCTCCGCCGCTGCTGCCGCTGAGGTCTTCACCTATAACTCTGGCAAGGGACCTGTTGGTCCGCGGGAGGTATTTATTTCCATCCAGCCATACAGGTATCCTAAGGAAACCCTGTCGAGCAAGTCTACCACCTGGGGACGCGTTCCCTGGTGTGGGGGGTGATCGAGGCTCCCCCGAGATAAATTCCTAAATCGGTGATTAATGCAGATGAAACCTACCTTATGCCTGGATTTGTCACCGATTTAGGAATTTGGATTTGGACCGTACAGCAGACTATCGTACCACATGTGTCTATATGGGGTGGTAAAACTTTACACGTCAAAGTGTAAATTTTTATATTTAAGAAATGTATATAAATTAAAGCAAATGATTCCCCACCGCTGGGCACAGGGCTTTACCTGAATTCGAGTAAAATTGAGCAATAATCCACCACGCTGACTCAAGGTTGATGGATAGTAATCTGTTACCTACCTATAGTATTCGAAAATGGATTGATATAAAATAAAGGACTTGAACTCAAACTCGGATGGACTATGGAGATGCGGATCCATAAGGCAAGTAGGTGCGAGCGAGACGGACTGATTTACCTACACACTTCTACTTTATTTTCCTTGACTTTGCCGTCGTCGTCGCCAGCATTTAGCTGTAAAGCAAAGATTGTCCTCCTAATTTATAAACTTATCAAACCTATGATAGCTAAAATTTGCTTTGTCTTTTTCTCACAAAAACGAATTATAACAGCATTATAGTTAAAATAGGTTTATTAGACGTTTATGAATAAGGCGGTGTGTCTTTTCACAATACCAGCATTTGTTGTGTTGTGGTTGAGAGGGGACAGGGCTATGCCCTATAGGGCTCTGACCACTATGAAACATGACTTAGCACGACCAAAAATCGAGTATAATAATTTACGAAGCTGAAAACTTATAAAAACGGGAAATATTAAACTGCACATCAAAAATAATGATTTGCGCATCAACTATCCCTTATATTTGCTGCGGTAGCTTAGGTGAAGGGTATAGGGGGTGAGCGAAGCGAAACCCCCTTTATCCTTCGGTTAGGTTGAACATGCAAGAACAACAAAAAATACTTAAAAAATTAACTTGAGTACACACACAATATTTAAAACATAATAGTAGTTTATGTGAATGCTACATAATGGAGGGCTAATTATGTACAGTTACATACACTAGTTTATCTACACACATATCATAAGCTCTCTTTGATGTGTTCAGGAACCGCATGTTCGACCGGCATTGTGGCTCTGTAGTTGTTTAGCTTGTTCTGGAGTACCAACTTCACGCAGGCGGGCGTCGGCGTTCGAAATTTGAATGCCATAATATGTAGAAAAATTACACATTATGGTCATAATGTGTAATTTTTCAGATAAGAAATGAGTTTTTACCAAGTAGTTTAACATTATGCTGTTCGTAACGTGCGGTTTTTGTACGCATTAAAGAGGGTTTATGATACGTGTGTAGATAAAAAGTGTTTTTGATGATCCTTTTTTGCTGTGCAAATCAATATTTTTGATGTGCGATTATATACAAGCCTAAAGACCGACTTGTAGTTCAAGCCCCATTTTCCGGTCGGGATGCGAATTAAGTCTATGTACATGATACTTCCTCATCAGAACTTTCCCTTCACGGAGCCACAAACCAAAACGTCATCTGTGTTTTTAGGGTTCCGTACCCGAAGGGTTCCAAACGGGACCCTATTACTAAGACTCCGCTGTCCGTCCGTCCGTCTGTCACCAGGCTGTATCTCACGAACCGTGATAGCTAGACAGTTGAAATTTTCACAGATGATGGATTTATGTTGCCGCTATAACAACAAATACTAAAAAACAGGATAAAAGAAATATTTAAGGGGGCTCCCATACAACAATTCTTTCAATACCACATACAAACTTATGGATGCACCTGGTTACGTACATGGAGTGTGAAAGTAACCGCACCAATAACTTCGTAAACAATATTTTGCTGTGTAAAATCCAAACTATTCACTCCACACCATCGCTTCCATTGAACGGTGGTACGTAACCCTTCGTGCGCGATTTAGACTCGCACTTGACCGGTTTTTATTATTCATTAGAAGAAGAAGCCACTTACCTACTCCATCCCAGTTTTCTCTCTCTTCTCAACACCTGGGTATAACGGTCGCTCAGGACGTTGCCCCGCTGGTCACATCGCTTTAGTTAAAAGCAACAAGTGTTTATCTTGTTTAAAAGGCAATCCTTATTTAATTGCGGGTTGATGCAAAAATTAATGAAAGCCTCACTATGTGGCAGGATATAGGCGATTTATCCTGTCGAATGGTAGTTTTTTTGTCGTGACAGAGAAACGTTGGTGACAATTTGTTTGCGTGATTGGAATCCATTAGTAATTTATTTACTGCAGCCCGCTTAGACAAGTGGCAAACGAAATTGATTACGTGACTTTTTTTCACGGCAAATACCGGCTATTCATTGGTGTAATGGTAATCGGTCTATTGTTTGACAATGCTACCTTTATAGAGAATCTGAAGCTTTACGAAGAGTTCACAGGACCATCTTAAATATAATGTAACTCTAGTAGCAAACGACCCGAATGGCCGAGACAGCAGTGACCCTGCCTACGAAGCCAAGGGTCCCGGGTTCGAGTCCCGGTGGGGGCAAAAATTTGTTTGATGAGAACGGATGTTTGTGCCCTAGTCATGGTTGTTTATATATCTAAGTATAATATTTATCTATATAAGTATGTATATCGTTGTCTAACAAGATACAGGGAATCCTAGTTTGGGGCTAGATCAATGTGTGTAAATAGTGTCCCAGGTATTATTTTTATTATTATAAATAGTGCAACAGTCTTTCAAGCATGTAATACATCATCAGGAAACCTTCACAATCTTCTTAGCTGCTGCGATGGGATAGCCCCTTGCAAACTGGAGTATTCAATAACTGGATAAAAATGGGCTCAACTGTGCCTCTGCCACCCCGTATGGGGAACAGCGTGACGTTTATATATTATGTATTCGCACATCGGAAACGATCGTGCGGGTAGCAACATCTGGCACAGACGGATACTGGATGGGTGTCCGTTTCTATGTGGGATTTGTCTCGGGCGCTTCCATGTTTCGGATGACACGTTAAGCTGTAGGTCCCGTCTGCTATCGCTACTCGGTGGTGGTGGATTCCCTACCCATGTGGGGCAAAAGGGCAGCTTGATAACTTCTGACAGTTGGGTTGGGAAATAGCCCGAACTCCGCATCAACTCGCACTGAGCCAGCGTGGTAGAGTATGGCTCATTCTTACTAGTATTGGTGTAAAGGCCCGTGCTTCTCGGTGGCGACACTATTGGGCTACGTTTATTATTATTATATGTTTATATATATAAATTATGCTTAGAACGAAACAACACATTCAGCCTACGGCACCAATCAGCCAATCAGTAGCGGTGCAAGATCAAGGTTCTTCCCACGGTGGAGAGCGCATGCGCACCTGTGTCCTGTCCTGCAGCTAGATCGCGTATTGGACAAACTGCGCACACGCTGGACTTCGGTGCGATGTGATAGAGTAAATTGATTATCAGTAGGAGGTCTTGTCTGATTGTAAAAGTATCAAAGTATCGAAGCTTAACTTATAATTGCTGGCCGAAACTGAGCTCGGAACTGTCCTACTTGACATGGGTCGTACCTCACGACTATGGTCGTACGACAGGTGTAGAGAGAACGGGTGATCCGGAAGTGACGTCACGAGTGAATTTTATAAATTATTTTATCTACACACGTATCATAAAACCCTCTTTACTGCGTCCAAAAACCGCACATTACGACCAGCATAATGTTACCTATACTACTTAGTAAAAACTCATTTCTTCTCTGAATAATGATATATTATGACCATAATGTATCAATTTTGCGTGCCGCCCCTAGTTTTTCTGTGAAGTTGGTACTATTGAACAAACTAAACAAGTGCAGAGCAATTATCAATGCCACCATGCCGGTCGAACATGCGGTTCCTGAACACATCAAAGAGAGCTAATGATATGTGTATAGATAAACTAGTATACATATATGTAACTGTATATAATTAGGCATTAAATTAGGTTTTAATGCCCCCCATTATGTATCAGTCAAATTTTATCGATTCGTTATCATAGTCCGAATGACACAGGCTGTGTGATAGATGTCATTTAGGTCAGTGGCTTTTATAGTAGGCATCTCAATTTTACAGTATAAACCCATACCGTGATACCACAAAACATATTAAACAGCGTTTAACCTCAAAACAAACTTCAAATCCGAAATATTTTTGTTTTTAAACAAGTGTTGAACAGTAGTTTATTTTTTTGTGGTAAGGCCCATAGTAGTTACAGGTGATCTAGTACATAGGTATTTCTAAAAACCGTGTTTCAACTGATTTCAGATTACATTAAGAGAAAAATATGTCTAGAACGACTGACTCTATAAGACATCGCTAGCCATCAACCGTGTTACCACAAAAAATATTAAACAGCGTTTAACCTCAAAACAAACGTCAAATCCGATACATTTTTGTTTTTAAACAAGTGTTGAACAGTAATTTATTTTTTGGTGGTGAGGCCCCAAATGTTTTTCCTTTAAAAATTTTACTATAATAATAATAATAATACCTTGGACAATACCTTGGACACTATTTACACACATTGATCTAGCCCCAAACTAGGATTCCCTGTATCTTGGGTACTAGACAACGATACACATACTTATATAGATAAATATTATACTTAGATAGATAAACAACCATGACTAGGGTACAAACATCCGTTCTCATCAAACAAATATTTGCCCCCACCGGGACTCGAACCCGGGACCCTTGGCTTCGTAGGTAGGGTCACTGCCGACTCGGCTATTCGGGTCGTCAAAATACCTTAATATTTACACACATTGATCTAGCCCCAAACTAGGATTCCCTGTGTCTTGGGTAGTAGACAACGATACACATACGTACATAGATAAATATTATACTTAGATAGATAAACAACCATGACTAGGGTACAAACATCCGTTCTCATCAAACAAATGTTTGCCCCACCGGGACTCGAACCTGGGACCCTCGGATTCGTAGGCAGGGTCACTGCCGACTCGGCCATTCGGGTCTTCGAAATTACTACTAATAATTCTAAATAAATACAATAAAAATACTAAAATGAAGCTATCCAATAACTGCACCGTAACCGATGCAGCGGAGTACAGCCCTACTCGATCAACAACTATTGCTGCAAAAATTGCAAGAAAACCACGAGCTGAGACTAGTTCTGGTATCCTGTATAACGGTACCCTTTCCTTGGGCGGGAAAAAACCGGACTTGTACCATCTCTTCAGCGGATGCGCTGGCAGTTATAATTGCTAATTGACAGATTTTTATTTTGCTTTTAAAACGGCAGTCTTTTTAGGGTTCCTTACGAAGGGAGCTAAACGGGACCATATTACTAAGCCTCCGCTATCGTCTGTCCGTCCATCGGTCTCTCAACGGATTGTGTCTCAGGAACCACAATAGATATAGTTTAAATGTTCAAAGACTGCGTATTTCCGTTACAGCTACAGAAACTAATAATAAACTTATTTCCGAATTTTGTAAATTAAAAGGGGTCCCCCATACAAGAGACGTGGTTTAACCTGTAGACTCGCGTAAATCCTAAAACGGAACTTTTATGACAGACGTCACCTAGAGTATTGTAGATTCTTTTGTGGGAAGTTATAGGCAAAAAACATTAAATTTGTCTTAATTGTTGTGTCATTATTTTTTCTTTTCCGGCCAGCAGAGAAGCGAAAGGGTTTGTTAACCCTTTCCCTGCCGCTGCGAATTACCTAATTATTATGACCATTTAAGCAAATTTAGCGGCACACATCATCATCGTCGGTGGCGCAATTGATCTGACGTCTGATCCGCAAGCGTTTTTTGTTTCTTGTTGGTTGGCACGGAACCCTTCGTGTGCGAGTCCGACCTGCACCTGACCGTTTTTTAGATTTCAGTATCCTGTCAATGCGCATTTGCCTGACCACGGGATGTTTGAAAGGCATGTTTAGTTTACCTTTTTGATAAGTTTTAAGTAAGTAGAACAAGATGAGTAAATTGGTAAGAACTTGCAGTAAAATGGAACAGGTGTTACTGTTATTTGTCATTAAAAAGTAAAATAAGTACATCCTTTCGCACGCTTTAGTAATAGTACATCATTAACGAACTTAATAAGAGTTGATTCATAGGTTTTTAGAAGCTATCAATTTTCGACTGTGAGGTCACTGAAGTAACATTACATTATCTCGTTTCGATTAAACTTGATAATGATTTTATTAGGTATACGCGAGTAAACAAAATTGTTATACGGAGTCTTCGAGAAAGGAAAGTTAATTACAATCATCAAGTACATAGCAAATTAACGGACAAGATATTAGACTTTATTTGCCGAAACATGCAAGTCAAACATGCCGTATGTTTGACTTGCATGTTTAGTTTACCTTTTTGCTTTTTGATTCTGCAGTAAAATGGAACAGGCGTGAAACTGTTGTTTGTTTTATAAGGTAAGAAAGTTACGTTGTTGTAGAGTTTTTAGATAAATTAGGTTTGGAACTCCGCCTGGCCCGCTATCTACCGCAATTGACAGCACTCTGGCTAGGCAAGGTTTTACCGACGCGACAGCATGACGTACGCTACGTCGGTATAAACTAACACGGCATGAAGCGCCATCTTTTGACATATTACAGAACTTTAATAAACAAGCCAACAATGATTTTTTTGCACCTCTGCTCGAAAATGACACTTTATTTATCAAGCAAACCTTACCTAAAGCAAGTCGTTACAGCTCTGAGCTTTAGCGGTATCAACCTAGATCACTCCAGGGTTTAAAGTGATTTCACTTCTCATAGTTCTTATTGCTATGGCCTTAAAATCTAATTTTGTGAAACATCGCAAATGAGTGCGGCGCGGCGTCCCGGCGGCGCACCTATTAGAAAATTGAGCTGGCCGCGGCGCGGCGAGCTGAATGGAACACATTTTAAATAAAACAACATCGGCGGTTGTTACAAGACGCTGTAACTGGACTAATGTATCAAACACACATTTTCACATTAATTTACTTTAATTGAATTCTGTATTTAGTATCCTTGCTTTTTATATTTTCTCGCAGGGGGTGGGAAAAGTATAGTTTACTCCACGGGGATAAAGCTATTTTGTCTTGGGCACGCTTAATCCCTCACTGCACTCAGGACTCAGTCTAAATGCAATACGTTAAAAAACTGCCGTTTTATCACTCTTTGACTGACCAACTGACATAAAGATTGAAAACAAAACCCACTTCCAGACTCAGATAAACGAAACTCGGCCATCCAGGCCAGGGTGAAAAAATTTGCGAACATGACAGTGAATTATTATCATCTAAAATATTTTTCCAAACTTGTTTTTACGAGTAGATAAAACAAATAGTAACAACCAGTATCTCTGTTGATCCACTTATATTGTTTTGTCTTTATTGCTCATCATTATATCTTTCTACCCGACAGACAGATTTTACTTCACTGGAGTGGGATAAAAATTCGTCCAAGTGGGATTCGGATTCGCATGCGGACGTTTTCGTACCAATGCATCATGTTAAAATTATATTTAATATTAATTATTAATAACTTATTTTAGTATAAATTAATAGTATAATTATTCTTTCCCCCCTTTAGCCCCCTTGCTGTGTAACTTGATTAATTCCTATCGGCTTGTGACCTCAGTGGGTATTTCTAGGATATTTTTTTTTTGTAATGTTATGGCAGTTAATAGCAATAGATAACATATGTAATTTACATTGTGGTCTAGTGTTGCATCTATGAAGTTTTCTGTCCTGTCTATGTTTTCTGGAAGAAATCTCTCTTTCGAGATAAGCTTAGCGAATAGTCTGCGAAAAATTAAATATTTTTATTTTAATTATTTATTTATCTAAAATAATTATTTCTTAACTAAACATCGAACCGGAATGCCACAGTAAGGTTGTCAGTATCAGAATTTGTCTTTTATGGATGGCCTTAACTTAACTTAAAATAACTTATACAAGTATTTTTATGACAATTAGCGCTATTGAACTGCCATGAAATATCTTTAAATGTTGTTTATCTTTTCGGTAACATATTGCTTATTGAAAACTTCTGGAGAACTTATCGGTACTACTCGACACAGCCCCTAAATATCTTAATTTTTATATTCGGAGTCACCTAGAAAGGACAAGAAAGAAAAAATAATTACAATCATCAAACTGCAAGTTAATGGACAAATTAAGATATTAACTTTAATAGCGTAATATGCTATCCGCCACCGTTTCTACTCATCAATGATATCCTTTTGTTTTAACCTCAAAACCTATGCAACGTCAATTAATTACCAGCTAAATGGTCTTTATCAGGAAAGGATTAGGCGCGAAGAGCAATTTTTTTTTAAATTATACTTAGCACTTGAGGAATAATAGGAAGTGACAAATTATGTAAGATTCGCTATGAGGATATGTTGCAGTAATTTTTCTCATTAATCATACACGTAAAGTAATTAATGCCGTTCCTCTAAATACAATCCTGAAGTCTTGTCACGTGGAATGTGGAAAGGCCAGCAAGCGTTATAAACGTATAAGATATTTAGGTATAAGATGTATTTAGGGGCAATATAATACCCAAAAATCGGGTTACCCACGAGGGGTTCTTTATCATCGTATAAGAAAAAAACGCAAAAAATACTGTCCCTTGTATGGGGGCCCTCATTTTTTTTAAACTGCATTTCGTTCATTATTTGTTGCTATAGCGGTAACAGAGTTACATATTCTGTAAAAAATTGCAACTCGCTACTGTCTCGACTATCTCTCTCTCTACTCGGACACCATAAGACACCGTAACGTCTATGACTGAACCATACAGACATTATTTTTATAAAGCTAGTTTATAATGACAGTACCTAAAGTCAGAGTTAAAGAAATACATCCGTCCATCATAAACAAACTTTAGCATGTAGTAATAATATATTATAATTTTACTAAGAGTTGTATGGGAAGTAGGATTATAACCTGTAGTTGATAAATTAAGCTCTAAAATAGCAAGAATTTAGATTTCATTTCAATCTCCCAATAGAAAAAATCAAAATTTCATATCTTCACTGTTAGTAGATCAAAGTATTTTGTATTCAATATTAACTATATTAACATATATATTAAATTATATATGTTCACTAACTTTGACGTTACGAAGACCTCAGGATTTTATTCAGAGGAGCCGCATGAATTACTTCAGGTGTGTGATTACTGATTAAGGGCTGAACAAAGGCCAATGGCATTGAGAATTAGACAAAGAAAACAAATACCCGTCGCATCGCGTCGAAGCAGACTGACGCATGCTCCCGCGCAGAGCCCCGCGGGGCAGCCCGAGCTCCGAGACCAAGAAAATTATAGAAAATATTACTAAACTCCTGTAATAATAAAATTAAAAATAAAATAAGCTAACCAAAAAATTTCCCTTTTTTTTCCTATTTTTGCGTGTAAGTTTCATATAGGAAACTGATTTCGTCTCCGAGCGCTTGTTCATTTAGTTGAATAATAATGCATAGCGAAAAATATTTTTAAGTATTAAATATAACAGATATCCGGTAATTTTAAAAGTCCATTCTTATCTCTAATAGACCGTTTATAACATATATTTATCCTACATTTTTATGGTGTCTAATTTAGCCTAGAATTGAAGCTAAAGATGCATTTCTGGCCATATTTAATCCCTTAATGAGAAAAATTAGTGCAACATATCCTTATGACTATGCCTAAAAATCGGTCATGTATGACAGTAACGTAACGCACGTTGTATGTAACTTATCGTAACATATTTGCGCAAAGAAAGGCATTTCAGAGCCTAGTTGAGTCTTTGTACACCATCAGATGGGGTTGCTCTGTATAGGTGTGATGTATGACAAAAAAGGGTGGCACCTAACCTAAAATAAAAAAATATATTTTTGATCAGTAGTTTTATTCAACTCAGTCATGTACATTGCGATTACTGTAACTTTACTGATCGACACTTCTTGGTTTTAATCGATAAAAGTGATCAAGACGTCCTGGAAGTTGAAATATGGCACAGATGTGAATCATGAAGAAAAATTTGAAAACAGTATATTGATTTACGATTAATAAAAAGGTTAAAAAGTTCAAATAATCGTACTGTACCATTCAAAGAAATGTAATAATCACCAACAAAATGAAATAACATTAATGCTTTAAAATAAATGAAAAGTAAAAAAAGAACATCAAAAAATATTTTATTTAAATTCTCCAAAAAGAAGAAAATAAACTTTAAATTTAATCAAACCCATCAATTTATTACATCACACAATTTATTATGATATATAACTTGCTGCGAGATTTACTTGTGTAGATGTAGTTACATTCCTATTTTACAAAATGTGATATTGAATTAACAGAAGATATAACTTGTCATATTGGATTGTCAGAAGATTCTCGTGATGTTGAACAGACAGAAGATGATGTTTGATTAAACTTGCACTGATTTAATCAAACATCATTAATTTAATCAATCATCAATCATCATTAATTAATTCAATTAGAACACCAGCTCTGTGGTTTGCAAACATAGCAATCAGAGCCTCTTTTAATGTCATGCCATGTTTTACAAAATGTGTAAGGTAAGTAAATACATACATCTACACAAGTAAATCTCGCAGAGAGCTTTTATATAATAATAAATTGCGTGATGTAATTGACGTCCACGATTAATGTGACGATCCGAATGGCCGAGTCGGCAGTGACCCTGGCTACGAAGCCAAGGGTCCCGGGTTCGAGTCCCGGTGGGGTCAAATATTTGTTCGATGAGAACGGATGTTTGTACCCTAGTCATGGTTGTTTATCTATCTAAGTATAATATTTATCTATATAAGTATGTGTATCGTTGTCTAGTACCCAAGATACAGGGAATCCTAGTTTGGGGCTAGATCAATGTGTGTAAATAGTGTCCAAGGTATTATTATTATTAATACCTCCTACAAATAGGTTCCTCCTGCCTAACGTAGTAGTAGTTATACTTAAGGTCTACACTTCCGGTCTTACTAATAAAAAAAGTTATACTCGGTTTAACTTATTCAGTGTTTCCTTTTCATACGTCGAGTAAATGTCAAATGTGAAAGCAAGACAAAACACTGTATAAGTTAAACCGTGAATAACTTCTTTTATAAAGGTTTAAAGTTAACACTAAGATTTAAATTGTTGTATAATAAGCTGTTGCTTTCCTAAAAATAAATAAATAAAATTCTCTTATTTTTAGAGCATTTAAAAAAAACTTATTTTTTTTACTTTTAATTTATTTTCTATTTTTTAGTTTTCGCTGTGTTATTATATATTCATGTTTCTTAGCCTGTTCATTTAATTAAAAGCGTCGTTGTTGACTGGTACGTCCTTTTCTCATTGGTTTATTACAGTCTAGTTATTCTGCCTTTGACCAGCAGCGAAGAGCATTGAGCTTAAAAAGACAATAATCTAGCACCATAATTAATACACAGTGTAAAATTCAATTTTCTTCCTATTAAGGTAGGTACATAAGATACAGCCCCTGGAATTAGTAATAGGGTCCGTTCGCCTCACTTTGCATACAGAACCCTATATATTCCAAAATCGCAACCAAAAATAGGACAAAAAGTTCCGACATGGCTCTGTGGGAACGGGGGTTGGATATGAGGCTATATCTAGGACCAGAGTTCTTATCACGACAAATCAAACGAGCTCAAAGTCGAAAGGGTCTCGTCGTTTTGTTACAGAGTACCTATGGCTACCTTCCGGCTCCATCATCAGAACAGCTGATTTTCATGAAATGGAGCTCCATGTAATGAAAATATTATATAGGACCAAAGGGCATATCAAGACGAATCAAAATAACTCGATAGGGTTGCGTCGGTTTGTTAGAGAGATCCCATGTCCACCTTCCGGCTCCATCATCAGATCAGCTCCATGTTATCAAAATATTGTATTGTCATTCGATTTACATATGCATGCAAAATTTCAGCTCAATCGGAAATCGGGAAGTGGGTCAACTTTGACCCGAACATTTAATATGCTGCATACATACATTGCAAGTTAAATAAAAGCTTTTAAAAGGAAAATGGGGACAACAAAAAAAAAGTAGGTACCTACAACATTTCGCGGTTCTGCCCAGGTACTTTGTATTCAAAATATTGCATTCGTATTACGTATACGTGTTACATACAGTTCTTTCTCACGGAATGACACGCAACATACAACAATATATTAATCCACTTAGACGCACAATAAACAGATCACGACAAAAAACGCACACGGAAGCAAGTCCTTAGAGAAATACATTGATCCCCGTCAACAACATTTAAGGCCCGAAATTAATAGCATTTAATAATGAACACATTCATTTGCATACAAACTTCGACACCTTTACATTCATAATTCTGTTCCTTATTAGATTATGGTACATCCAATTCGTACGTTCCTATGTACGGTACGGTACCTGCCTATATAACAAGTGTAACATAAAAGTGTAGTTACATTTTAGGTGGTTGTTAGGGGCATCATTCTGAACAACTTTCCTAAGAAACCGATTTGATCAGAGCTACTTTATTTTTACTTTTCTATAAATGTCTACGTCAGCTGATGTGTGATTTGTATAGGGAAAGTTGCTTAAAATTATGTCCCTAACAACCCCTACACCTATCTGTTACACCTGTATAAGTGCATATGTAAGTTTGTAATTTTATTTCTAACTCACTCCGCAAGGCCATCGTTTTAACACTCAAGTAACCAAATTATTTATACTTGCATCTATGAAAAGACGTTCATAATATTGTAAATTTTGTTTCTGAATCGCGAGAATATTCGATGATTTGCAATGAGATAGTTTACTACAAACTTGAAAGTTAACTCTACGCGTAAAATCCTCCTTCTGGAAACTTACCTCAGCGATGTCTCACAGCCCATTCAAAACGTCACCGTCACGTCATCAGACTAACACAGATTACACGGTAATTGTATCACAGTTCCAGGAAAAAAAAGTAACATGTAAATTACACCACTCAAGAACGCAACACAAGATAGTTGGTACCTACCGAGCATAATCGCAATGAAAATCATCCTCATCCGTAGTTTAGGTCCGCCATGCAAATCCGAGCCGGGCTCGTATCACTCCATTTTTAATAGCAATCTTCCAGCAGGGTTTATTCTTTATTAATATTATTATTATTTCTTAATTAATTGCGGTCTAACATCTAGGTTAATTTCGCCAGTGTTTTTCTATATTTCAGTGTATTTGGACAGGTTCTCTAAAGAACCTGGAAATTTTAGTGTTGATTAGTTGCTCCTCAGCACTATCCGGTGGGACGTGAAGGGCTGTAGGTTCCTAGTATCTTTGTCGAACGTGAGCAACTGCCTCATTCCAGCAGGGTTGTTCACCAGGTTTGTTTTGGACGAACCCACCTTCATTTTCTCCTGCAGATCCAATCTGCATGGCCGCTGAAGTATGTGTACGATCCACAACCGTCCTCGACTCGAGACTTCCTGATCGCTCGTCGGTTTTCCGCGTGCCATGGGCCACAGATCGGCATTGGAGTCTTGGGCTACAAATTTTTACGAAAACAATTAAAAATAAAGCGCCGCAGCCAGGCTTTTCGTATCCTTCTTAATTTCAAATCCCTCGAAGAGTACGTACAGCGAACTGATTTCGCGATTCAGTTGGCACTTGAAGGGGCGTTCACAGAATCGTAATTATTACAATGTTGACCTTCGCACTCGATTTCTATGATAGTAAAAACATGGCATGAACAAAGAGTTGATTTAATTATATGCAAATGCGACCGCCACAATAAAATTGCTCTGTTTCCGGGCTGTGCTGAAAGTCTATCGAGAAATGTGCCCTTTTATAGTAAGGAGAATTAATGACTATCTACTTCTAATGGTATTTAACTAAGGAAGGAAGGCATTTACACAAGCCGGTTTGGTAAAATATATCAATTTCCGTGCACGTGCACACGTTTTGAACTGATCTTTGTCTGCACATTTTGTGTTCTGAATAATGACTCTTACCGTAGGATAAGATTTCCTTTGTATCGATTTGTGTAAATACATAATTCGATTTGGTAAATAACATAAGCATTTCAAAAATAGTTAGGACGATCTTGATGTTATATATTCCATTCAAAAAATTATTAAATGACAAGAAACAGGATAGCTACTAACCTACTCAACATAATTTAATAATGGCAACTAAGTAGTTGCATGCAAATTATTGAGTAATTGGTTATAGAACAAAGAAACTTTCCTATGCCGACCCGTGAATGGATAATCATTGTGTTACTTCATCTAATTTGCGAGTTTTTACAATATTATAATTAGCTTATAATGGCCCGGCGATTTGCGCTGCAGAATGCAGAAATCGATGTCAATTGAATAGTTCCGCAAATAAAACTGTCTTTCTCATGTGCAAATAAGGTGGGAAGAGAGAATTGTGAGAAAACTTACTAAACATTAGAATAGAAGTGACCATTAACATTTCTATTACCATTGTTTGCGTAGAAATTATTTCCTGAAAACAGTTGAAATATGTCTAGTATGTGACACTGTGGGATTATACAATTAGCACCATTGTGAAGGGCCGATAGTTTACGATCGAACAGGTTTTTCTATCTTTATTGTATAGAGACACGGTAAGTTCAGAAAAATAAACAGAAATATCACAATATCGATGTTATGTGTAAATTTATTTGAAACAAACCATAATAATAATAATAATAATTCTTTATTGCACAGAAAACACAATGGAAAAAATACAACGAACAATATGCAAAGGTGAGCTTATTTCTAAAAAGAAATTTCTTACAGCTAACCTGTGAGGAAAGGAAAAAATATTTATAGAGAGGTAGTCGTAGTGTACAATTAAGATTTAAAAGAAAGAAATAAAGTCAATATACTATCAGATAAATCACAATACATCCTACACATACTATAAAATAAATTAAAGATAAAGATAAAGATAAAGATATTTTATTTTAATAATTAATAGAATACAATAAATACATAGATACAAATACATACTATAAGATACCCACCATGCGGAAGAGAGGAGATGCTGTTTCAACTTTTTATTAAAAGAGAACAAGGATGTGCAATCCCTAATAGCGCAACGAAGTGCATTCCACAAACATATTGCCCTTAACCTAAACGAGTGCTCGTAAGCAACAGTGTTGTTCTGAGGAATTGACAAAAGTGACACCGTGTGAGATCTCCGAAGTCTATCCCCAGAGAAAATAAACTCAAAATGTTCACGAAGATATGCGGGATAGCGCGGATTTCTCAAAATATTGAAGAGGAAGGAGAGAATGTGCATATCACGACGAAGTCGGATCGGGAGCCAGCCTAATTCCCTGCGATATTGGGATACGTGATCGTACTTGCGGAGACCGAAGATAAACCGAATCCCGAGATTTTGAAGTCGCTCGAGTTTGTTCAGTAGATCTTCGTTCGCGCTGGCCCAGCAAACATCGGCGTAGTCAATTAAAGGCAGAAGAAGGGTCTGAACTAGCATGATTTTAGTCTGCCTAGGCAAGAAGTACTGCAAACGCCGAAGGGAATGAAAGGATGCAAAAACTCGTCTGCTGACCTCACAAACGTGGGGCGACCAGGATAAAAGAGTATCAAAAACAACCCCAAGATTTTTGGCTTTCTCGCTGTACTTGACAATGGTACCGTCATAAAGCACGGGAGCAACTTACCTATGCTGCAACAAATTAAGTAAGTGCCGTGTACCCAGTATCATCGCCTGAGACTTATCCGGGTTGACTAATAGCCCATACGAAAGAGCCCATTTCCTGATGTTGTCGAGGTCAGCATTCAAAGCCTCTACAGTCGAAGTCAGATCACACAGGGGAAAATGCCGATAAATTTGAAGGTCATCTGCATAGAGATGATATGAGGAAGACAATACATCCGAGATGGAATGGATGAAAACTGAGAAAAGAAGAGGAGAAAGGATGCCACCCTGCGGAACACCAGTAGAGGGCTTGCACCATTCCGTAGTGACTTCTTCAGACTTGATGCGCTGCTGGCGGTCTCTCAGGTAGGAGTCAAACCAGCGAGCCGAGTGTGAAGAGACATTGAGTGTTTTTATGATTTCAACAAGTATATCGAAGTCGACGCAGTTGAAGGCGCTGCTAAAGTCAAGGAGAGTCAGGACTGTGAGCTGCTTCTTATCCATTGCCAGTTGGATATCGTCAGTTACCTTGAGCAGTGCGGTGGTGGTGCTATGCCCTGGCCTAAAACCAGACTGAAATGGGTTCAGTAAATCCATGGAGGATAGGTACGAGGACAGCTGGGAGTGGACAATTGATTCAAGGACTTTGGAAAGGATTGGTAGGATGGAAATGGGACGGAACTCTTTGAAGGAGGACGAGTTAGAAGTTTTAGGCAGGGGTATCACTAATGCTCTTTTCCACTGGCTTGGGAAGCAGTACTCGCTCAGCGACGCGTTAATTATATGCGTTATGGGTGGTAAAACATTATCGAGTACACTGAATAGCATCTGAGAGCAGATATTGTCATCACCTACAGCCTTGGACGAGATTTCTAGAATAGCTTTCTTTACTGCGCCAACTCCGACAGACCTGAGGTTGAAAGGTAAGCAACTGGATGTCGTTCTGGTACGCAAGTTACGAAGGGTAGCATCATTGACACAGGGTCCATCACGACAGGGGAGACAGCAAAGAATTTGTTGAGACCATTGAGGTCGACACTACCGGCAACTGCGTCCTGGGACTTACCAACACCAAGGGTCTTCAGGAACTTCCAAACCTGTGCAGGAGAGTAGCTCTCGATACTCTCGTAGATGTGGCGGCGTTTGGCATCTCGACAAAGACGGGTGCACCAATTACGGAGACGTTTGTATATAAGGAGATTATCGTCCGTCGGATCCTTCTTATATCTACATTTGGCACGGTTTCTCTGGGCCATCAGACCCTTGATGGTGTCGGTAAGCCAAGGCGCAGGGAGATGTTTGACCCTAACCTTTTTGACAGGAGCATGTTTGTCGAACAAACTTAAGACAATCGAGTTGAAATGCAGGACTTTGTCATCAACGGTCTCACTACAGACGACAAGAGACCAGTCTATAGAAGCGGCGTCAGACTCAAAACTCAAAACTCAAAACTCAAAACGTTTATTCTGTAAATAGGCCACAAGGGCACTTTCACATGTCATTTCATTTCATTTTTTACAGAACATTTGGTATTATTATCATATTATCAGAAAAAAAAAAAAGTACTTAATTATTGTTTCTGAGAGATGTAAAGAGTCTCATGTCATAATAAAATAATTAAAATATAAATAACAGAGATGTATAGTCTCTTTAGTCAATAATACAATGATAATAGGAGATGTAAATGGTCCCCACAGTCAAGAGTTGTATAATTAAATTAATCTTTGGAGGTGTAAAAGGCCTCCAAGTGTCCAGTAAAAGAAACTCTGGCAGTGAGGATGCTCACAATTAATTAGAACAATTCAGTCCCAAGCATTTTTATCGTCTATGTACTCTTTAATACTGTAGTAAGCTTTAGAAATAAGCCTTTGCTTGATGTATTTCTTGAACTTATTAATTGATAGATCTGTCAAAGTGCTTGGGAGTCTATTGTAAAATCCTTAAGACTTAAGGGAGCTGAGATCCATACCCTTGAAACTGCGAATATCCAGGAATTTTGCTGCGCGCTTGGGAGGCCTTAACTTGAACGAGAGATAAATCAAATCGTGAAAGGAGAAGGGGGCGTTAAGTTGGCCATGTGTAGCAACCTTGGATATGTTAGAAACAATCATAAGATCTAGAAGAGAGGGGGTGCAGTGGGGCTGGAAGTGAGTTGCACTCAAGGGAAGAATATTTAAATTTAGGGAGCTGATGATAGACTGGAGTTTGGCTGAGCGAACATCATTTTTAAGTAAACAGGTATTGAAATCACCTAGGATAACTTTGTCACTGTAAAGAGGAGATAGATCATTAAGAATGCTTTCAAAAGAATCAAAGTAGTCGATGAGTAGAGAGGGGCTATAGAAGACACCCAGAAGGACCTTATTGTGATGCAGGCATAACTCGAGAAAGAGGTGTTCAGCGGATCCAGAGTACAGACTAGGTGAGTGGCTGATGACTTTGCAAGAAATGTCGGAACGAAGGTAAATAGCAACACCGCCACCAGCCTTACCTGTCCTATCATTCCGATAGAGCCTTTACCCCGGCAGAGCATACAAGGTAGATGGAAGAGAGGGTTTAAGAAATGATTCGGAGATCAGAATACCATGAATGCTCTGATCGCTGAAGGAGTCGATAAGGTCGGCATGACTGGAATGAATGCTCTGAGCATTTATGTGAACGACATTGAAGTTCCTACCGAGGTTGGAAAACACACGTTTGAGGGCAATAGGTAACGTCGTTCGTGGACGGCAATCCACTTCCCACGCTATCGGAATCTTCACTTTCGGAGCAGGAGAAGTATTTATCACTAAAGTCGTAGGTATTCATATAAGTAAATAGCATATAATAAATAAATAATAAAATAAATACAATTAAACCTACTAAAATCACAAAAAATTTAAAGTATCTAAATTCTCAACAATCTAAAAAACAGAAAGCCCGAACCCAGCCATACCCTGGGTTTACATGAGTACAGTATGGAAATAAATACGATATAACAATAGAATGAGACGTTGGCGGGCAGCACAAACAAAAAATAAAATAAAGAAACAGCAAAATAAATCTAAATTCGAACATAACATTATTACCGTTCGTACCGTCCGGTTGCCCGTCCGTTCCATCCGGCTGTTTGTCCGTCCGCACAATAAAAAAAAAATAAGATCACAGAACACAAATCGTAATGTCGCTATGCTTGACTTGACAATCTTGACATGACATACGAAAATGACTTGGCGAGCTAAAAAGTGAATCATATCTACCCTTTACGTAAAATAACAATAAGTTACAGGAAATAACCCGACCAAATCACGCGACATAGATTGCACTGCACACGAGTACAACAACACAATAACATTCCACTACTTCTTCTTAGTTCCTGCCTTCGTCTGGCCGGCGGCGGCACGCCTAGCGCTGATTTCTCGCTGCTTGCTTGCCGCGGGTGCCGCACAACCTGTCAGCGCAGCCACAGGCACTAGCTCAGCCGGTTTTGGAGTCGAGTCGGCGACCTTTTGCCCGGATTGCAGAGCAGAGGGAGGAAACTTGCTGGTGTATACCTGAAGCTCCGCCATACGCTCCACCTTCTGTCAGCTTTTGTCAGGAAGCAATAGGAAAACCTTACCTCCAGAAGTCCAGCAGTTCTGCACACCAAAGTGTTTCCGGGCAGTAAGAAACACATCGTGTCTGCACTTGGTCAAGAACTCTGAAACGGTGGTTGCAGTGCCCTTCAAAGCGGTTTTACCATTCCACACCTCCATACGTGCACCGAGTGTGGAGAATCTCACCAGAATTGGGCGCGTTTTGGCTGGCTTCTTCTTCTTCACTAACTCAAAATGAACCATCTTCTTCACTAACTCAAATTGACCGAAAATTTGACAGATTTTCTATACAATAAATGTCAGTTTGCAATAAATGTCAGTTTGCATCGACTTTGCTGTAAATTGGAGTTAGTGCCCTTTCACACTTCACACCATACGCGACGCGATAGTCGCGCGACTGACGCGCGTTTGTCACGCTTCTTTTTTTGTCACGCTTCGTTTTCTTGACAGCTTGATAATATAAGCGCGACTTCAGCTGACTAACGGCCGATCCCAATAACCTATCTTCTATCCATAATCTGCAGATTTTAGATTGCTAGTGTCAAATTTGACATAAATCCCATAGCGCAACTGTCAAAGGTAACGCATAATCTGCAGATAACGCATAATCGATAGAGATAGGTTATTGGGATCGGCCGTTAAAGTGTTGCAAGCGCAGATATGTAAATAATAAGGAAGAGTAATGAAATCGCTCAAGTAAGGGGTTTGACTCGCACACTCGTAAGTGTTCCGTACCACCGTACAAGAAAATTTAAGCACTAAAAATAATGAAACAAAATAATATTACCGTGTGTCCGAAACTGGATTCGAACCCACATCGCATTGCGCAACCGTTTACAAACAAGTAGCTCCATCACAACCGTGTGATAGGGCGCGAAATCTACGATCATATTCGCATCAAAAATGGTTTGTTACATCGCGGGGGGTATCACGTCTCTTGTGTAGGGACCCCCTTAGTTTAATAACATCTTGTGTAGTTATTTCATATATATATATTTCATATTTCATATATATTTATTGCACATAAAACAACATAAGATATAATAAACAGAAAGGACATCTACAAAGGCATGCTTATCTCTAAATAGAGATCTCTTCCAGCAAACCCAAGGTTGATAAGAATAATTTAATATACAGGATAGACCTATGTGCTCTGATAAGATACATACATATATTACGGAACTATTGAACTAACTGCTAGATACACTACATACACAAGTACATAAATATTATATAAAAATATAAATACACCTAAATAAACTAATATATACAAAGCTCAAATCTAGGATAGAGAAAGATAATGCTCCTTCAAACGATTCTTAAAGACGGGCAGAGATGGACTATCTCTGATAGTGCAGGGAAGCGAGTTCCAGAGAGTGATCGCCCGCAATCGAAAACAGTGCTTGTATGCGACGGTGTTGTGATGAGGTATAGAGAGCAGGGAAGCCGTGTGAGTTCTACGTGGACGAGCCGAAGGGAGAAATTGAAAAAGCTCACGGAGAAAGCTAGGGTATCGAGGGTTGCTTAAGATGTTGAATAGAAGAGTGAGGATGTGTGTGTCCCGACGAAGACGGATCGGCAGCCATTTTAACTCCTTGCGATACTGCGAGACGTGGTCGAACTTGCGCAGTCCGAAGATAAACCGAATCCCGAGATTTTGAAGTCGCTCGAGTCTGTTCAGTTGCTCTTCGTTGGCGCTAGCCCAACAAACATCGGCATAATCGATCAAGGGGAGAAGAAGAGATTGAGCAAGAGTAATTTTTGTTTGATGGGGCAGAAAGTTCTGAAGCCGTCTTAGTGAGTGAAAGGTGGCAAAGACGCGCCTACTGACCTCGCTGACATGGTTAGTCCAGGAGAGTTGTCTATCAAACATGACACCCAGGTTTTTGGCCTTGTCACTGTAGGCGATTAGAGTACCGTCATAGGTAACCGGCGGTATGGGCAATTGTTGTAATACGTTTAAGGAGTGTCTAGTACCTATAATAATCGCCTGGGACTTACTGGGGTTCACCAGCAATCCGTATGACAAAGCCCAGGTTCTGATGTTCTCAAGGTCAGCGTTCAGTGTGTCTATAGCCAGGTTCACATCACTAAAGAGGAAATGACGATAAATCTGAAGATCATCAGCATAGAGATGATATGGGGAGGAGATAACATCGGAGATAGAGTTGATGAAGACAGAGAATAAGAGAGGGGAAAGAATACCACCCTGAGGAACTCCCGCCAAAAGATCGCACCACTCAGTAAAGGTCTCCTCAGACCTTATGCGCTGCTGGCGATCTCTAAGATAAGAGTCAAACCAGCAGGCCGAGCGAGACGAGACATTAAGGGACCTTAATATTTGAGTGAGAATGTCAAAATCAACACAGTTGAAGGCGCTACTGAAGTCAAACAGTGCTAGCACAGAAAGCTGTTTGTTATCCATAGCGAACTGGATATCATCCGTGACCTTTAACAAAGCCGTTGCGGTGCTGTGACCTGACCTGAAGCCGGATTGGAAGCGGTTGATCAAATTATTTCTGGATAGATAGGAAGAGAACTGGGTATGGACAACGGATTCAAGAACTTTGGAAAGGAGCGGTAGGATGGAGATGGGACGAAACTCTTTGAAGGAGGAAGGATTGGATGTTTTAGGCAAAGGGATGACATGTGCCTTCTTCCATACTTTGGGAAAGGAACACTCTGATAAAGAATAGTTAATTAAATGAGTGATTGCAGGAAGCAGCTCGTCGAGCACGCTCCTGATCATTCGAGGACAAATTTTGTCATCTCCAACAGCTTTAGAAGAAATTGCCAGCACTGCCTTCCTAACAGCATCGACTCCAACCGGGCTGAACTCGAAAGGAGTAGTAGTAGCAGCAGGTCTTAACCGGAGGCTACGCAGGGTGGCTTCCTTGACGATAAAGTCCATCACGACAGGGGGGGCAGAGAAGAATCTATTGAGACCGTTGAGATCGACATTACCGACTGGCAGATCCCGGGACTTACCGACGCCAAGAGTACGTAGAAACTTCCACACCTGAGCAGGAGTGTAGTTCTCGATGCACTCGTATATGTGGCGGCGCTTAGCGTCACGACACATACGGTTGCATCGATTACGGAGAGATTTGAATGTGTGAAAGTTCTCGTTAGTTGGGTCTTTCTTGTAGCGGCATTTAGCTCGGTTCCTCTTGGTCATTAGGCGTTTGATAACGTCGTTAAGCCAAGGTGCGGGCAGGTGCTTCACCCCTTAGTTAATTATTTCGTGCTGCAGCGCCAAAAGAAATACGCAGTCTGTGATAATTTCAACTCTCCGCCTATTAAGGTTCATGAAATACTCATGCTCTCAAGCTCATGGACGAACTAAAGGCCTTACGGACAGACGGATAGCAGAGGCTTAGGGTAATAGGGTCCCGTTTGGCACGCTTCGGGTCCGGAACCCCGAAAATGATGTTTCCCCGTTGAAATCCACTTTCGAAATCAATCGTCCTACCCCGAGTCGCGTGCGCAGCTGAAGTGTAGTATGATAGATGGTAGCATGGGCCGCTGCCGTAATGTGAAGACAGTGAGGGGGCAGGATGGAAAGGTAAGCTTACAACAGTATTATTTTCTTAAAATTGGTATTTAATTGCCTGCTACATTCAATTGACTAGGATGACCAATAATTTTATGGTACAAATACACAACCTGGTATGTTTTACCTCAAACAAATCAAAGCATATTTACTCAAAAATAATTTGTTCTTCACCTAATGACTGGCACGTCTAATCAATCTTCAACATTCTACACTCAGGCTAATAGCTTAGCTACGTGAGACCTTGCCAGCGAGTGGATTTCACATCATCGTCAAATTGTTCGTAACATTATAACTATTATTCTTGGCAGAATTAAGTCCAAGGTGTGTGTCTGTGGTGCGCACTGTATAGTTTTTCAACTGCAGCCGTTCTTTAGCACGTAAATGTATTGCATAGTATTCTTGCAGTTCTTGACAATCAGTATATAATTTGGGCGCTAGTAAGCCTATCCTTATGAATTTAAATTGATGATCACACCGTTTGAATATAAGCAAGTACTAACCTACGTTGAAAAAGTAGGATTTCATTGTTTGGTTTGTCAGGTTTGAGGGGTAGATCAATCCTTTAAATTATAGATGTCACCGTAAGATAGTCAAAACCGTTAGTTGATCAACTATCGACAGATAGTAAACCAGACCGACATGGTTTACAGTTTCCGTTTCCTTTGTTGTTACATGTCAACCTAACACGAAGACTATTCGGGGGCTCTGCTACGCTCGCCCCCCCTAGTCTTCACCTAAGCTGCCGCAGTGTTTGCCCTGTTATTTCGTTTGCAATTCAAGTTTAAACTAGTTTACTATTTAACGGTTTTAACCGTTAGTTTATCCACTAACGCTTCATATAGTAAGCAGTATGCTACATTTTACTATCCGTCGATAGTTGATCAACTAACGAGAAAAAAAACTTTAGTTTATCAACTAACGGTTTTGACAATCTTACGGTGACATAGATAAACTAGCTGATGCCCGCAACTTCATCTGCGTATTACTAGGAAGTATACTTTACACGAGATAACGTTACCCTCCTTCTGTTATCTTTAATCAAGCTCATAAAATATTTCTTTGCTAATTTTCATTAAAATCCGTTCAGCAGTATCAGCGTGATTGAGGCACAAACACACAAACATCCAAACATCCAAACATAGCTACTTTCACATTTATAATATTATTGGATAGCTTTTTACACAGGACTCCCAGTCACATAAAAGCTATCCTTACATCTTTAGGTACCTACTTCTTCATCATACATAGCAATGTAAGACAAGGGACTCTCAAAATATTGTAATTGCGGATCTTTATCCAGCTAATGGCGCACGCGCATCATTTACATTCGATTTTCATTTGAGCATCGTAGCGCCTCTCCTTCCGCGTTATTCTGGGACATTCTGCTATCATAAACTCGTATATTCACACCTTTTTCGTAGAAGAGGGGAGGCAGATAATAAGGGACTCTTCTTGCTACGGTCTTTGCATATCAACTCATGTCTGACAACATGTTCTCGTATGTAAGATGAGTTTTATACACTAGATCTTAGGCGTTGTTCGGGCAGTACAAGTGTTGGTGCACTTATACCATAATTATTATATTCTTTTCTAACATCTTCAATATATTAATAAATACTGTAGGTATAAAGCTTGAACCAGGATTAGACGAGGCAGTATTTATTGCAGAATAGATCCAAAAGGTATAAAAGCGAAGGCTACAAATCGTGAAGGTTGGTTCCAGCCGTGAGAAGTATATCAAAATCGCTGTTCTGTGCTTCTTACACGTGAAGGAAAAATCAAATTAAAATCTCGACGACATAGAATTTTATTTAGGTGGTTATTAATAAGATTTGTCTGACTCACCGAGCGAGAATGTGGGTAAGGGGTGGGGGGGGGGGGGGGGGGGCTAAGATATTCGTAGCTTATAAGACCGCAACTGTATCTTTAATCACAAGGGAACATGGTGACATTCAGAACACCCAGAAGGTGTAAAAACATCTGAAAAGACTCTAAGGCCTAATCTTGATGAACATGAGTGAAGTTGCTTAAATAAACTAGTGTCTACATAATTTTTGTAGGGAACATGGTTCAACCGACCTTCCAAGCAACCTCTATAATAGATCCAAATCAAAAGCCTCTCATTTAAGCCCTAAGTTAGTTCAAAACTAAACCTACGCTTAGTGATTTGTGTCAAACGAACAATAGAAGTGATTGACAGAAAACATTAGCTGAATATGTATGGCGTTGTGTTTAATGATGATTCTTGTTATGAGATACCGATTAATTAAAGAGTTGTAGAGTATTATGTCAGGGCGGCAACTTGTCATTTTCACACCTGATGATGGTAGGGTTGGCAATTACGAACTTAATCCTGTGTTAACATGTTAACTTAGTGATAAGTAACTTAAAGATAGGTTGAACACACTGAAGATCTTATCTGGTAACGAAAAAGGAAGAATTGACTTATTTTAGGCGTCATAAAAGTGAAAAAGTTTTGATCTTTAAACTATGGTGAAAGATACGGAAGCTTTTTTCTGAATTCTGACTATGCCAATACAGGATAAGATTGCAATTAAGATACCTACTTAACAATGACAGATCAACATTTACATAATCGTCAGGAACACACTACAGATTAGAGCTATGTATCTTTAAATCTGATCTTGATTTTCTTACTAAGATATTTAAATCGTCTTAAATATATGTATAGAAACTAGGGTGCACATTAAACCACTTACCGTGTTAACCACAAAAATATTAAACAGCGTTTAACCTCAAAACAAACGTCAAATCCGTTTGACGTTTGTTTTGAGGTTATGTTTTTGTTTTTAAAAAAGTGCTGAACAGTAGTTTATTGTTTTGTGGTAAGGCCCTTAGGTCTTACTACAAAAATAAGACTGCAGTTTATGACATGTTTAAACACAAAAATGGTTGACGTTTATTTTAAGGTTAAACTACGTTTAAGTTTTTTTGTAATAAGACGGCTTAAGTCCACTTTTTACATGAGTATCAAAACACAAATAATAAACAGTTTTAAATCGTTGCGAAAAATTATAAGGCAAGAAATTTCCAAGAAATTAAAAGAGCGCGGTATTGTTCCCACAACATGTCAAGATTTACGAGCGGTCTTGCGTGTTGTTGACGCGCAGCCGAAATACCCGGATTAGACTAACGTTCCTTCTCCTAACTATACAGTCAGGTATAGGAAATTATATTCTGACAGGTGGTGTAACTATAGCTTATATATATCTATATATACCGATATCTAAGCCTACAAAGGTATATTAGAATTTCTCCTTATTCTGATTCGGTCACCACAAAAAAGTAAAAAATATTTTCGTGGTTTGAGTGGGATATGATGACATCATTCGAGCATACCTAAAGATTGGATGTATGAATTCTCACAATGCTATCGCTATCCGAATTCCTTTTTAGGATACCGTGACTAAAGGAGAAAATGAAATCTTAAAGGATCATTTCGTTGTCCGTCTATCTTTCTCAGGAATGCGTGGAGATACCAAGTGTAAATTATTATCCATTACCCAAGTCTATCGCCCCTTGGAGTAGTAAAAAATCAAACTTCTAGGTCAAAGCATTCGAAAGCTACGGGCGTTTATGCCGAAATTTGCCGAATTTGCTTGACATTCGCATGGAAATCAAAAGCATATTTCCCGTTGACCTAGACCCGTGAAATTTGGCAAGAAAGGAATCATCACAAAAGAGTATTTGGTGCGGAACCCTCAGTGCGCGAGTTCGACTCGCACTTGTAGGGTTTTTCGCTATCAAATTATTGACTCAAATCATGAAGGTTTCGCTCATTTCAGAATTATTTAAGTTTTCATAGCGGCTGAATACACATGTACATTTACATAACTATATTTAGTCCCTGATGAAGGATGTTTCAGATACATACAGTACCCGGCGTATAAGTTGAGCCACAATGGCGGCGTCTGCGCAGGGTAAAATGTGTCCAAAACAGTCGTTTTTACCTGCGCAGACGCCGCCATTGTGGGTCAACTTATACGCCGCGCATTACACAAAACCGCAAAGCGAATTTTTGAAGAATCTTTGCCTGCATGTGTAAAATTTTGTAAGTACAGTCAGTGACTTACTAAACAGTGTAAGTTACTAAATTGTCTACTTGCTACCTTATCAAGTAGCGGTAGCAGCATTGGCAGCCCTATTTATTACGTGGATACGTAGGAGGTGGCAAGGATAAGACCCACCGGTGCTAATGATACGGTATTAGTGTTGCCATTGTCGAGTTTGTGGGTTAATCAGCCGTGAGGCCTCGAGATGCGGCTGTGAATGGAGACTAACAATCCAGAACTACGCACAGTTAACCTGGATTTGCGAAGTGCGTTCAACACAGTCGCTAACGTAGATCTGTGATGCACACACCTTTAGTAATACGGATATGTAATTGTTACAAATGATATCAGTACTTGCAACGAAGACCTACGTGGTGTTCGTGGCTGTGCTTTCCGAGCAAGAGATCCCGGGTTCAAGTTCCGGCTGGGAGGAAGATAAAAAATCCCCAGGTCTTCTCGTTCCCATTACTCAGGGTATCCTAGTGTGGGCCCAGAAGCAATGTAAGTGCCTGCATGTAAACGTTAAAAAATAAATACAGGGTGTTGTTTTTGAAGTTACGCCCGACTCAGGGGAGGTTATTTACAAGATACTGAAGCAAAACATACTTATATAAAAATATGTATTTATTTTCATCGAAAAATACTATATATAAAATAGTGGCGTTATTTCTATCGCTTGCTATCTTACTCGCAATACGATACTAAAAACGAGTCGGGAGTTACTTTACAAAACAACGTCCTGTGTAACAAAAAAAGCGTTGTTCCCATAGAGGCATAGCAGAGGCACAGTTGCCCCGTTTAGCCATTTATTCAATAACTCCATTTCGCGTGACGGGGGGCTAGCCCATCGCCGCAGCTATGGAGTAATGAATGTAATTAGGAGGACTTAGAATGTCTTGAAGTATCGTTTCAACTAACAAGGGACTGAACGGACTAGATCAGTCAAGGAACTCCAAAAACTAGCAAAAAAAAAAACGCAAAACGGTAGCATCAAAAACCCTAAATAGACTCGCGAAGTCTCCAAAACCTTGGACAGTCGACTGACAATCATTTAAGATGATTATCTCCAGAAAATATGGCGCGGATAACTTTTATTTCGGCGGTATAATTCCTATAAACGCCTTTGGTATGCATTACCTAAAGTTTAAAAGGTCTGACAGAGTTCGTGGAACGGCTGGCAAAAAGTGAGTTAGGTAAATTCACCATCGCGATTTTTTTCCGCCGAAAAAGTAGTTCATCACTGTGAAGGCCGCCGGCTAGACGCACACAAAGGAAGCCAGTGTGTGTTTTTTACGATTTTATTTTTCAATGTCATTCATACATACTTTGTATAAATACTACCTACCACATGTTCGTAGACAGAGTCACGCTAAGGTTAACATTTTTGGCTTTGACTTAGGTAATTTCTTATTAAAAAATGCGTAAAAAATGGTCTTAGAATATCATGGTAAAAAAACGCGTATCGTTTTGTGAAGGTCGTTGTCGGTATGATAATTTTAGTAATTTTAGGCTGATTGTTAGGTAGCGTTTGATTTTGCATCGAGATTTAATGTCTTCTGTTTAGCATCCATAATTTATTATTTTTATTATCTTTTATGTTATGAGAATCTGTTTTGATTGTCCAGTAACTCCCCGACGGCGGATATAGGGGTGCTTAATTCACTTAACGAATGTCAGCAAGGATCTATCGGCACTTGGATGACACACTGATAGCTTTTACAACTCACACACACACACTCACACACGCACACAAGGTTCATTTCCTATTGCAGGTGCGTACCAAACGTTCTTTGTTGCGCTGTAGTTTCACGCGCGCACATTCTTTTTCAGACGTTGTTGCCGAAACATAAAATATTGCCCGTTGCCTATAATTTGGGGTGTGGATTTAAACCTGGTATAAACCAGTGTTAAATATCTAGGTACCAAAGTATCAAATGGTAACGATTAAATTAGCTTGAAATCATCCAGGACTGACTGATCCGGTTGCCAAAAGGTTCTATCTTACACGCATTATTTACCTGGATCCCATCATTGTGTTTATTTTATTTAGCCTTATTTTATTTACCCACATCCTGGCTACACCTATGAATTAATAAATTTACTACACAGATACTCTTATGTTATTTACTGGTGCTGCCATCTAGACGAATTATATTGGACCACCAGAAAACGTACGCTGCACATGGACAACACGCAACAACAGTCTTGCTTTCACTCGTAGAATCGAGTATATCTCACAGATGTCGCTTTGATGCACTGTATTTGACATGGATTATCAAAGTCAAAGTCAAGCTTTCTTTATTACTATGGATATACATATATTTAGTGAACGACATTTTTTGTCTTCTCTACATTAGACCACTGTGGGAGGAGAAGGGCAAAGAAACTCC
The DNA here is from genome assembly GCA_949825045.1 of Argyresthia goedartella. Lineage (NCBI taxonomy): Eukaryota > Metazoa > Arthropoda > Insecta > Lepidoptera > Argyresthiidae > Argyresthia > Argyresthia goedartella. The sequence goes on from OX463810.1 coordinate 38,826,150, forward strand.
TACAGATTGATTGTAAAATCTCTAATATGACACTATACATTATTATAAATTATATATCAATGATTACAAAATTATTAACTGCGGGTTCTGTGTTGAGTTAGATTAACCCCATGCAGACTTGTCATTTAGGGAATCTTGAACATTGTAATAACCCTTTTTAGACAAAGTCGTTTTTACATGGTTTTTGAATGGCTCAAATTACAATTTCAAAATCTCCAGAGGTATCTTGTTGAAGTAGAGAATGCATTGACCCTTGTAAGAATGTCTTCCCGGGCGCAAATAGTCTGAGTATCTAAATATGTATCTTTCCTAAGTTTTTACATTACCTCCTTTACAATTATACGGTCAGGGACTCGACTCGCGTATGGAACTCGAAAGGGGACAGGAATGCACGGCCCAGTAATGCCCGGCCCCGGAATGCCCGACACAGGAATCGTGGGATTTGGGACGCCAATTCCGGGGCCGGACATTCCAAGCCGCACATTATTGGGCCGGGCTTTCCGAGGCCGTGCACTGCCTGTTCGACCCCGGAATGCCCGGCCCTGGAATTGTGGGACGTCTCTCATTGGCTGGAAATACTGGCTTCTGATTGGTCGAACATTTTCGATTTAACTTAGACGAATCTAAGGCCATGGTCATAGTAGTGAAGTTTTTTTGTAAGCAAGTTTAACATTCACTTGACACATATCATAACCTAAAAATTATTCATATTTGGTTAGTTTAAAATAAAAACAAACTAAATTCTGCTATTTGTTAAAAAAATAACACTGTGAAGACTGTGTTCAAGTGCATTATATTTATTGAGTCAAATTTGTCTAGAGTAGGTTATTGTTGCTAAATTTAAATTGGGTTATAGGTTAGGTTAGAACTAAGAAGAAGCAAAACCGAAGCGTAGCGGAGCGGAGCGGAGCGAAGCGGAGCGAAGCGTGTCCAAATTAACAAAAACATTTAATGATATTAATAGATTTTTTGAGATAGAGACACTATGAACACACCCTAATCTCTGATGTAGCAGTTGTCTATGGTACTCGGGACGCCAATTCCGGGGCCGGGCATTCCGGGGTCGAGCACTATTTTGTACGGCCACGGAATGCTCGGCCCAGGAATGACCGACCCCGGAATCGTGGGCTTTCGGGACGCCATTTCCGGGGCCGGACATTCCTGGGCCGGACAATACTGGGCCGGGCATTACAGGGACTCGAACTCGAATAGCATTACTATATTAATAGGGAAATATCGATGTGGTTTAAAGTTGGCTGCAATTTTGTTTTTCTAAATATTTTTCGTCCTTACAACCTATCTATGACATACTTTTATTATTTTGTCTCCACTGAATTATCTAAAATATTAAATTTAAATTGCAAAATAATGAAAGGAAATGAAAATTAACGAAACGCACCACAATCGGTCGAAACGGGATGTTACGTCAGATGCCATAGCCGCGGCCGGGGCCCGGCCTCAGATGAATCAAACTCTTTGCAGGTACTACTACTTATTCTCTATTTACCAAACTCCTTTCGCCGAAGTGTCACTTTTTCCCCGTGTTCCATCATTGGGTTGTATTAAACATAATTTTTTGTATCCTCCTTGCCTTGAAATAAATTCAATATAACCTACTTATGTATACACTACCTTCGATGATGAAACAGGTACAGTTTTCCAGTTCTATAAACTGTAAGTATACAACAACATAAATTTTTAGTCGTATCAAGTTGCAGCCCTGTATTTTAACGAGGTTCGTTTAGGTTCTTCAAAGCGAACAGCCTAACAAAGTTATTTGTTTTCCATCTTATAGAAATTATCAAAACGTTTCTGTTTGAGAAGTTGCCGTTACACGATTTTGCGGTAAAAGTGCGGTTTCTTTCGTATCAAAAACGGAGTCGGATTAGGTTATGGTTGTAGGTTTGAAACCATTTTGTATCAATGACTTGTCCGAGGAGCTGTATAGCTAGGGTTACCATGTGGAAAAATGAAAATTCCGGAGATTAGGCCTGATTTGTATTGGAAATTCCTGAGATTATGTGGTAATTTCAATTAAAACGTAATGGAACTCTACAACCTATATTTACAATAGGCTGTTCGATCTCTTAGTTACTGGAGAGTTTACACGAACGAACTAGACATAGCCTGCCTTGGTGTTGATTTTATTTGTAATTTGTGATTTTAGTTAGACTGTTTGATCTCTTTGTTTTTTTATAAGAATATATTGACGATTTGCTCGGTTTTAATGAAAATTCCTGAATTCCGGAGATCTTACGACAATTCCGGAGTTCCGGAGATTGGTCTAAAATTTCGGAGATCTCAGGACAATTCCGGAGATATGGTAACCCTATGTATAGCGATAAATGTTATGGTTGTGCACCAACAACCTAAGGATATTCGTTTATTAATATTAATTTTGATTTTCTAAACTCCGTTCGGTTTTTGTCTGGAACAGCGAGAGTTCCGACTTCTTGCCGTTGCAAGTTGGTCAACCGCCAGCTAGAAAAATTCGGTGCGTTTTGTGGCCGTATAAATACGGAGATTTCGCCTGAGAAGCTTCTTTTTCGCCTCAAGTTGACAAGGTGTAAGGCTGTCAGTCCCGCCTGGGGGGCCTGGCCCATTGTGTTACAAAGCCCTGGATTGCTGACCAAGGAAGCGAGGCGACCGCCATTTTATACACGAGGAGCTGGTGAACAGCGTGGCTCGCGAGGCGATGCCGGCTTTGAAACACGAGTCGTTCGCGGCGTTGAGCTGCGAGCTGACGAGGAGGCGTACCTACGAGCGCCGCTGATGGGACGAGGTCTGCCAGCCGATCTCAAGATAAGAAGAACCGTGGCGTCCTGTTAGCGGTTCTTCTCTGCTCTACTCCTTCTCATTTATTAAGGACCCCCTTGCGAGGTCAACGACCCGCAGGTCTTTCCCCATTTTGCTGTGAAGAACTGTATCTACACTCAGAGAAAAATCGGCTAACAAAGCGACAATAAAAGCTGTTGTAGTTGTTACTACGGCTAAATGATGTTGTTGATACGGCAACGTTATATACAAACAAAATACGAAGTAGATGTTTTAACAAAGTATTCTTAGATAAAATTACAAAGTGACGTCTTATACTTGTTCTCGCAAGTGCAAACTGTTTCTCCTATTCTGCCAGTTTCAACGTGAATTTCGTGCAGAGAAGTAGTGTTTGTGCTCAAGAGTGATATGAAATATGGCATTGGAGACTTTTTTAACAGAAAATAAACTGCGGCATCTGCTGCAGTCTATGCTTGGTAAGTAACAGTGCCCTAATACAATTATGAGGTTCATGTCGTTGACCCGTTGTCGTTGTCGTTCACCGTCTTGAATCCAGAAACCCACCAAACAAAATCGCGATAAATCTGCTGCAAGAAGACTCCAACCTCATGCAACAATGGTCGCAACAATGGAACTCAATAATGGCCGGCAAATCTTGTTCCAGGCTCCAAACTAAAGGGGTCCCAGCTGCCAAGGCGCGACTGGTGTAACTTCAACAGACTACGCACGGGACTACGCATGGACGCTGTGCCCAATATAAACATCGCTGCGGCTGGATAGACTCCCCTGCTTGTACCTGCGGAATTGAAGTTCAAGACATCCAACATATTATCTCTGAATGCCCAGAAACGTGATATACCGGGGGACCTCCCGAGGACCTGATCAAGCTTACTGACGAAGCCACCGAGTGGCTTAAATCCCTTAATATTAACTTGTAATTTGGTATGAACTGTTTACTAATGCCATAGGAATAAATAAGTAAAGTAGAGATTATTACATACTTTTGATATAAATATTTTCTTATTTTCTTTTAGGATTCTCAAATACCTCTATCCTCTTATCGTATCTTGTGCTACTCAAGCAATGTACTATATTGTAGATTTCAATCCCTTCACTTTGTAAATGGTACACTGAAAAAAATCTATATTCCTCGAAGCTTCTTCCTATATATTGTTACGGGTATACGTACCATGACCGGAGTGCTCTTTGTATGCACCATACAGATGTATGGTGTACATTAAACATAGTTCAGGGTACGCATACTCCTGGAATAATAGTCAGAAGCTTCGGGGAGTATTTAATATTTTTTCATGGTGTACCATTAACAAAGTGCAAGGATAAGATTAGCCATGTTACTTTGCTATAGCAGCAAAATATATACGAGAAAAGTAACTTTGTCGGAGAAGCAACGGTGAATTGATAAAAGCACAAAGAAAGATAGCTAATTCAACAAAACAAAGTTAGATCCACGGACAGTAAACCTTTGTCTTTTTAGCAAAACCCCTTGTCATCGGGACAATATACCTTTGATATGATAGCTAAAGGCATTTGTCATGGGAACAAAAGGACAAGAAATCATATAGTGACACGAACAATTTTAGCATTGTAATTTCAACAACGTTTTATTGCTATTACATCAAAATTGGTAAATTTACTTAGTAACAATAAAAACGTTGCCCTCATAACTATGCACCTTTGACGGCTGTCCAGCATCAAAGTTTTTTTGTTGCTATGGCAATATTTTTTTGAGAGTGTAAGCTAAGTTAAGATATTTAATTATCGGTTTAAGCCCGGCCACCAAAGAAACGAACCCTTTATTTTTATTATTGTTTAACCACAACAAAAACATCTCTTTAACCACCATTAAATATTTTTACAAAATATAAGGTTACAAAATGGAAAGTTTTGTTGTGAAAACTAGGTTTTAAGCCGGTAACAAAGTATGTATAACTTACACAAAACTTACATAACTTAACGTACTTAACATACGACCGAATACGCACCATGCTAACAATAGAAATTTAACATAATACTTACATTAAAGTGATCTTCTTAATCATACAAACATGATGTTGGTGATACTTCATCTCTTCTCATTATTTTACACCATTGTGTTGGTATTTATTGAACTCTTGGAACTCGAAAAAAACAGTTATCTGGTGCATTTCTAATTTTGTTATAGCACTTTGGCACGATGCAATACCTATAAAAAGGTTTTTGAGCTTCTTCCATTGTCTTACCAAAATAAAACTGGTTTGGATAACTAATTGGCACCGGTAATAAACAAAACAAACATGGAATGTGGCGGGTGGTGTGGCTTGTGATGTCATCGCAAAAAATAAATAAAAAAATTGATATTTACAGAATAATATTATTGCTTGTTAATTACAAACATAAAATAATTATGGCACATACCATACGGTGTTTGTTTTGACGCCTTCATGATTCCACTGGGTACTGTCCAAGTCAGGTTTGATGGCCAGAGGGGAAAGAGGAAATCGCAGAGGGGTGACATCCCGCACACCCGCAAAGGCCCTGCGTCACCTCTATCATAGTGCTGCGCAAGCACCGACCCTGTTTATTGATTTCGATCTTGCTCAGTTGAAGCTTGCATCTCAGTTGAACTTTCTGTTATTTAAATGGCATCGACTGCCTCTTAGATTCTCAAGTACGAGAACTAGACAGAACTAGACAGAAAAGTAGGCGTTGTCGACGCGTCTTTCGGCTTCCTTGTCCTGCCGTGCCTGGAAAGAGACGATTTGGCCTAGATAGATATATTCCTGGACACATGCAATTCTGACCCCATCCACGTCGACCGTATGCTCCTTGCTGTTAGACATGACCTTGGTCTTCGACATATTCATGGAAATACCTACCTCGAGGCTTGCTTGGCTGAATTGTTGTAGCAAAGATTGTAGCTCATAAGCCGTATTAGAGAAAAGGACTATATCGCCGGCGAAGCGAAGGTTCCTTAGCTTCACTTCGCCGACGTCTATTACCCTGCTTTCCCAATTTGGCTCTAGTTTCTTAAATTTCGTTGATAAGATTGATGTAGAAAATGTTGATATTGAAAACCTCTGTGGAGCCGCGGTTGTGGTTCTGCCTACCATGCGAGAGGTCCCGGGTTCGATCCCCGGCTGGGCATACAGAAAAAAAAACCCATGTCTTGGATGTTTATATGTGTGTGCCGTCGCTTTTCTGGTTCCCACGACACAGGGTATCCTAGTGTGAGGCCAGGAGCAATGTATGTGCCTGAATGTAAATGTTATGTTATGTTTGAAGGTCTATAAATATGGACTCGTGACTATCGAACGCTTTAGAATAATCGACGAAAGCAACATAGAGGTTAAAATCTTGGTACTACTCTATGATTTGGTTCAGAGTTTGCAGGTGGTCTGTGATTGACATACCGGGACGAAAACTAGCTTGCTCGCTTGGTTGAGCTTGATCGAGTAGACATGATTTGCGGCGCTCTATCACTATAATAAAAGGCTCATCTTGGTGTGTGATGTAAGGCTGATAGAACAGTAGTTGCCGATATCTGATCGCTCGCCCTTTTTGAAGAGGAGGATAATCTCCGAGTGGCAGATGCTGTCTGGAAATCGCCCGGTATGCATTATGGTGTTGAAAAAGTGTGTGACATGTGAGAGCATAATGGGTTTATGGCCCGTGATTAGTGGAATATTATCAGGGCAACAGAATGATGAAGCAGGTTCAGGGTCTGATGAATTCACCAACCTGGTGTAAAGATCCTGATGAAAAAGCAGTGCAAATATTCATAATCTTAGACCTGTCTCTCTGTATATTTCCCTCTGTATCATTTAGGCATGTGATTCAAGATTTCTTATTTCAGGGATTTCTTATATTCTAAAGCGGTTTGAACTAATTTTATATTATATTATCTGATTTCATTTCTTATTGATCTTTTTACTTTTCTATCTAACAGTCTATAACTATCACGGGTTATTATTTTTTGTAGTTCTGTCTTTGGTCATTGAATTGAAGTGTTTCTGTTTAAAGTTTTATTTTGTTGCTTGCCTGTTTTACACACTGTTGGATGTTAATGTACTGTTCTTGCAAAACTTCCTTTTCTGTTTGTTTCAGTGGTTCACAACTATTAAGCTCTCATTTAAACTGGTCTATAAGTATTGGCTATCAACTGCTTTTCTTTAAATGCTTAGTGCGGGCTTTAAATAGATTAAAACGGTGCAGTTTTAAGTTAAATCCTACTATTTTAGTCCGAACAGGTCTATAATCAGAGCAAAATTTAATATAGTTAATAACGCTGACATCCTGAACTATTGTCTGATCTGAGCAGAGGGAAAAATCTATTTCGTTTTTGGTGCGACCATCTGGCGAAATCCAGGTCCACCTTCATTGTGGCTTTTTGTAGAAGAAGATTTTGCTGGTAGCTATATTCTGGCCCCAGGCAAATCGAATGAGGCGTGTACCTCGGGGGTTTCGGGTGCCGAGGCCATGCGGACCCTATATACGACAGTTGTCTTGTTCATCAGCTATCAAGCCTTGGCCCATTATTTGCGTTGAAGTCACCTATAACTGTGGTCCGCTGTCCTCGATTTTCATTGCAAGCTATATCAAGGAGATCGTATAAAGATTCTTCGTCTGAGTATACTGACATAGGGGCGTAGGTTTGTCAACAGTTAGTACCTTTTCTTCTGTAATTTTGAATTTCAGCATTGCAATACGGTCGGAGTAGGCCTTGAACTCTAAGATGTTTTTAATCCAACGTTTAGAAACTAGAAAGCCTACTTTGGACTGGCCTCCAGGTTTCCCAGAAAAGAAGAAAATGTTGTATTTATGTCTAATGTATCCTCGCCACCTCTCCTCACCTCAGATAAGCCAATAATGTCTCATATTATATATTGTAATGCATTTTCTTTCCCTATTAGTCTTATTTCTGAACTTATCGTTCTCACAATATAGTTATTAATTTAAGCATGCTTCGAAATCCATTTTCGTAGCCGTGGTCATTTTACGATTGGATCTCGCCCCGGGATTCTTAGCACCCTATGCTCCGGAGACACCTGGTACATTGTCGTAGCCAGGGCTACCGGGGCTGCCGGGGTCTAGGGGCCTGGGCCTAGAAAAATTAATACCCAGTATTAAACGATATACGATTAGAAGAAGAGGTTAATTATAGAAGTCGAAGTAACCAGTGACGAACGAAGATTGCTTAACCAGACTTTTCCGAATCCCGTTATGAGGCATCGCGATTTTGAAACTCATGCCATGGTAATAAGAATGAAAACCTCAAAGGGGAAATGGCATTTCTAGAAAATTCATGTTAATGGAGGGGTTAAGTGTTTCTTTCGATCATGATTTTAATTGTGGCAAATAAAATATTACTTTAAATATATAGGTGACAATATTCAAACTTAATTTTGTCCTGTACCTGCCTTATAACTATCGACAATGACTACTTCACAAAAAAATGGTCATTAACCTTGACTTGGACTATTTATTTCGTTCATCATAAAATTTAAAGAGTTAACTTAATTAAAAAAGTTTTGTTCGTGGTACAATTATTTTTTTGTAATATTTTAATCTGTCAATGGACACCAGTTTAATCATTAGCCGCAAACATCAAGATGTTTCCATATTAATACGGAAAGTAAGGTAGATATGCCAAAAATGTTACATGCTCTTTGTAACCCTACCATGCCATGTTTGCCTGAAGACAGCTGCGGTACGCGAACACCTATGGATGCCAGAGATCACATTAGCCAATCTAATTTTATCCTCTGAGTTGAAGGACGGAGACCGAAAATAAGGCGGCCAATTCCTTAGGAGGCATGCAAGGGTATCATTTAAACGGCACACGAAAAAATGTGATATCGATCCAACCCGATGGATGGATGGAAGAGCAGGCAGACAACTAACCTGAATGGAGACCGACTGAAAGGAAAAACATCTTGACGTGAACGACGAATCAAGGCCACGTAGCCATACTACCTAAGGCCAGACATGATTACAACTACATTCCAGGAATTCTGACTTGTGTCAGGGAACGCTCAAAGCCAAGATAGGCTACATAAGCTTTTTTTTTTGTTGGAGGGAAAAAAAATGGAATTACCCATGACCAGGAGTCAGACCTCCCTGCTATGTCCGGGTCCCCACATATTGAGCGGGCATCAGCTCGTGTGCTATACGGACTAAAAACAACCCCTTTATGTTTACAGTTATCGCTAGTCGATTTAACTGTGAGCCATGGCCTCGGGGCTACATAAGCCATATGAGGGTACAACAAAGAAGCTGACAATAGCCAAAATAATCATCATCATCAAGGTTTATCAAACATTTTCTTGACGACCTCTGTGGCATTGAGGTTGAGTCTCTGCCTGCCATGCGAGAGGGCCCAGGCTCGATCCCCGGCTGGGGAAAAAGAAAAACAATCCCCGGGTCTTGGATGTTTATATGTGTGTGACGTCGCTGTATCTGTTTGCCACAACACAGGGTATCCTGGTTTTGGGACAGAAGCAATGTACGTGCCTTTTATAATATTTGTGTTAATGGTGTTTATTTTACTGAAACTTATATTCAGGAGGTAGTAAATGTCAAATCTGACCAAAATACATCATATCAGCGACACTTTTTTTTTTCTAATAAACATATCATCACGTCATTTCTTTTACGGGCTGGCAGGCACAAATGTGCACACTTGTAGCTAGTTATTCATCAGTCAGTAATTCCGTACCTGAAGGGTGTCAAACGGGACCCTAATATCATAGAGTAATAATATAGTCTATGCTAAAACTAGGCTCTCGCTGTCCGTCCTTCCGTCCGTCTATCTGAATGTCCGTCAGCGGACTCTATGTCACGACCCATAATAGGTAGAGATGTCATTTACACAGAAAGTGTTCTGTTGCCTCTACAGCAATAATGAACGAGACGCAATTAAAAAAAAATAAAAGGTCTTAATAAAAGATTCTTGTTTTTTTGCGTTTTTTCTAGGATGATGGTACGAAAGGCTTCGTGTGCGAGTGCGAGAGAGAAAAAATGTTTTACAGGTCTGTGCTAAGTGCAAAAAGTGGCCAAGTGCGAGACGGACTCGCCCATGAAGGGTTTCGTTGTAGCAAGTAATTATGTGACTGGATGTTTGTGTTGTTACTTTGTTTTTCATAGTGTTTGAATGAATTACAAAGTTATCTTTGCGGTTTTTTATAAATGTTTTTATCTTAAAAACTGATAATTTTATTTTGTTCAAACCAATTTTCGTTGAAAGTGTGTATTGAGATTCACATCATATATTTTTTGTAGAGTTTTCACTCTCTTACTTTAAAAGTAAGCGACACACACACACATACACCCACACATTTTTCCACTTTGGAAGGGTCTGTCTCTTTAACGATTTAATTTGAGAAAAACGGTTTCAGGTACCTCAACGTCATTTTTGAAGACCTATCTATAGACACCCATAGGTTCGATGAAAAAAAATTCTAAAAAGTTCCATGTATGGGGAGCCCCCTTTAATTAATTTAATTTTTCAATTTGTATATAATACGAAGTATAAAAAATCGTAAAGCGGTTTACAGAATACATCTACATACCATGTTTCAACTGTGTAGTCCTAAAAGTTTCTGCATAAAGTTGCTGTGACATACGGACGGACGGACGGACGGACAGACAGACTTGACGAAACTATAAGGGTTCCTTGTTTCTCTATGGAATTCAAAAAGCTAGTAGTTACATTATCGCAGCGAAGTTCTGCACGAATAGTAGGCAACATAAAAACTAACACAAATCGAGCTCAGTCGGTAGAGTTTCATAACCTGGGATAATAAACTAAAAGCCTTTGAAATTCCCGGCACAAAGAAAGCTTATTACATTAAAATTTCTTTATAGCGATGACGGCGGTTTGCAATATCGGTGCACTTTCTGGAGGGATATTCTCAGCCGCGCGAAAGGATTTCTCTTTTTGCTGTATTTTGATCTCTCTTGCAAGCGGATTATGGGTTTTTAGAGGTTTTAAGGCGAGCCTGACTGTACGGTTACTTCGTACATTTTTGAGACGCGTACACACTTCCGTATTTTTCAGAGGCGAACTCGAACGATTGCAGATCGAATGTTCGTCATTCTTATTTTGACTAAAACTGGGTTCATAACATTTGATGTTTTTTGCCCTATTTCACCGTGCTCAAAAAAGTCGACAGATTAAATAGAGTATATTTACGCATATTTTTGAAGATGAAGATTAAATAACATAACTTTTACATACAGGCACATACATTGCTTCTGGCCCCACACTATGTCGTGGGAACCAGAAACAGCGACGTCACAAACATTATAAACGTCCAAAACCTGGGATTTTGTCTTCTTCCCCAGCCGGGATTCGAACCCGGGACGTCTCGATTGGAAAGCACAGCCTCGACCACTACACCACACAAGTAGTCTTTTATTTCAGCCCTTACAAACATACACATTAAAAAGATGAAAAAATATTAATCTAACATACATATTTTTAAGTAGCATAACTTATAATGTTACATTCGCTTTTGATTATAAAAAAAAACGTAGTTTAGTTTAGCTTTAGACTACGGCTAGTCTGAAAGAGGTTATCTTTATAACAATATCAATAAGTCATATAGCTAAGAAATATAATGTAGAAAAAAGATGGCATCATTTCTGCTCTTTTTGTTAAATAAAATTAGTTAGTCTATCAAAACACGCAGTAGTCCACAATTGATGCCATATTTTTTTCTACAAGAATTTGCCGAGCTATAAATTTTTGCTCGTGTTCGTGCCGATTGGCCGCGATCAGGTTCGTCACAAACTGTGGTCTGAACCCGGCTTAGTCTGCTACTTTTTAACGTTTCATACAGTGTTGTGTTGTTTAGCAGCTATATAATGGAAGGAGTTGCTTAGCCATTACAGTGAGGTGGTAAATTGATAAGACGTGAAAATAGATGCCAATAGCTTCTTTTATAGTGTCATCAAAGTAAAAACTTGTCACCTGACTTCGTGCAGTGGCGAGCGATATAAAAGGACAAACATATTATTTGATGTTTTCATATTATATTCGAGACGCGGCAAACTAGCGACGTGACAAATTTTATGAAAGTGCAGATTGTCAGCAAAAAACCTTATATCACATAATGTTGGAAATTTCTGTCTTGTTTCAATAACTTTTCTGTCTTGCCTAGGTTTGCTGGAAGAAATTTCTCTTTAGAAATAAGCTCGCCTTTTTTTTTACTTCTTCAGTACCTTTAAATTATCTGTAACAGTAACTGTTTCTGTACCTTTAAATTATCTGTGCAATAACGGATATGGATATGAATATAAGGAAGGATTACCTATTTAAAAACAAAACCATCTTGGTAAACACGCAAATTCCATGGCTGAGCATTTCTCAAAGCTTTCAGCCCCATTAGTTGAGTTTGACATGATTTCTGAATCGAGTACAAACATTCTTTGAAGACGACTTGAAAATAAATTACTTTGCTTTATAAATAATCATTTTTTACCTTCACCAACGACTTACGGTTAGGTTAAATTTGTCAAAGGAATCCGCGAAAACGTTCAAGTACTCTTTTTGATGTTAAAGAGGGAAAATTGTTTGCTTTTATCCGTCAGATGTCGCCCCCTTAACTGGTAAGGAAATAAGTATTTTATTGACGGTGATTTGCCTGTTATTTTGAAAAAATATTTTTGTTAATTTTATTTTGAGGACTTTCAAATATGCTTGCTATGTTTGTGTTTATGATGAATCGATAGGGGGCAGCACTTGTCGTCGACACAGTCGTGCGTGTCCCCACTACTATTATTTTTTGTCTTTCTATATATCTCTTCAATGCCGTAATATACGCGTCAATATAGTTATTATTAATTATTTTATCTGCACACGTATCATAAACCCTCTTTACTGCGTACAAAAACCGCACGTTACGATCAGCATAATGTTAAACTACTTGGTAAAAACTCATTTCTTATCTGAAAAATTACACATTATGACCATAATGTGTAATTTTTCTACATATTATGGCATTCAAATTTCAAACGTCGACGCCCGCCTGCGTGCCGCCCCGTTTGTCTGTGAAGTTGGTACTACAGAACAAGCTAAAGAACTGCAGAGCAATGCCGGTCAAACATGCGGTTCCTGAACACATCAAAGAGAGCTTATGATATGTGTGTAGATAAACTAGTGTAAGTAACAGTACATAATTAGGCATTAAAACTCTCGAGTGATATTATTATGAAACTCGCCTTCGGCTCGTTTCATAAACCTACTCTCGAGTGTTAATGCTCTCCATTATGTAGCAGTCACATAAACTACTTTTAATTCCAAACGCTTCAACCAGATTCAGCATGATTTTGCAGAATTTTTCATTGGTTTTGGACTTTAATACGTGCCTGAGGTTGAATACTTGGTGGTCATATAGTGGACTGGACAGAGCAAAGGTTAGCGTCACGCCTTTTCCCATACGGAGTGGCAGAGGCACAATTGTGCCCAAGTTTAGCCTGTTATTCAAGGGGGCTAGCCCATCGCCGCAGCTATGGAGATTGAAGGTTTCCTCACGATGTTTTCCATCACCGTCTGTATAATGTGTTCAAGATAAATTAGTTATCCTATCGGTACATGGTCTGCAGCGGATTCGAAGCCGCATCTCCTGCGTGAGAAGCGCGCGTGAAGCCGCTGGACCACAGAGCTCAAAGTACAAGTTATAACGTCAAAGTAAAGTTTCATAACCGTCAAAGTTCTTATGACCGTAGTCACCTTGAATCATATATGGAGCCCTCGCTACGACATTTATAGTGGCAATATATAATGTATATAGTGGGTATTTTTTACGACTAAAGCAAGTTCACTCGGTATCTCGATTTAAAATTCAAGCTCTCAAACTGAAATACGAGGACCGATGTGCACGACTCCATCTTCTTCCTCTGAACTTGCGCAGGGCCAGCGCTCCTCATTAAAATAGCAAGAGGTACTGTTGACTGTCCTCGGCTGCTGCTAGGTAAACTAAATTTTAAAGTCCCTATCCGTTAGTTGATACACTATCGCGGTAGTTCATCAACTATCGACAGATAGCAAACCAGACCGACAGAGTTTAGAATTTACGTTTCTTTTGTTCTTACATGTCAACCTAACACGAAGACTATTCGGGGGCTTCGCTGCGCTCGCCCCCTCTAGTCTTCGCCTAAGCTTCCGCAGTGTTTGCCCTGGTATTTCGTTTGCAGTTCAAGTTTAAACCAGTTTACTATTTAACGGTTTTAACCGTTAGTGGATTATCTAACGCGTCATATTGAAAGCAGTACGCTGCAGTTTACTATCTGTCGATAGTTGACCAACTTACGAGAAAAAAAACGTTAGTTTATCAACTAACGGTTTTTGACTATCTTACTGTGACATATATAAGCACAGTACTCGTAGACTTCCTTTATCTCAGCTACCATTGGTCCTTAGCATAGAGATAAAAATATTTGCTTGTCAGAGCCTGCTCAACTTTTAATCGTATCTTCGACCCAGGCATTGCTGAGGATCACGGTGTTGCAGCGTTGTTCAATCGTTGAGCAAAACTATCATAAGGAAGTTTGAAGCGTCTCATCATAGTGATAATAATACATAATAATACCTTGGACACTTTTAACACACATTGATCTAGCCCCAAACTAGAATTCCCTGTATCTTGGGTACTAGACAACGATACCCATACTCATATAGATAAATATTATACTTAGATAGATAAACACAACCATGACTAGGGTATACAAACATCCGTTCTCATCAAACAAATATTTGCCCCCACCGGGACTCGAACCCGGGACCCTTTGTTTCGTAGGCAGCGTCACTGCCGACTCGGCCATTCGGGTGGTCGTCGTCGTGAGGATGAGACATGCGCGAGCAGTGACATCTTTGATAAAAGAGTATAAAATTATTGAGGGCGCCACCTCTTTGTTTGTTGTTGTTTTAGCCGAAATTAGACAGACTATATACTCACCTCTGGACGCGGAAACATTTTAGTTCCGAAAGTTCAGTTTCCGACTCTTTTATGTCGCCCTGTACTTTTGTGGCTTAACTTTTTTCAGTTTGTTAACTATATGTGGTTGCTTATAATTAGCTCATAGATTACCATAATGTAACACTGTTTAATAATGATAACTGGCTAACCATGAAAGTAATTAAATTAGTAGTTCTGTGAGAACAGGAGACCCCGCTTGTTTAAAATTTTAAGCTTGTAGATCTGCTAGAAATACATTAGAATTTTGATGAACGATAATGAGTCAGTGACAAAATGACGGAACTTTCAACGGTTGTCGTTTCCAATTTGTTAGTTTAAATTGACTTAATTTTGGAAATTTGCCTATTTCAATTGTGAGTTACAGGGGGTCGAACATATCACGAACCGCTTCCCCCTCCACATCCCTCTTTAGGATATTTTGTCGCAACATCTTTTGTAGAATGAAGTCATTAGTAAGCCTCTCAAATTTGATTGAAATCCGGCGATAAATAACGCTACAGCAAACTTGCCCAATTTCCCCCCTATTTTCCCCTCAATCAAAAATCGCGATCTATCAAAAAAAAGAAGGAAAAAGTCAAACTTGGTTGAAAAATGCGACCTGTAGGCGAGAACAGACAGACGGACAAACGCATTTTGGCCAATCTCAAAACTGCACGCTTCGGCAATTCGCTCGCTCGGTCAATAAATAAATAAATAACGAATTTACGTATTTTAGATATTAGAACGTTAATTGCAGATGCGCCCGTGATTTCCAAAACTCTTAACTGCATCCAATGTTTTGAAAGCGTTTCCAAACGAACCCTGAAAACGTTTTTACCGCCAACAAAAAGCCACGCCACCCCGAGTAAAACGTTCGAAAATTGAATTGTCCGGGTTGCGTTCTGAAATTTACAAACCGCACACCGGCGGCGGCGCCCGCGCTGAAAGCGTGCGGTCTGCGGCATTTGTTCACACAAATTGCGTTATGCCACTGACTTTGCGACGCGCCTTGCAAACAGGGAAATCAACAAACATGAACCTGAATGTAGATTTCGTATTCTGTACTGCAAATTTTAGACTTTCATTTAGTTACATTACGTCTGGGCCTTAGAATTCTTTCAGGCGTTCAGTTCAGTACGGAATATATTTCCATCCATGTATGAAACCATGATACGGCAATTCTGGCTGCCGTATATTGGCCGTGAGTTTATGTATAACATCAAAAACAATTGTTGTTAGTTATCCATTGCTTATCGAAATCTCTGTGACGTCATCCAACATACAATGTGTACAACGGATTGTAAATGAAACTCTTTAGTTGTTAGGGGGTGATATGATTCACAATTCACAATTATTTATTGCACAGAACATTACAACAATACAATTATACACGAAATTAAAAGGCAAAGGCGAGCTTATCTCTCAACAGAGATTTCTTCCAGCAAACCTATCTGGATAGGATACATATAAAATGAAAAGGGTAGTCTAGTGCAATTAAATACTTACCAAATACCAATAAAATATGATACTTACTATTAAAATACATATAATCAAAGAAATAGTAGATAAAATAAGAATAAACAAATAATAATAATAAATAGATAAATACAATTACATACTTATATATAAAATACCTATGATGAAAGAGAAAGTAAGTGCTTTTTCAAGCGATTCTTAAATGAGAAAAGAGTGGGACTGTCCCTTATAGTGCAGGGAAGTGCGTTCTACAGCCGAATGACCCTCAGCCTGAACGAGTGCTCGTAGGCGACGGTGTTATGCTGCGGAATACATAGAAGAGACACCGTGTGAGATCTCAGCTCCTTGCCTCTGGAGAAAAGGAACTCAAAACGTTCACGAAGGTAGGAAGGATATCTGGGGTTTCTCAAGATGTTAAAGAGTAAAGCCAATATGTGGAAATCACGGCGAAGACGAATCGGGAGCCAACCCAGTTCCTTGCGATACTGCGAGACGTGGTCATACTTGCGCAGCCCGAAGACGTACCGAATCCCGAGGTTCTGAAGTCGTTCGAGTTTATTCAGTTGTTCTTCGTTGGCACTCACCCAGCAAGCATCGGCATAATCAATTAAAGGAAGTAGAAGGGACTGGGCTAGAGTGACTTTAGTATGCCGTGGAAGGAAGTATTGTAATTTCCGAAGAGAGTGAAACGATGCAAAGACTCGTCTGCTGACCTCGGAGACATGGGGCGACCAAGACAGCATGTTATCGAATACAACTCCGAGATTTTTAGCTTTATCGCTGTATTTGATTACGGTTCCATCAAATATTAGAGGAGCGATTGGAAGTTGTAACAGGTTAAGAGAGTATCGGGTTCTCAAGATCAAGGCCTGCGACTTTCTCGGGTTGACCAGAAGCCCATAAGAGAGGGCCCACTTCCTGATATTCTCGAGGTCAGCATTCAGAGCCTCCACAGCCAGAGGCAAATCACGCGGAGAGAAATGCCGGTATATTTGGAGGTCATATGCGTAAAAATGATATGAAGAAGTAAGTACATCAGAGATTGAGTTGATAAAAACCGAGAACAGAAGGGGTGAAAGGATGCCACCCTGAGGAACCCCAGTGAATAGATCGCACCAATCGGTGGATGTTTCCTCAAAATTGATGCGTTGTTGTCGATCTCTGAGATAGGAGTCAAACCAGCGGGCGGCATGAGAGAAGACATTAAGTGAATGGAGGATCGCAACCAGGATATCAAAATCCACGCAGTTGAAAGCGCTGCTGAAGTCAAGCAGTGCCAGCACAGACATCCTCTTCTGATCCATCGCAAGTTGGATGTCATCTGTCACTTTGAGTAGAGCGGTGGTAGAATAGAAACGATCACCAGGATCATTGGTTTCTTTGGGCGTGCCACAGGGCTCAATATTGGGACCCTTCCTATTCCTCATCTATATAAACGACTTACCCTATCTAGGAAGGGACTGTCATGATATGGTACTGTTTGCTGATGACACCTCACTTATTTTTAAAACAAAGCGAAAGCAACACGCTACTGATGATCACGTGAACAATACCATATCAAGAGTGGTAAATTGGTTTAATGTTAATAATTTGCTATTAAATGAGGAAAAGACTAAATGTGTTAAGTTTCTTACTACTAACGTTAAAAATAATCAGACATGTATAACAATTAAAAATGAGGAATTGGAATTGGTAACCAGCACAGTGTTTCTAGGTATAACGTTGGATTCCAAACTCCAATGGGGTCCACATATTGATAAGCTATCGAACAGACTGAGCTCTGCAGCTTTTGCATGCAGGAAAATCCGTCACTTGACAGATTTAAAAACAGCCAGATTAGTTTATTTTAGTTATTTTCATAGTATTATGTCCTACGGTATTCTGCTCTGGGGCAGTGCTGCTGACATAAATACTATTTTTGTGCTGCAAAAGCGGGCTGTTCGTGCGATTTATAAAATGAATAATAGAGATTCTTTTAGAAATAAGTTTAAAGAAGTAAATATATTGACAGTCCATAGTCAATATATTTACGAGAATATTATGTATGTCCATAAGAACATTGTTAACTTTCGAAGAAACTGTGATATACATAACTTTAATACTAGAAACAAGGACAAACTTGCAGTGCCCACTACTCGGCTCCATAAAATAAAAAACTCGTTCAAGGGTAATTGTGTAAGATTTTACAATAAACTCCCAAGCACTTTGACAGATCTATCAATTAATAAGTTCAAGAAATACATCAAGCAAAGGCTTATTTCTAAAGCTTACTACAGTATTAAAGAGTACATAGACGATAAAAATGCTTGGGACTGAATTGTTCTAATTAATTGTGAGCATCCTCACTGCCAGAGTTTCTTTTACTGGACACTTGGAGGCCTTTTACACCTCCAAAGATTAATTTAATTATACAACTCTTGACTGTGGGGACCATTTACATCTCCTATTATCATTGTATTATTGACTAAAGAGACTATACATCTCTGTTATTTATATTTTAATTATTTTATTATGACATTTGAGACTCTTTACATCTCTCAGAAACAATAATTAAGTACTTTTTTTTTCTGATAATATGATAATAATACCAAATGTTCTGTAAAAAATGAAATGAAATGATATGTGAAAGTGCCCTTGTGGCCTATTTACAGAATAAACGTTTTGAGTTTGAGTTTGAATTGTGACCCGGCCTAAAACCCGATTGGAAAGAATTAAGGAGATTCATGGAGGAAAGATAGGTGGATAGTTGAGTGTGTACAATGGATTCAAGGACTTTGGAAAGGATGGGCAGGATAGAAATAGGACGATATTCTTTGTAGGAAGTTGGGTTGGATGTTTTAGGCAAAAGGATCACGAGAGCACGTTTCCACTGACTAGGGAAGTGCACAGTCAGAGAGTGAAGCATTAATAATGTGAGTGATAACCGGCAGCAATTCTCCAAGAACACTTGTCAACATTTGAGAGCAGATTTTGTCATCGCCGACGGCTTTTGATGAGATAGCACTGCTTTTCTGACTGCAGCGATTCCAACATGACGCAGATTGAAAGAAGAGTGGCAGGAGACTGTCCTGGAAAGCAAGTTACGGAGTGTGGGATCCTTGACAGATGGATCCATCTGAACGGGGGGGACAGCAAAAAAATTATTGAGATCGTTAAGGTCGATGTTACCAACCGACAGGTCCTGGGACTTACCAATACCAAGGGTCTTCAGAAATTTCCAAACTTGTGCAGGGTCGTAGTTTTCGATACATTCAAATAAATGACGGCGTTTGGCATCTCGACACAGACGGGAGCAGCGATTACGAAGACTTTTGTATGCTAAGAGATTTTCGTCGGTCGGATCCTTTTTGTATTTAGTCTTGGCACGGTTTCTCTTAGCCATCAGACCCTTAATGGTATCAGTAAGCCATGGAGCGGGGAGATGTTTAACTTTAACCTTCTTGACAGGAGCATGTTTGTCAAACAAGCTCAGGACAATCGTGTTAAAGTTCTGGACCTTATCATCAACGGACTCACTTCCCAGAACAAGGGACCAATCTATGGAAGAGGCGTCGGATTTAAGGGAAGTGACATCAATACCCTTGAAACTACGAAGTTCAAGAAACTTAGCTCTACGCTTGGGGGGCCTAATTTTGTAGGATAGGTAAATTAAATCATGGTAGGAGAAGGGGGCACTGAGTTGACCATGTACGGCAATCTTAGTCGGGTTAGATATTATCATCAAGTCAAGAAGAGAGGCGGTACAGTGAGGCTGAAAGTGAGTGGCATCAAGGGGAAGAATGTGTTAATTCAAGGAGTTAACAATGGATTGCAGTTTGTCTGATCGAGCATTGTTTTTAAGGAGGCATGTGTTAAAATCACCAAGAATAAGAGTAACAGGATAAGGAGGAGACAGGTCATTAAGAAGAGTTTTAAAAGATTCAAAGTAATCTATGCGAAGAGAGGGGCTGTAGTGACGAAGACTTATCTCTAAAAATAAGTGTTCCGCAGAACCAGAGTATAGGCTGGGCGAGTGGCTGATAACTTTGCACGAGATGTCAGATGGAAGGTAGATGGCAACGCCGCCATCAGCCTTACCCGTTCGATCATTACGAAAGAGCCTGAACCCTGGTAGAGCATACATGGAAGAAGAGAGGGATGGCTTGAGGAAAGATTCGGAGACAAGAATTCCGTGAATATTCTGGTCAATGAAGGCATCAAGAAGATCAGCGTAGCTGGCGTGAATGCTCTGGGCATTAATATGCACGATGTTGAGATTAAAGCCAAGGGTCGAGAACACGCGTTTCAGATTATCAGACAAAGAGCCATCCGCCGACAACCCACCTCCCGCACTAAGTGAAACATCGCTATCAGAGCTAGAAAAGAAGCTATCGTTAAAATTGTTTAAGGTATTCATAAACTAAATAGATATACATATAAATTGTAAAATAAATTTATATTAATAGGATCTACTTTAAAATACTTTTGGTTCCAAGCCTGAACTCAGTCTTTCACTGGGCATGCTGGGAAAGAAATCAAGGTTAATAGAAATCAACTTGCAATAATTATACAGCAAAAAAGTAAAACAAATAAAACACAAACAAACAGCAAAGATTCAAGCAATATCGAAATCTCGCTATTGCATTTCGTTACGCGTCATACGGAATGTTTGTACAGAGACATGACAGTAACAAGAAAAAAAAAAACGTCGCTGTCAAAAATGACAGGTGACAGTGGGTGGATTCAATTACCAAGAAATTATGAAATACATGAGGGTCGGAAGAGAAAACGATAGATAAAAAAAAAGAAAAACGTGCATTCTTCACAAGAAATCTGAACAATTTATATTCTAGAACATTACTCCCAAGTTCCAAACCACGACGCTTCAAAAACTTAGTCAACCTTATGGCTATACTGAACGATTTTTTATGTAAATTCAAATTTGGAATAGGAAAAATAATAGTAGTTTATGTGACTGCTACATAATGGAGGGCATTAATACTCGAGAGTGGGTTTATGAAACGAGCCGAAGGCGAGTTTCATTATAATATCACTCGAAAGTTTTAATGCCTAATTATGTACAGTTACATACACTAGTTTATCTACACACAGCTCTCTTTGATTTGTTCAGGAACCGCATGTTTGACCGGCATTGTGGCAGTTGTTTGTTTAGCTTGTTCTGTAGGACCAACTGTAGTGTGGTGACGCCCTCATCCCTATTATGGATACCTATGATATTACTTATGACTACAAATATAGAACAGTCGAAAACCAAACGTGGTTTCATTGAGATGTGTCAAGTCCTTAAATGGCGACCT
This sequence comes from Argyresthia goedartella, assembly GCA_949825045.1. Classification (NCBI taxonomy): domain Eukaryota; kingdom Metazoa; phylum Arthropoda; class Insecta; order Lepidoptera; family Argyresthiidae; genus Argyresthia; species Argyresthia goedartella. The sequence continues at coordinate 38,847,655 of OX463810.1, forward strand.
TGCCAGGCGCCGCACTTTACATTGCGTCGCGTTGCAGTACGAGTACACAAATAAGTTTAACTAACTAAAACAATGTAAATAAAGATTTGAAAATTTAAAGTTGAAAAGACATTAAAAATTAAGGACTGGGCCTGTGTGCTAGTTATGGCCTTTATAGTTATCGTTTACACCGGGATCTTCGCATTAGGTTTCAATTCGGTAGTGCGAGAGTTTATTCAAATACGCCGTGATCAATAAATAAACAGAAAAGCATCATCATTGGAAAAACACAGTCAAAAGAAGAAATTATAATCGCCCAAAATGCAGCTGGAGGATCGAACAACGCATCCATAGAAGAAATAAAAATGCATCTGAGTACCACAAACATGATTCTTGGTGGTATGGTATTTATGTTGCTGCTGGCCGGATGTTTTTTTGTACTTAAACTGTACAAGGGTTGCCACAAACAGATGATTAGAAGAGAACTTAACAGCGGCTACCTACGGCGTTCGGTCTACCACAAGTATCGAAGGGAAAATGGTTCAGAGCAGGTGTAATGCAGAACGGAAGATGGGAACTGCGATAAATAGGTAGTGCATATTCCGTGATAAATAAGTAAACTGCGTAAGTGAGTTAAAACAGTGAGCAAAATAAAATCGTGCATCGAGAGTGTGCGAACATGATACGCGTCGACGAATATGGAAGCTTGAGACATTCCGTTACCTATAAGGAGAGATGAGTTACCATAGACGTGAGGTACTTTAGGGTATGCTATTTTTAGTTAACGTATAATAAAGTGAAATTAATATTAAGTTATGAGGTAAATACAATTATTATTTCGGTGACATGATAGAATGACAGATAAGCTTAGTGATATTTTAGAACAATTAAAATCATTAAGAGAAAAGCTAGTAAAACTAAATAGGAGTAAAAGAACTCCGGAAACTTTGAATAAAGGTTTAAATGAAGCTTCACAGCATTATGCAGAATATATAAAGTGTTCGAATACAATAGACGAACAAATAGATAGTGAGGAAATTAAGGGTTCCGATATAATACAAATTAAGGAAATATGCATAAGAATTAATACAACATATACACAAATTCAGGAATTTTGTTCAAAGATTTTAAGCGAAAATACAAAAATGGCTGAGAAATTCGATTTAAAAATCGCTGTGGCCTTGTTGCCAATCCTTGACAACAGCGAAAAGTCGGTTAAACAGTTAATATCGGCAATTGACATGTACAATGTTACAAAATGATGGAAAGCTGACGTTGATTAATTTTGTCCTTAAAACGCGGCTTTCGGAAAGCGCGAAACTCAGGCTGTCAAGTAATTACGACTCTGTTTCAGGATTAATTTCAGACATGAAAAAACATTTACTCGTACAGAAATCATCAACAGCTCTACAGCTGAGATTATCTCGTGCGACCCAGAACCAGAAAAATATTGAAGACTATGGTAAGGAGATTGAAAATCTTTTGGTTGACCTGACTGTTTCGCAAGCCGAAGGAGATACGGAAAAGTATAAAATTCTGAAGCCAATTAATGAAAAGCAAGCCATAAAGAGGTTCTCAGACGGATTGCGAAATGGTCACCTAAGTACTATAATTTCAGCTAGGAATTATACATCATTAAAGGATGCAATTCGTGCAGCCAAGGACGAGGAGATGTCCTCGGGATCGGCCTTTGGTCAAGTTATGCAGTATGCGCAGGGTAACAGACAGGGTTACCAGCATTTTCAGCGTGGACAGAGAAGGAGGTATTCCCGTGGAAGAGGCGGATACTACGGTACTCGTGGGGGTTCAGCGGATCAGCAGTCGCGTGGACACCCTACTACTTATCGAGGACGCAGCCAGGTTCATAATCCCAGGTATTTCAACAGAGGCGGAATAGATAGGTACAACCCTAATTTTTCAAATCGGGGAGTTGATATTTACAACAAGTGAAGAAATTGAAAGAATGAAGAAAGATAATTCAAGTAACGGTTTATTTTTGTACGACTCACAAACATACACGATTTATACCTGTCCACTCTCTCGATCATGTATTACGCGAGACGTATACGTGAGGGAATTGGAGCAGTTTTGTAACAGAATAAATATAGAAGAGATTTATGTAATGAGAGATAAAAGTAATGAAAAATATATAAAATGGCTAGCCAACGATAATAATAAAAGTAAAAATAAGAATGAAAGTAAATGGTCCGGACCACGAATTTTCCTAATAAAAGAAAAACAAACAATAACTGACAAAGATGATAAGTTAGTAGTGTTAAATGATTTTCATATACTACCTACAGCAGGGCATGCAGATAGACGAAGAATGATAAATAATATACGTAAGTATTATACATGGACTAAACTTGCGCAAGACGTCAATGATTATGTTTCAAGGTGTAGTAAGTGTCAAACACAGAAACACTCAATACCAGTCAAAGAGCCCATGGTTGTTACAACTACGGCAATTTCGGCATTTGACAAAATATATTTAGATATAGTGGGGCCTCTAGTTAAGGATTATTTTAATAAGACATATATTTTAACCATACAATGCGAGCTAACAAAGTTCGTAGAAGCATATGCTTCTACGAACTTCGTTTGCTCGAAAAAATTACACATTATGGTCATAATGTGTAATTTTTTCAGATAAGAAATGAGTTTTTACCAAGTAGTTTAACATTATGCTGATCGTAATGTGCGGTTTTTATACGCAGTAAAGGGGGTTTATGATACGTGTGTAGATAAAACATAAAGGCCCCTCTTTTGCACGTTTTTATTTACTTTCGTATTGATTTTCTATAAAACTTACGATTTTAAAGTACCGTTAAACGGAACGTTTTTAAAAAACCATCAGCGTCTAGTGACAGTAGAGGGAAAGGGACACTGACGCATAGTTATTTCCCTTACTTCCTGTCACTAGATGCTGATGGGTCCGTTTTCGCGTCAAACTGTCAACTGCCAGCTATTTTGGCAATCAATCTTAGTACCTATTTAGATTTTTTAAGTTGCTCGCGGTCTTTTCGACATGATATTCGTGAAAATGAACGCAAAAATAAAATTAATACAGGTTCGTGAATGCCATGCCTTTTATGCGCTCCCTATCGATCCCTGTGGGCTGAAGGTGACAGAGTCTTTTGATCTTTCAAATTTCCTTATACCGTTATATATTTTTCACTAAATGTTTCCATCTTTTCAAGTGTTTGTAGGCAAAAAAGGTAAACCACTTATTGATCTTAAAAGCCGCGTCTTTTGATGTTCTGGAAAAATATTTATGTCAAAGGCACTGCAGCTTTATAAAAATCTTCAACAGTCCATTGTGCGTGACAGGGCGCGAACTCATCGCCACATCTAAGAACATAACTATATATAGATTTTTGTTTAAAAACGGCGGAGCATAAAGGAGGGTTACAATTTTTGCCGGCTTGTATATATCGGCGCAACGCCGATGAGTCATATTTTAATTAAATAGTTTAATTAAATTTTATGATAAGTAGCTTTAGTTAGTTAAGTTCTTATCTGTTAAGCGGATTGATTGTTATTTTATAGGCAAAACTGTGATTGTTATCAATTCTAGCTTTCCCAAGTATTTGGTGCGATTGATTCGTTTTCCGATTTTCAAATAATTTGATTTTAGCTTGTAAAATTCATTTCTAGGTTTCTAAAATCTTGTGATAATTACTTAAGGCTTCTGTCAAACTTTCAGAATTAACTTGATCAATTTGGTGGAAATGTAATCTTTCTGAAGCGCGCTCAGTAGTACGCGGTTCCGGCCAGCTGTGATTTTATTTAAAAACTCGTTAATTCGTTAACTTTGTAATATTTACTAGGTTCTAAAAAGATACTCTGATTCAATAAAACTATGCTGTAATAGTTTAGTTTAGCAAATAACATGATTTCATGTGTTTTGTGAAAAGTGCGGGAATTGTGACCGCGAGGCAATCGCCGTCAACCAATGGGCGGCGGCGGATGTCTCGCGGACCAATCAGAAGCGAGACTGGTCGGGTGGTGGTAGAACTCGGCCAGGGCGCTGAATGGAATCGTACAGGCACTTTTCACGGAGCGGTTGACCTGAGTGCTCATCGGTCGTGGTACAATTTCCAAAGCTAAGTATTTCTGTTTGTTTCTCTTTTCTGTTTACTCTTCTAGTGTGAAATAAAATTACAGTGCGTTTAGTTCGACTTCCATTTATTTTGTGTTTAGTGCTCTGGCCTTCTGCACTAGCTTCTGATACGAAGTATGGAGGAAAGTGTGAATAGTGACGTCAGCGATGCTGGCGTTACGCTTCCTATAGACACTGAAGACCCCCATGCTCCGTTATCAGAAGTGGGATTCCTTCCCACTTCAGGACATCCTGGTACGTCTGACATCAACAATGACATCCCGTTCATGAGTCAAGGTATGTCGGCACAATTTTTCACGCAAATGATGCAGACGATGAAGCAGAAGTCTGAGCGGCTTGCAAAGCCACACAGCAGAGACAAGGTAAAAATAAATGATATTTTTCTACCCTCGTATGACCCAGATGCGAATGTTGGTGTTCGTGATTGGTGTCAACACATATCCCAAGCTGTGGAGCTATACAAGCTCAACGACTACGAGATTCGAATGAAAGTAGGTAGTCTTCTCAAGGGCCGTGCGAAATTCTGGGTCGACAATTGGCTGGTGACGACCACCTCATGGGAGGAGCTGAAGAGAAACTTGATAACAACATTCGAGCCTGAAAATAGGTACTCTCGTGATATATCGAAATTTCGCGAACATTCTTACGACCCTACGAAAGACATAGCAGAGTTCTTGTCAAAGGCGTGGGTTCTCTGGAAACGCGTCACAAAGGAGAAGCTGGGTGATGACGACGCGGTTGAAGCAGTCATTGGGTGCGTAGACGATGAGCATTTACGTATTGAGCTGCTGAATGCAAGGGCGAAGTCGGTTCCTGAGTTGATTTCCGTAGCAACATCTAGACGCCCCAAGCGACCTCATCAAGGAACGTCTCATACCGTGCCAGGTAAGCGATCCCGCTTTGATGACAAACGACCCCTAATATTCTGTCAGATATGCAAGAAAAATAGTCATATCGCGCGTGACTGCAGGCTCAAAGCGGTTGATAACTCCCCATCCCCATCAAACAGAGACAATAAGGAAACGTCGCGCGATAGTAGGGAGATGCCACATGACGGTAAAGACAGACCTACCTGTACATTTTGTTCGAAAGTAGGTCATACATTCGAAAATTGTTTCAAACGTAATCGGTCAGTGGTATCAAATGTAAATTGTGTAGGTAGTTTGAAATCTAAAGTAGAAGTAACGATCGGAGATGTCACCTGTAATGCAATGTTTGATAGCGGCGCGGAGTGTTCTGTAATGCGTGAGTCAGTTGCCGCAAAGCTACCCAGCCGTAGGATTGATAAAGTGACCTACTTACGTGGTATAGGGCAGTTCCCTGTCATCTCATTGCAAGCGTTAATCGTAGTTTGCGAAATTGATGAGGTGAACGTAGAACTAGAATTCTTTGTCATTGCTGACTATGAGATGACATTGGACGTGCTGGTAGGCATGGATTTAATAGAGAAAACGAATTTCGATGTTCTCGTTACTGTCGGATGTGCAAGGGTAGTCCGTCGTTGCGTTGTAGCTCGTATTCAGGCCAATCACGCTATATTCGACAACTTGGACTGTGACTTGACAAGAGAGAGCGAGACCAACGAATTACGCATTCTGCTCAACAAATACGCTCATCTGTTCATCCGCGGTTTTCCTAATACGCGAGTTAAAACCGGACAGTTGGAGATCCGTTTAAAAGACCCCAGTAAATTTGTAGAGCGACGTCCTTATCGGTTGAGCCCCGTCGAGCGTGAGAAAGTTCACGATATACTTCAAGATTTACTCGACCACAATATTATTCGTGAGAGTAAGTCCCCCTTTTCGAGTCCAATAATTTTGGTCAAAAAAAAGAATGGCGATGACCGCATGTGCGTGGATTATCGTGAATTAAACTCCAATACGTTACGCGATCAGTACCCTCTTCCATTGATTTCGGATCAAATTGATCAACTCTCGGGAGGGGTATTCTACAATTCCCTTGATATGGCAGCAGAGGTTTCACCAGATTCTAGTGGAATCTTCCTCCATTGAGCGTACTGCATTCTTCACGCCTAATGGATTGTATGAGTATCTTACCATGCCGTTTGGTCTGAGCAATGCCAGTGCCGTCTATCAACGTTGCATCAATAAAGCGTTAAGTCCATTGCTTGTCTATGTCGATGACGTGCTCAGCAAATGTAGAGAATTTTCAGAGGGCATGGCTCACTTAGAGCGAATTTTCATTGCCCTCGAGGAAGCAGGTTTCTCCATAAATGCGGAAAAATCGTCTTTCTTTAAAAAGTCAATATAATACTTGGGGAATATAATATCGCACGGAGAAGTCCGCCCAAGTCCGCGTAAAGTAGAGGTATTAGTCAAAGCAGCAATACCAACCAATGTCAAACAGGTGAGACAGTTTAGTGGTCTCGCTGGGTATTTCCGACGCTTCATTCCCAACTTCTACCGTATAATGATACCGTTGTACGAACTCACGAAACAGGGAGCTAAATGGGAATGGAACGAGCGGCACGAAGAAGCACGTAATGTAATCATTCAATACCTTACGTCCTCCCCCGTTCTCATCATCTTCCAGGAAGACGCTCCCATTGAACTCTACACGGACGCTAGTAGCCTGGGCTTCGGGGCTGTGCTCATCCAAATCATCGGAGAGCGTCGCCACGCTGTTGCTTACATGAGCCAGCGCACCACCGAGGTAGAGAGCCGCTACCACTCCTACGAGCTCGAGACCCTCGCCGTGGTGAGAGCTATTAAGCACTTTCGCCAATACCTTTATGGACGCAAGTTCAAGCTCATCACGGACTGCAACGCCCTCAAGGCATCGCAGAATAAGAAAGAACTGCTACCACGTGTCTATCGCTGGTGGGCATTTCTTCAGCAGTACGAGTTCGAGGTGGAGTACCGGAAAGGCGAGCGAATGCAGCATGCAAACTTCTTTAGCAGAAATCCACCTGCAATGAAGGTAAATGTTATGACAAGGGACTTGGACTGGCTGAAGGTGGAGCATTCGTCCTTTCCAGCGCGGAGATTATGTTCTGATCAAGAAAAATCCTCGGAACCAAACTTGTCTTGACCTAAAGTTTAGCGAGCCTTATGAAGTTTGCAGAGTCCTCGAAAATGACGGCTATCTAGTGAAGAAGGTGGTGGGCAGAGGCCGGCCACGCAAGGTGGCTCATGATCAGCTACGCCAAGCGCCGCAACCGGGAGAACAGACCGTATCGGCGGAGGCAGATGATGACGAACCACAAATCGTTGCCCCGGCGGCATCACCTGATGCCACAACACCAACACCGTCCACATCACACGCTGGTCATGAGGACGTACAATGATTGACAAAATGTAAGTTACGTTAACTTTGTTTCCCATTAGTTTTCTTTTTCTTTTCCTATCCCCAAGAGCCTGTGTGTACCACGGTCAATAGACCCAGAGCACAGCATCGACCTTTATCTCATTCCTTTAGAGCCTTTGTGTACCACGGCGAACAGGACCGCCCAGAGCACAACATCAATATCCCGTCTATATAAAATGATAAATCTTCTTGTTGGCGTAGTTAGATGCAACAAGGAATGAACAGGTTACTAAATAACCTATAATCAACTATAACTACCTAAGAGTATAATAACCAGCTGATTACAGCTACCAAATCTACGGCATGAGAATTGCCATTATCTACTCTCAATATTTTGATATTGAAAGTACTAGAATCAAGCTTATTACCTGTAATCACCTTAAGAGGTGATAAACAGATGCCTGCCTGAAAAATATTTTCCGTTCTTTCCAGTTCACCACGAGTGCAACTCTGGCGATGGTGTTCCTCTGCCTATCCATTCACGAGTGCTGTTAAAACCAGAACCAAAGCGATTAGACGACGCAACGCCTCCAACCAACTGCAATTACAGAAGTTTGCCACCGAGATGATAAAACCCTTTCACAAGCCCAGGCTGGTGCAGAGCGCGCACCGCCTATCAGACTGGCCGTATCGGCGCAACGCCGATGAGTCATATTTTAATTAAATAGTTTAGTTAAATTTTATGATAAGTAGCTTTAGTTAGTTAAGTTCTTATCTGTTAAGCGGATTGATTGTTATTTTATAGGCAAAACTGTGATTGTTATCAATTCTAGCTTTCCCAAGTATTTGGTGCGATTGATTCGGTTTCCGGTTTTCAAATAATTTGATTTTAGCTTGTAAAATTCATTTCTAGGTTTCTAAAATCTTGTGATAATTACTTAAGACTTCTGTCAAACTTTCAGAATTAACTTGATCAATTTGGTGGAAATGTAATCTTTCTGAAGCGCGCTCAGTAGTACGCGGTTCCGGCCAGCTGTGATTTTATTTAAAAACTCGTTAATTCGTTAACTTTGTAATATTTACTAGGTTCTAAAAAGATACTCTGATTCAATAAAACTATGCTGTAATAGTTTAGTTTAGCAAATAACATGATTTCATGTGTTTTGTGAAAAGTGCGGGAATTGTGACCGCGAGGCAATCGCCGTCAACCAATGGGCGGCGGCGGATGTCTCGCGGACCAATCAGAAGCGAGACTGGTCGGGTGGTGGTAGAACTCGGCCAGGGCGCTGAATGGAATCGTACAGGAACTTTTCACGGAGCGGTTGACCTGAGTGCTCATCGGTCGTGGTACAATTTCCAAAGCTAAGTATTTCTGTTTGTTTCTCTTTTCTGTTTACTCTTCTAGTGTGAAATAAAATTACAGTGCGTTTAGTTCGACTTCCATTTATTTTGTGTTTAGTGCTCTGGCCTTCTGCACTAGCTTCTGATACGAAGTATGGAGGAAAGTGTGAATAGTGACGTCAGCGATGCTGGCGTTCGCTTCCTATAGACACTGACGACCCCCATGCTCCGTTACATATATACTATGTACTTATGTGCGTATGTAGGTACGTATTTATGTACATATTTGTGTGTGTTCGAGTACATGTGTGTACGTGTGTATGCGTGTACGTGTTAATGTGTGTTCGTGTCGTGTGTACGTGTGCACGCGTGTATGTGTGTACGCGTAGTACGCGTGTACGACTGTACGCGTGTACGACTGTACGTGTGTTGTGTACGCATGTACTTATTCATGTGTATATGTGTGTCCGTGTGTCCGTGTGTTCGTGTTTTCGTGTGTGTGTTTGCGTGTGTGTAGGTAGTCATGTGAATATGTGTGTACGTGTGTGAATGTTTATTCAAACATGCGTGTGTATGTATGAATATGTATGTATTTATAATGTATTTGCATATTTCTGTATATTTAGGTATGTATTAATGTATGTATGTACCTATATAAAGAAAAAAAACAGGTCTTGGATGTTTACATGTGAGTGATGTCGCTGTTTCTGGTTCCCACGACACAAGGTATCCTAGTGTTGTGTCAGAAGCATTGTATGTGCCTTTATATAAATGTTTATGTTTATGTTTTATATAAATAGTAATCGTAATTTTTTACCTCTTCTCTACATTGGACCTCTGTGGGGGGAGAATGGTGAAGAAACTCGCACAGATTGATTTTTAGATCTCTTTTAAAAATTGGTTTAACTAATACAAATATTAGAATATTAATAAACAATGTGCAGCAATGCGAGTTCTGTATTGAGTTAGATTAATACCATGCAGTCTTGACATTTATGTTATCTTAAACATTGTAATATTCCCTTCAAAGGCAAAGTCGTTATTATGTTTGACAAATGGATGGTTTTATGTGTGTCACGTCTCTGTTTCTGGTTCCCACGACGCAGGTTACCCTAGTGTGGGGTCAAAATCAGTGTGTCTGCCTGTACATATATGGTTCATGTTTATGTATGTATGTAGGATGTATGCTTAGGTATTGGTATGTATGTATAAGCGTGTGGACAGTCCGGTTTTTAAAGATTTCACACAGGTTTTCCCGTAGGGACTGGCAACATTGGACCAATTTTTAATAGTAGTTTATGTGACTGCTGCATAATGGAGGGCATTAAAACTCGAGAGTGGGTTCTCGGACCAACTTCACAGACAAACTAGGGACGGCACGCGGGTGGGCGTCGGCGTTCGAAATTTGAATGTCATTAAATGTAGAAAAACTACACATAATGACCATAATGTGTAGTTTTCCAGATACGAAACGAGTTTTTACCAAGTAGTTTAACATAATGCTGATCGTAACGTGCGGTTTTTGAACGCAGTAAGAGGATTTATGATACGTGTGTAGATAAAGGTTTTTATTCTCTATGAAACGCGATTTTAACCAGTTCTGTTAAAATATAGTTTTTGTAAAATTTTGTTTTAGTTTTTGTTAGATATTATTATACCGGGGGATCTAATAGAAAAGCTTTGTTTGGTCATGATAGTAATCACATTTAATAATATTTTTCACACCTTTCATTCGGAAAAGTAAGTTTTGCTTTACGATGAGAGGGAGCAAAATGCTACTTTTCTGTTCAAGCTACTTTTTTAATTTATTCATTGGCATGTAGCATTTACGAAATGTACCTATTGAACACAGATTAAAATAATCGAATGAAATTACATTACAATCGACTACGATGACGTAGTCGATTTAAAAAGAACATGTTTCAAGTTTTAACTTTAACAACGTTTTATGAAAATTTATGAACTTTTCGTGATATTAAAAAAAGTCACAATAAATTATTTGTTTTACTGAAATCAAAACTATCGATGACTGTTTTCATGATATAATGAATATTGATATCCGATACCATTGTAATATTCGATTCGATTATTTTTACACATTAGTAAAAGTACACAGGAATATTTTATCTGTGGTGACCTTTCTTTAATCCTTCACAATCCACCATTATAAAAAAATGTTTACGTTGTTCGATTACTGTAAAAGTGGCGAAAGAATAATTCAAAGTATATTTTTTTTAGAGCATTGAATTTAAATTTTCCTCATAGTCGGTGTGAAAAGTTGTATGTGTCAAAATGTGTCACTCAGGAGCAAAATTATTTTCGTCATGGGCGTTAACGCTTGAATCCTTCGTTACGCTCAGGATTCTAAAATCCTTCTCTTCACTCTGGATTCAATGTACCGCCCCTCGCAGTAAATACATCATTTTGCTCCCTTGTGACACAAATAACTATTTAGACCTCAAAACATAAAAGCCCCTCTTTTGCAACAAAACCTACGAATTTAAAGTAACGTCAAACAGCACTTGTTTTGAGGCACCTCATCAGAGGAAGTGGCGTGGGAGTTGTTGTCAGTCTGCCTTTCCTTTTCTATGCGAAAAAAGGAGAAGGAGTTTGAAGCATAGTTCTCCCAGGTGTAACATTTACCTTCTGAAAAGCGTTTGAGTAATCTCTAAGTAAATTAATTGTCTGAATAAAAGCTATGTAAACGTCTACTCAGACGTTATCAAGCAATTTGGGCACAAAAATTGTTGCTTAGTTCTCAGTAGAAGATCTGTAAAATCTGAGCAGTAGCAATATAAAGGTTCACTAGCTTAATAACTTTTGAATAAAAGTGGTTTTGGATTTTAAACAGTTTTTATACCGACTTTATCCAGATGTATGTATATTAAGCATTGTTATTAAAACTTTATTCAGCAATTCGTTTCATTTTGTTTCTACGCAAACCTAATTCAGAAACAAGCGAAATAGATAAAATAATAGACATTAATTATTCAGCATTTTGTAGAATACTGTTACAAGTATTGTTTTTCTAACATAGTCATAAATGAAAGAAATTCGTGTCGTATTTTAATAGTAATAAACGACAATTGCCTTGATAAGTATATCAATTTGTATTTGCAGTTTTGTGGTTTCTGTACAAGTTAAATGTTAGTGCGCGTCAAAGTTTATCGTGAATATGAGTGACTTACTTCGATTTTTATATTGCGCCGCTAGAATAATCAACTATTATTATAGCAGGAGATAGGTTTTGACTACATTTTGCGGTCTTAAATCCTGCCTATCGACTTTTCACTAAAATTATTTAGCCTGTTACTCTCACGGTCTCTAAAAAACCCACGAAAACTCATTTGTCAAAATCCCTCTAGCTGTTTGGAATGTGAAATTTTAAAACTACCACATCTACCGTCATTTTGAAATAAATCCAAAAACTGAAAATTTATATATTTAATTATCGAACCGACTGACAAAAAATCACGAGAATCAGTTGAGAAATGCGGGTAGAGGATAACATCCGGACACATATAGGTACGAGAGCATTTTTGCCCAATCATGAAACGGAGGCGCTTCGTCGCTTCGTCACTCGGTCAATTATTTGTACGCATAGTTCTTCCCCCGCTCGTCTACTTCTCCTGTCCAACGATGGTTTAATGGAAGAAATCTCTTGTTTAAAACATTAAAAATAAGAATTTACATAAAGGCACATACATTGCTTATGGCCCCACGCTAGGATACCCTGGGTCGTGGGTACCAGAAACAGAGACGTCACACACATATAAACATACAAGAGCTGTTTTTTTCCTTTACCTCCAGCCGGGGTTCAAATCCGGTACCTCTCGCTTGGTAGGCAGAGCCACAACCAACTCGCAAACGGTTGTATCAATTTGCATGTTTTTTGACTATTCGTTGAAGTCTCAGGAACGTTCTTAAGGAGAAAAAAAAATGCAAATAGTCTCAACAAATCGGCCACTAGAGCTGTCATCATGCGTCAAATCAAATCAAATTTTCCTTTGATCAAAACTTAGCAAACGTCATTGTTTGCCTCTTCACTGGACCATGTCTTACCCCCTGTACACAAAACGTGAAGGCGTGAGGGTGGCATCAATTAAAAACGTGACGCTCCCGGAAGGGCTTTGATGTGTTGTCGAGAGTGCTTATTAACAACATCGTAAAGCTGTTTTACGGCCAGAGAATAGGCGACGCGGGGTAGGGTACAAACGTGGCGAAACCCTGAGCATTGAGTCTAAAACTCTATAAAAAAACAGTCTGTAGTTTTATACTTGAGCTAAGTAGACAAGTTTTTGCGTAGAGGGAAAAGCTTTTTAAAAACAGCTTTTTATTTGGCAAGCTTAATATTACTTAAAATGACTGCTCGATTTGGAGAGACAGACAACTAACTTAGGCTAACTTAAACACGTCTGTACGATGTGAGTCCAGACGACTAATTGATTTCGTCCCGCGGCTCTACGGGCTGCCAGGAAGCAGACCACGTCATCTCAACTCTTGGAAGTCACTCTTGTACTAACAAAGTATCATGGATGGGCAAAAATGCTTACTAGGAACCCATCAGTACCTATGAGATAAGTGCTGATGAAGCGTTGACAGTCAGCACTTCAGGTCGAGAGGAGAATATAACTCCTCCCTCCTTAAGAGCAGAATCACCTGATGAACAATTATGATGATGATCAGCGTGATTCGGCCAAAATCTCTGGAGACAATCTTTCTTAAGGTAAATTATAGCTAGACACAGAATGATTAAAAACAAGAGCACATATAAAACAATAGTAGCAAGGCTAACTCTATTCACATACACTACACTGTGATTTTCACTATCACTGAAAGCGTTATTCTGTTTCACTACACGGGACAGGTAATTCAGCTCATCCAGGTTTACGTCTTCCATGTCGACTGCAGGTCCACTGGAGGTGTCCTGACGCTTCAGGTCTGGTAACATGATGATTGGAACCCTCGCGTAGCTCATACTGTCTATAAAGGATCGTGCACGATGTAATTGGATTTCGTCTATATATACTTCACATGGTTCGTCTATAGACAATATGTATGTGCCGGTTATTGGTTGCCGTGTGACGTCAGTGTTACATCTCCTCGTCAGGATTGCTTTGTTTCTTGCATACAGGATCCAGCTGTTAGGTCCAATTGGCTGCACCTTGGTAGCTTCGATGCGTATTGGGACTTGAAGACAGTGAGTAAGGTTGGTACCAAACCTCATGAGCTGTTCTATGCAGATTTCCTGGGATAGATGACTCGGTTTTCATTAGTGCATAGGATCTGTTCTTCAGCTATGCGTCTGCATTGTTTCGCGATAGGTAAGTATGTGGAACCTCTTGCCAATAGGTAAGGATATTTAGGGATGATTACGAGGGTTTGATTTTCAGGTTCATGGAAGATAGGTAAAGGATAGAGTTTAAAATAATTGTAAGTATTATTGTCAACCAAAGGTACTTCTAATATAAAGGCTATCTCTTTGCTTTTCATGTAAGTTTTTACTGTAATAGTGTTTTCCAGTTTAATGAGATTTATCAAATTTGCTTTATACATTAAGTTTTCTGTTTCAGATATTAGTTCGAGATGGTGGAGTAATTCTGTAGAGTTTACAATGAATTGATGTAAAACAGATATTTTACTAAAGGCCAGTGCAGTTTCAATTTCACTTAACTTAATATAAATCGTACGAAAGTTACTTAAAAACAAGTTATATAATCCTAAAATATAGGTAGAGTAAATAGCGTTATTTTCTTTAGTGGCTATATCTTTAATCATACTTTCGACTCTTTTGAGTCGTCCATCTAACAATTTTGTATTGCTGTTAAGAGCATTAGTGCTGTTTATGAAACTGTCCAAAACCTTGGTGATCAGGGTTAGCTTGTTTGCCGTAATAATCTGTTGAGATTTCATCTTAGAGATTATGGAGTCATATCTGATGGCGTCGCTATGGTCTAGGTTACCTGTAATAAGTTTTACTATGGAACCTAGAGGGTCTAATATTCCTCGCTTAAAACGTTTAGTGGGTATCAACTGTTGAAATTTAAAAGAGGTTATGTTGCATAAATACTCTACTTGTGTTTTTAATCCTACAAATTCGTAAGCATATGGCTTATCGACATTAATTAAACTGTCAAATTCCTTATATTTTAAAATATTAAAATCTATGTCTCACTCTAATCCATTTGTGTCTAGAATCTTAATTATTGTCCACTTATCTTGTTGAACGCAAGCTTGGCCTTCTTTCACAGGGAGGATGCCAGGGTTCTGGTCAGTCTTTTGAAGATGAAGGGCCAGGCTGAGGTTCGTCACGGTCAGTATGAGCCAACACCACCTGTGGAGGGCGTTTCACGTTTTTAACAGGGACCTTAGAAGGTCTTTGTCCAACATTTACCGGGATAATGTTTCTTTTAGTCTTGCCTGTTATGATAGCTTTTTGGTAGCGGGGCTTGTCTTTACCTTTACGCGTGTTTACAACCTTAGCGAAAATTGGAGTTCCTTCAGGGAAGCTTTCCACGGTTTCACCTCCTTTCTTTTCTCTAACTTTCGCCTTGTTTTCTAAAAATTTTTGTGCCAGATGACTGTGCAAATGCCGTGTTCGTTTGGCATGATCCCTTAAGAGTTGTTGGGTGTATAGTTTTTCAAATTCTACGTCAAAGATCTTTCCTGAATTCGTGTGACCAAATACTACTTCGAAAGGTGTCAGATTAGTGGCTGTATGTATAGTATGATTATACGCCATTATGGAGTATGTCATTATGGACGCTGCGTCCGTACATTTCTGCTCATATTTTGCTAGTCTATATATCTCTATCAGGGTGGAATGAAATCGTTCGACAATACCCATTGAGTTGGGGTTGTTAGGGGTGTCTATGTGTAACTGATTTTGTACATACTCATGAGTTCTTTCATGAGCCCATTGTTGAACTCGGAGCCGGGATCACAACTAATCTTTTTAGGGGTGCCGTAAAATGAGAAGTACTTAATCAAAGCGCGAGATACTTCAGGCGTAGACCTGTTGGTTAACTCAAACGCTTGTCCAAGTTTGCTAAATGCGTCCACAAGAGTCAGATAAGATTTTCCTTCGATAGAAAATAAGTCTACGAAGACTTCCTGAAATGGAGCCTCTTGTGTTTGTGTCAGTTGTAAAATTGGTTTTATTGGGTGTCTTTCGAATTTCATTTTTCTACATGCTTCACAACCATTTAACACTGCTGATACTGTGTCTTGCATGTTATGCCAGAAATAGTTGCGGCGGATTCTCACGATTGTTTCTTTAATACCTCTATGACAGGTTTTACCTGTGATGTTTAAGAATGACAGCTCTTTGCTCTTGCTCATCCTCTATGAACATCATTCTCTCAGTGCATTCAAAGAATGTAACTGCATCTCGCTTAAATAATTCTATGATAAAGTTAGAAAACTGTTTCATATGTTGTTCACATTCAAACCAGATGAAATATTTGGTTTTATTTTTGATGTATTCCTTTAAGAATTGTTTTACAAGATCGTTGTTATCTATGGGTAGGAAAATCTGTAATACTTTTTGTTTGTCACGGGACAAATCCTGAACTTGTAATTCGTTTTTAAACCACATATGTACTAGGATTTGATTTGGTTTGGTGTCAATTGCTTCTTTTAATATGGGAATACCTAATGACTCTAGATCTCTAGCTGAATGAATGGTATTATCGCTTGAGGAGAGTGATGGTACAGGATAATGTTTTTCTTGGTCTTTTGAGGGTAACGAGTCAGGTATCGATACTGGTGAACTTACCGAGACGGATTTTTCTTCGTCTGATATTGTGACCGTTGAAGAGGACTGTCTTCTTTTTCTGTTGCCTACTAGATCCTCAATCTGTTTCGTGACTGTATCTATATAGGATTCCAGCGCCTTGTCTTTCTTGGTCTTCTTGTCTTTTTTACCGATGTTTACCTTCATGGAGAGGTTTTCTTCGTCCATCGCGTTGATCTTTATGCGGGAAAGAGCGTCGGCGTTAGTGTTTTGCTTACCGTTTTTGTAGACTATATCGAAGTCGTAGTCCTGTAAACGTAGTCGCCAGCGTGTCAACTTGCTGCTCGGGTCCTTGAGTGAGTGTAGCCACGCTAGGGGACGATGGTCAGTCTATATTGTGAACTTACGTCCGTACAAGTAGGGTCTAAAGTGTTTCGTAGCCCACGCAATCGCTAGTAACTCACGCTCGATCGTGCTGTAACGGGATTCAGTATCTGAAAGAGTCCTACTCGCGTACGCTACGGGTTTATCGCTTCCGACTGTACCTTGGGACAAGACTGCACCTAAAGCGGAGGCGGAGGCGTCAGTAGTGAGGATATATGGTTTATCTGCATCGGGATATTGAAGCAAAGGGGCATTAGTAAGAAGCTCCTTGCATTTATTAAATGCGTCGATATAATCTTGGTCTATTGTAATTTTATTGCGTTTCTTAAGACAATTGGTTAATGGCTTCGTGATCTTCGCGAAATCTTTTATGAACCTGCGGTAATATCCAATTAAGCCTAAAAAGCTCTTGATTTCTGTTGTGGTTTTCGGGATTGGGTAATTTAAGACTGCATAGACTTTATCTTCATTTGGCATAAGGCCATTAGGGGTTATGGTGTGTCCTAGGTAGAGGACTTCTTTCCTAAGGAATTCGGTCTTGTCAAGTTGTACTTTTAAGTTTGTGGCTCTGAGCCTATCAAAAACTGCTCTAAGCCTTTTCACGTGTTCTTCGAGGCTTTGGGAATATATTATGATGTCATCAAGGTATACCATACAGTGTATGCCCTGGAGACCTCGCAATACATAGTCCATGGTTATCTGAAATGGTGGCTGGTGCTTAGTCCAAAAGGCATTCTACTAAATTCAAAGTGTCCGTGCTGGGTGGTAAACGCCGTTTTTTCCCTATCTTCTTCCTTTACCTCTATCTGGTGGTACCCGCTGGCCAGGTCGATAGTAGAAAAATAATTACTCTTTCCAAGTTTATCAAACAGGTCCGTTATGTTGGGCAACGGATACTTATCGTCCACCGTTATTTCATTAAGACGGCGATAGTCGATCACCATCCTGTACTTAACTTCACCTGACGCGTCTAACTTCTTGGGTACCAGGTGCACTGGTGCGCTCCAAGGTGAATGTGACTCCTGGATGACGTTTTCTTTTAATAATTTATCCACTTGTTGTTTTATTTCAGTTACCTGAGCAGGTGCCTGAACGAAGCCCCAATATATGTAAAGCCATATATTGGGGCTTCGTTTTTGGTCCTAATAGTGTGCTTGACCTGGTTGGAAAATGACGAGGGTATCTTTTCACAGTAAAAGATATCCTTGTACTCCATACAGAGTCTTTGAATATGCTCGCGTTCTTCCTCGTTCATATGTTCCATTCGCAGCTTATTCAGATTATTCGTTAGCATGTCATCCAGTTCCAGATCTTTCATCTCTACATCATTTATACTGAATAACTTACATTTGTTGTTGTTAAATCGACTGACTTTAAACGGACTTTTAATTGTTAAGTTGAATTCTTGTTCGGTACTATTCTGAATTACGGTGGTGGCATAGCCATTTTCACAGGTTACAATAGCATTAGGCATACGAACGCCTTCATGAAACTGCACGTAATTCATAATAGCTTTACCTGAATACAGGTCTGTCGGTAGTTGCACTCGTTGTTCGGTGCGTGGTGAGATGATTATTTTGTATCGGGTCATGCTACAATAGATCGGGATAGAAGTTGTACTCGTGTGAAGGATTTGGGATCCGATGTCTATTGTGGCTCCCAGCTCCTTTAATAAGTCCTTACCTATCAATCCATCATATCGTTTGTCTACTTCAAACACATAAAAGGTGTGATGATTTCTAGTCCTGAATGTTCTGGAAAGTGGTATATCTATTACCTCGTTGTGACTGCTAGTAGCATGGGTGCTAATTACTTCAAATGGTTCATATCGCTTTTGAGCCTGATAGTATCGATCTGCTTTATGAGGACTTATGAAAGATCGGCTACTCCCAGTATTGATCATGAACTTTGCGTCTATTTCAGGTAAGTACACAAATGGTAACTTAAGGTTATCATTGTAGTTTAACGTTATTTTCTGGGGCTGTATTCCGAGGCTACTAAATGAAAATTTACATTTGCGTCGGACGTTTCCAAGTCAGTCTTCGTGTCGTTATTCTCACCTACGTAGTCATAATGTTGCGGCTCTACATAGTTGCATTCATCATTCTCGGGTATGTACTCGCATGAGTCATCGTAATACTCATATGATTGATCTATTTCACCATCCACTTCAAGTTCGTTGAGTGGGAATTTCGGCTTTGCCGTTGGCATTGATACATCGTTATCTAACTGTGGGGGTTTGTACATATTCTGAGGAGGTTTATACCCGAATAGTTGAGGTGTTCTATACCCTATCTGTTCAGGTGGTTTGTAACCAAACTGTTGCGGAGGCCTATATCCTATCTGTTGAGGTGGTTTGTAACCAAACTGTTGCGGAGGCCTATATCCTATCTGTTGAGGTGGTTGAGTACCAGTTTGCTGGCCAAACTGCTGTGGGCGGAAACCTGGTAGTTGTGGTTTATAACCGAATGACCTAGGTTCTACCTGTGAGTTTGGGCGGAAGCCTGTATTTTGTGGCTGTACTCCAAACTGCCAAGGGCGGAATTGTTGTGGGGCATTTCTGATATTGGGCAATGAAGGTTTGAATCCGGATGATTGTGTTGTACTCAAGTGGGGTCCGTTATATAATTTATTACGCGCATTATATTGATTGTAAAAGTTCACTTCTTCCAAGACTATGGTCAATGCTTGTTCAAAGGATGTAGGTCCTTTTAGACGAACAATCCTCACCATATTTTCAGATAGTAAAACCAAATAGAATATTTATATTTGGAGGTAAACAATGTGTCGGAGCTGCCTCTAAACTATCTGAAATGAGACGACAAAAAAGAAAATCGCAAGAAAGCTACGAGGTTGTATCCTTCCTGAAACCAGATGCTTCAAGCGAAGAGATCCTTAATACGTGCATCCTCTTTGACATAACTTGCGAAGATAGGATCGTACTATCAGTGGGGGAAAATGATAGAAATCCTACAAGAATCAATATCGAACTGTCTGCAGCCTTGAAGACTCTACCAAAGTGTCCGATTTTTGTACTAAGTGTAGGACTTAACCGCTACCTTAATGAGTTTAAATTAAACCAGATGTTACAATTATTATGTCAACAATTTGACCATTGTACATTTGTAAAAGTTAATAACAGTTATAAAGGAGCTCATCGTGTACGTATTCTGTGTCAAGAGCTCAATATAGTATTGAACCAATATGACTACGACCACAAATACTTAAGCTATAAGGTAAAGAAAATTGAACAAGCACACATTACACATGCAGACTTACACACACATAGAGTCCTCAAGGACACAATCCCGAAGCCCGGAACAATGCCCTTTTATTTTAGTAGAGTCACTAAAACACGACAAACCCAAATAATAAACTTAATACAAAAATCCCAAAATAATTACCAAATATTGACATCACTAAATAAATCCAAAATGAAATGGCAAATAATAAATCATTCTATAAGAAATAATTATCCAAAAGAAGAAATAAATAAAATTATACATACTAATAGAGAAATAACAGACCCCCAGGAAATAGCTGAAACTTTTAATGAATTTTATATTAACCAAGTATCCAACAATGGCAACACTTACAACGCAAATAAAAATCAAATGAGAATATGCAATTCAATGTTCATGTCTCCAACAACTAATCGTGATATATTATTAATTATTAAGAGTTTGAAGAATACAAACAGTGTAGGCAACGATGATATCACAACGAAGGTTATAAAAGAAGTTGCTGTTGAAATAGCCCCAGTAACCCACATTACTAATCTCTGTATTGAAAATGGTACTTTCCCAGAGAGACCTAAAACCTCAATAATCAAACCAGTTTTTAAAAAGGAAAATAAGGAAAACATGACATTCTACAGACCAATTGCTCTTACTCCTATATTTTCAAAGATATTTGAGAAAGTGATCTATAATCAACTTTATAACTACCTTGAAAATAATAATATTCTCGCTCCAGAACAAAAAGGTTTTAGAAAGAACTTAACAATAGATATGGCCATATATGACTTTCTTCTTAAAGTGTCTATAAGCATGGACGACAGAGTACCAGTATCGGCATTGTACATGGACTTAACGAAGGCCTTTGATTTTGTCGATCACTCTACACTTCTAAACAAACTAGAATCATACGGAGTTAGAGGGAATATATTTGAACTTATAAAATCTTACTTAAGTGGTAGGAAACAAATGACTCAAATAAACAAAATTTGCCCTAACACTAAAGAGGATATAAAATACTATTCGAAGGCACTAACTGTGTCTTTTGGTGTACCACAGGGGAGTGTACTAGACCCGCTACTCTTTCTTATATACATTAATGACCTCCCCAAAATAACAAAACATCCCATGTTTTTATTTGCTGATGACATCACTGTTGTATTTAGACACGAAAATCTCGAAAATCATCAGATAAATATTAATAACGCACTAGGTTCTATAATAGAATGGCTAGGAAGAAACAACTTTAACATTAACTTAAGTAAAACAAAGCTGATGTCATTTGCTCTTCGAGGCGACCCGAAGTATAACCTAAATGTTAGACATTCTGGAAAAACCATAGACGAAGCAAAAGTCACCAATTTTCTAGGTCTGCAAATCGATAATAATCTTTCATGGAAAGAGCAAGTTTATAGCGTTTGCAAAAGATTGGCACAATGCTCTTATGCACTATACAGACTCTCAAAGGTCACAAACCAAAAGGCTGCTCTAGCTGCATACCACGCCTATGCAGGATCAATATTAAGATATGGTGTAATATTTTGGGGTAACTCAACAGATAAAGGAATAGCATTTAAAGCCCAGAAAAAGTGTGTTAGAGCTCTGTGCAAACTAAAACAAACAGATACGTGTAAGCCTCACTTCATTAAATTGAAAATTTTAACACTGCCTTGTCTCTACATTTTTGAAATAGTCAAATTTGTAAAAACAAATTTAGGGTTGTTTAGAAAAATGAATAGCATTCGATATGCCGACAAATTAGGCGTTGCAAAATGTAAGAGCTCCCTCACAAGAAGAAACATATTTGGAATGGCTCCGATAATCTATAATGCCCTTCCGGATACAATAAGAAGGTTAGACAATATACAGGCATTGAAGAATGCTTTATTTAAATTATTGATCGACAAAGCATATTACAGTGTCACAGAGTTTTTACAGGACAAATGTAAAACATGCAATTGACATCTTATATGGACAACAACTACTATTACCTGTAATTTTATTATTTTGTAGGACTTGCTTATTCTAATTTGACATTTGTATTATTGTATAATTTGACATTCCATAAACATTATTTTCATTATTTTTTTGCCTATTTTAAATTGACATACATCATCAATAGACATTATAATTGTAACTAATAACTGATCTCTCGATGTGGCTTTTTCATATTTCTATTTTATAATTGTATTTTTCATAATATTTGCACAACCTTATAGGATAAAATATAGTTAAGTTCACAAATTGTACCTAACATCATAAGCACCTATATTTGCAAATAAATATCTTTGACTTTGACTTTGACTTTGAGATAAGTTGTGTAAAAACACATTTTGTGACATATTATTGTAAATCGCAATTTTACTTGCTTTTATGTTCTGGTCTTGGAGTTGGTTTACCTTTGCAAACAACACGGATCTTATTGACTGGATTCTGGACACGGATCTTACTGACTGGAAAAAATTGGGTGTATGACTCGCTTGTTTTTATTTTAAGGGACTC
Organism: Argyresthia goedartella; assembly: GCA_949825045.1. Lineage (NCBI taxonomy): Eukaryota > Metazoa > Arthropoda > Insecta > Lepidoptera > Argyresthiidae > Argyresthia > Argyresthia goedartella. Next base: position 38,870,222 of record OX463810.1, read on the forward strand.
TAACTCTATCGCTACACATTCTTCGCTACGCGGATCACCAAAGTGTTGAATGAATAACGTTTTAAGTGTCGGCCACGTTACAATGTCTTCGCGCTCAGACAAAAGAGCGGCGGCATCGCCTGAAAGTCGGCTCGAAATTGTGTGAAAAACATATTCGTTTTGATTAGCATCTCCGTTATACTTATCCACAATGTACTCCACTTTTCTTATGAATAAATTTAACTGTCTTTTGTCACCTTCGAAAATCGGAATTAACTTGACCATTCCTGGTGGAATAGTAACTAATTGTGCCATCTTTGCAAAGAAAACTTAACTACAATATAGTTAAAGCTATGTTAAAACTAAGTTTACTTATATAACTAAGTTTCACTGGATTTTTTCACTTTTAATTTTTACGTCTCTTCCTATTTTTATTTACTTATAATATACTTAACTACAGTTGACATGCGAGAGGTTTAATCCCACGCCAACAAAATGAGTAACAGGAGAGAAAGGATGGCAAGAAAGTTCACTCACCGAAGAATCTCTCCCATGCTCGTCCTCTGTCCAGTCTAGGGGCTGCTGCTGTACTCGACGCTTCGGGGGCGGCTATGAGTCGGCTGCTGCTACTGGCTGCTTGTCTTATTTGTTTGTTCGTTGGATCACGGAAAGGTCTGTCGCGTAGAGCACCTCGCGGAATCTATAAGATTTGATTACCGATTCGCGGGGTCTACACAGCCTTATCACGCGATCCTGCCGGCTGCGCCAGACAAGTTTTCGCGTAGAGGGAAAAGCTTTTTAAAAACAGCTTTTTATTTGACAAGCTTAATATTACTTAAAATGACTGCTCGATTTGGAGAGACAGACAACTAACTTAGGCTAACTTAAACACGTCTGTACGATGTGAGTCCAGACGACTAATTGATTTCGTCCCACGGCTCTACGGGCTGCCAGGAACTCTTTTACTAACAAAGTATCATGGATGGGCAGAAATGCTTACTGTTTAATTTCCACGCCTACCGAACGGCGTGGAATCCGAAGGGGGGTGCCCTTGCCAGCACGTGAGAGAAAAGAAGTGATGAAATTTGTTACTGACCTTGACTCCGTAGGCAGGAAATCGAAAGCTCGATTCGAGACGGGAATTCGGGGAAAGGGCAGAGTTTGGGATAGGATATGGGGTGAATCTCACTGTCGCTGCCGACGCTGTCGCCGGCGTGCTGCCTGCCGACGTGGAGTCGCCGCTCCGATACGACGTTGACCAATCCACACGGATCACTTGACCGCTGACGCGAATCTACTTATTTCCCGACGATGTAGATGATTAACACTCCGACCAGGCCCGACGCCTGTATTTAGTAATTGGTACACCGAAATACCATCAATGACACGAGGCCCGAGCCGACATGTTTGTTCTCACCGACGAGAAAAAAAAAGAGCAAAGAGTAAAGATAACCTCCAATTTTACATCTCGTTCCGGTACGAGTGACAGCTGCTAGTTCCGTTTTCGCTAGTGATGTGCCGATTACTCGCGATCGATTCGCGCAACAAAAAACCGGTGCGTTTCCGAAGCATAAATATTAAACAGTCACCCGCCCGGACAGGCCCGAAGCTGTCCCTAATCAATAGGAAGGCGAGAAAGTGTTGCGACCGCTCTCTTGAGGACCGAGTCCCCCACCTTGACTTCTGCTGATCGAGGCGTGCCATCCCGACCCGTGTACAAATTGACGATCCGTCCTCGTCTCCATCTCAATGATGGCAGGTTCGCATCCTTAATCAGCACCAAATCACCGACTTGAGGGGGGCTCGTCCGGTCAGTCCACTTAAGGCGCTGCTTCAAGATGTGCAAGTACTCAAGGGGCCACCGTTTCCAAAAATCTTGAGCCATCTGCTGCAACATCTGCCACCTAGTTAACCGGCTTAACTTAACATCACCGAATGGGTATTCTGGCATGGCGTTAAGGGGCTGACCTATCAGGAAGTGACCCGGCGTTAACGCTTCCAAATCATTTGGATCCGAACTGAGCGGGCACAACGGTCGCGAGTTCAGTGTCATTTCAATTTTACAGAACAGCGTCGCAAGCTCTTCAAAGCGTAGAGAGGTCTCACCGATGATCCTCGTCAGGTGCGACTTAGCCGATTTAACCGCAGCCTCAAATATTCCTCCCCAATGAGGACATCCCGTCGGACTGAAAACCCATTCAATCCCTCGTCGGGAGCAAGCCGTACCGATGGCATCCTGATTACCGTTCAGGAATTGAGTGACCTCCTGTAGATATCGCCTGGCTCCGACAAAATTTGTGCCGTTGTCCGAACGGATTAATGTCGGGAGGCCCCTTCGTGAGACGAACCGATCCAGACAAGCGATAAATGCCTCCGTAGTGAGGTCACTGACCACCTCCAAGTGGACTGCCTTCGTGGCCAAGCACACGAAGACGCACAAGTATGCCTTCACTAATCTGGCGTTCCGTAGCTGTGAAGACTTGACCATGAATGGTCCCGCGAAATCCGTTCCGACACCCGCACAGGGCCGGATTTCGTTAACCCTATCCGAGGGCAAATCGGCAGTTACAGCTGCCACAGGCCCTGACTCAATACCAGCTTTCTTGATAAAAGATTGTAAATATGTGCTAATTAAGCCGCTTCAGCATATATTTGGCCTCTCTACAAAGCAATGTAAATTTCCCAGTAAATGGAAGAGATCGAGAGTTACGCCGGTGCCTAAATCTAGCTCTATTGATTGTGACTGAGTTTAGGCCTATTGCTGTCTTGTCAGGTTTTTGTAAGGTCTTTGAACATATACTTAATGCGCAAATAACTGGACAGGTAGAGATTCGTCTTGCAGACGCACAGCATGGTTTTCGTGCAGGGCGATCTACCACAACGAACCATATTAACTTCGTTGACTACACTCTTTGTCAAATGGACACAGGTTGTTAAGTTGACGCTGCATTTTTTGACTTTCGGAAGGCTTTTGATACTGTTGATAATGATATACTCCTACGTAAGCTATCTGGCTTTGGTTTCACACCCAAACTTCTAAAATTTATTGCCAGTTACTTGAGTGATCGTGTCCAGTATGTCCAGCTTCAAAAATACCGTTCTGTCGACTACTACACTAGATCTGGGGTAATCCAGGGTAGCACACTCGGACCGACGTTGTTCGCGCTCATGATAAATGATCTCCCTGACGTTATGAAGGGGTGTAGATGTCTCATGTTTGCTGATGACTTAAAATTGTTCACACCTTGTAGAGTTGCTGCCGATGGTCAAAGAATGCAGGATGATGTAAACGCTGTAGCTAAGTGGAGCAAATCAAATAAACTTGATTTGAATATTGCAAAGTGTAAAGTCATCACGTTTTCTAGGCAACGCGCACCTGCAATAAATCTATACACGCTAGACGGACAAGTCATGGAAAGGGTTGACAAGATCCGTGATCTGGGGATAATGTTGGACCAAAAATTAACCTTTAGCGATCACATTAAAACCACTTGCAAAAATGCCAGCAGGACTTTAGGGTTCATCATGCGGACTGCTTCTCATTTTAGAGATCCGAAAGTTGCTATTATGCTCTACAACGCATTTGTTCGTAGTAGGCTGGAGTTTGACGCTATAGTTTGGGATCCTCGCGAGGATAAATACACTATTATGATAGAGCGAATACAAAGTAAGTTTGCTAGATACCTCTACAAACGAATGTATGGTTATTATCCTTTCCTTTTCCCCTCCCTATTTAAGGTGGGTATGGTTGGCCTGTATACTCTAGAGCTTAGAAGAAAGCTGGCCCTATTTTTCCACTATATCAGTACATTGCGAAACACGGTAAATAATCCAAGCGTTTTGCACAGCATCAATAGTCAATAGTCAATAGTCAATAGTCAATAGTCAAAGTACTTTATTACTGTAGATATTTACATATACTTAGCAAACGTCATTTTTTGCCTCTTCTCTACATTGGACCACTGTGGGAGAAGAAGGGCGTAGAAACTCCCACAGATTTATTTTTAGATCTCTTTTAAAAATAAGTTGTGCTTAACTAATACAAATATGAAAAATTTAATTGTTATGATTAATAAGCAGGAATAAATAATTACAAAATTATTAACAGCAAGGTCTGTGTTGAGCCAGATTAACCCCATACAGTCCTGTCATTTAAGTAATCTTGAACATTGTAATATCCCTTTTTCGACAAAGTCGCTTTAACATGCTTTTTAAATTGCTCAAATGGCAATTTCAAAATCTCCAGAGGTATCTTATTGTAGTAGAGAATGCACTGACCCTTGAAAGAATTGCTAACCTTCGCGAGTCTAAAACGGGGCGCACATAGTCTGTGATTATTTCTTAGGTTAACATTACAGCTGTCGCTAAGTTTGGAAAATGTTGTAAGGTTCTTGCGTACATACATTATATTTTCGAAAATAAATTGACTAGCTACTGTTAGTATGTCAATTTCTTTAAAAAGCTCTCTTAAGGAGTCTGTTCGTTTTAAATTATAAATTGCTCGAATAGCTCTTTTCTGTAAAATAAAAATAGTTCGAATATCCGCTGCTTTCCCCCACAACAAGATACCATAGGACATCACACTATGAAAGTAACTAAAATATACTAGCCTAGATGTAGCCACATCCGTGCTTTGTCTGATGTTCCTAACAGCGTAAGTAATCTCTATAATAGTCCCCAAATTGCGATCTGGTATGCTTCGGCGGCGGCCACCACTATTGGCTTCGGCCCATCATTTTCGCAGCCTGCGCGGTGAAAACGCGCCTACCCCAAGAGCTATAGCTCTCATAAATGAACTGGTCAGGGTGGGTCAGCTGGTTGACATATTCTCTGATACAATCCCAAAGTTAACAAACGATCTGACTCTACTATTTAGTTTCTACAGATAAATGATAAGTTTTGCTTTTTGTTACTAATTATCTAGAAATAAGTGCAATTTGGTAAATAATTACTGTAAGCCTTATTGTAAACTATTGAAGAAATAAATAAATAAATAAATCTGGGGCTGCATCGTAGCCGCCTTGGCCCGATAACAAGGCAGGCACCGAAATACGACGCTACGCACTAAGCGTCTTCCCGATAGAATCCAGAACTCGCGCTGGAGAAACGCCATCAAGGCGTGGCATCCGACATGCCCATTCCGAATGTGTCGATCCTGTATCAACAGTTCGACCAACTTCCCTTTCCTAGGGAGTAACAACGGGTGGCGAGCCGCATAAGGCAGGTTGGCATTCCGCAGCCGACCTCCTACCCTCAGCAATCCTTGAGGGTCAATAAACGGGTTAAGCCGAGCCACAGCTCCCTTCAGTTGGACGCGTCCGCGTCTCAGAATGTCCAATTCGGACTTAAAGTGCACCGTCTGCACGTTTCGTACCAATGCGAACAACGCATGGTTCCGTTCCCGTGGTGTCAGGACCTGTGTCCGCACTCGTTGCGCCTCAGAATTCCGACAATTCTGCGCAAATCGGCAGATCCAGGCGGTCACATTGACCAGCTTGTCGAGCGAGCTGTACCGTTCCAGCAGGCTGAACTCCTCTTCTGGCTCTGGTTGCGTCGTACAGACACCGACTGTCAAGGCGCCGTTCGCCGTGATAACGCGTGGACTCATTGGCCAATCCGATTTGGCTTGAGTCAACCATTTTGGACCCCACCACAAGGGATGTCCAACTAACTCCGGAGCGTGACACAATCGACCTGACCGAAGGCGACCAGTATTGTTCCGATAAAACTGTTCACACTCTTCTTCAACCGGGTCCAACCGGCGGACCGTAGGTGGTTCCTCCACCTCCCAAAACTTCTGTATCACCTCCGAGAGTACAGAACCGAATAAGGGACTACGAGTCGCTAGGCGTGGGGCAGCCGGCATGACCGGACCCATTACCGCATGGCCCAGTCTGGTGTTGACCGAAACCAGACCAGTCGCCTGCAACACGTGGACACCTGGCACTAACAGGTATCCCAAGGCATCGACACCCAATAAAATGTCTACTGGGCCCGGAATATCGAACTCCGGGTCAGCCAGTGACAACCCAGCGACCAACTGTCGCACCGAGGGCGACAACCGTACGTGAGGGTGTGAGCCCATCACATTAGGCATGACTAATGCCGTGACCGTCAGATTCACCGATGAATCCACCCGTGACGAGAGAGTAATCCGACATACTCCCTTAACGGAACCGACTTCCGTGTTCCCAATTCCCCGAATGGAATGTGGATACTCCCTTACCGAAATGCCCAACCGTCTTACAAGGTTGCACGAGACTAAGCACCCCTGGGCCCCCGAGTCCAATAGTGCTCGTGCCACACAAGATTTGCCGTCCGAACTCCACGCTATCACCGAGGCGGTGGGGAGCATGACCGTCTGTGGAGTGGCGGCACCGTGTAAGTGGGCGGCGTGTCCCTAGCGGGAACCTCCGCGGGATCCGAACCCGCTCAGACCTCCGTCGGCCTGGTAACTCGGCTGCTGATATGCCACCGGTGGCATATCAGACCGCATGTACATCAGGGGGTCCCAACCCGCATAATAGGCCCCTCGCTGTCTCGCTGACCCGACCATACCGGACTGCGAACGGTGTGCCCGGTGGCCACCGTGGATGGAGGGGGGAGAGCGGATCCAACCTGGGGCGCTCTAGGAATGGGGGCGACATCCGACTGTTCGCCTCCCTGTTCGCCTCCCAGAGCGACGGGCAGGGTGGCGCAGAAGATGGTGGGCTCCCAGCCTTCGCGCCACTCATAGGTGCCATCTGACACCCGCCCGTAACACGCGGTGAGCCAGCGGCCCGAAGTCCTCGCTGGCCCTGGACAGCGGCGACCGAACCCCGGCTATCCCGCTTGTTACCCCCCGCGCTGCCCCCTTCCCCTGGGGGGGGGTCCCATCCGCGGGTACCCCAGTCACCCCATTGGTGACTCCCGTTGCCCGGAGGGGGACTGGGTCCGGCCCTGGTTGGGCCCTGTGACCAACCAGCCTGAGTCCGGCCCTGGTGACCGTCCGAAGGGCCTGACCGGTTCAGGCACAACACGACGTGGTGCCTGCCACCGCAGCACTCACAGGGGACGCGCCTGAGCACTCGCTCAGCGGGTGCGGCCCCAAACAACCGAAACAAAATTTGTGGCGGAAGACCACCTTCCTGCGGGCAGCCACACCGAGCGCCTTAAAGTTGGCGCAACTGGTCACTTCATGACCGGCACTGTCGCAGTGCACACAGCCGTCACCCGACGGCGCGGCACTCAAAACGCCAAATTGTTTTGACCGCCCACCCCCCCGTGGGGGTGGGGGGCGCGGCTCCTCCCGCATCCGCGCGGGTTGGTGCTGCACACTGGCCTCCGAATCCATGGTATCGCATCGCCTGCATTCACCCTCCAAGAAATCCGTTAATTGGACGAGCGTGGGCAGTTCCGAGCTACTGCCCCCATGCAAGCAAGCAAGCACTCCATCGCTTGGTCAGCATCCGCGCAGAGCTGCCTCACTGCGGCCACCGAAGCCTCATCCGTAAGCCCGAGGGCCTCAGCCTCCGCGGCCAGCCGACACACCTTCCCGACGCAAGCCATTGCGTCCTCCACACGCTTGAGCAGGACATCGTCCATGTCAGGTCGCTCCACATACTTGTGAGTATGGGCGAGCCATCTCATCTCCTCACGGACGCCATACCGCAGTACCGTCAAGGGTGAAGGTGCCATGGTTACCAATTCAATTGTTTCTGGTCCTATGCTTCACTACCGAACTAAGCACAGCCAGAGACCAGAACTTTCCCGTCAGCGCTGGGCACAGAAATTAAAACTAAGTTGTAAAACCCAAGGCAACCACTAAACAATTAAATCCTAAACAATATTTAATATGGTCGCCCTGTGGACACACACCTTATAAATATATACTCTAAATCAATTAGAGAATGCCACCATAAAACACAATACAAAAATAACCCACAAAACTTGATTATGAAAACAATACAAAATAATAAGTGGCTTCTTATGAACCACACTTCCTTTGAGGTCAGCAAATCAGCTTAATACCCCTTAAATAGCCCGACCCTGCTGTGTAAACCGAAATAACACTGTAGGACTACAGAACCCGACGTTCCACCGTAAGTAATACAATCTAGGCTTCGCAGAATGACCGTTCAATCCTTTATGCGCAACAACAGTAGTTTCCGACTACAAATTTATAACAACTTGTACGGTGTAGTGGCCGCACGTCTTGAAGATGTTATCGGAAGTTATGTTTAAGCTCTGGTAGCTATGATGGGTTCTTGTAGTTGTTGTAGTTAGTTAGAGAAAGATCACCAAAGTTCAGTAAAGCACTATATTGTCACTTAATAACACGAAATACAGATAAATTAGGCAAGTCTTTCTTGGTAGATGTTAACCCGATCAATATCGTATTGCTACTGCTTGTTTTTGTATAGGTACTAACGTCATGCTAAGTGCAACGCTAACAAATTAAAAGTAGATCGTTATTAATTATGTACAAACTGTACACAACTGTTAACTAAATTGGCACTTATATTTTCACTTACCGAAAATGAACTTTAATCGTGGTATACCGACCACAGACTCATGGCCGACTTGAGCCAATCTGAGATATTCTTTTCTCCCAACTACAATGTGACAAAGGCAACCGTGAATCGATGATTTCCCACTAGGAAACCGCGCTCCTGCTACCAAAGTGTTTAATTTCCACGCCTACCGAACGGCGTGGAATCCGAAGGGGGGTGCCCTTGCCAGCACGTGAGAGAAAAGAAGTGATGAAATTTGTTACTGACCTTGTCTCCGTAGGCAGGAAATCGAAAGCTCGATTCGAGACGGGAATTCGGGAAAAGGGCAGAGTTTGGGATAGGATATGGGGTGAATCTCACTGTCGCTGCCGACGCTGTCGCCGGCGTGCTGCCTGCCGACGTGGAGTCGCCGCTCCGATACGACGTTGACCAATCCACACGGATCACTTGACCGCTGACGCGAATCTACTTATTTCCCGACGATGTAGATGATTAACACTCCGACCAGGCCCGACGCCTGTATTTAGTAATTGGTACACCGAAATACCATCAATGACACGAGGCCCGAGCCGACATGTTTGTTCTCACCGACGAGAAAAAAAAAAGAGCAAAGAGTAAAGATAACCTTCAATTTTACATCTCGTTCCGGTACGAGTGACAGCTGCTAGTTCCGTTTTCGCTAGTGATGTGCCGATTACTCGCGATCGATTCGCGCAACAAAAAACCGGTGCGTTTCCGAAGCATAAATATTAAACACTTACTAGGAACCCATCAGTACCTATGAGATAAGTGCTGATGAAGCGTTGACGGTCAGCACTTCAGGTCGAGAGGAGAATATAACTAAGTAGTAAACAACAATGGCGGAAGTATTATGGCGGACGCTCTGTTATACTGTTTACAGTAATTACGTCGTAATAGGTTTTTTTTCAATTTAAAGCATTTTTCAGAGGTAATTAATGCGTGAATGTTTAAACTGGTGTCAATAACTTATTTTAGTAATTTACATTGCGTGATTCTTTCGCACCAGGGTCTAAGACCTAGAAGTAGAACTAGACTCTAGGTTGACTGAAATGGTCCTCCGGGCGGCAGGGCCTACGTAAAAATATGGATATGTCCCAATTTATTTTAAATTAAAATTTAAATCGATTTTAACGACAGCTCGTGTGGAATAATCGCGTTCAGATTAGGAAGCAGGAACAATTACGCGCGAAAAAGTATGCGAATCGAACTGCCAGTGACTATTATGTTCAATGACTGTTCACGCTAGAGGCGTGACGTTAGAGAAGGCGTAGACATTGCATTCGACAATCCGCCAATCAACTCTCGCGCAGATTGCGACAGCGACCCGGCGAAACACTTTTTCATAATTCTTTATTGCACAAAGATAAATAAAAAGTTACATTTGTTGAAAACATATGTACAAAGGCGAGCTTATGTCTAAAAATAGATTTCTTCCAGCAAACCAAGGCATGATAGGAAAAATTACCAAGAAAGGTTAGGCAGTGCACAATATCAAATAACTTATCTATAATAAATAATAAATAAATAAATTGAATATCTATAAAATATGTAAAATAAAATATATATATACCAAACTACTCAATAAGTACCAATAGATACATAAACCTGTACATATATTAATAATATACATACTATAACTACTATCACGAAAGAGATAGGAAGTGCTCTTTTACCCGGTTTTTGAAAGAGAAAAGAGTGGGACTGTCTCTTATCTTGCAAGGAAGTGCGTTCCACAGTTGGACCGCGTGCAACCTGAAGGTGTGCTCATACGCCGAGGTGTTGTGCCTTGGTGTGGCTAAGAGTGAGACCGTGTGAGATCTCCGGTGCCGATCTCCTGAAAAGAGATACTCAAAGCGCTGTCGAAGGTAGCTGGGGTAGCGCGGATTTTTCAATATATTAAAAAGATATGAAAGAATATGAAATTCTCGGCGACGACGAATCGTTAGCCACCCCAACTCTTTGCGATATTGAGAAACGTGGTCGAATTTGCGCAACCCGAAGATAAACCGAATCCCGAGATTCTGAAGTCGTTCGAGTTTGTTCAGTAGATCTTCGTTCGCGCTTGCCCAACTGACATCGGCGTAATCGATTAGCGGCAGGAGAAGGGACTGTGCAAGAGTGATTTTGGTCTGCCGTGGCAGGAAGTACTGCAGCCGCCTGAGGGAGTGGAAGGACGCAAAGACCCGTCTGCTGACCTCGCTGACATGTGGAGACCAAGACAGATGGCTGTCAAAAATAACCCCGAGGTTTTTGGCTTTGTCAGTAAACTCTATTGTGATGCCATTGTACGATACAGGAACAATGGGCTTTTGTAATAAGGAAAGAGTGTGCCTGGTTCCTAAAATCATGGCTTGTGATTTGGTCGGGTTTACCAACAGCCCGTATGATGAGGCCCAGTCTTTCACATTCTCGAGGTCAGCATTCAGTGTCTCTACAGATGAAGCTACATCGCAGGGCGAAAAGTGGCGATAAATTTGGAGATCATCTGCGTACAGATGATACAAAGAAGAGAGGACGTCGGAGATGGAGTTTATGAAGACTGAAAATAGAAGAGGAGAGAGAATACCACCTTGAGGCACTCCTGAGGAAAGATCACACCATTGAGTTTCAGTCTCTTCAGATTTAATTCGTTGCTGACGACCTCTCAGGTATGAGTCGAACCAGTTAGCAGCGTGGAAGGACACATTCAGTGAGCTCAATATTGCGACAAGGATGTCAAAATCGACGCAGTTGAAGGCATTGCTGAAGTCAAGCAGGGCTAGCACTGTGGCCAACTTCTGATCCATCGCTAGCTGTATGTCATCACTGACTTTCAAAAGTGCTGTGGTAGTACTATGCCCTGGTCTGAACCCAGATTGGTACGGATTAAGAAGTTTGTTTGATGAAAGGTAGGAGGACAGTTGGGAGTGAACTATGGATTCAAGGACCTTAGAGAGAATGGGTAAGATAGATATGGGCCTATAATCTTTGAAGGAGGAAGGATTGGAATTTTTGGGCAGTGGGATGACGAGTGCTTTCTTCCACAGACTAGGAAAGGAGCTATCAGATAGAGAGAAGTTGATAATGTGATTAATTCCACGCCTCAACCGAACGGGCGTGGAATCTTGTTAGGGGTTGGTTTTCACCAGGAGTATCACAAGTGGTACTGACCTTTGACGCCGTGGACCCGAATTCGAAAGCTCGATTCGAGGCAGGAATATGGGATAAGGAGCACAAGGGGTGGGGGGAGAGGAGTCGAATCTTACTCTCGTCGTAGCCCGATGCTGCCGTCGTGTTGCTTGCCGACACAAAGGATCGCTGTCCGAATGCGACGAATTGATCCCCGAATCACATTAACCTTCCACAACACGAAGCACTCACTCCAATGACGTGAATCTACTTATTCCCGACGATTATTATAATTAACACTCCGACCAGGCCCGATACCTGTGTTAGACAATTATTACAATAAAATACAGCCAAGGCCCGAATGGCATGTGCAAAAAAGTAACCTCTAACTCGTCATCTCGTTTCTATACAAGTGACAGCTGCTAGTTCCGTTTCCGATCACTCGCGGTCCGAGTCGCGCAACAAAAAGAGGTGCTTTCCGAAGCATAAATATTAAACAGTGGGTAATTAGAGGAAGCAACTCTTCAAGGACGCTGTGTATCATTTGATGGCTGACGTTGTCGCCACCAGCAGCTTTGGATGTGATAGCTAGCACTGCCTTTCTAACTGCGCCAATTCCAACGAAGCTGAAGTTGAATGGTGAGGTGCAGACTACAGCCAGACTACAAAACACTTCCTCTTTCTATCGGTGAAATGCTCTGACGCTACACGCGCGTTGCCCCCTCTTCTATCTTCTATCTTCTACAAGGGGGTTGTAGTGCCTGCACCTGGCCTTGAGCGGGGCCTTTGTGCATGTCCCCTTCGCCTGCACATCTACTTCAGCCATCCCAACTCATGCACCAGCTGGAGAAGGAGGCCTGGGTGATCTAGGAGCTCGTGGGTGTTTGTTGTGTCTCCTAGGATAGCCATCCTGGTTTCTGTTGTGGATGGACATGCCAGTAGCATATGCTCTACTGTTTCATCCACTTCCATGCACCCTCTGCACAGGGGGCTGTCCGTTGCACCTGTAATTGTCAAGTGTTTGTTTATTTGTCATAAGCCGTTGCCCCCTCATCTCACCTCCATTTTGGACGCCACATATGCAACAATCAATGCCGCTCATATTTGCTCATAGACAACAAGCTAGCTAGCTATCACGTCGCGTGTGAAGGGTATGTACGCAAAATTCACTGTGCTGCGAACGGACTCAGTGCACCCACGTGCCATCCACGCACGATTGACCCAAGCCATTTGATTCCATCCCTCACCGTGAGACAACGCCACGAGAGAGCCCCACCGTCTCGCTAACCCAAGAAGGAGAAGAAGAAGCCACGGAAACCATTCATGGTATTTACCGCTCACCTACCCACTTCCAACTCTTCCTTCCAATCTTCCAATTCCAACCAATCTTCCCCGTCAACTTATTCCACCTCAGCTCTGCAATAAGTGACTAGCGGTCAGATTTTTGGTCCTTCGAGCCGGATTTTTTAGTCCTACTAGTTCTTGAAAACCGATATTTTCACATATTTTGGTCCTTCGAGCCGGATAAGGTTTATTTTATCTGAATTTGAACATTTTTTCACTCTGGTTATACCTGCCTTACCACATTAACCTAATCATGTAATTCTGACATCTCGGAATTCCAATTGCAATTGACAAATCGACTGATTCTGATTAGTCGATTTGTCAATTTGAAACGGATTCCGATAGGAATCAGAATTACATAATGAGGCCACTGATTGGTCAGCGCCAATTGGACATGCTTAACTTCTCAATGCTCGAGGTTTTTTGAGGGATCGTGATTTTGAACCTTATGCCATGGTAATAAATTTCAAAACCTATAACGGCGATTTGGCATCATATGATGCCTTGGGGCATTAAGAGGTTGAATGAAATAGGTTCAACTTTTTATTTAATTTTATGTCATTTTGTGTCATTTTAGCCTTAATTTAGTAACTTATTTGAATATTACGAGTAATAATTGTCAAATTATTTTTGAAATAACTCCTCGTGACGTCACATGTTCAGTTTTTTAACAGCTGGTTGGTTCTGATTATAAAACGAAAAACAAATAAATATCAATATTTGTTTACGTTCCAACTGTCATCTGAGTTACCGATTGACAGGAAAACTGTTGACACTTGACAGGTTTACAAGAAAGCCAACAAAACTGAGAAGGAAATTTGAACAAACTACGCTGTAGAGGACAAATGAAGGATATTAAGGTGTATACAGATATTTCAGTAATTCTGTAATATTTTTTGGTGGGAACAACATAAACCTTTACATAGGTACAGGTACAAATACATTGCTGCTAGCCCCACACTATGATACCCTGTGTCGTGGGAACCAGAAACAGAGACGTCACACGCATATAAACATCCAAGACCTGAACGTTTTTTTTCTGTATCCCCAGCCGGGTATCGAACCCGGTACCTCTCGCATGGTAGGCAATGCCACAACCACAGCGCCACAGAGGTTGTTCAGTAAACACAACGGAATTCAGTAAAGAACACAATTATCTCGAAATGGTTTTCTCATTTTTGTGACCACGAATTTTTCTAACATGGCCAATTTGAAGTTGACGAACATCTTGCAAAAATTAATTTGGAATTACCTGCGAGATTGACCAGCGACCTACAATAGCATGGATGGATGGAGAACATCTCTCTCATGTTCCGTTGCCACAGCCGAAAAGAAGAAGCATAGCAACAAGTCTGAGCTTCAACTCATTTACAAGTTAAACTAAAATAATATTTATCATGTGCTCAGAACGTAGGTTGCAGGTGGGTAATTATAGTTAATGTATGTATGAAATGTGATATTACAGCATCATCGTCACGTCACCGAAAAATTTAGGGTTAATTAAAAAGATAGGACAAAAACAGTGACAAGTAAATACCTATAAATATATTGTCATAAATTACAGTAGGAGATGTTATAGTTAATATTTAAATTCCAAAATGGGTCTAGAATAGAGAAACCAACTGTCTATTTATCCATAAACTTAACTAGTCAATATCATTGGGCAGGTCATCGCCGCTCTAGAAATATAAAGAGAATTCTATGACATTGCGATTGCAGCGCAATAACTTCTCAATTTGTTTATTTTTTACTGTTTCGTCAGTCTCAGTTCGCTAGCCCCTCTCCCTTTCGACACGCATATCCAACGTGAGTCTCGAAGAACTCGAAGTTTCTCACATACATTAGAATATGATTTTTTGCGCCGGGTTCCTGGGAACGGGAATTCTTCGGAAATAAGTTATTCCCGAATCCGGGAAAAAAAAATCTTCACATTTCTAGAGCGCCGATGTTGATAGGTGATCTAAAAAACCAAGAACCATGGTAAATTTAACAAAAACGTTAAGGATCTATAACATTTTCATAAGGAGATGTTCGTGGGCCAGCAAGCCTTCTTCGGATAAGTCCTTTTTGTTTGTTTATCGTTACTTTTCACACTTCATTTTATTTGATTTGATTTGATTTGATTCAATAAAAAATCAAGAAATATTTTATATTATTTATTTATTTTCTTTATTTGGTGTCCCAAATAAAGCTAGATTAGACAGCTAGAACTTCTACTCACTGCCGTAAGAGTCTCCAATGGGCAGTGATACACCGTGCTTAACGCACTCACCTGACAGGGTCTGCGTTGACCTATGACCTGGCTCCGATGCGATGGGTCCCGGGCGTGCCCAAGTTCTTCTTGCTTCACCGTTTGATTTTGAGGAATTACACAAGTCAAGTGTAATTCCTATCTTGTATGTATGTTCGTGGCTGTTTCCCTGCGAAACACACAATCTCACGCCACTATCCAAGCCAGTTGCCACAACAAACAACTCGGGGGGCTCTCAAATACGAGGAGTGGAAACCTTCTGGCTAGTCCCGAAATATTGTTCAATCCACTGCGACGGGCTCGCGGCGCTGGCTGTCAGCGAAGAAAACTCGCGGTTGGAAGACCGATTTCTTCAAAACTCCCAGATCCCTACTGTAACCCCCTAATCTATTGTGTGTACGCTGGTTGCATCAGTGTAGCTCTTGTTATTGGTTTTTGCCAGGCGCTCTTCAAATTGAGCCTGCGAGCACATCGTGACGTTTCGTTGCCACACCAGTTATGTCAGATTGAAATATAACATTCCGCGACGAATTTTGTTCCAGAACTTTGCCCTGCGTTGTATTAGCAAAACGCGTTTGACGTGAAATGTTTTGAGGTGGCAATAGGTTACTAATCTCTCCAAATGTGGGCGATTTTGTGTGAAAATCGGGAAATTAACATTCGCTTGAAATACCACAGGGGTGTTTAAGAGTGCGTCTATTAATTACAGTGGCCTGCTGTCCTTTTTAGGTATAACTCAAGCTATATCGTTTTTCTCTTTCGGCCAAGGCTGACGATGTCGCCCACAAACTATGATAATTTTATTTAGGTAAGAGGGACATTTTGTGGTCAACCCCATCTGACAGACTGACATCTTGTTTGTCTCAAAAAGGATTTGTGGAAAATTCCACTGTTTTTTCAAGGTATCTCGGAGGCTATAAATAATCCTGAAACCAAGGTGGCGGCCCTCATTTTCCCTTTACCAGCTTAGCTTGCCCTGGAATCCTCGCTAAGACGGGACAAGTTCGTTGTTTTTTTAGACCCTGGGAGGCCTCTCTCCTGTACGAACCCAGCTGCGATCTTATGGGGGTTCCTATGATTTTTTTCACACCACATTGTCAGACAGTGTGGGTGTGCATTCACGCCACGCCACGCCACGTGCCGCCGAGTATCGTAAGCGGACTTTCAAGCTGATACTTGCTACGGGAAGAACTTCCTGAAAACGGCCATCCACCTAGCACGGCGCCGATTAGTAGAACAGCATTAGCAGAACTAGCCATAGGAAAACAGCATTCTTCGGGCTCCAGATTGCACTGGAACTTTCAAACCTTAAGCTAAGTTTGGTGGTTAAGTTAGTGAAATAAGACAATTTTATAACCGGCCACCAAGAGATGAACCGTCCTAATGGATGGTCTCACTATTAATAAAAGACTGGAAGCGGATTCAAAGTTTTATTTCTCCATCCACTTCAGATCTAAATAAAATTAGGGCTTCACTACACAGGAACGCCCTCGCAAATATTTCATGGCAAAAACGCAAAAGGCTACACGATCTCTATATTTTTTCGTCTGACTCGTCTCACACTGAGGGACGAAAACCAGATTAGCAGACGACGAGAGATCTCCACCAGAAAGCTAGGAATAACCCCAAAGACCTACTATTAGTTGCCAATAAAAAGTACTGTAAAGCATGTGTAGAATTCAAACATTTGTCTTTCTGATTAACTCAATATACTTTATTCCACAGTTGTATCGTATCCACTCTTACAACTTAGATTTGTCACTTTCAGTGGTTCGGTCTAGAGTCCTACCTCACAGCTGTAGCTGTGCGACATTGGCATAGACAAACTCTTTAGTGTATGTAACTCTAAACACAACAGCATGCAACATCATCTTATAATATTTAAAAACAAAAATGAGAAAAGCCTTCTAGTGGAAAGCAAAAGCAACAGTAAGAAGACATTATTTTTATTTTATTATTATTATTTTATTTCGATTATAGGTTCCTTATATTTCCTTTCTGTTTACATAAGTCACAGTCAAGTCAAGTATACAGAAGACATGGAAAGCTGTAAAATAAATATATCAGGTAGAATCCCATAAAACCAACTAATGAATTTTTGCAATCAAAAGCCGACCCGATCGAAGCTTTAAATAAAGTTAACACATTCTTTTCCACTGTTGGCGAGAACTCGGTAGAAAACATTTAAGGAACTATCCATACAACCAAGACAAAACTAGGAGGAAAGGTCAAGGAGCATTTCTTTAAAAGCACAATATTTTTTCATGACGCCATTTGATCAACAAGAAGTAGGAAAAATGATATCGGGACTTAAATGTTCGTCCGCATCTGGTTGATATGAAATTACCAACAATATTTTAAATCTGGTTAAATATTATTTGGCTCCAGCAATCACTTATATTTGCAACCTGAGCTTACCTACCTGAAAAACTCAAACTGGCTCATGTATGTCCTATTTTTAAATCGGATGACTATTTGCTTGCCTCAACTTACAGACGTACAGAAGGTAATTGAAAAGCTCGTCAACAAAATACTTCTGTCCTATCTGGAAAAGGAAACCATTCTATCATAATCATAATCATTTATTGATAACATCTGTTACACGTCCTTTGGGTAGTTACATAAATTATATTTTATTTCGTCTTATCAAAATGCGTTTCGCCGTACTGGCCACTTTGATCTCAAATATCTCCTCTATGGTTAAGAACTCCAAATTTAAATATATACAGCTATTTACTCATGTATTTTTGTTTCTAAAATTATAATTCATTTGTTTTTTCCTCAATTTTTTTTTTCTTGCGTCACTCAGCTTACAAAATGGAAAAAATTTAAATATCGCGTTATTTACGAGTATGAGTTCTACCGTGGCACCAGTGCTGCAGAAATGGCTCGAAGGATTAATGATGCGTATGGCGACGGTGCCGCAATAGAAAACATAGTGCGTTTTTGGTTCCAATGTTTTCGTTCTGGAAATTTCGACCTGCAGAACAAGCCCCGTGGACGGCCGGAGACCAAAGTTGATAGTGAGGAATTGAAGGCTATTGTGGAAGCGGATCTATCGAAAACCACGTCCGAGTTAGCTGCAGGCTGCGGTGTTAGTGATAAAACTGTTTTAATCCACTTGAAGCAAATTGGGAAGATGAAAAAGCTTGAAAGGTGGGTACCTCACGAACTGAGTGAAGCAAATCAACAAACGCGCGTTGACTGCTGCGTTGCATTACTCACCCGGCACAATAATGAAAGGATTTTAAATCGAATCATTACCTGAGATGAAAAGTGGATCCTGTACGATAATCGTAAGCGCTCATCGCAATGGATGAACCCTGCCGAACCAGCCAAACCATGCCCCAAGTGAAAATTGACTCCAAAAAAGTTACTTGTGAGCGTTTGGTGGACTAGTGCTGGTGTCGTTCACTACAGTTATCTTAAATCTGGCCAGACGATTACGGCAGATGTCTATTGTCAGCAACTGAAAATCATGATGGAAAAGCTAGCTGCTAAGCAACCGAGGCTGGTCAATCGCTCTAGGCCACTGCTGCTTCATGATAACGCTAGACCACACACTGCACAACAGACGGCTACCATATTAGAGGCGCTTCAATTGGAATGTCTAAGACATCCACCGTACTCTCCGGACCTTGCTCCAACAGATTACCATTTTTTTTGAAATTTGGATAACTTCTTGAAAGGGAAAAAATTCAACTCCGATGGGGCAGTCCAAACCGCCTTCAAAGATTTTATTTATTCCCGTAAGAATGTTTTTTTTATAGTAAAGGGATCGAAGAACTACCTATGAGATGGCAAAAGTATATAGATAGCAATGGTACATACTTTAATAAAACAAATATATTTTATTTAAAAAAAAAAACGTCTTTATGTTCCTCCCATGCAAAACGCCAATTTCATATGTAAGGACCTAATATTAGCGGCAAGATAAAATTGATGTTAACAAAAATTACATATTTCCAGAACAAGTTATCGACGGAAGACGCTGTTATCAAGCTCACTGATTATGTCCGCAGTAGTTTAGACAAGGGCTTGAAATGCATCGGCGTTTTTGTAGATTTGTCAAAGGCCTTCAAAACGGTCTCACGCCCAATCTTGCTGAACAAGATTTAGCTCTTGGGAATTTGAGAAACTGCCCTTGAATGGTTTCGGGTATACCCATCTTCTCGCAAACAGTGCGTCCAGCTGAATAACCAACTGAGTGAGACGGCAACTGTCAGTTTTGGAGCCCCACAAGGAAGCGTTTTGGGGCCAAAATTATTTTTGATAATGCATCAATAATCCCTACAACTTCAAATTGGCAAACTCAGATATATTTACGTTAACTGACGATAATGCATTAGTTTTTTGTGGTCGTACTTGACTAACTGACAACAGTATCGACTTGGCTCCAAAACAATTTTCCTAGAATAAACAGAGACAAGAAAAAATATGTTAGCTTTAGGATCACTCACCATACTGCGCCTAAATAACCCCTTAACATCAAACTTTACACTTTACAGCTCCTATCTTCCTATTCTTCCTCCTTACCAGCAGCTGAAAAATCCTCGAAGAAGTTTAGAATAACAAATTTTTAGGAGTATTATATACACAGTCAGGTCATAAGTTCTGTCACACAATATTTTTTTTTTAATTTAGAACGCTGGCCACAAAAAAGTTTATTGAATTCGAATTTCGAATTTTTCATGAAAATAAAAATGTGTACTTTTTAGAATTTTCCTCATTTTTAAATATGGAGTGGACACTTAAAGAAGACCGTGTTGCAGTTATTGCGTTGCATCGTTGCGGTTACGCGCCAATTCAGATTTTAAACTTACTGAAAAATTTGAATATAACCAAAAGATTCGTTTATCGTACCATAAAATGATACAATGAAGACTCTAATGTAGATGACAGGTCAATAAGTGGTCGCCCTCGCTCTGTTAGGACTCCAGCAGTGATAAAAGCTGTGAAGGCGCAAATTCAAAGAAATCCCATACGTAAGCAGAAACTGTTGGCCCTTCAGATGGGGTTAAGCAGGACCACGGTGAAAAGGGTGTTAAATGAAGACTTAGGGCTTAGGGCATATCGAAGAAAAACAGGACATCGTTTGGACGCTCGTTTAATGGACCTGAGACTTAAGAGATGCCGCGCTTTGTTGAAGCGGTACGCGGGAAAAAAGCATCGGGAAATTCTTTTTTCGGATGAAAAAATTTTCACCGTGGAAGAGAGCTACAACAAACAAAATGATAAGGTGTACGCACACAGCAGTGAAGAAGCGAGCAACCGTATTCCGCGTGTCCAACGAGGTCATTTTCCATCCTTGCTCATGGTTTGGTTGGGAGTCTCTTATTGGGGCTTAACTGAGGTACATTTTTGTGAGAAAGGCGTAAAAACGAATGCAGTTGTTTATCAAAATACAGTCCTCAAGAACCTTGTGGAACCTGTTTCTCACACCATGTTTAATAACAGGCACTGGGTATTCCAACAAGATTCTGCGCCAGCTCATAGAGCGAAAAGCACACAAGACTGGCTGGCGGCGCGCGAAATCGACTTCAACCGGCACGAAGGCTGGCCCTCCTCCAGTCCAGATTTGAGTCCGTTAGATTACAAGATATGGCAACACTTGGAGGAAAAGGCCTGCTCAAAGCCTCATCCTGATTTGAAATCACTCAAGGCATCCTTGATTAAGGCAGCCGCCGATATTGACATGGACCTCGTTCGTGCTGCGATAGACGACTGGCCGCGCAGAATAAAGGCCTGTATTCAAAATCGCGGGGGTCATTTTGAATAAACTTTATTACCATAAGAATCTATGTTTTATTAAGTTCATTTTGCTATATAAATGTTTACATAAATAATAAACATGTCTAAATTATTTCATATTGCACATGTGACAACTTATGACCTGACTATGTATATTGATGAAAATTTTGCATGGGATAAGCGAATTGACCCGCTTTGCGAGAGTTTGAGATAACATATCCCAATTTTTAAAAGACTCCGGTCATCTGCCGATAAAGACACAATCAAGCTTTTATACTGCTCTCTGCGCCGGTCTTTTTTGACCTATTGCGCCGTTGTCTGGGGCTCGACTTGTAAAACAAACTTAATACAATTAGATCGAGCCCAGCGTGCTCTACTCAATGCTGCCCTGCGGAAACCGTTGCGATATTCGACGTACATAGGTACTGTATAAGAAAAGCGGTTGTGACAGCTGTACATTTTGTATATAACTCTCGTTCCACAATTCTAGCTTCACCTTCCTGAAGGAAACTTCGCGCTCGTCGCGGTATGAAATCTGGAAAACTGATAATTCGCACAGAACTTGCCGTAGCTATATCGTAGAATTTGATCATTTGATTGATCATTTTTTCAATTCAATTTGATCATTACATAAAATAGCCAACCATGGATTGATCATTTCATGAAATGGCCTACCGTTTCATGATATAGTAAATTATTTCATGAAATGATCAGAAAGGGTTGAATTTCACGAAAACATGTCGTTTTAAAAGCATTTGTATTCAGTACTACGTGATTTTTTTGTATTATACATGTCGAACTAACAGGAAGACTATTCGGGGACTTCGCTGCGCTTGCCCTCTTTAGTCTTCACCTAAGCTACCACAGTGTTTTGCCCTAAAATATTTCTGCGTTCGATGAAAGTCGGAAACCATGGTTGGCAGTCATGATATAATTTTACGATTACGGCAGTTTTTTTTGTTATAAATAATTAAAGCTGAATTTCTAACATACAATGTTATGAAGGCACCTGTTACCTACGTGGAGTATGAAAGTAACCAAGTAACTTTGTAAACCACATTTTGCGATCTAAAATACAACCTATTTACTTTTCACCAAAATTTTATAGCCTATATCACGTCTCTCTCACGGTCTTCAGGAATCCATCGAAAACCTCATTTAGCAATATGATCTTTAATAACCCCACATTAACAAAATAAAAAAAAAAACTTATCAACAAAAAAAAATATAATTATCAAAGCTGCACACAACATTTCACGAGAATCGGTAGAGAAATGCGACCATGTAAGAAAACAGCCGGAAATTCGGACAAACCGACATTTTGTCGAAGCTCAAACGAAGAGGCTGCGTCGCTTGTTCATAAACCGAAGACACTGCAGGCCTAGCGCGGTGACTTGCGCGGGCGCGAAATTATCAAAAGCCGCAGCTTGTGTCCATTATTAATAACAATAACATTTATATACGAGTACGTTACTTCTGGCCTTACACAAGGATTACTTGTATCGTGGGAACCAGAACCAGCGACGTCAATATAAATGTTTAATATTTATGCTTCGGAACGCATCGTTTTTCGTTGCGCGGATCGACCGCGAGTGATGGGGACATCACTAGCAGAGTCAGAGTCAGAGTCATTTTTTTATTGAATATAAATAAATAAATTATCTTATTCAACGTCAAAATTATACTTACTTATAACTACAAGTCAATTTTTTTTTATATAAAAAAAAGACTACACCGTTTCGGAAGGTGGGCCTCGGGGTTAAGAAGAAACGGCAAGAAACTACCCCATACCTTTTTTTTTAAAAAGTGACTTTACAACAGGTACTGGTTCGGTCTAAGGAAATTCGCCGGCGAGTGATAGACTTGATCCATCGCCCCTCGTCGAATTTCTGTGCGCTGAGATGGTATGGACCATGCAGTTTTGTCATCTAAGTATTCCTTAATACTATTATAGGACTTTTTTATCAGCTCATTTTTAACATAGTTTTTGAACCTCTTTTCAGGAAGGATCAATGATTCCTGTGGTATTTTATTGTAGATGCGAATACAGTGCCCCATGAATGATGTGCCTACTTTACTTAGTCTAAATAATGGTAGTGCTAACCTATTTTTATTTCTAGTGTTAATTGTATGGCTATCACCTACAATTTTAAATAAAGCTATGTTTTTTCTTACATGCATTATATTCTCGTATATATATTGACAGGTAACCGTAAGTATATTAATTTCTTTGAATTTTTCTCTCAATGATTCTCTAGCATCTAATTGATATATCGCCCTGATCGCCCTTTTTTGTAAGAAAAATATCGTATTTATATCTGCTGCTCTCCCCCAGAGCAATATTCCATAAGACATAATACTGTGAAAATAACTGAAGTAAACCAATCTGGCAGTTTCAACATCTGTAAGATATCTGATTTGTCTGACCGCAAAAGCGGCTGAGCTAAGTCTTCGTGCGAGATTAGTTATGTGAGGACCCCATTGATGTTTCGAATCTATAGTGATTCCGAGAAAGATTGTGTCTTCAACGAGGTCCAATCTTTCAGATCCTAGCTAGCTGACTTTTGCACATGGTAAAAATGTCGGCGTCAGGTATTCGGGCCTTGGCGGAATATTAATTATAATAATATCGTAACAACCGTCAAGAAATAAGTAGATTTCACGTCATCGTAGTGAGTACTCCGTGCTGTGAAAGGTTGAAGTGGTTCGGTCACCAATTCGCCGCGTTCGGATAGCGACCCGAGTAGTCGGCAGCATCACGACGGCAACAGCAGCGGCCTACGACAGGAGTAAGATTCGACTCCCATCACCCCCCACCCTCGTGTTCCTCATCCCGTACTCCCGCCTCGAATTGAGCTTTCGAATGCCGGTCCACGGCGTCAAGGTCAGTACTGCTTTGTGACATTCCACTGAAAAACAACCCTACCAAGATTCCACCCCTGTCGGTTGAGGCGTGGATTTAACATTTTGGTAGCAGAGGCGCGGTTTCCTAGTAGGAAATCGATTCACGGACGGTTGTAGGGTTGTTTTTTGTGCCGCGTTGTAGTGGGAAAGGGTACCTCAGATAGGTCGGCAATCTTTGTTGTGAGTGAGTCTTGTGGTCGGTATACCACAATTAGGTTCATTTTCGGTTAGTGAACGTATAATTGACGATTTAGTTAACAATTATTATAAAATTGTAGTCGGAAACTACTGTTTGTTGAACAGCCATTCTGCGAGGTAACTACTTTTAATAGAACGTCGGGTTCTATAGTATTGCAGTGTTATTTCGGTTTACAGAGCAGGGTCAGGCTATTTAAGGGGTATTAAGCTGATTTTGCTGACCTCAGTAGAAGTGTGGGTCATATCGGAGGGGCCACTTCTAGAAGGTTCACGGCTACCTACATTATATTGTTACGCCGGTAGGTTAGGTCAAAAACTTTGAACGTCAATTTCAGTGCTTTAGAGGCGTTTTCAGCAGGCTGAAAAGTCATTTCAGGCCGTTTCAGAAGTTACTCTATCACATATCTAAAGATCGAAATTTCACCCAAGTTGCCGTCGTTTTCAGGCGCCTGAAACATGTTTTCAGTCCGTTTCAGGGCACCCTCTATCAGATGACGCCATAACCTGAAAACCCGTTTTCAGGCGTTTTCAGGACCCCTTATGGGCCTCTGAAGCACAAATCGTTATATGGCGAAATATCCGGTAGGAGTGACAGAGATAGCACTACTAGAAAGAGATAGCTATACTCGGAACATTCGAGAAGTGTGTGACAGAGATAGCACTACTAGAAAGAGATAGCTATACTCGGAACATTCGAGAAGGGAGTGACAGAGAGAGTGCACCATTAGAGAGAGACATATATGGTCTCGAATGTTCTCGGCCCGCACGCTGGTCCTTACTAGAATATTCGCGATATGTGTGGACAATGTGTCCAGAGCGGCTCCGCGGGATATAAAAGGCGTCGACGGCCGGCGCGAGTTAGTTACATTTTAACTGCGATCGAGTGCTAGTACAAGGATAATCGGAGAGAACGACTCTTCGTGTGAATAGTGAGTGCATAATTAGTGAAATAGTGTGTGTGTGTGATTTAGTGGATTTTATGTACAGTTCGTGTGAATTGTAAGTGCCTAATTTGGGTAATAAAGTGAGTGTTTTAATTAGTGGATTAATTCGTGTTTTTCTATCAAATACGAACCCCACGCTCGTAACATTTGGTGTCAGAAGTGGGATAGAAAATGCCGTTAATGCCACGAGAAACCCAGCCAAAAGGAGTGACGACGCGAAGTCAAACGTCTGGGTCTGGAGACTCGACGCCTGGTACGTCGGAATCACCTGCTCCAGCTGCACAAGGAGTAGACCTCAACGTTATCTTCGTCCTCCTAAAGGAACAAGCGAGAGAGCTAAAGGAACAGTCGCGAAAACAGGAGGAACGGGCCAGGAAACAGGAGGAACAGGTCAGGAAACAGGAAGAACAGACTCTAATCCTCCAGAATGAGCTTAGGGAACAAAAGGATCACCAGGAGGTACAGGCACGAATGCTTCGTGAGGTATATGAGTCCACGACCGAATGGAAGAGAGAGTTGTTCGAGATCCAGGAAAAACTGGCCGATATGGATGAAAAACTGGAGAGTCGAGTCCATGATGTCGATAAAAAAATTGAAAACTGTGAGAGCCGTCTCCAAAAACTTGAGATCTAAGTGGCTAATGGTCCAAGTACCTATGTACCCGACACATCGGTGTCCGGAGGCGGCAGGTTCAAAGTGCCCCCCTTTGACGGTAGCTCATCGTGGACTGCCTATAAGCTGCAGTTCGAGTCTGTTTCCCAGGCTAATGGTTGGAGTAAGGAGCAAGCCAGGACAGCACTGACGTTGGCGCTGCGCGACGAGGCTCTTACCATACTAGAGGCTCTTGGAAACGACCGGACGTACGACCGCCTTCTAGAAGCCTTGGAGGCACGATACGGTGACAGTCACCTGGAGCACGTGTACCGAGCTCAGTTAAAGGACAGGACACAAGGACGTAACGAGTCCTTACAACAGTGGGCCCTGGAAATCGAGAAGTTGGTTAGGAAGGCCTATCAACGTACGTCAGCATCCTTTGTGGACAGTATGCTGGTGCAGGCCTTCATCGATGGGATCCGGGATCTGGAAGTGAGGGCAGCCGTGCGATTGGGACATCATGGCAGCCTAAAGGATGCAGTAGCCCACGCTCTCGAGGTGGAAGCTGTACGACAGGATTCATCCAGGCCTTTCAGGGTGCGAGAAGTGTCGACTACGAAGCCAGTAGATTCCCGCCGCGAATTTGGGCCACGTTGCTACCATTGTGGAGAACGTGGTCACCTGCAGTCAGGCTGTCCAAAAAGGACTAGGAGGGACAGAGACCCCGCTCCAATGGCGAGGAAAATAGGCTCTGTGGAGTCAGAGCCCCAACAGGGAAACGAATAAAAGCCAGGACTATGGGACGAGTGCTGGCTGGCGGTCGAAATGTCCCAATTATGATATCACAGGCAAACGACGGGAATAGTCTGGTTGTCAATGGAGAAATCTGTGGAATACCATGTCTCCTTACCATAGACACTGGAGCTTCTCGGACTGTGATTAGCTCTCGGCTACTGAGACACCTGACCAGAGATCATCTAGTCCGACCTAGGCATCTCCAGCTGCAAACTGCTACCGGCCAGTACATTTCCGTCCAAGGAGAACGAGAGTTAGCTGTGAAAATAGGTGAAAAAGAATACTGGCATAAAGTGATCGTTGCTAACATCGTCGACGACTGCATTATTGGATTGGATTTTATGAGGAGACATGACTGTAAAATCGACTTGAAGGTTGGAGTTCTAAAGTTTGGAGTTGATGAGATTCCTATACAAGGTGGAGTAAATGGAAATGTTTACTGTACCAGGAGAACCATTCTTCAACCAAGGTCACAGGTTTTAGTTCCAGTGAAATTGCCGAGCTCCACAAGGCCGCAATCTCACCGTTGTGTGGTGGTAGAGAGGTTGGATGCTGATAAACCGTGGATAACAGCCCGTACATTGGTAACCACGGCATCTACAGCATTTATAAGGATCCTTAATCCAAGCAACACGGAATGCGTCCTCAATAAAGGAACTCTGGTCGGATCATGCCAAGAAATTTCTTGGGTAAGAGGCTGCCGGTAATCTGAGGTAAACGTGAAACCTGGGCATGTTAAGCCTTCAATAGATGTTGAAAAACTACTAAATGACTCCAGGGAGCACCTTACCGAGGAGGAATTCCTTAAGGCGCGTAGCTTACTGCTACGATATCGCAACGTCTTTTCTTCGCATGATGATGACATTGGAAGAACTGGAGTGGTTCAGCATGAGATCGACACTGGGGAAACTATGCCTATCCGACAGCGCCCTCGGAGAGTTCCAGTAGCTCGGGAGAAGGAGGTTGAGGGCATGATCGAGGAAATGCAAAGAAGCGGCGTTATTGAACCTTCAACAAGCCCGTGGTGTTCTCCCGTAGTTTTGGTTAAGAAGAAGGACGGCACCATGAGATTCTGTATTGACTACCGTCGACTTAATGATGTAACCAAAAAAGACAGTTATCCACTTCCACGAATCGACGACACTTTAGACACATTGAACGGAATGAAATGGTTTTCAACGTTGGATCTGAAAAGTGGCTATTGGCAAGTCGAAATCAAGGACAAGGATAAGGAGAAAACGGCCTTCTCTACTGGCAAGGGACTCTGGCAGTTCAATGTTATGCCATTTGGACTGTGTAATGCACCAGCCACATTTGAGAGATTAATGGAACAAATATTAGCTGGACTTCTAGGAGAAACTTGCTTGGTCTATTTGGATGACATCATTATCGTTGGTAGAGACTTCAACGACCACTTGAATAAATTGGAGCAGGTGCTAGGCAAACTACGAGGGGCAAATCTGAAACTCAGTCCGAAGAAATGCTCGTTTTTCAAACGTAAAGTGAATTACTTGGGACACGTGATTTCGAAAGACGGCATCCAGACAGATCCTGAGAAGATTAGCGCTGTGAAGGATTGGCCGACACCAAAAGACAAGACTGCAGTACGTGCCTTTTTGGGGCTTTGTTCATACTACAGACGTTTTGTGAAGAACTTCTCGGATATAGCAAAGCCTTTGCATCAATTAACGGAAGAAAAGCGATCATTTGACTGGAACGAACAATGTGAGTCAAGTTTCAACGAGCTTAAAGGAAGACTTTGTGAAACGCCAATATTGGGGTATCCAGACCCGGATGAGGATTTCATTGTGGATACAGATGCTAGTAATACTGGAATTGGAGGTGTCTTGTCGCAAAAGAAAGGAGATAACGAAGTTGTGATTGCATATTTCAGTAAGTCATTGTCAAAACCAGAGAGAAATTACTGTGTAACTCGGAGGGAATTGCTAGCAGTTGTCAAGACGTTACAACATTTCAGCAAATACCTGCTGGGAAGAAAATTTCGTATCAGAACTGACCATGCTGCCTTAAAGTGGTTGCTAGAATTTAAAAACCCCGAGGGACAAGTGGCGAGATGGATTGAACAACTGCAGGAGTATGATTTCATCATCGAACACCGTAGTGGGAAATCACATGGAAATGCTGACGCCCTATCACGTAGAGCTTGTGCGGACAACTGTAAACATTGCTCAAGACAAGAAGGCAAGGAATGTGTTCGAATGATGAGAACTGATACGGTTAGCGACGAGTGGAGTGATGAAATCATGCAGCAAGCGCAACAAGAGGACCCTGACGTGAGACCCATTTTTGATTGGATTAATGCTGGCGCACCTAAACCAAGATGGTGTGATGTAGCTCCTATGAGTGCGGTAACAAAAAGCTACTGGGCACAATGGGATAGCTTGGTTATGCATAATGGCGTTCTATGTAGAAAATGGGAATCAACAAATGGGAAGGATGCTTACCTGCAAGTCGTTGTCCCAAAGAAAAGGGTGAAAGAAGTTTTGAGAAGCTTTCACGATGGAACATCCGGTGGACACCTTGGAGTAAAAAGGACCCTAATGAAAATTCGGCAACGTTTTTATTGGATTCACTGCCGAGAAGATGTTGAAAATTGGTGTAAACGATGCACTAACTGTGCATCAGTCAAGGGACTGCATACCCGTAGCCGAGGAACGCTCAAGTTGTACAACGTAGGAGCTCCTTGGGAAAGGGTTGCATTAGATGTCGCAGGACCTTTCCCAGCATCGGACTCCGGAAACAAGTACATTCTTGTCGTGACGGATTACTTCACGAAGTGGCCTGAAGTATTTGCCATTCCTAATCAAGAAGCGGTAACCATAGCTGAAAAGTTAGTGAACGAAGTATTCTGCCGGTTTGGGGTACCACTCGAAATCCACAGTGATCAAGGAAGAAACATCGAGTCTGCGGTCTTTCAGGAGACTTGTCGCATAATGGGAATTCATAAGACGAGGACTACGGCGTATCATCCACAGTCAGATGGAATGGTTGAGAGATTTAACCAGACACTGGAGAGACATCTAGCCAAGGTCGTTGAGAGCCATCAAAAAGATTGGGATCGGCATATCCCCCTCTTCCTGTTGTCTTATAGGTCCGCAACTCACGAAAGTACTGCGGTTACTCCATCGTATGCGAATTTTGGAAGAGAACTCCGTCTGCCTGCAGATCTCCTGACTGGACGTCCGCCCGATATACCGAGGACCATCACGGAATATGCAAATGATTTGCGGGATCGGATTGATGATGTTCACAGCCTGGTACGTGAACACGGGCTCCACGCTAGCATAAAGATGAAAACCCGATATGACCGGAAGTCTTATCAAGTGGGTTTTGAGGAAGGTTCGTTGGTGTGGCTACATAACCCTATGCGACGAGTAGGAAAGTCCCCGAAACTATCTCCGAATTGGGAAGGGCCTTACAAGGTATTCACCAAAATAAACGACGTCACGTATCGAATCCAGCGGAATCCTCGTAGTCCGAGCAAGATTGTTCATGTTGACCGGCTAGCCAGATACCACGGAAATAATGATGCTCGGGACGAGCATGTCTTAGGAGGGGGTAGTGTTACGCCGGTAGGTTAGGTCAAAAACTTTGAACGTCAATTTCAGTGCTTTAGAGGCGTTTTCAGCAGGCTGAAAAGTCATTTCAGGCCGTTTCAGAAGTTACTCTATCACATATCTAAAGATCGAAATTTCACCCAAGTTGCCGTCGTTTTCAGGCGCCTGAAACATGTTTTCAGTCCGTTTCAGGGCACCCTCTATCAGATGACGCCATAACCTGAAAACCCGTTTTCAGGCGTTTTCAGGACCCCTTATGGGCCTCTGAAGCACAAATCGTTATATGGCGAAATATCCGGTAGGAGTGACAGAGATAGCACTACTAGAAAGAGATAGCTATACTCGGAACATTCGAGAAGTGTGTGACAGAGATAGCACTACTAGAAAGAGATAGCTATACTCGGAACATTCGAGAAGGGAGTGACAGAGAGAGTGCACCATTAGAGAGAGACATATATGGTCTCGAATGTTCTCGGCCCGCACGCTGGTCCTTACTAGAATATTCGCGATATGTGTGGACAATGTGTCCAGAGCGGCTCCGCGGGATATAAAAGGCGTCGACGGCCGGCGCGAGTTAGTTACATTTTAACTGCGATCGAGTGCTAGTACAAGGATAATCGGAGAGAACGACTCTTCGTGTGAATAGTGAGTGCATAATTAGTGAAATAGTGTGTGTGTGTGATTTAGTGGATTTTATGTACAGTTCGTGTGAATTGTAAGTGCCTAATTTGGGTAATAAAGTGAGTGTTTTAATTAGTGGATTAATTCGTGTTTTTCTATCAAATACGAACCCCACGCTCGTAACAATATTAAAAATAGCTTGGATTTGATATCCAGTGTGGTTTAGGGTGCTATATTGTTTAGGTTTATGGTCTCGGAGCCCACCACTTATTTTTTTTTAATAAATTTTATTTAATATTTTTTATTGTTTTTATAATAAATTTTTGTGTGTTATTTTTTATTGTGCTTTATGGTGGCATTCTCTAATTGATTTAGAGTGTGAAGTTATAAGGTGTATATCCACAGGGCGACCATATTAAATATTTTTAGGATTTAATTATTCCAGTAGTTGCCTCAGTTTTGACAACTTAGTTTTAATTTCTGTGCCCAGCGCTGACGGGCAAGTGCTGGTCTCTGGCTATACTTAGTTCGGTAGTGAAGTATAGGACCAGAATCTATTCAATCGGTCAACATGGCACCTTCACCCTTGACGGTACTGCGGCATGGTGTCCGGGAGGAAATGAGATGGCTCGCCCATACTCATAAGTATGTGGAGCGACCGGACATGGATTATGTCCTGCTCAAGCGTGTGAAGGACGCAATGACACGCGTCGGGAAGGTGTGTCGGCTGGCTGCGGAGGCTGAAGCTCTCGGGCTTACTGATGAAGCTTCGGTGGCTGCAGTGAAACAGCTCTGCGCGGATGCTGACCAAGCGATGGAATGCTTGGGTGACATCGAGCGTCGCGCGGAGAAAATTATGCGGTCGCGAAGGAATGACCGTGGGGATGGTAACGGAGACCCACCCCCGAAGAGTGTTGTTGGACGGCTGCCACACCTGGAGATTTCGGCCTTCAGTGGGGCAATTGATGAGTGGCCAGCCTTCATTAATTTGTTTGATAGTTTGGTCCACGGTCGGGACGACCTGGACAACGCCTACAAGTTGGCCCAACTATTGATGGCTCTGCGGGGTGAACCGAAGGAGTTGGTCGGTCACCTAACGGTCACGGCAGGCAATTATGAGATAGCAAGGTCCATATTGTTTGACCGCTACCAACACAAACGGCGGTTGGTTGATGCGCAATTGGGGAAGCTGTTTAGCATCCCTAGAGTAACACGGGATGTTGACATCCGAGTACAGGTGCTCAACCCTGTGCTGGTGGCCACTAAGGCCCTTCAGAACCTTGGTCTTCCGGTAGACCAATGGTCATAGATTGTCTTATATATGGTTTTGTCACGATTGCCTGCAGCTGTTCAAAGTCGGTTTGAACAGCTGCATGGGGCAGTAGCACGGAACTGCCCACGCTCGTCCAATTGACGGATTTTTTGGAGGGTGAATGTAGGCGATGTGACACACTGGACACGGAGGCCAGTGTGCAGCGCCAACCCGCGCGGATGCGGGAGGGGCCGCGCCCCCCGCCCCCACGGGGGGGTGGGAGGTCGAAACAATTTGGCGTTCTGAATGCCGCGCCGTCGGGTGACGGCTGTGTGCACTGCGACAGTGCCGGTCATGAAGTGACCAGTTGCGCCAAATTTAAGGCGCTCGGGGTAGCTGCCCGCAGGAAGATTGTGTTTCGGTTGTTTGGGGCCGCACACGCTGAGCGAGTGCTCGGGCGCGTTCCCGTGTGAGTGCTGTGGTGGCAAGCACCACATAGTGTTGTGCCTGAATCGGTCAGGCCCTTCGGACGGTCACCAGGGCCGGACTCAAGTTGGTCGGCCATAGGGCCCAACCAGGGCCGGACCCAGTCCCCCTCCGGGCAATGGGAGTCACCAACGGGGTGACTGGGGCACCCGCGGACGGGACCCCCCCTGAGGGGAAGGGGGCAGCGCGGGGGGTAACATGCGGGATAGCCGGGGTTCGGTCGCCACTGTCCATGGTCAGCGAGGACTTCGGGCCGCTGGCTCACCGCGTGTAACGGGCGGGTGTCAGATGGCACCTATGAGTAGCGCGAAGGCTGGGAGTCCACCAACTTTTGCGCCACCCTGCCCGTCGCTCTGGGAGGCGAACAGTCGGATGTCGCCCCTATTCCTAGAGCGCCCCAGGTTGGATCCGCTCTCCCCCATTCATCCACGGTGCGCACCAAGCACACCGTACACCGTCCGGTATGGTCGGATACCGGGACAGCGAGGGGCCTATTATACGGGTTGGGACCCCTTGATGCACATACGGTCTGATATGCCGATTGTATATCAGCAGCCGAGTTACTCCGAGGCCGACGGAGGTCTCAGCGGGTTCGGATCCCGCAGAGGTTCCCGCTAGGGACACGCCGCCCACTTACAGGGTGCCGCCACTCCACAGACGGTCATGCTCCCCACCGCCTCTGTGATAGCGTGGAGTTCGGACGGCAAATCATGTGTGGCACGAGCATTATTGGACTCGGGGGCCCTCCTCGTCACGGGTGGATTCATCGGTGAATCTGACGGTTACGGCATTAGTCATGCCTAATGTGATGGGCTCACACCCTCACGTACGGTTGTCGCCCTCGGTGCGACAGTTGGTGGCTGGGTTGTCACTGGCTGACCCGGAGTTTGATATTCCGGGCCCAGTAGACATTTTATTGGGTGTTGATGCCTTGGGATACCTGTTAGTGCCAGGTATCCACGTGTTGCAGGCGACTGATCTGGTTTCGGTCAACACCAGACTGAGCCATGCGGTAATGGGTCCGGTCATGCCGGCTGCCCCACGCCTAGCGACTAGTGGTCCCTTATTCGGTTCTGTACTCTCGGAGGTGATACAGAAGTTTTGGGAGGTGGAGGAACCACCTACGGTCCGCCGGTTGGACCCGGTTGAAGAAGAGTGTGAACAGTTTTATCGGAACAATACTGGTCGCCTTCGGTCAGGTCGATATATCACACGTCTTCCATTCCGGAGTGATCGCCCACCGCTGGGCAGTTCACACCATGCAGCCGAGACGCAGCTTCTGTCGATGGAACGACGCATGAGGCGTGACGGGATTTTCCGGCAGAAGTACGTCGACTTCATGCGGGAATACGAGTCGCTCGGCCACACGTCGGTTTCGGGTATCGACTGGAAGCGTGAAGACCACTGCTTCCTGCCTCATCACGCGGTCTTAAGGACCCCGGAGGGCAAAATACGGGTAGTGTTCGATGGATCGGCATCAACATCTAACGGCATGAACCTGAACCAGTGTTTGCATTCAGGGCCGAAGTTGAACCATGACATCGCGGATGTTATCACACGGTTCCGTCGACACAATGTTGTGTTTGTAGCTGACATCCGGATGATATTTAGGCAGACGGTCATTCACTCTGACGATAGACGGTATCAGCTGATACTGTGGCGAGAGAGCCCAGATCAGCCCATCAAGGTTTACGAGCTGAACACCAACACGTACGGGCTACGGTCTAGTCCTTATTTGGCGATTCGCACTATGCGGGAGTTAGCGGATCGAGAACGGTTAAATTTCCCTAGAGGAGCAGCGATCGTGGAGCAGGATCTCTACGTGGACGATATCTGTACCGGTGCAGATTCCGTAGAGGAGGCGTTCGCTCGACGGGACGAGCTAGTTGAGCTCTTACGGGGTGGAGGTTACGAGCTCCGGAAATGGATGTCGAACTCTCCAGAGTTACTGTCTGGTCTTCCGGATGACTACCAGCAGGATCCCCACATATTCGAAAATCTGGAAAATCCGAATATGTTGTCGGTATTAGGCGTCCAGTACCAGCCGGTGTCAGACATGTTTTCGTATCGGGTCGAGTTGGACTCCCCGAAGGTCTGGACGAAACGGAACGTCCTTTCAACGGTGGCTAGGACATTTGATCCAAACGGGTGGATCACCCCGGTAACATTTCAGCTCAAGTGTTTTATGCAGCAATTGTGGTCTGCTGAGCTGAAATGGAACGACCCCATCGGCGGGTCATTGAGCTCAGAGTGGGAATCGTTCTTTTCGACCCTCCCTGGCATCAATCGGATTTCACTGCCACGGAGGTTGGTCCCCACCAAAAGATACACCGCCACCCTGCATGGGTTTTGCGATGCCTCGGAGAAGGGCTACGGAGCTGCGGTGTATCGGCGTACGGTCGACTCCTCGGGGGAGGTTGATGTGCGGTTGGTCATGGCCAAGAGCAAGGTTGCGCCGTTGCGCACTCGCCTGACCATTCCCAAATTAGAGCTTTCAGGAGCGGCTCTCCTGACTCGTCTGGTCAACCACACGATGACGGTTCTTCGTGGGTCAATAGCGTTAGAAGATACGGTCTACGCTTGGACGGACAGCCAGCTCGTGTTATGCTGGCTGAAGGCATCAGTTCACAAGCTGGAGATTTTTGTGGCGATTTGGGTTTCGCAGATTTTGAATTCGGAAGTTCCCTTAATCTGGAGACATGTTCCAGGGGAAATGAACCCAGCAGACTGTGCGTCTCGTGGGTGTCACGCTCCGGAGTTAGTTGGACATCCCTTGTGGTGGGGTCCAAAATGGTTGACTCAAGCCAAATCGGATTGGCCAATGAGTCCACGCGTTACCACGGCGAACGGCGCCTTGACAGTCGGTGTCTGTACGACGCAACCAGAGCCGGAAGAGGAGTTCAGCCTGCTGGAACGGTACAGCTCGCTCGACAAGCTGGTCAATGTGACCGCCTGGATCTTCCGATTTTCGCGGAATTGTCGCAATTCTGATGCGCAACGGGTGCGGACACAGGTCCTGACACCACGGGAACGGAACCATGCGTTGTTCGCATTGGTACGGAAGGTGCAGACGGTGCACTTTTAGTCCGAACTGGACATTCTGAGACGCGGACGCGTCCAACTGAAGGGAGCTGTGGCTCGGCTCAACCCGTTTATTGACCCTCAAGGATCGCTGAGGGTAGGAGGTCGGCTGCGGAATGCCAACCTGCCTTATGCGGCTCGCCACCCGTTGTTACTCCCTAGGAAAGGGAAGTTGGTCGAACTGTTGATACAGGATCGACATATTCGGAACGGGCATGTCGGATGCCACGCCTTGATGGCGTTTCTCCAGCGCGAGTTCTGGATTCTATCGGGAAGACGCTTAGTGCGTAGCGTCGTATTTCGGTGCCTGCCTTGTTATCGGGCCAAGGCAGCTACGATGCAACCCCAGATGGGCGATTTGCCCTCGGATAGGGTTAACGAAATCCGGCCCTTTGCGGGTGTCGAAACGGATTTCGCGGGACCATTCATGGTCAAGTCTTCACAGCTACGGAACGCCAGATTAGTGAAGGCATACCTGTGCGTCTTCGTGTGCTTGGCCACGAAGGCAGTCTACTTGGAGGTGGTCAGTGACCTCACTACGGAGGCATTTATCGCATTTCTGGATCGGTTCGTCTCACGAAGGGGCCTCCCGACATTAATCCGTTCGGACAACGGCACAAATTTTGTCGGAGCCAGGCGATATCTGCAGGAGGTCACTCAATTCCTGAACGGTAACCAGGACGCCATCGGTACGGCTTGCTCCCGACGAGGGATTGAATGGGTTTTCAGTCCGCCGGGATGTCCTCATTGGGGAGGAATTTTTGAGGTTGCGGTTAAATCGGCTAAGTCGCACCTGACGAGGATCATCGGTGAGACCTCTCAACGCTTTGAAGAGCTTCGAGAGAACGCTGTTCTGTAAAATTGAAATGACACTGAACTCGCGTCCGTTGTGCCCGCTCAGTTCGGATCCAAATGATTTGGAAGCGTTGACGCCGGGTCACTTCCTGATAGGTCAGCCCCTTAACGCCCTGCCAGAATACCCATTCGGTGATGTTAAGTTAAGTCGGTTAACTAGTTGGCAGATGTTGCAGCAGATGGCTCAAGATTTTTGAAAACGGTGGTCCCTTGAGTACTTGCACATCTTATAGCAGCGCCTTAAGTAGACTGACTGGACGGGCCCCCCTCAAGTCGGTGATTTGGTGCTGATTAAGGATGCGAACCTGCCATCATTGAGATGGAGACGAGGACGGATCGTCAATTTGTAAACGGGTCGCGATGGCACGCCTCGATCAGCAGAAGTCAATGTGGGGGACTCGGTCCTCAAGAGAGCGGTCGCAACACTTTCTCGCCTTCCTTGATTAGGGACAGGTTCGGGCCTGTCCGGGCGGGTGACTGTTTAATATTTATGCTTCGGAACGCACCGGTTTTCGTTGCGCGGATCGACCGCGAATGATCGGGACATCACTAGCTAGCTGACTTTTGCACATGGTAAAAATGTCAGCGTCAGGTATTCGGGCTTTGGCGGAATGTTAATTATAATAATATCGTAACAATCGTCAAGAAATAAGTCGATTTCACGTCATCGTAGTGAGTGCTCCGTTCTGTGAAAGGTTGAAGTGGTTCGGTCACCAATTCGTCGCGTTCGGATAGCGACCCGTGTAGTCGGCAGCATCACGACGGCAACAGCAGCGGCCTACGACAGGAGTAAGATTCGACTCCCATCACCCCCCACCCTCGTGTTCCTCATCCCGTACTCCCGCTGATTAACTCCACGCCTCAACCGAACGGCGTGGAATCTTGAGGGGCTGCGTTTTTGCCAGCACGGGAGAGAAAATCTTGATTGTTACTTTACCTTGTCGTCGTAGACCGGAAATCGAAAGCTCGATTCGAGGCAGGAATACGGGATAAGGGCACAAGTTTGGGTAGGATTGGGAATGAATCTCACTATTCGCTGCCCGACGCTGTCGCCGGCGTGCTGCCAGCCGACACGAGGAGTCGCCGTCCGATACGACGATGTCCAATCACAACACGGATCACTTAACCGCTGACGCGAATCTACTTATTTCCCGACGATGTGGTAGATTTACACTCCGACCAGGCTCGACACCTGTATTAGACGATTGTTACACCGAATTACAATCAATGGCCCGACGCCTGAGCAGACATGTTTTTTCTCCCGACGAGAAAAGATAACCTCTAATTTTTCATCTCGTTTCGATACGAGTGACAGCTGCGGTTCCGTTTCCGTTCCGAGTCACGCAACAAGAGGATGTGCGTTCCGAAGCATAAATATTAAACAGTCACCCGCCCGGACAGGCCCGAACCTGTCCCTAATCAATAGGAAGGCAAGAAAGTGTTGCGACCGCTCTCTTGAGGACCGAGTCCCCCACCTTGACTTCTGCTGATCGAGGCGTGCCATCCCGATCCGTCCTCGTCTCCATCTCAATGATGGCAGATTCGCATCTTTAATCAGCACCAAATCACCGACTTGAGGGGGGCTCGTCCGGTCAGTCCACTTAAGGCGCTGCTGCAAGATGTGCATGTACTCAAGGGACCACCGTTTCCAAAAATCTTGAGCCATCTGATGCAACATCTGCCACCTAGTTAACCGACTTAACTTAACATCACCGAATGGGTATTCTGGCAGGGCGTTAAGGGGCTGACCTATCAGGAAGTGACCCGGAGTCAACGCTTCCAAATCATTTGGATCCGAACTGAGCGGGCACAACGGACGCGAGTTCAGTGTCATTTCAATCTTACAGAACAGCGTCGCAAGCTCTTCAAAGCGTAGAGAGGTCTCACCGATGATCCTCGTCAGGTGCGACTTAGCCGATTTAACCGCAGCCTCAAATATTCCTCCCCAATGAGGACATCCCGGCGGACTGAAAACCCATTCAATCCCTCGTCGGGAGCAAGCCGTACCGATGGCATCCTGGTTACCGTTCAGGAATTGAGTGACCTCCTGCAGATATCGCCTGGCTCCGACAAAATTTGTGCCGTTGTCCGAACGGATTAATGTCGGGAGGCCCCTTCGTGAGACGAACCGATCTAGACATGCGATAAATGCCTCTGTAGTGAGGTCACTGACCACCTCCAAGTGGACTGCCTTCGTGGCCAAGCACACGAAGACGCACAGGTATGCCTTCACTAATCTGGCGTTCCGTAGCTGTGAAGACTTGACCATGAATGGTCCCGCGAAATCCGTTCCGACAACCGCAAAGGGCCGGATTCCGTTAACCCTATCCGAGGGCAAATCGCCCATCTGGGGCTGCATCGTAGCCGCCTTGGCCCGATAACAAGGCAGGCACCAAAATACGACGCTACGCACTAAGCGTCTTCCCGATAGAATCCAGAACTCGCGCTGGAGAAACGCCATCAAGGCGTGGCATCCGATATGCCTATTCCGAATGTGTCGATCCTGTATCAACAGTTCGACCAACTTCCCTTTCCTAGGGAGTAACAACGGGTGGCGAGCCGCATAAGGCAGGTTGGCATTCCGCAGCCGACCTCCTACCCTCAGCAATCCTTGAGGGTCAATAAACGGGTTGAGCCGAGCCACAGCTCCCTTCAGTTGGACGCGTCCGCGTCTCAGAATGTCCAATTCGGACTTAAAGTGCACCGTCTGCACGTTCCGTACCAATGCGAACAACGCATGGTTACGTTCCCGTGGTGTCAGGACCTGGGTCCGCACTCGTTGCGCCTCAGAATTCCGACAATTCCGCGCAAATCGGCAGATCCAGGCGGTCACATTGACCAGCTTGTCGAGCGAGCTGTACCGTTCCAGCAGGCTGAACTCCTCTTCCGGCTCCGGTTGCGTCGTACAGACACCGACTGTCAAGGCGCCGTTCGCCGTGGTAACGCGTGGACTCATTGGCCAATCCGATTCGGCTTGAGTCAACCATTTTGGACCCCACCACAAGGGATGTCCAACCAACTCCGGAGCGTGACACCCACGAGACGCACAGTCTGCTGGGTTCATTTCCCCTGGAACATGTCTCCAGATTAAGGGAACCTCCGAATTCAAAATCTGCGAAACCCGATTCGCCACAAAAATCTCCAGCTTGTGAACTGAAGCCTTCAGCCAGCATAATACGATCTGGCTGTCCGTCCAAGCGTAGACCGCATCTTCCAACGCTATTGACCCACGAAGAACCGTCATCGTGTGGCTGAGCAGACGAGTCAGGAGAGCCGCTCCCGAAAGCTCTAACTTGGGAATGGTCAGGCGAGTGCGCAACGGCGCAACCTTGCTCTTGGCCATGACCAACCGCACATCAACCTCCCCCGAGGAGTCGACCGTACGCAGATATACCGCAGCTCCGTAGCCCTTCTCCGAGGCATCGCAAAACCCATGCAGGGTGGCGGTGTATCGTTTGGTGGGGACCAACCTCCGTGGCAGTGAAATCCGATTGATGCCAGGGAGGGTCGAAAAGAACGATTCCCACTCTAAGCTCAATGACCCGCCGATCGGGTCGTACCATTTCAGCTCAGCAGACCACAATTGCTGCATAAAACACTTGAGCTGAAATGTTACCGGGGTGATCCACCCGTTTGGATCAAATGTCCTAGCCTACCTACGAAACATGTCTGACACCGGCTGGTACTGGACGCCTAATACCGACAACATATTTGGATTTTCCAAATTTTCAAAAATGTGGGGATCCTGCTGGTAGTCATCCGGAAGACCAGTCAGTAACTCTGGAGAGTTCGACATCCATTTCCGGAGCTCGTAACCTCCAGCCCGTAAGAGCTCAACTAGCTCGTCCCGTCGAGCGAGCGCCTCCTCTACGGAATCTGCGCGGGTACAGATATCGTCCACGTAAGATCCTGCTCCAGGATCGCTGCTCCTCTAGGGAAGTTGAACCGTTCTCGATCCGCTAACTCCCGCAGAGTGCGAATCGCCAAATAAGGACTAGACCGTAGCCCGTACGTGTTAGTGTTCAGCTCGTACACCCTGATGGGCTGATCTGGGCTCTCTCGCCACAGTATCAGCTGATACCGTCTATCGTCAGGGTGAATGACCGTCTGTCTAAACATCATCCGGATGTCAGCTACAAACACAACATTGTGTCGACGGAACCGTGTGATAACATCCGCAATGTCATGGTTCAACTTCGGCCCTGAATGCAAACTCTGGTTCAGGTTCATGCCGTTAGATGTTGATGCCGATCCATCGAACACTACCCGTATTTTGCCCTCCGGGGTCCTCAAGACCGCGTGATGGGGCAGGAAGCAGTGGTCTTCACGCTTCCAGTCGATACCCGAAACCGACATGTGGCCGAGCGACTCGTATTCCCGCATGAAGTCGACGTACTTCTGCCGGAAAATCCCGTCACGCTTCATGCGTCGTTCCATCGACAGAAGCCGCGTCTCGGCTGCATGGTGTGAACTGCCCAGCGGCGGGCGATCACTCCGAAATGGAAGACGTGTGAGAATTCGACCTGACCGAAGGCGACC
The DNA here is from genome assembly GCA_949825045.1 of Argyresthia goedartella. Classification (NCBI taxonomy): domain Eukaryota; kingdom Metazoa; phylum Arthropoda; class Insecta; order Lepidoptera; family Argyresthiidae; genus Argyresthia; species Argyresthia goedartella. The sequence goes on from OX463810.1 coordinate 38,911,015, forward strand.
AGTATTGTTCCGATAAAACTGTTCACACTCTTCTTCAACCGGGTCCAACCGGCGGACCGTAGGTGGTTCCTCCACCTCCCAAAACTTCTGTTTCACCTCCGAGAGTACAGAACCGAATAAGGGACTACGAGTCGCTAGGCGTGGGGCAGCCGGCATGACCGGACCCATTACCGCATGGCCCAGTCTGGTGTTGACCGAAACCAGACCAGTCGCCTGCAACACGTGGACACCTGGCACTAACAGGTATCCCAAGGCATCCACACCCAATAAAATGTCTACTGGGCCCGGAATATCGAACTCCGGGTCAGACAGTGACAACCCAGCGACCAACTGTCGCACCGAGGGCGACAACCGTACGTGAGGGTGTGAGCCCATCACATTAGGCATGACTAATGCCGTGACCGTCAGATTCACCGATGAATCCACCCGTGACGAGAGAGTAATCCGACATACTCCCTTAACGGAACCGACTTCCGTGTTCCCAATTCCCCGAATGGAATGTGGATACTCCCTTACCGAAATGCCCAACCGTCTTACAAGGTTGCACGAGACTAAGCACCCCTGGGCCCCCGAGTCCAATAGTGCTCGTGCCACACAAGATTTGCCGTCCGAACTCCACGCTATCACCGAGGCGGTGGGGAGCATGACCGTCTGTGGAGTGGCGGCACCCTGTAAGTGGGCGGCGTGTCCCTAGCGGGAACCTCCGCGGGATCCGAACCCGCTGGGACCCCCGTCGGCCTGGTAACTCGGCTGCTGATATGCCACCGGTGGCATATCAGACCGTATGTACATCAGGGGGTCCCAACCCGCATAATAGGCCCCTCGCTGTCCTGGTACCCGACCATACCGGACTGTGAACGGTGTGCCCGGTGGCCACCGTGGATCGAGGGGGGAGAGCGGATCCAACCTGGGGCGCTCTAGGAATGGGGGCGACATCCGACTGTTCGCCTCCCTGTTCGCCTTCCAGAGCGACGGGCAGGGTGGCGCAGAAGGTGGTGGGCTCCCAGCCTTCGCGCCACTCATAGGTGCCATCTGACACCCGCCCGTAACACGCGGTGAGCCAGCGGCCCGAAGTCCTCGCTGACCCTGGACAGCGGCGACCGAACCCCGGCTATCCCGCCTGTTACCCCCCGCGCTGCCCCCTTCCCCTCGGGGGGGGGTCCTATCCGCGGGTACCCCAGTCACCCCGTTGGTGACTCCCGTTGCCCGGAGGGGGACTGGGTCCGGCCCTGGTTGGGCCCTGTGACCGACCAACCTGAGTCCGGCCCTGGTGACCGTCCGAAGGGCCTGACCGGTTCAGGCACAACACGATGTGGTGCTTGCCACCGCAGCACTCACAGGGGGACGCGCGTGAGCACTCGCTCAGCGGGTGCGGCCCCAAACAACCGAAACACAATCGGTGGCGGAAGACCACCTTCCTGCGGGCAGCCACACCGAGCGCCTTGAAGTTGGCGCAATTGGTCACTTCATGACCGGCACTGTCGCAGTGCACACAGCCGTCACCCGACGGCGCGGCACTCAAAACGCCAAATTGTTTTGACCGCCCACCCCCCCGTGGGGGTGGGGGGCGCGGCCCCTCCCGCATCCGCGCGGGTTTGCGCTGCACACTGGCCTCCGTATCCAATGTGTCGCATCGCCTGTATTCACCCTCCAAAAATTCCGTTAATTGGACGAGTGTGGGCAGTTCCGAGCTACTGCCCCCATGCAGCTGTTCAAACCGACTTTGACCAGCTGCAGGCAACCGTGACGAAACCATACACAACACGATATATGACCATTGGTCTACCGGCAGACCAAGGTTCTGAAGAGCCTTAGTGGCCATCAGCACAGGGTTGAGCACCTGTACCCGGATGTCAACATCCCGGGTTACTCTTGGGATGCTAAACAGCTTCCCCAGCTGCGCATCAACCAACCGCCGTTTGTGCTGGTAGCGGTCAAACAATATGGACCGGGCTATCTCGTAATTGCCTGCCGTGACCGTTAGGTGACCGACCAACTCCTTCGGTTCACCCCGCAGTGCCATCAATAGTTGGGCCAACTTGTAGGCGTTATCCAGGTCGTCCCGACCGTGGACCAAACTATCGAAAAAATTGATGAATGCCGGCCACTCATCAATTGCCCCACCGAAGGCCGGAATCTCCAGGTGTGGCAGCCGTCCAACAACACCCTTAGGGGGCGGGTCTCCGCTACCCTCCCCGCGGTCATTCCATCGCGACCGCTTAATTTTCTCCGCGCGACGCTCGATGTCGCCCAAGCACTCCATCGCTTGGTCAGCATCCGCGCAGAGCTGCTTCACTGCAGCCACCGAAGCCTCATCCGTAAGCCCGAGGGCTTCAGCCTCCGCAGCCAGCCGACACACCTTCCCGCCGCGTGTCATTGCGTCCTCCACACGCTTGAGCAGGACATCGTCCATGTCAGGTCGCTCCACATACTTGTGAGTATGGGCGAGCCATCTCATCTCCTCACGGACACCATGCCGCAGTACCGTCAAGGGCGAAGGTGCCATGGTTACCGATTCAATTGTTTCTGGTCCTATGCTTCACTACCGAACTAAGCACAGCCAGAGACCAGCACTTGCCCGTCAGCGCTGGGCACAGAAATTAAAACTAAGTTGTAAAAACCAAGGCAACCACTAAAACAATTAAATCCTAAACAATATTTAATATGGTCGCCCTGTGGACATACACCTTATAAATATACACTCTAAATCAATTAGAGAATGCCACCATAAAACACAATACAAAAATAACCCACAAAACTTGATTATGAAAACAATACAAAATAAAAAGCTGTGACCTTCTAGAAGTGGCCCCTCCGATATGACCCACACTTCTACTGAGGTCAGCAAAATCAGCTTAATACCCCTTAAATAGCCTGACCCTGCTCTGTAAACCGAAATAACACTGCAGTACTATAGAACCCGACGTTCTACCGCAAGTAATACAATCTAGTTACTTCGCAGAATGACTGTTCAATCTTTTATGCGTACAACGAGTAGTTTCCGACTACAAATTTATAATAATTGTTAACTAAATTGACACTTATACTTTCACTAACCGAAAATGAACCGAAAATAATCTGAGATATTCTTTTCTCCCAACTACAACCCTACAACCGTCCGTGAATCGGTGATTTCCCACTAGGAAACCGCGTCTGCTACCAAAATGATTAATTCCACGCCTCAACCGAACGGCGTGGAATCTTGAGGGGCTGGGTTTTTGCCAGCACGGGAGAGAAAATCTTGATTGTTACTTTACCTTGTCGTCGTAGACCGGAAATCGAAAGCTCGATTCGAGGCAGGAATACGGGATAAGGGCACAAGTTTGGGTAGGATTGGGAATGAATCTCACTATTCGCTGTACGACGCTGTCGCCGGCGTGCTGCCTGCCGAAACGAGGAATCGCCGTCCGATACGACGATGTCCATTCACAACACGGATCACTTAACCGCTGACGCGAATCTACTTATTTCCCGACGATGTGGTAGATTTACACTCCGACCAGGCTCGACACCTGTATTAGACGATTGTTACACCGAATTACAATCAATGGCCCGACGCCTGAGCAGACATGTTTTTTCTCCCGACGAGAAAAGATAACCTCTAACTTCTCATCTCGTTTCGATACGAGTGACAGCTGCGGTTCCGTTTCCGTTCCGAGTCGCGCAACAAGAGGAGGTGCGTTCCGAAGCATAAATATTAAACACCCGCCTCGAATTGAGCTTTCGAATGCCGGTCCACGGCGTCAAGGTCAGTACTGCTTTGTGACATTCCACTGAAAAACAACCCTACCAAGATTCCACCCCTGTCGGTTGAGGCGTGGATTTAACAATAAACATCCAAGACCTTTAGTTTTTTTTCTTCCCCCCCAGCCGGGAATCCTACCCGGACTTTTGGGAGGCAGAACCTCGAACTACTATATCGATGAAGTGGCTAAGGCAAGTACCTAGCGCGGCCGTGACTCCACTTTTCTTCAAATAAAGCAAAAAAATAACCTTTTCTCACTCTGTTTTTTAAGTTCAATCATATACAACATTTCTTTTTCTCTGCACCTCCACCCTAGATGCATTGTCTAGTATTAAAATCATCATATCTATCGTATCCTTTGCGACAACTGCACACTCGTCCATAAGCTCCACAAGTGTGGCCTCAAGCTGTGTCGCTCCCGCCACAGCCCGCGCGTGCGCCACTGTGGCCACGGCTTCGTGACTGTGTGCCGTGCAGAGCGGGTAATCTCTCTTTTTCGCATATGGTGTGAGAGAGAGAGCTTCCCTATCTACGGCACTCATACACAGATAAACTTGGCGCAACCTGTTATAATAAACACAAACATCAATCCTATTCCAAGGCCCTGCAAGATACAATACACGAAAAGGAAATTTAAGGATTCATGTGAAGTAAAGTTCGATGGATAGGCAATTAGGCTGTGTCCACACTGAAGGCAAACATCGCTCGCGTGGCCGCAGCGAATCAATCATTGCTCGCATTGGGGCGTTATCTAAACTCATATCTGGTAGTGTCGATATTTGAAAGGTTCGAGTTACCCCTATGCAGTGCGATCGTAGTCTTTATGACGCACGGAATAAATACGGTGCAAAGTGTTGAAGAGGTATCTAAATTGTACGTAGAGAAGGCAGTGGTTTCGAATCAGATCGATTTTTACATTGTAATTATCAAAGAACAGGATAAACATTGTCAAGCCAGTAAGGTTTCTTTCTGTGAAATACTTATAACAAGGATTGATTCCCTTTTTCATAGGGGGTGGTAGAGGCACAGTAATGCCCGTTTATTTTAACTAATTTATTAATTTATTTCCATTTTTCTTTGCGCCAGTACAGCTAATGCCAGATCTACACAAATGTTCGCGACATATTTACATGCTACAATGTTTAGCCGGTTAATCAAAAGATAGTTTTTTTTTTCAACATTGTTCAGAATTACGTTCGGTACTTCAATATTCTTGATCTTTTTGTTTCACCCTGAAATTTATGTAGATAACTCGGTATAGTGTGATGAATGGATGACAGAAATCTATTGATACCCATTTCAAAGCCTCCATAACTCTATGTTTGGTAAAGGTTCGGCCATTCCCTGACACACGTCATAAAGTTTTTTTTTGTTACCACAGCCTTCTTACCCCGGATGACCAGCAAAAAGTCCATGTAAGGGTTCATTTGCAAGAAACGATTACATACAGGCTGAACGATAGATATAAATAAAAATAGACTGGGCAAAAGTATGAAAAAATTAAATCGTTAAATCATTTTCAGCAAAAACAGAACAACAAAAAATGTCTCATGATGAAATTAAACGATGACCTAGTCGATGCTTTGCTCAGACTGAAAGCTCCGTCCACCCGTACTTTTAATGTGGCTTGCACAAACTACGCTGCTGTCCATCAGCCGCCTGACACGCACAATAATACACTGACGAGCAATGAAAAAGTTCCAGTGATATAGCACCAAATTACTCCTAAACGGGAAAGACTAGCTTAATGAAACCATCTGAAATATTAAAGTACATTTAACAGAGCATCAGAATATTACCATTTAAAAACGTAAATATTGTCTTCAAATTTTAAAATAAATGTTTTAAAAAATTGGGGCCATTTGTTGTCGGCATTTTGTGGGTTTAACTTTTTCATTGCTCGTCGGTGTATAATGTTTTCTGAGTTGGACATCTTCCACCAATCGCCGGGTTTATTTTAAAGACTCATGACGAAAATAGTAACGGAAGCAACTGCTGTCATTCTATTAATTATACCAATGAATTAAATAAATAAGTATATATCTCTCTATTTCTTACACACCCACACATACACAGACAAATACACTAACACACATTTTTAAACTTAAAAGACAACCTCCACACCCTGTTTTTTGTTTTGTTTTATAGAATATTGTAGTTTTTATATTTATCAGCTGCACTTTTCTAACCTTTTTGTTTACCCAATTTAATGCTGAGGTCATTTAATAAGAGTATTTAATTGGCTTCCGTTAAATATTACTTTTTAGTACACTGGGTCCGTATCGTGCTGTGGACTCATTTCCCAAAGGCAACAAATATAATGATCACCAAAATAATTTTTCCTACCCAAAATGGGCAAATGCTTCCCAAAATGGGAAAATGCTTCCCAAAATGGGTAAATGATCACCAAAAGTTGCAGAAAATATCAGGGCAAAATACTGCGGTAGCTTAGGTGAAGGGTGAAGAGGGTGAGCGAAGCGAAGCCCCTTTTATCTTTCGTGTTAGGTTGAACATGTAATAACAACAAAAAATACTTAAAACATAAACTTAAGTACACAAAACGTACAAAGAAGTTTGGTGATCATTTAACCAAACACAATTTGATGGTCGTTTAATAATTCTGACGGTCGTTTCGAGTTTATTGGTAGTAAACTAGGTGCGTTTTTAGTGATCGTTTAAACATAAGCCTTTCCCAAATAAACAAATGATGAAAATTTTGATGGATGTTTGACTAAATGTCAGAATATCAAATGTCGTCTCAATGCATTTGTATTTCTATGGGTATATTCAATGACCCGAAATAAATAATAATAATATAAATAATAATAATATATATATATAATATACGAAATTCAGTTTTGTGTCATTGCATTAATTTGCAATTGCCAATAACTGATATGCTTATTGACTTCTCCATACTACTAATCATTGTCATTCACACTGTTATCATTACAGCTGCTACCTATTCAGTCCGTTCATATTGAGCAGTCACATAGCCCGCTCTATAAATTTCCAATGACCCATGAAAATGTCTCGTCAGCGTCAGAACATATAGGGGTTGCTCCTTCCGCTTGTCGCGTCCTGTATTGATAGACGGCAAGTTCACTGACCCCAGCCGTTATTATGCAAAGTTAGAATACAGGGTGTACATACATGGGAACGAGGTACTAGAGGTAGATATTGTTATTGTTCAGTCCAATGTTGAACAGGCTTGGCTAGTGGCTAGAGTTTCAACAATGCTACGTTGTTACTAGCGGTAACGTATTATAACTAAAGAACCGATTCAAAACATTACACTTCAACCGTGTTACCACAAAAGTATCAAACAGCGTATAACCTCAAAATAAATGTCAAAAACAAAAACGTATGGGTTTTTGTTTTTAATCAAGTGTTGAACAGTAGTTTATGTTTTTGTGGTTAGGCCCATAATGCCTGAAAGATAAAAGGCGATTCAAGCACTCTCACAATCTCGGGTCAACAATGATGTTCTGCCCAAAATGTCTATGAAATGTCAAAGACTACCTGAGATGAGTGCTAACTAGCTTTGGGCCCTAATATCATGTGCTTGCAGAACAGACAAGACATAGGCCACGCTTGCACGGCGGGACCTTTTGGGAAGCCAATCCTTCAAGCCTGATTGTGTAGAAAATGCCGTGGATGCGTCGCCTATGTCGTTTGGTGACTCTGCCTTTTCTGTTCAGTGGAACCTGAGATTTGTGCTGTATAGCTTTCTATTAGGTTTCGGCAGTAACAGTTTTATTTTTGTTTCTTACGTATACAACAAGTTTAACTTGAGTCTAGAAGACAACTTATTATGGACTGCTAAATTAGTAAACTCCGTAGATTGGCTAATTCTCGTACCATCATTGCGTGTGAAAATGGCATAAACATTATCCGTGTTACCACAAAAAATATTAAACAGCGTTTAACCTCAAAACAAACGTCAAATCCCATACGTTTTAGTTTTTAAACAAGTGTTGAACACTCGTTTATTTTTTTGTGGTAAGCCCCCCTGTGTTCAGAAATAAGAGCCATAATCTATGAAATAACTATCAAATTAGAGGAACTGTCAAGCGCATTACCACTCTGCAAGGTTTACACCACTGCCACAATAATACGTCGAAGGTTCGGAGTGCAGTTTAGCTGATAGTACCTACACTCGAGATAACGTCGAATCTCGCAGTGCAATGGAGCTGGTAGTGGTAGTACTCGAGGACTACGGTATCCAATTACGTGTTAAATTGGGATCGGATTGACATCCTGAATCGGCGTAATACAGTTGGTTATTAATTAGGAGCAATTCATCGATGTGTGCACTCTAACTTAACTGAAATTAGTCATCAGGTAGGCATCTATCGCTGCACCTCGTCATCATCATCATCTACATCACCACCGGCAGCTAATTTCATAAACAACGCAAACGTTGTTTATGAAATTGCCGATAGGACTCTTTTTGCAACTTCTTGTTCTTCATGTGTCTAATAAACCATATAAGAATAGATACTTGAAATTATCACAAAGAGAGCCAATGTAAAGTTCTGATGGTCGAATAACGTTGGCATCTGTTTGCAGCAGCTAAAAACAATTACGTCAACAAATTCACCAAATTCCAAAGCTACCGCCCTCCCTTCGCTCCGTATTATCTCTTACAGCAAGACGATAAAAGTGAAATCTACGAAACCATTCATGAATACGGAAAGCTCCATAAAGTGGCTGCTATAAGCCACTTTTTCAAACGAATGGCCCGAGAGGCACAAAAGCACGACTAATGCGATAGTAAGTATTACTATAGATATAGAATTTATCGCTGTCTGTTGAATCACTTCGGCGAGGCAAAGATTGGATAACACAAATAGAAGCGAACGTTGGGTCTCGTCTCGCTGCAAAATTATTAACGGGTAGTAATTAAACATAGTAATCCATTCTGAACCCAGTTTTCGATCGACAAAAATACTGATCTTGCCTGAGAAAATGACTGAAATAAGCGACAAACTGAGCGCGACATCTGAAAAACAGCAACTTGGAACCTTAAGTCGAGTTACATAACATACCAAACAAGCGTCGAATTCTGTTGTTCATACATGTTTAGCCTAACGCGAAGGTTAAAGGGGCCTTTGCTTCGCTCATCCCCTTTATCCTTCAACTACCCACCCACTTCGTCCTTCCATCATTCATCTTTCACTTACGCACAAAGAAAGTTCCGTTTTTGACTTACATCTCAAAACGACGCGTCATAGGTTTTTTTTGCTACATAATGAAAGCGGATAAAATGCTCTACAGCTTGGATTCTCTACACTTTTTACTTATTCCCAATCGTTGTCTTGGATAATAATCTTATGAGATAATGAGCTTCGAACTTTTCAACGGTAGATGATAAATGAGCATATGTACAGGTGTATATATTTATGCAAAGCAATTTAACCCTTTTTGAAAATGATTTTCGGAGGTCATATCATATATTAATCTAATCGTTGCCTCGATTGGGAACAGCTAAAAGTATCAAGGAACAAATTTGTAGAACATTTTATCAGCTTCATTATGTAGTGTAATGAAATTTCCTATGCCGCGTCTTCTAGGTGTAAATGTAAAACCAAAAACCGGGACCTTCTTTGTGACCCCCTCCTTAGGGTTCCCATCGAAGGGATCAGGACTTTTAGTAAGTCTGCCTCCTAACTGGTCCAAACAAAGTTCCGAAGTCAAACTTTCTGCTTTCGGCTTTACCATCTAGAATCATTTCTTTCCTAAACTATATGCATACTCGAGATGTAACACACTTGGCAGATGTTTTAGACAAGTCTAGGATATGCAAAGGCAAGACACGACCAGAGTCGATAATTATAAACAGGAAATTAAAAAGGCACTTCACTATTGACACCTCTACACCTTCACTCCCTCATCTATGATTCTGCCCCTCTTCTCGTAAGAAAATATTAGTCTTTGGAAGTACCCAGACGTACTCCATGGTCGCTCGCAACCTTTTGTGGGAGGATCTGTAAGATTGATTGTTCGGTGCCTGTAAACAAGATTCAAGCGTTGCCAATGAACGATAATGGTAGGATGGACTGAACATAATAACGTATTACACTGCGGGAAGATCTATGTTGGTTGTTTCGTGGAAATATTTCGATTAGGCATTTCATTTCTGTGTTGCTAAGCAAATGAATGTCCCGGATTCTACTAGCGTGAAAGCTAAAGACCAAGTTTGTTGAAGTTTTTGTCACAAAGCAGTTAATTTGGAAGTCAACTTAAAAATATGACTTAAAACAATTTTGACATAGATCTCATATTAATTTGCCGAGTTAACTCTAAGTAATATTACTGACTTTACTGAGTTCTGGGTTAACGGTATGTGGACATAACTGAACTGAAAACGAGTATTGAGTTAGACAATGTGAAAATGACAGACTGAATCTGACACTTGATAAGGTTTTATAGACGTTAATTGCAAAAATGAACTCCCTTTTCAGAATATTCAAAAGACATATCAATTACAATGTTTCCCTCATTAAAACAGGAGAGCTCGAAGTGATGTTCGCAACGTAATTAGTTTCTTCGCGTTTATGACGGATCGCTTGTCAAAGAAAAAGTTGGGTACGCGACGAGCTCAAGGGAGGATTCGTTCAGCATAAAATATATTGGTGTTTACGGTGCAAACAGTCGATTACAACTGTCCCTTTATTTGCTTGCTAAGATCTACAGCAGGAGATTACTGCTAGAGCAAAACCTTCTTTACTAAAAAATCCTGTCAAAAAAAAAAACCATCACACTTTTCCCTAAAACCTATATCGGAAAAGTGGCGTTAGCTAATGGTATGCAAGAGGTTAAGGGATGGCGGAGGCACAGATGGAACTATTACCACTTTTCGTTATTACACGGTAGTTGAGAATTAGCAAATAAGAACTACTGATTTCTTAAAATAAAAGAATGGACAGTATCTGTAATGCCTCCTTCTAGATATTACCTATAGATACAATAAGGTTCTGCAGCCTTATGGCGTAACTCTTTGAAGTTCATAGCGTGTGTCTATGGGTCATCTCATGCTCATACAATTTCATCGATTGAGGGGTATCACCGAAGGCTTCTAGCCTTCATTCAATGAGCTTGGGTTTGGCCTCCATTATGATGCTACTTGCGTGATACCAATTTGACAGATGAAGCTGGTGCAAGGTGTCAAACGTAAAAGTCTATATGAAGTTCATAGCTCAGACTACTTACGCCATAAGGCTGCTCTGGTTGGAAATTAGCAACACAAAACAGAAGGAAAATAGTTTGCCCAAAAAAAAAAAACAGAAATATAACTTTCTATGCCCTTATATATTTTATCCTCCGGAAGATCATAGCAGTAGATAATCTTATAGCAGTCGATACTGCTGAAAAACGGTAGCAGATGTACTATCAACAAAATTCATACTGTTCCTCTTTTTGATCTTATCACCGTGCACTAGAGAATTAGTGAAAATATACGAAAGTCGAATTTTACAAGTTAACTTCCGTTTCCTCTGTTTGTTCCGTCACTTCCGGGGTGTAGGATACAAGATGTTTTCTATTACGTCTTGTTTACGGATATTGAAAAGTCTTTTGGCGAGGGCTCCGACGGCAAACACACGCTATCTTACATGCTTTAATCTATTGATCAAAATAAATATTTAACTATCCTGTTTGGGAGTCATTTCTCTTTCTATGTACATACACTGGTACATAATATATTTTTCACACCTTTCATTCGGAAAAGTAAGTTTTTCTCCACGACGAGAGGGAGCAAAATGCTACTTTTCTGTTCAAGCTACTTTTTTTATTTATTCATTGGCTTGTAGCATTTACGCAATATGCCAATTGAATCATAGATTAAAATAATAGAATGTATAATTACAATCGACTACGATGGCGTAGTCGATTAAAAACGAACATGTTTCAAGTTTTAACTTTAACAACGTTATATGAAAATTTATGAACTTTTCGTAATGATTAAAAAAAAATTCACAATAAATTATTGGTATTACTGAAATCAAAACTATCCATGACTGTTATTGTGATGTAATGAATATTGATATCCGAAACCATTGCAATATTGGATTCGATTATTTTTACAAATTAGTAAAAGAACACAGGAATATTTTATATGTGGTAATCTTTGCCTAATCCTTCACAATCCGCCATTATAAAAAAAAGTTTTGTTTACGTTGTTCTATTACTGTAAAAGTGGTGAAAGTTTAACTCAAAGTACAGTTACAATTTAAAATTTTCCTCATAGTCGGTGTAAAAAGTTGTATGTGTCACTCAGGAGCAAAATTATTTTCGTCATGGGCGTTAACGCTTGAATCCTTCGTTACGCTCAGGATTCTAACTTAGAATCCCTCGCTACGCTCAGGATTCTATCGTAGGATCCTTCCCTTCACTCTGGATTCAATGTACCGCCCTCGCCGTATATATAAATATCTAATTTTGAATCATATCACTTTTGGCTGTTGATCAATAGCAATCAAACAAAGTTCATCAACCATCACACTAACAGACCCTCATGCTCAGCCGATATCGACCCACATGGGTTTTTCTCCCCAGTCTTTACCGTCCATGGGCACCCAACGAGAAACCAGGAACTTGTCAAGATCATCAGACCATATCAAGCAGGTGGTTAGAAACTATAATAAAAATTGCTGTGATTGTGATAGATAGTGTGCTGTGCCTTTTGATCTCATACTTTCATTGCGTGCATGCATGCCGCACTTGCACTTTCATAAAAAACCGGTCAAGTGCGGGTCTAACTCGCGCACGAAGGGTTCCGTACTACCGCACAATGGTAGGGATATGGTTTGGAGTGAATAGTTTGGATTTTACATAGCAAAATGTTGTTTACAAAGTAATTAGTGCGGCTACTTTCAGACTCCATCTACGTAACCAGGTGCATTCACAAGTTTGTATGTGGTATTGATAGAATTGTTGTATGGGAGCCCCCTTAAATATTTATTAACTTCTCTTGAGAAGTTATTATAATAGGTCTGAAAATTGAAATAGGTAATTTTGTGTTTTCTTTACGTTTTAAGACCTGGAGAATCATTTGCAATCATTTTTAGAGTGATGTCTGTGTGTGTGTGTGTGTGTGTGTGTGTGTGTACGTACGTATGTACGTGATCAAAATTATGGAATTCGTTTTCTCAATAACTACTGGACCGAATCGCTTTGATGACCATATCAATCGATACGCCACGTCATGACTTAGATCTGAAAGGAGTCTAGAAAAAATCGGTCCAGCGGTTCGTTTTTTATTTGTAAAAAACTGACTTTTTTGAACACGCAACGTTAATTTTGTATGTAATTCCAAGTATTGAGGGGTAGATGTGGGTTTTTGAGGGTGCTGGTTTCGAATCTTTCATCAGTTTTTTAAAATTCAAAATGGCGGACCCACTATGACGTCATCTTTTTCGTGAAAATTCTTTAAATTCACGAAAAAGAATTCTTCTCAAGAGAAGTTGCTTGTACGGTACTTGCTGCCGAACCGATTTTTTCAATCTGTTTTTTAGTATGTGCTGTTATAGCGGCAACAGAAATACATCATCTGTAAAAAATTCAACTGTCTAACTATCAAAGTTCATGAGATACAGCCTGGTGACAGACGGACGGACGGACAGCGGAGGCTTAGAGATATGGTCCCGGCACCCTTCGGACTAAACTGACAGTTTATATGGTGGAGTTAAAAATAAAACTAGGTATAGGCAGCGATAAGTATGGAACTTATTTGGAGGCGTTATGTCGTCCTCAATTTACCCTCGCGGAAGGAAAGTCTGCGGTTGCAAATTTCAACGTGGCATTTCTTGTTGCTGTCATTGTATCCGCTTTTTCTATTTTAAATTTAGTAAAGTATAGTAAAGTAAAGTAAAGTAACGTTTATTTGCATGAATATTACATTAGGTATTTTATAATGTCATTTTAATATTTTGCGCTATATTCTGCCAAGCAGACGTGCAAATGTTATTATTATGCAAAACAATAATCATAAAATTATATTACATTAGGTTAGTTATCTATCTATTTAAAATGCACTCCACATGTAACGAACACGTAATTTACAATACAGGTTACTATTTCGTTCCACACTAGAGCTCGCATGAACTGCTCTCAGCTCTGTGAGTTGTCTCAGCTATATTTGAAATTTTCAGGCGCTTGAGTGGTTTATTGATACGGGCCTACATCTAACCAGTATCATGGGTCTCAGTTTCGTGATTGCCAGGGTAGTTCATTGTAATAAAAATATTTTCGCTCTGCTGAAATATACCAGAATGCCTATAGTTCTGGGTAAAGCGCTCATTAAACAGACCTACTTTATTGTAATGCCTATATTATTTTTGTAATATTGTAATGCCTATGTTGGTTTGCTGGAAGAGATCTCTTAATAGAGAGAAGCTCGCCTTTGTACACTATTTTTAAGTAAGTCTTTGGTAATTTTATAATTGCACTAGACACTGCCCTTTTTAGTTTATACGTATCCTATCCTGATAGGTTTGCTGGAAGAAATCTCTGTTGAGAGATAAGCTCGCCTTTGCCTTTTCATTTCGTGTATAGTGTATTGCTGTAATGTTCTGTGCAATAAAGAATTGTGAATTGTGAATTGTCTTATTGTCTATATATTGGTTGTGTGCAATAAAGAAATTATGAATCATATTATTATGCATTTTTTGGCAATAATTCCAACTCCTGCACCTAACTATTTGAAAAAGTGGTTTGGTCAAATTAATGTCTTCTAAAGTTTACCTTACGTAAATGTTTTTTTTTATATCGAAACCCAATGCAATAATTAGAGTGTACTACGAACTAACAAGTTTACTAACAAAACAAGGTTCCTTCATTGCCATCAGTGCGTGTTGTTTCAAAGAGGGTGCCAACACTTCCGTTAAATCCGTATTTTCCGGATTTTACATTTTGCTGCCCCCGAGTTTGCTATCAGATTTTAATGAGACAGCTGCAGACACTGCCCCTGGACCAAAACCCATCCAAATCCAATCATAGCAATAGGAGTAAGAATCTTTATTTACCATAAAAATGGTCACCTTTATATTTGTGCTTTGAGTAACGTCTTAGTAGTTATAACTGTCATAAGTAAGCTATAGTCACGCAAGAACAACAACAAAATAGCGTCACGGATTTTGCCATAAAGGGGGAAGGGGGGGCAGAGGCACAGTTGTACCAATACTCCATTTTTTCGCAACAGAGGGCTACCCCATCGCCGCATAGAGATCTAAAAGATAAAATCTTATTTTACCCAATTTCGATTTTCGAGCAGGCAACTCTCTTACATAGTGTGCGCTCGAACACTCGCGGTTTTCGCTGCTCAACTGAATTTGTTTGCCCTCAGTACTAAAAGCATATGCTGGGAAACACTGGCATATATGGGTAGCTGGAGTAATAGGATTGTTGACGCTTTGCGTTGCTTTCGAGAATTCGGGGGCTCAATCCTCTTATGGGAAACGCACAGCGGTTGATCTGAAGGGCGCAAAATGCTGTATTTGGCATTCAGTCTTTAAACAAAATAGGCGCCGCCGACAAGCCAATTTTTTGTGCCGATGGGAGCAATCAATGTGCTATGGCTTTGCGTTTTCCATAAAATAATAGGGCCTCAGTTAGTTTGACTAAGGCCTTAGAGCTACTATAAAAAACTGCCCCCTAGACAAGTTGCATTCGCTAACTTGTCGTAGCGTAATTGTTGGTGGGAAAGAATAGAGTATTTTTAATAGAAATGCAGTTAAGGCTTGTCTATCATTAAAATGAGCAACTCGATTTGTGGTGGTTTTGTGTGGAAATTTGGACACAATCGTATAAAAATAAAGTTCATAATAGCTCATACTGCAGCTTGACTGTTGAGTTGAGACAGTCGCTGCCGCAGAACATTGCGGGAATTGTATGCTTTTTAGTAATTGCTTCAAAACCACTCATTGTTTCTGAATTTCAAACACAGTTTTGAGATATTTTGAATACCTATTTTCTGACGCGATAACCATATTAATTTCATTTTTAGATCCCTAGTAATAGCTAGTTTTTGCAATTTTCAGGTGTAAAACATCAATCAATCAGCTCACACCTACCCACTACTGGGTATAGGCCTCTTCTCTACTACCCCATCCACTCCGGTTCTGTGCCTCCCGCATCCACTGCTTACCGGCTATGGAGGTGATGTCGTCTGTCCACCTGGCTGGTGGTCTGCCTACTGGGGGTTTTGCAGGTCTGGGCAGCTACTCAGTTACCGCTTTGGTCCACCTACCGTCTTCCCTCCGTGCCAAGTGTTCTGCCCATCCCCTCTTCTGTCTCGTTATTCATTTGCCGACATCGACGACCTTAGTACGACGTCTTATTTCTGTATTGCGAATACGATCCAGAAGTCTGATGCCTAACATTTAACGCTCCGTAGCCCTTTGTGCGACTTTTATTTTGTGCATATTCGCCTATGTCAGAGTCCATATTTCGGCACCACATGTAAGCCGTAGGCAGGACACATTGCTTATAAACCCTGGCCTTTAAGTTTTGAGGGATCTTGGACTTGAAGACGACTTTCAGCTTCCCAAAAGCGGCCCAACTCAACTGAATCCGTCTGGAAATCTCCTTTCCTTGTGATTCTCGGTAAAAAGACAAACACTGTCCAAGATAAACATAGCTGTCTACTGCCTCAATAGGCGTATTGCCGATGGTTATGTTTGGTACTGATGAGTTACTCATTATAGTTTTAGTCTTGGACATGGTCATCTTAAGGCCGACCTGCAAAGATGATGTGTGCAGTTCTTCAAACATGTTTTGAAGACTGCCGACGTCTTCAGCTATGAGTACCATATCATCTTCAAACCTCAGGTGCGTAAGCTGCGTGCCGTTAATGTTGACACCATTTTCCACCCACGACTGAGTCTTTATTGAGTCCTCAAGGACATTGGTGAAGAATTTGGTGGAAATAGTGTCACCTTGTCGCACAAGCCGGCTTAAAGCTACGGGGTTGGTTAGCGCATGCATAAGCACCTGCATGATCGCGGAACAGTAGAGCTCCCGGAGGATACGCATATACTATCAACGTCAACTCCGCAATTATGGAGAGAGTGGAACACCTCCCAGTGTTCTACCGTGTCGAATGCATTTTCATAATCTACGAAAGAGAGACAGAGGGGATGCTTGTACTCCCTACCTCTCTCTATCAGTTGCTTAATGACGTGTAAGTGGTCGACAGTAGAGTTCCAATCCAAAAAATTTTTTTTTCTTTATTACCCATTAACAGATGACGTTTTATAATACACACATTAAAGAAAAGTGATGTCTTCATAACATATATTTTTTTACCATCTCCTTTAGGAGAAATAGCCCTTTAAAGATTAGCATTTGAACTAAGGCGATACTAATGTTTTTTTTTTTTCGAATTTATTCACTACATTATAGAGTCATCTACAGATTCGACTTTTGGGTAAACGTTTATTAAATATTTATTATTCTCACTGAAGGAAAACGCGGTTGGATGAAATTTTCTTCATAGAAGTTAATTACGAAAAGATCTCTAAATTGTTTTAGTTTTTCCTGAATTCCTAAATAATTTCATGGCGGAATTGATTTCAGAATGTATTCGTAAATACTCCCTGAAAATCTTTTTGACAAAATAGCGTAGTTTATTTTTAAACATTTTTTATTGGGTTTGGTGCTGCGTCATTTTAGTTTGTGTCTTATGTTTTGTTATCACCTTAACGGTACCCAGCATCTTCAGTATTTCGAAGTAGACAAGCACAAACTTTGACACAAATATAAATGGTGAGGTATGGGGGACGACTAGCGGGTGTTCGCAGTAGTTGGCACGTGCGCTAAACTACGTGATACCCTACAGAATTGTCATTTGAGAACGAATCCATTTAGTGACTTTTCACGGAAAATATAAAATCCTCGATTAACGAAACCATTTACAAACTTACTTACTCTGTGGTCAAGTTAAGTTAAGCGATAAGTTAGCGTTAGTGACTCAATCACAGAATTTATCTTTATTAGCATATTTTAATTCATTTTAATTTTTTGAGGTTGTTTTTTAAATTTATTATATTATATGCATTAAGGGATAAAAAGCTTAATAAGCTCAAGAATGCCACTAAACCTAAAACCATTACTAATTTTAAAAATTCCCCAAGATTGCTGCCGGGCGGCTGGGTGACCATTTCCTCGTTGTATCGCTAAACTGATACATTTAGCGAGGTAGGTGCCAGCTTTACGGTCTCCTAACGCTTCGAAGAGTCGCTTAGAGATATCTTTAAGGACTTATCAAGCGTCAGGGCCCCACGGCCCGAGGATTTCCACGCCTAACGGCATATTTCATATGGCGGCATAATTCGGTCGTTTGAGACCCTCTGCAGCTGCCGCCGCAGCGCCAGCCGCGGCTGAGGTCGCCGGTAGGTGGCACGGTGCTAACGTGTCTACGAATGTCACGTCCCAAATCAGCGACCTCCTGTTCTACCAAGGAATGAGCGTCATTCCGTCTGGCCACTTGCCATCGTCACGTGCCAGGCCATTGGGTTCGAGGATGGCTGGCACACCACAACTGCAAGGGCCCGGCGAATGACGTCATCCATGTTGGCGTGACGGGACCACCGTCCAGCGCTGCGCTGACCGAGGAGGCCGTGGTGATCTAATTGGTGCACCCTGGCAACATAAAGGCAACGATGGGGTTTATTCTTCCTCACGCCGTGTCGCAGGCAGACGGCAAGTGTCAGAGTGGCTCGGTCAATAGAGGGCTGATTTGCAATTCATAATTAAAAGACTTTTCAAGTCAAGTTCTAGTCAACTTAAACTACAAATGTTCTTATTACAGTTCCAGCACCTACTGTTCAGTTGATAGCGTGGCTAGTAGAGAATTTGGTACATATTACCAACAAGAAAAAAGGGAATTAAAAATCAAGGGGCAGTCTTTAAGTAATATCATAAGAATATTAAGATACTACAATCATTCATACAAGTCTGACTAACATACTGAATACCTATTAAATGTGGCTTATTTATAATTACAATAGTTAAATATAATACATTACGTAAAATGTTAAAATATAGCTATCTAGTAAGTAAAAAAATAAAAAGTGCGGAATAAGAGGAATTTATTTATATTTTGAAAAAAATATTATTGTGGTCATGGTCTCCGAGTTTGAGTGGCTAAACTTCAGGAATACCAGTCGTAATTGATGTTCCCGAGCTTTTGCTGATTCTCACAACTCATCTTCTGAGTCATTCGAATCGCTTTCACTGGCACTCTGTAATTGAATTATAGAAGGTTCATCTATGTTCGCATCTTTCCGTCGGTATTCATTTACAGTGTTTTTGACATGATCGCAATGATTTTCCTCTTCTCTTGTGTGATTTTACCTAATGTATCATCAATCAATTCAGGCATCTGTGCACACGATTTCACAAATTTTTTCTTTGTTACATTCCTCTTCATCGAGCTCCATATATAACATCTCGTTTGCATTCAAATCGCATTGATAAGGAGGCAATTAAAGAATGTCATGATCATGAATTTTTAATAAATTGTCAATTTCATATTCATTAGTAGCTTTATTTCTTTTTATGAACTCGTAAAGTTGAGGCTTTGTCATTTGTTCCTTAAACTCTTGTGGTAGGACACCTATTTACGCGAATACTGTGATATGGCGCATTATTCATCAGTACAAGCGTGGGTTCACGCAGATTTTGCAGTATTTTTTCAAGAACCCATTTTTCGAAATTGCTATTGTTCATCTCGTCGTGGAAGTCCCCGATTTTTTATTTGATTTTAAAACGAGGAGGGCATTCTCTACAAAACCTTCTTGTCCGCCTGCATGAACCACCAACCTGTTCGCTTTAGACACTATGGTTCCAAATCACCGTCAATTTCAGGACCTTTCCATTGCAACATTTGCCAGTTGTGTGTGAAGTTTTTTATTTGTATTAATGAACAATTCTTTATTGCACAGAAAATATAGATATACAGACATTAAATCAATGTCACAGACGCACATACACACACACACACAAAGACACTAAGAAAATGAACCGCCCCGGACCATATCAGATGCAAAGGTGCCCATCTCGCGAGGGAGATCCTTTGCATAAGATAGGACCCGGAGCGGCGGTCATAGCCACGGTCCCTCAGGCGGCGCCCTATTTCCCTAATGAATGCCTTGCCCTGCACTCCCCAGACCCCGGTGGTTTCTATGGCAATCGGGACGAATATATACTAAAAGCACACATTACTTTTGGCCTTCATCCTCGCTGCCTCTTCCGCTGCAGCCCCCGGGGTGGACACGATTGACGCCAGGTGGAGGGGGCAGATGTGCAAACACACGTCGCATCCCAAAGCAATGAGCGCCCCCTCTCCCATAGAATCATAGTCAGGCCATCCGGGCTTTTCCCATCGGTACGACACAGACCCGCGGGCTCCAATAGACAAGGTATATGGGCTGTTAAAAGAGCCCGCTTGACGATGTCGTTGATGGAGGAGTGCCGAAAAAGCCTGCCCACGCTTCGAACGCAGTGAAGACCTTGATGACCCCGAGGGTCCACACCCGCACCACACACACCGGAATGAGACTGGCATATATCACAGCCAAGGCGCAAGGCGAAAGCTACGCGCAACAAGTCGTTGACCAGAAATGTTCCTAGTTTAGGAGAAGGCAAGGCATGTAGGCAGAGCCCCGACTCTGGCTGCGAAACTGCACGCAGTCGTGCCAGCTCCCCCCCAAACTCCGCTCCAATAACTCGTTTGGCGTGACTCCGCACGATACCTCATCCCAATTGCACTGTGAGTACGGGTGCTTGGGCGGTGTGCTACCAGGACACCAAATATGCCATAACCCTAATGCCTCCTTCGCAAAGGGGATACGAAAACTATCATCATAAATATCCATTTAAAATACGAGTGACAAGGTCTCGCACCCCAATCGACGAAGACAAGAAGGCCGGCAGCGCGGTATCGCACAACCATCGAATGCCTAAACCACCGTGCCTGATGGGAAAAGCTGCTAGGCACCACTGAGTGGAAGTCATTTCGATATTGATAATCAATAAGGCCTTCAGTAGGGTATCATACTCAGTGGATTCCTCCCTACAAAGCAACATCGGAGCCGTACGCAACTTGTATGTAAGCCTTGAGAAAATTGTATATAGATTTCATCTAAATAAACAACAGGCTTTTTTTCTCTTTGATCAGTTTGTTCTTATAAAACCAATGTCAAAATCATGAATTTCTACTTTCCCTGTTTTCCTTTCTATTTTCGTGCCAGGGGTAGAGATTTCAGAATTCGTTCTTCAGTCTGTCTCTATTTATTGATTAGTTTGTAGACACATCGTTCGGAAACACCTGTAACAACCCGGACTTTTTTATGGACTACCATAACATAAAATACCGCAATCGCTTTAAAAAATATATGATGATCTTACTTAGGTACCTATTTTCAGATTGTTTTCGGTAAAATGAGATAAATACACCAAAAATAAATATTTGGGTAGATTTTTCATCACCACCTAGAAAAACATATGTATTTTGATAATGGGTGATTTGATTTTTCCATATCTGGCGTCACTGACTGTCGCAGCAGCAACGCGTTCATTCAGCTTTTCCCATGGTATTATTGAAGTTTGGAGGTGTTTCTTTTCTCTCACTTAAGATAAAACGCTTAAAGTACTAGCCGCACATCAGTTTTGAGAGGTTTTGGCATTTAATTAACACTTTTCACAATGAAATCGAACAAAAAACATGTTAGCACTAACACTAAAGGCAGAAACTGTCAGCGGATTAAAGAAAAGTTCACAAATATACCTTATTGTATACTAAACTATATGGGGTCGCCTCGCTCCGCTGCGCTCGCTTCGGCTCCAGTTGTAATATAAAGTTGTGACCTAACAAACCTAACTTCAATATTCGGACTGAAAGTGACCTAGACCATAGCAACATGGGGACACTACATTCAGTGAACATTTAACATACGCGTATATGGCAGTAAGAACATAAAATTGGTAAACAATTTATTTTTTGCCAAATAAAAATATCATTCAGCATGTAAAAATAAAATCGAAGGAACCAGAAAGGTGTAGGCTTTTTACTGTCCAAACAAAAGGGTGCAAATTGTGTACCTCTATCAGCCTGGAAATAGGTGCCCTACAAAGTTTAAGTACATCATCGCTTTAAATATTGCATGGTTCTATTACTATAAGTACCGGTAAAGTCGGGTAACTTTGTCTCTTAAGTTAGAACTATGCCCCGCTACGCACGATGCGCGCGACCCAAGTTTTCATTTTAGATCACAGGTTGCAATACTGTTACTATCTAACCAGCAAGTGAATTTGTTAACATAACATAAGATAGCGTCACACCTTTTCCCATACGGGGTGGCAGAGGCACAAATGTGCCCACTTTTAGCCAGTTATTCAATATTCCATTTTGCGTGACAGGGGGCTAGCCCATCGCCGCAGCTAAGGAGTAATGAAGGTTTCCTCACGATGTTTTCCATCACCGTTAGAACGTCCATATAATTTACCTAAGATAAATTAATTATCTCATTGGTACATGGTCAGGATTCGAACCTGCATCTCCTGTGTGAGAAGCAAGCGTGAAACCCATTAGACCACGGAGCTCAGTCAGTGAACTTGTTATCCGACTTTATTTTGGCTTGGGATATAGTTATATCTTAAGGGACAAAGTTATTTGACTTCACGGTGCCATTAAAAAGTACTAGGTGCATCAAAGGTGCATCGAGCATGTTATGTGAATATTGCAGACGCAACTTTAATTTTCATGAGCCTTATGAGCGACTGCGCGTGTGTGTTACGAGAAAACTAATTCTATCATAAAGTTAGATGGGCATCTGCTATGCAGCAGGGATAATGTAATTTCTCTGAATGCACTCACTGGTCACAGTTACTGTACTTTACTTTATAGACTGACCAACAAAAGCCCCGATATTCCAATTTTCGACTTTATCTGATCACGATAGAGCCCAAAAGTGGAAGGGCATGGTTTTGTTTAGCTGCACTTTACAAACGAGAGCTACGATGCTTCGTTTGTAGAAAAGTCGATGGCGGCAACAGTTTTGCCTTATCCACAAAATAAAATACTAATAAGCAACTAATGCTACCAACCGCCAGTAATCAGTCTGAATCTCTTTAAAATTCCAAATTTGATTACGTATAAAATAGTTTAAAGATTTTTAAAGATTTTATCTACACACGTATCATAAACCCTCTTTACTGCGTACAAAAACCGCACGTTATGATCAGCATAATGTTAAACTACGTGGTAAAAACTCATTTATTATCTGAAAAATTACACATTATGACCATAATGTGTAGTTTTTCTACATATTTATGACATTCAAATTTCGAACGCCAACGCCCAACTGCGTGCCACTAACATTAGGCGCTAATACAAGAGTTAGAACAGATGTATAACAGAGCAAAACAGATCCTAAGGTCATCAATAAGTTCTATCACATGGGAGTTATAGCAAGCTATAACTCTAATATACCCCTGGATTGGGCACAAGTTCTTATGGCCTTAGGTTCCACTAAGGCGATATATTGGAGTTACAGAGTGAATTTAAGAGATATAGTAGAGCAATTGTGGTGGTACAGGAGCGCTAACTGATACTGAAAGCGCTGGAAGAGTAGTATTTAAGTGACTAGTGACTCCTCAAGCGGTATGGTAGAGCTACATGCTACTTACTGACTCTTTGAGCGCTATAATGGGAGCAAATGTATGAATATAAACTCCTTAAGGGGTATAGTAGATCTATGATGTATCTTACTTACTGTTTGAGCGGTTAGAGGGTGGCAATAAGGTAAATTGTAATTCCTTGAGTTGCAGTAACTATAGATCTACAATAGGAAATTTTAACGTCAAAGTATATTAATTTTTACTTTTTTTTGGAACGAACGTATGTTTTTTTTCATAACGTTGTCAAAGATTAATGAAAGATAATTATTCCCTTATCAAAAAACCATACATTTGTTTTACGAAAATAAATGGCGGAGTTGAGTGCTAAAAGTTTAACTCATTGTTAGTGGAAGCTGAACCGGAAATTTCATTGCGAAGGTAAGTAAACTGTGAATATATGTGTATATTATTAGCAAATAATTGAAGGGCCCACTCTTTGTTGTGTATTTATCTAAAAAAATGTTTTGCTTCACATGGAGCAAAAATTATTTTTACTAAATATGTAACAAAACTTTGCCTATTGACTTAAAAGTGTTGTGATAATGGTTAGAGAACGCTAGAAAAATAAATACCTTCATTGTATTAAGTTTTCGTTTCGTACGTTTTACTGTTTTTAGTGAACTAAAAATGGTGGGCGCAAGAATTTGGGGATCCGTAGTCACGTATCTCCTAGCTGAACGAGAGCTAAATTGTTTTTATTAATGGATTTGCCAAATTGTAAAGATTTGTAATTTGAATACCTACACGTCCCTGTCTGTCTACTTACATATTTAAATACTGTAAACTAGTTAAAGCCTTTGAATATTTGTATAAATGGAATGTTATTTTTTTAATGCAAGGTTGGCTTTATTTCCAGCATAAATTCCTTACGTTTAAGAACGAAGCATCAGTTTTATTTACTTTGTATGTGATACTAATTTTGGAGATGATTTTCAGCTGGGACCAGACGTTTACAATACAAAACAATGAGCTTTTTTTCAAAAGAATTTTGAAAAATGTAAACAAAATAAAAAAAAGCTAAACAAGAAAGGACATCCACCACACGATAACGAGCCAAAATTGAAAAGAATAAAAGAAGCACGGAGTCCAATGATAATGAAAATGAAAATAGTGGCGGAAATAATGAAAGGGACGCAAACAAGACTGAAAAGCCTAATAATAATGAAAAGATGCCGCAAATTTTCAAAAAGACCCAAACAAGACTGAAAAAAACAATAACAAAGCATTCGCGGCAAATGTTGAAAATCCCCCAATCGAAGACGAAGAAGAATCATTTAGAAGAATAATTCATTTATATTTTTTAAGGTTATTTTTATTGCTATGTATGACCAATGTATATTGCTAAAAATGAATGTTTTTATGAACGTATTCCATCTAAACATATCTAAAGAAATGTCTGTGTCCAGTCCTTCAATATTAAAATTTAAGTTAATAGTATTGGGTAAATTACTTAACTTTTTTAAAATACATATCAAAGGTTCAGAAATTCCATTATGCCAATATTCGCCATCGTCATCTAGATTTTTTATTAAAATGTTGTTTGGTGTTTGTAAAAGAGTTCGACGATCTCTTGGTAAAATCATGCCAAATCTGTCATTTAAGATCAACAGTAAATCTTTCATAGCAGTTTGAGTAATATTTTTCTCGATCGCCCATGCCTCAATTTTTCACTAAAATGCAGATTCTTAACATATTCACTCGAGTTATCCTCATCATCACTACTCAATGAGTAATAACATCGGTCCTCTTCGGAAATATCAAAACTTGCAGTCGCGATATCACTTCCATTACATACGGAACCTTCTTCGTCAAGCAAGACTCCTACTTGACCGCGTCTAGTGATGCTTCCGCTTTCATTTAGGTTATCTTGTGATAAGTTTGTATCTTCAACGTTGTAGTTTATAATATTACGATAATCTTTCAAGATTTTCTGTCTATTGCCACCGGTTCTACTTTGATCTTTCCAAGTTTTAAAACACTTTTTAGATGAGCTAATATGTTGCGACGCCATTTTATTCTTACATGACCGCAATTAGGGGTACTAAAGTGGTAACGAACTCAATAATTCAACCTTAAGTAATATGGAGGCTGTACTTCACACTATAAGTTCTATAATAGTGAGAAATATCCCTACTATTCAGCCCTAAATTATACAAGGGAGTTTTGTATCCCTTGAGGAGTTTGGTGCTGTAAAAGATTTAATGAACACCATTGTAGAACTAGTAGCGTTAATTGCTCCTTTTGTGCAACTATCAGCGCTCCGAAAGAGTTAGTGGTAGCTTGCTTAGAACTTAAGAAGTTAATAGAAATGTTAATTTCTTATATGGATCTTATAGTCGTAAGATTCACTCAAAGCTATAACACAGAAGCTTTGGCCTTTATTGTAGGGATAATAATAGCTGCTCTACGCGTTTAACCTCCATACATTGCTCTTATAAACTTGCTTTGTCACTATAAGAGTTATATTTTAATACTAACACTCGTTTGTCGTCACAAACTGTAATTGCAGCTACTACTCTACCTTCATAACACTTTAGGTTCTAAAGTAAGCTCTATTTGCAGCCATAATGTTTGTTGGGGCCCCTAGTTTGTCTGTGAAGTTGGTACTGACATTCAAATTTCGAACGCCGACGCCCGCCTGCGTGAAGTTGGTACTACAGAACAAGCTAAACAACTGCAGAGCTACAATGCCGGTCAAACTTGCGGTTCCTGAACAGATCAAAGAGAGCTTATGATATGTGTGTAGATAAACTAGTGTATGTAACTTTACATAATTAGGCATTATGTAACAGTCACATAAACTACTATTATCTATCTACTCACGTATCATAAACCCTCTTTACTGCGTCTAAAAACCGCACTTTAAGACCAGCGTAATGTAAAACTCATTTCTTATCTGAAAATTTGTACATTATGAAGATAATGTGTATTTTTTTTACATAATATGACATTCAAATTTTGAACGCTGACGACCGCCTGCGTGCCGCCGCTAGTTTGTCTGTGAAGTTGATACTACAGAACAAGCTAAACAACTGCAGAGATAAGATCAATGCCACAATGCCGGTCAAACATGCGGTTCCTGAACACATCAAAGAGAGCTTATGATATGTGTGTTGATAAACTAGTGTGTGTAACTGTACCTAATTAGGCATTAAAACTCTCGAGTGATATCATAAACCCACTCTCGATTATTAATGCCCTCCATTATGTAGCAGTCACATAAACTACTATTATTGACATTTTGGTGACAGTAGTTCACACTACTGATAGCTGGTAGCTGTCTGTCTTTCATAGATAACCCTAACTTGATAACAATCCTATACATATATCTCTACCACGCATCTTGTTCTGATCAATTGTCTGTCACGCTCGCGGTCGGAGAAGTCGGTGCCGCTGATGGAAACACGGATAAAAGTGAACTCAAAACCGCCGCTGCCGACGTAGATCCTGAAAGAAGACGAAGGCATTGCAGGTAATTCGATGGGATAGCCCCCTGTCACTCAAAGTGGAATAGTGATTAACTGACTAAATGTAAGAGCAATAGTGACTCTGTCACGTAAGTGTGAACCTAGCATCTCAAATATTTGCTTCTCACAAATATACTAGAGTATTGATAGGATCCCCCATTCCAATGAATATTTTCAGGCAATTACTGAAAACTAGATGGTTTCCTAAAAAAACCGGCACCGAGGGTTCCGCACAAATCGCATTTTTTGTGAAGGAACTACAAATTTTCGGTCTTCAGATTTTTTTCTTTACCTTTGTTATAAGACCTTGCTTTGTGCTAAATTTAATGTTTGTAGGTCGACGCAAGCGTCTTAAAGGTTTCGAGTATCAAATTCCAAATTCCAAATTCCAAATGTCTTTATTTTTGTAGATATTTACATATACATAGCAATCGTCATTTTTTGCCACTTCTCTACATTGGACCACTGTGGGAGAAGAAGGGCGTAGAAACTCCCACAGATTGATTTTTAGATCTCTTTTTATAAATTGCTTATGCTTAACTAATACAAAATATAATATTTAGTCATTATCATAATTAATAAGCAGGAATAAATAATTACAAAATTATTAACAGCAAGGTCTGTGTTGAGCCAGATTAACCCCCATACAGACCCATCCTTTAAGTAATCTTGAACATTGTAATATCCCTTTTTCGACAAAGTCGCTTTAACATGGATTTTAAATTGCTCAAATGGCAATTTCAAGATCTCCAGAGGTATCTTATTGTAGTAGAGAATGCATTGACCCTTGAAAGAATTGTTAACCTTCGCGAGTCTAAACCGGGGCGCAAGTAGTCTGCGATTATTTCTTAGGTTAACATTACAGCTATCGCTAAGTTTGGGAAATTTTGTAAGGTTCTTGCGTAGGTACATTATATTTTCGAAAATAAATTGACTAGCTACAGTTAGTATGTCAATTTCTTTAAAAAGCTGTCTTAAGGAGTCTGTGCATTTTAAATTATAAATTGCTCGAATAGCTCTTTTCTGTTAAATAAAAATAGTTTGAATATCCGCTGCTTTCCCCCACAACAAGATACCATAGGACATGACACTATGAAAGTAACTAAAATATACTAGCCTAGATGTAGCCACATCCGTGTTTTGTCTGATGTTCCTAACAGCGTAAGCCGCAGAACTTAATTTACCAGCCAATTTTTCTATGTGGGGTCCCTACTACAATTTGTTATCAATGGTTATTCCAAGAAACTTCGTGTCATTTAGTAATTCTAACGTATTGCTGTCCAACACTAAACTGGTCCCAACTTGCCTGACATTTGGAATTGAGAATTTGATACATTTGGTTTTACCAGAATTTAACAATAAATTGTTAACTGTAAACCAATTCAAGGTTAAAGATAATACTCTATTTACATCATCAAAATCTTCTTTTTGTCTTTCAATTTTGAAGACCAGTGAAGTATCATCAACAAACAACACTATGTTAGTCAATTTCTCCACCATAAAAGGCAGATTGTTAATATATACCAGGAATAAGAAAGGGCCTAATATGGAACCTTGTGGAACGCCAATTTTAACACCCGATCCATCAGATTTTACGCCGTTGACTTCTGCCTTTTGAATTATATTGCTTAGGTATGATCTTAGTAGATCCATCGCTTTATCGCTAATTCCGTAATGATTTAATTTCATTAGTAACGTGTCATGATCAACACAATCAAATGCCTTCGACAGATCGCAAAAAACACCGATAGCATCCTGTGCGGTTCCCATGCAGAATAAATATGAGATATAAGGGTAATACCTGCATCCAAAGTCGATTTACCCCTACTGAAACCGTATTGCTTGGCGTGGAGTTGTTTTGTACGGTTGAGGTGTGAGAGCATTTGATTGAGTATAATCTTTTCAAAAATTTTACTTAGTGCTGGAAGAACCGATATTGGTCTGAAATTTGACGGATCACCCTTGTCTCCCGACTTGAACAGAGGTATAAGTTTACTGTGTTTCATGAGGTCTGGGAAAGCTCCATCATCAACACATTTATTAAATATATAAGCTAGGTGTGGGGCTATAACAAGTATTATTGAACCAATGACTTTGACTGACATACCCCACAGGTCTTCAGTATTTTTTAAGTTAAGTAATCTATACGTTTTGACAATATCCTGGGGACATACATGATAAAATTTAAAATCTACATTACTGATGCTAGTGCTGTTTTTTAACAAAACCTCTGCTTCATATGGAGATGAATTTAGACGCTCTGTTGTGAGTAAGGGTGCATTGGTGTAGAATGTTTCAAAAGCTCGAGCTACCTCAGCGTTGGATTTAACAACATCATCACCTATCTTTAAGCAGAAATCATTATCCCTTGGTATAACTTTGCCAGTTTCACGGTTTATGATTTGCCAAACCGTTTTCATTTTATTATTTGAATTTTGTATTTTTCTATTTATGTGTAAAGTTTTTGCAGTTCTACAAACCAACTTGAAAGTTTTGGAATATTTTTTAACATAGTCATGAAATTTTATATCAAAGTTATAGGTTTTTGTTCATAAAGATCATACAAGATAGCTCTACTTTTACTAATTCCAAATGTTGCCCAGTCATTAAATTTAGATTTACGGTTGTTGGCACTGACTTTCTTTAATTTAAAAACTTTATTGAATTCTGTTTGAATAATGTTGAAGAAGTCAGAATAGATTTTGTTCGGGTTCTGTTCATCAAAATCCGGTACTGGCAAACCCATATCTAAGTTTTTCATATACATCTCTAGTCTATGGGATGTAATAGGCCTATAAAATGATGGATCAGTCTTATTTTAACTAGTAATTTGGAATGAAACTGTTTGACCACTGTGATCGGATGGTAAACAGTTAATTACATTTTTACTTGTGAATGCACAGTCACAAAAAACGTTATCTAAGCAAGTTTGACTGGTGAGTGTAATTCTAGTCGGCTCTAGAAATACATGACATAAATTAAATGATTTGAACAGAGTTATTAATCCTCGCTTCAGTGTTGTATCTACAAGCAGATCTACATTAAGATCGCCACAAATAATTAACTTTTTTCTGTTATTACAAAGTTTAATGAGGGCTTCCTCCATAATTTTCTCGAATATTTCAAAATTGCCATGGCCTTTTTCATCTCTTGGAGGTCTGTAGACACAAACAATAATATGGCTATCCAACTCAACACAAGATACCTCTATTTGTCTTTCCACAGTAAGTGTAAGAATATCTTTCCGTTGTTTCACCTTAATATTATTTTTTACTAAGATTAAAGAACCACCACTATCAGCAATCTTTCTATTGTAACAACTGACAATTTTATAATTATTTATGTTAAAAGACATCATATTTTCCTTTAACCAATGTTCTGTAATACAAATAACATCAGTGTCCGAATTATTAAGAAATAATTCTAATACAAGTTCTTTGCCAGGTAGTCCCTGCATGTTTTGATGGGTAATATTTAAGTGGGGCTTACCCTTTGTCTGAATATTATTTAATATTGAGATATTATTAGACTTTTTTGACTTATTTAATTCGGGCAAGATATTACACATTTTTGATCTCCTATGCTTGCTTGATATATTTATTGGCTTATGTATGCTAGAGATTTCCTCTATTGTCTTAAAAACTAATTTAAATTACTTGGAATGTCTTCCAATATCCCTTGTCTGTGCTCAATAGAAGCAGTCAGGTTAGCCAAATTCTTGGCTGTAATACTAAAAAAATAAGATAGTGACACAGCTACCTGTCGTTTGTAAAAATCTGAAAGGTAGTAACTACCTTTGGTCAAATAAACATTTTTACTAACATAATTGTTAAGAGTCAATCAAATGAATCAAACTATTATTATATGACATTGTATGTAATGTCATATTTAGCTTATATCTAAGATAATTTTCAGCTTGTGGCAATCTTTTGCTATATGGGAATGTAAACATAACAATTTTATTAACATTCAGTGAGCAAAGTGTTTCAAAATATTTAATTAGGTCTCATTTGTTTACCTCACCCCTATTTCCAAACATGAGTATTAAGTTTGATTCAGGTGTCAGATCAAGTGTCTTTGTTATTTTTTGCACAACATCATGAAAACTGGAGTTTGGTAAACAGTTATTTATGACTGAGTGTCCCAACTTATTCAATAATATGCCTAAGTTTCTTCCCATTTCATCACAAAACATGACAGTTTTGCTTGTGATGCTTTTGTGCGACCCTGAAATCCTGGGTCGGATACTTATTTCAAGGCTCGTGGTTGAAGCTGGTCTCTCTGGCTGTTGCAAGGAAGGTTGGCAGTCACACAAATGATTGCCCACCAAAGAGTCATAGCGTTCCTGATTACTATGAGACAGTTTAAGCAGCTCATCCATGGCCAGGGAGTACTCCTCAATGGCCTCTTGAGATTTTTCATAGCGGGCAGTAATAGATCTCAAGCAGCCATTGACAGTGGCAAGTTCAGACTCAAGATTTTGCAGGTCTTTCTCATATTTTGTTTTATTAATTTCTAACTCTGCCATACACATTTTAAACTTTTCCAAAATTTCTATTTTACTGTTATTATATTAACTTTTATTGAGATTTTTATGAGATTTTAATTTTTTTTATGTTTGAGTGATGTGTTTTTTAATTTTAACATATCTTTTTGATGCGTTTTTGCTGCATGTTGAACCAGTGCCCACCACTGAGTCTTCATGAGTCAAATCAATCACTGCACTGGACACATCACTACATGCAACATAAACTTGGCCGGTCGACTTATCCGCTAATATCAATTCCTCAAATAAATTTTGGGATTTTTGTGCTGCTGAACCATGAGACTCCTCTTTTAATTGTGTGATTTGGTTGCGGGCATCAGACAAGTCCTTTTCCAGGGTAGAAATTATCTTCAAAGCAAACTCATATTCAGCAGCGCACTGATCAAAACCATGAATTATCATTTTTGACGGAAGGACTTTAGCGGATGACCTACTTTTGTTGACCCTGAGGGGTGGAGGGGGGGATGGGGGAGGGGGGTAGATGCCCCCCCTACTACTCCCCCCCGCGGAAATGCCTAGTTTCTGAGATATGATTATTTAAAGTTTTGAGGTTATGTTGTTAAATTAAAACAAAATTTAGACTGACCTTGATCTTTAAGTGGGGGGAGGGGGAAGGGGGTAGATGTCCCCCCCCCTACTACTTCCCCCCCGCGCGGAAATGCCTAGTTGCTTTCTTCGAAAGGGTAGTTTTTCTGCCTCGACACCTTTCTCCTCCACAAATGCTCCATAATGCTATCATCAAAATTTACATGAAAAGTAGCCACAATAACCTACTCTAGCCAATCGTTTTTACGCTCCGCTCCGCTCCGCTCCGGTTTAGCTTCTTCAACGTTCTAACATAACCTATAACCCGATTGAAAAGTAGCCACAATAACCTACTCTAGCCAATCGTTTTTGTTTGCATACGCTCCGCTCCGCTCCGGTTTAGCTTCTTCAACGTTCTAACATAACCTATAACCCGATTGAAAAGTAGCCACAATAACCTACTCTAGCCAATAGTTTTTGTTTGCATACGCTCCGCTCCGCTCCGCTCCGGTTTATCTTCTTCAACGTTCTCACGTAACCTATAACCCGATTGAAAAGTAGCCACAATAACCTACTCTAGCCAGTTGTTGTTGCTTGTAAATATCGAGAGAACAAGCAAATAGAACATTCGCGAAACTACTAGAAAAGGGACTACTACTTTGCCGCCCAACCAAAAACGCGGCAAAACGATCCAACAAAATGCGTTCCGTTTTAAACAAAAATGACAACCTTTTTATTATCAAAAGTGATATTTTACGAAAGAAATACTAAATTAACTTTGATTGACGTAAAATAAATAAACAAACATAAATTGCAAGTTAAATGAACGTTTTTATTAAAATAGTTAGCTATTTCTAATATGTATAGCGAGGGAAGAATTAGAATTTTATACTTGATAAAGAGCTCTTTTGCAGAAAAGTCCCAAGGCACGCCCGTTATGATTCTTACTGCCCGTTTCTGCATCCTTAGAGCCCTTTCGCAGTCTGAGGCGTCTCCCCATAGGTCCACCCCGTAAACTAGTATGGAGTGAAAGTATCCATAGTATGCTTTCATAATATTGTCAATGGTTAATGTTGGGGCCAGCCTAGACAGAGCGAAGCAAGCTAAAGGTTAGTCTATTGCACGTGGCATCGATGTGCGGTGCCCACGTGAGGCCGGCGTCAATGGTGAAGCCCAGGTAGCGGACCTGGTCCACCTGCGGTACCGTGACTCCATCACAACTCACGTTCAGCTCATGACCCCTAGTTTTCCTTAACTGAAAGTGCATAACCTTGGTTTTTTCGAGGTTCAGTAGCATTCCGTTGACAGAAAACCAATGAGCCAACTTACTCGTTACGCGACTTAACTTTAATTTTAGCATCTCAAAATCGTCAGCAGCTACAATTACGCAAGTGTCATCGGCGAATAGGACGTATTCAGCTTCATCAGAAGCAACAGAGATGTCGTTCATTATGATGAGGAACAAAATGTTGCCCATAATTGAGCCTTGAGGCACAGCACAGTTTCCAACTTACTGAAGTTCAGACTTAGCACCAAGAACGAAAGTGCACTGCTGGCGGTGCGACAAGAAACTGGATATGATTTTGTGAAAGTTATCCTTTACACCGTACCTGTTCAACTTCTCCAGTATGAGCGCATGGTTGACAAGATCAAAGGCGCGCGACAGGTCGCAGAACATGGCCGCGACCTGTCGCCCGTCCTCGAGCCGGCCCATCACTCGCGCTACCACGTCACGAGCGGCGTCCACAGTCGACCGGTTTGATTGATAGGCATATTGTTGTTTGTTCAGTAAGTTATTATGTCTAAAGTGCTCGTCCAATCTGTTGCTAATGATACGTTCAAACGCTTTAGAGAATATCGGTATTTGTGCAATATATTACTATATATTTATATTAATATATATTACTCTATATTATTTTGAACGTGATACCTCCACGCGCTGCGGAGAATAAAAAGTATTGAGAGACAGACAGACAGACAACGAAGTGATCCTAATAAGGGTCCCTTTTTTCCTTTAAAGGTAAAGATCTCTAAAAATGATGTTTTTTCACGTTTTACCCAAAGCCTTTGCCAAATTAATTATTTTGGGTAATATAGTCACACCAAAATATAGCACTGTCCGTGTTTCAGCGCGTGCATCATCTATCTTGCAGTATTTGGGAGGTTTTGAAGAAGTTTGTAGCACCCCTTTTCTCTACCCGCAAGCTTGGCGAGCTGCGTTTACACAACAATACGAGAAAAGTCTCTGCTTCAGACTTTCAGTTCTGTACAAATGAAAACTGGAACGCTGTGCTAGAAATCTGAAAGTAGATTTTACCGGAATACATGCGAAGTAGGTGAAAGTTGTCAAACAGTGTAGTCTGTTATTAAAGGCCAGTATTTAATTGCACATCAAAAATACTGGTTTGCACAGCAAAAATGGATCAACGAAAACAATTTTATGTTTTATAGTAGTTTATGTGACTGCTACATAATGAAGGGCATCAATACTCGAGAGTGGGTTTATGAAACGAGCCGAAGGCGAGTTTCATAATAATATCACTCGAGAGTTTTAATGCCTAATTATGTACAGTTACATACACTAGTTTATCTACACACATAATATAAGCTCTCTTTGATGTGTTCAGGAACCGCATGTTTCACCGGCATTGTGGTTCTGCAATTGTTTAGCTTGTTCTGTAGTACCAACTTCACGCAGGCGGGCGTCGGCGTTCGAAATTTGAATGTCAGTACCAACTTCACAGACAAACTAGGGGCGGCAAGCAGGCGGGCGTCGGCGTTCGAAATTTGAATGTCATAATATGTAGAAAAATTACACATTATGGTCATAATGTGTAATTTTTCATACATGAAATTAGTTTTTACCAAGTAGTTTAACATAATGCTGATCGTAACGTGCGGTTTTTGTACGCAGTAAAGAGGGTGTGTACGCAGTATGATACGTGTGTAGATAAAATAAAATATTTAACATTAAATATTTTCTCGAGAGATATTATTATGAAACTCGCCTTCGGCTCGTTTCATAAACCCACTCTCGAGTATTAATGCCCTCCATTATGTAGCAGTCACATAAACTACTATTATTTGTACTTAAGTTTATGTTTTAAGTATTTTTTGTTGTACTTACATGTTCAACCTTACACGAAGGATAAAGGGGGCTTCGCTTCGCTCACACCCTTTACCCTTCACCTAAGCTACCGCAGCATTTCGCCATGATATTTGCTGCGCAAATAAATAAGTATTTTTGATGTGCAGTTTAATATTTCCCATTATTAAATCAAACCCCTGCTAATATCGTGGAATGCACTCCCCTGCACCATCAGGGACAGTCCTAATCTGAATATCTTTAAAAGTCGTGTGAAGAGACATTACCTCTCCCTTTAGAGTTATAGGTAGTATGCATGTAAGTATGTATTAGTATAGTGTATAAAATAGTATTTGTAGTATATAATAAGTATTTAGTATATTATTATAGTTATTATTTAATTTATTTAATTTAATATTTTATATATTGTACACATAGGTCTACCCCTGCTCAACCATCAACTTTTCCCTTGTTTGCCTGGTTTGCTGGAAGAGATCTCTTATTAGAGATAAGCTCGCCTTTGTACACTTTTTTATGTAACTCTTGTTTTTTTGTTTGATTTGTGTGCAATAAAGAAATTATGAATTATGAATCTACGACAATGATTTCGGGGACAAAATTAATCCTCATTACTAAATTCCCACAGGAAGCTACTCACTCACCAGAAAGCGCTTTGTAGATGAAGGGCAAAATCTCAAAGGCATCACCTTCCTTGAGTTAACAACATTTAGTGAAGCTTTTTGGCACCGGTTTTTTTAGACAAGTATAATATTTAATTCCCGAATATTGTAAATAATTTAATGTAGGTTATTTATCTCATAGTCAGTTTTATTCTACATCTAATAGTTTCAGTAAAAAAAAAATGAAAAAACAAGCGGCAACTTAGGAGGTTACACCGGCCAGAATAGAGTTAATCAGGGTCTAATTAGTCTAAAAAAAATCGGTTTTAAAGTGTTATGCCGTTTACCGTGACTTTGTTCCAAAATACTGAGCTGACTGACTTAAAATATTCACTGTCATCCCGCGTCGTCTCCAAGCGAAAGCAATACAATCTCACGCCTGCAATCCAATTATTTGGGTTTGCAATCAACACCGGATTATCATATCGACGGTGCAATGCTCCACAGCACAATTTTGAACCTAAATCACTTGTTCTTTGGGTCGATATATGAATTGAGTCCGTAATCCGAAATCGGTATGAAATTGTCGACGAATGAACCTGATTCGTGATGCAAAGGTGATTTGAGTTCCTACTCTGATAATCTCGTTTCACCGTGGGTATCATACTCTTCATCAAAAGGCATCGAACCTCATTGGCAAAGTAAATAGTGCAAGTATGACACTAAAATGGCGTATTTTGGTGTAGACCATACATATGCCAATCGACAAAGAAGTAAATTACAAATAACTAATACTCTTGGAAAAAATGTCGTAAAGTTGGGCATTTCTGTAATATTTCAGTTTGAAGATGTAGTTTTATTTTTATTTTACATCTTCAATATTACATCGTAAAGTTGGGCATTTCTGTGATACTTCGTACTGAGGTATCACAGAAATGCCCAACTTTACGATATTTTTCCAGAGTATTTGTTATTTTTAATTATATTCTCTATCCATTGGCATATGTTTTATAGTTCTACACCAAAATACGACATTTTAGTCATTGCAACTTTTAGTAAGCCAGGCTCCATACAAAAATGTTCGATGTTTTTTCATATTATTTATCCCTATTATAATCTGATTCTAAACAAGACATAACATACATACATAAACATTAACATTTACATACAGACACACACATTGCTTCTGGCCCCACACTAGAATACTCCGGTGTCGTGGGAACCCAGAAACAGCGACGTCACACACATATTATATATAGGTTTACATTTACAATTATATGTTTGTTTTATATGTTAATTTATATGTATATAATATTTATCGTTTGCAGTATTACAGAAATAGAATAGAAATAGAAATAGAAATATATTTATTTGACAAATAAACACAAGGATATACAGAAAGAAAAAGAAACCATATTACAGTTCGGGGTTGAGGTTTTTAGATGCCAAAATGGTTTGAACTCAGCATGTGTTACGTGTAGCAGTGAGCTGCACGTAACGCTGGTTTTCAGCTCACACCATTTCCTAAAACTAGAAACTTAAAACTAAACTTATAATCTGAGTAAAAGTAAATACGCAGAAAGAGCTCAAGCATAATTATGCACCAGTGGCAAAATGCAACAACAAGAAACGATCGGAAATTAAAATAAAATAATATAAATAAAGCCAATCATATGTTAAAAAACAGACATACAAACAATCCAATCATACAGTCATATGTTAAATGTTGGGGTAAGTGAGTAGTGTAGCTTAAGTAGTGGAAATATGTGTGACTGCGAGAGAGTGAGAGTTTGGGTAGACCTATTATGTATATATGTATACCTATGTAGAGGTATTTGGTGAAGTCAACTGTGCTCTGTCCTATAGTATGGTTTTTTGTGCTGCTAACAAATGTGCCTTGAGCTTGTGTCTGAAGGAGCTAATTGATTTCAGATCATGAAACGGGGGTGGTATATTATTCCAGCATTTGGTTGCAGCATAGCGAAAACTACCACGGAATGCAGCAGTCTTGTGTCTTAGACACGACAGCAGAAACGTGGCTGCTCTTGAGTTAGTCGGGTTCCTGCGGGACCAGTTAAGTTTAGAGTAAAGGTATTCCGGAACCTGAAATCTTACTACTCCAAACAACAGCGTCGCAAAGTGAAGATTTCTTCTAGCGCTAAGTTTTAGAAGATGGGACTTATTGATATAAGGGGTGACATGAGCGCAGGGGGGGTACGTTGAAGCAGAACCTAGCGCACGCATTCTGAACACGCTGAAGTAGACGTTCAGATCGGTTCAGGAGGCACGCGTCATATACCGTGTCCATATAATTTAGTTTCGAAAGCACAAGGGATTCACACAGCTGCACACGAAGATCTATGCTGAGGAAAGGCCTAATTTTGTACAGTATTTTCAATCGATAGAAGCAGTTACGCACTGTATTTGCGACATGTTTCTCAAATCTGAGGGTACTGTCCATCAGCAACTCCAAGTTACGAATTTCGTCAACCCTTTCGATGCTCTTTTCCATGATTTTGATTTCAGGCTTGTGAGAAATTATATTATTTATTTGTTTTTTATTTCCAATGACCATAAATTTTAATTTATTGGGGTTAAGCATTAGACTATTTTGAGTGGACCACGCGACAATACGATGGAGATCTTGATTGATCTTTTCAGTAGCAGCAGAGGTTTCGTCTGGTTTAAAGGATAAGTATACTTGTAAGTTGTCTGCGTACAAATGATAGGAAGAGTTATCTAAACAACGAGTAATGTCAGCGCTTTATAATATAAATAGTATGGGGCCAAGTATTGATCCTTGTGGAACGCCTCTCGTAATCGGAGAATCAGCTGAGGACAAGGCGGAGCCGTCTCCTCTGCGAACTTCCACACGCTGGGTCCGGTTTTCTAGGTAGCTATGAAACCAGGCAACAGTGCTTGATTCGAAACCATAAAAGGATAATTTTGACAATAGCAGCGCAACATTAATAGCGTCGAACGCCCGGGAAAAATCAAGTAAAGTCAGCACTGTACCGTTACCTATATCTTGGGAAGCTATAATATTATCTACTACGTCAAGTAGGGTCGTGGCAGTGCTCCGGGATTTTCGGAATCCAGATTGCAAACAAGGGAGGATTCTGTTAATTTCCAGATATCGAGTAAGTTGCACTGATACAGCCTATTCTAGTAATTTAGAGAGGCAACCAAAGCCATCGTTCCGGCCCATAATGTACCTATCCCAAAATGCACCCCATGCGCTTATTGGCTGTAGTTCATTAACGTCTGCGGGGTTTGCTTTTTTTAGGTATAGGCCGGACTATCGCAGTCTTCCATAGATCGGGAAAAGTTGATGATTGAATGGAATAATTAATCGTGAATGTTATTATGTCCAGGGAATTGGGAAGTGTTAAAAGAATCATACTTAAGGTAATTTTGTCTGCCCCTTTCGCGTTAGACGTAAGCCCCTTGATGATCCCCCAAAGTTTAGTCTGACTAATTGGTTCGAGATGAAAAGTAGAGTTGCCAAATCTATTGAACTCATAGTACGTCAAGTATGAGATACTGACCTCCGTTTCCCCAGGTACGTTAAGAAAGTGTTGGTTGATAGCATTGGGATCATTGAAATGGGATGGAAGGTCGGGATCATTATGGCTACGGAGTACTGTTTTTTTCAGATTCTTCCATAGAGTTTTAGGGTTTGCTGCGTGGTTAATTTTGGATTCAAAGTAGGCTCGCTTTTCGTTATACAAAGATATATTTACCAGAGATTTTAGTTCTTTATAAGTACTTTTATGTTCTTCATTTTTACTTTTACGATATTTATCGTGAGCCTGATCTCTAAGATGCATCATAAATTTAACGTTGTCAGTAATCCATGGATAGCTGTACTGTTTAATAAGTAACTTCTTTTCAGGGGCATATAACTCAAACAATTGCGTTATAATATCGTTAAAAGCCAAAAGCATTTCATTTATGTCATTAAGTGATTTAATGTGGTTCCAATTAATCGAATTCAGATCTTTTTGAAAAAGCTCGGGCAGGATATCCTTTAAAGGTCTGTAAATTGTATAGGTAGGAGGCTGCTTAATTTTTCTAAAGCTAAATTCTGCCACAACCAGAGCATGTCTACCCAGATCAGGGCGATAGTCCACAGTTACACAGCGCACGGGAGCATCTGTGCATATCAAGTCGATAAGTGTCTCGGTATCGTCGTCAGCATGATGTGTTGCGTCTGCAACGATTTGAGTCAGGCTGACACTGTTTAGAAAGGAATTCAACTTTGCAGTTTCGGAACAGTTAACCGACAAAGTGTTTATATTTAGGTCACCCAAGAGAATGATATTATCAGATTGCGCAAAGGAGAGCACCGAATCCGTTATTGCGTCCAAGAACACGTCGACGTCTACCCACTGAGCCCGATACGCAGTGCCAATAACCAGTCTCCTACCATCAATTGTTAGACTAAGCCACATTTGTTCCACTGTGTCAACAACAGGGTGAGAACATATTCGCACCCTGAGGCCTCGTTTGATATAGAATCTGACACCATCAAAACCGGTTCGGTAGCCATCCGGGCGTGGAGTGTGCTTCAGTATGTATCCGGGGATAACAGGGGCCTTATCAATTTCATCCCGTCTTAACCAAGTTTCATTTATTGCAAGGATGTCTAACTTAAGGTCATTTATTGCCACAATTAGCTCGTCATGACCCGTTCCCAAAGAGCCCGCGTTCCATAACCCTACTTTAAAATGTTTCGTGCGTGAAGTCATTTTGGTGGTCAGTATTAAATAACTGGCTGTTATGTTATGTTTGCATAGGTAGGTATATACTTGATTGCAATGCTACGTCCGCCCCACCATACATTCGGCAGTGATACCGAAAGATATGGGTACAGTGCATTTACAGTTAGAGTTGAGTTCGGTCTTTATTCTTCGATTATTGTATGTCAAGAAAAATATTCACTTAATTAATACTAATACTAGAAATAAGAATAAACTGACCAGCTCCACAAAATTTGCAATTCCTTCATCGGCCAATGTATAAGATTTCACAATAATGCCCCCGATACTATTCAAAGCCTACCGACACATACATTCAAGACGTTTATTAAAATTAACTTATATTTGAAGGGATATTACTCAGTGTCAAATTATCTAGAAGACATAAATCCTTGGGGATAAACTGCTTGTTCTTCTATTGGATATCTTACAATTTAACATAAGTAAAATCAATGTAGTATTAGTTATAAGTATTTCCTTTGAAAAAGAGCTACTTCAGAGTTTCTTCTCTGAGAAGTGACTGCTTTTGGCACTTCAAACTTCAAACTTCAAAATGTTTATTTCAAAATAGATTCTTACGAACACTTATTGAATGTCATTTGCATCTATATAATGCAAAAAAAACTACTATCGCTTCGGAAAGTGTTATAGCAGCGGATAAAAAGCGGCGGAAGAAGCACGTACACTGCAACAAGGCCTAATTTTCTTTTCTATTTCATTATTTTTTCAAAAATCACAATCGTATGCCTGGTTCTTGTGCTGTTCTGGAAAATAAGAGCTCCATACCTATTTGTCATTAATGTAATCATCTAATATATGCCTTATAACATATTGTTTTTTTAACAATGCCTTGCAATTTCCTCTTTGACAAATTTATTATATATTTCAGTATTTTTTTATAGTATAGTATACCTAGATCCACAAATGAAGTTCTAACTTTAGATAGTAAGGTTGGTAAATTTTAGTTCTGCTTCTTATATTATTTTGCTTGTGCCTGTTAACATTTTTACGAAGCTATTTATGTTCTTCCTAACGTACATAAATGTATGACAATATATTGTCATACATTTATTGACACGGTACACTCATAATGCAAATTTCTGTGAACACGTCCCTCAGTAAGTAATGACTGCGGAGGTTATAAATTGTTCTAATAGCCCTTTTTTGTAGATCAAAAATAGAGTCAGTCAGCTCGGCCCTATTCCAAAATTCCATAGGACATATACATCTGTCAGTTGTCTGATTTGTCACAGCATATGCAGCTAACTTAGTCTTCCGAATAAAGATGTAATGTGAGGGTTCCATTGTAGTTTCGGGTCAATTGTTATCCCCAGGAAAAATGTTCTACCAGTAAACTCTTACTTTTCATTTTTTTATATATCATAATTGCTTGAGGGATTCACACTTGGCAAAGTGAATTTTGTACGTTTAGTTTTTTTCGCAATAAGCACTAGATTGTTAACAGTAAACCAATTCTGAAATCGTCCAAGATCGTTATTTACTTCGTCACAGTTCTGTACATGTCGATCTACTTTAAACATAAGAGATATATCATCAGCAAATAACAGAATTTTAGACAAATTCTGAATCATATGAGGCACATCATTAATATTGACCACAAATAAGAAAGGACCTGATATGGAACCTTGAGACATGCCAATGACGTGAGATCCTAATGATTTGGTTATGTTAATCTGAACCTTCTGAATTCTATTATCCAAATAAGAACTCAAAATTTCCAGAGCTTTACTTTTAATACCGTAGTATTCCAGTTATAACACTTAAGTTTCATGATCTACTCAATCGAATGCAAAGGTCACGTAAGACACCAATGGCATCTTTTTATTCTTCCCGTGCACTAAAAGTATTTTTTATAGTTCAACACCAGCATCTGTGGTACAGCATCTGTTTAATATTTATGCTTCGGAACGCACCTTTTTTTTTGTTGCGCGGATCGACCGCGAGTGATCGGAACATCACTAGCTAGCTGTCACTTGCATAGAAAAAAAAAACTAGCTTATGTCACTTTGCACATGGTAAAATTGTCGGCGTCAGGCATCGGGGCCTTGGCTGAATGTTATTTATGATAATCTCGTAATAATCGTCAAGAAATAAGTTGATTTCACGTCATCGTAGTGAGTGCTTCGTGCCGTGAAAATTTGAAGTGATTCGGTGATCAATTCGTCGCGCTCGGATAGCGACCCTTGTAGTCGGCAGCATTAAGACGGCACCAGCAGCGGGTTACGACACGAGTAAGATTCGACTCCCAACACCCCCCACCCTTGTGTTCCTCATCCCGTACTCCT
This sequence comes from Argyresthia goedartella, assembly GCA_949825045.1. NCBI lineage: Eukaryota > Metazoa > Arthropoda > Insecta > Lepidoptera > Argyresthiidae > Argyresthia > Argyresthia goedartella. Next base: position 38,953,752 of record OX463810.1, read on the forward strand.
GCCTCGAATCTGAACTTTCGAATACCAGTCGACGGCGTCAAGGTCAGTACTACTTTGTGACATTCCATAATAAAACAACCCTTCACAGACTTCCACCCTCTCGGTTGAGGCGTGGATTTAACATTTTGGTAGCAGAGCGTGGTTTCCTAGTAGGAAATCGATTCACGGACGGTTAGGGTTGTTTTTTTTTTTTGCCACATTGTAAGTGGGAGAGGGTACCTCAGATTGGTCGGCAATCTTTTTTGTGAGTGAGTCTTTTGTGGTCGGTATACCACAATTTAGGTTTATTTTCGGTCAGTGAACGTATAATTAACGATTTAGTTAACGATAATTATAAATTTGTAGTCGGAAACTACTGTTGTGGGCATTAGGATTGAACAGCCATTCCGCGAAGTAACTATATTGTATTGCTTGTAATAGGACATCGGGTTCTATAGTACTGCAGTGTTATTTCGGTTTACAGAGCAGGGTCAGGCTATTTAAGGGGTATTAAGCTGATTTTGCTGACCTCAGTAGAAGTGTAGATCATATCGGAAAGGCCACTTCTAGAAGGTTCACGGCTACCTACATTATATTAAAAATAGCATTTTTTTATAATACATTTTTGTGTGTTATTTTTTATTGTGCTTTATGGTGGAATTCTCTAATTGATTAAGAGTGTATAGTTATAAGGTGTATATCCACAGGGTGACCATACCTATTAAATATTTTTAGGATTTAATTGTTCTAGTAGTCGCCTTAGTTTTGACAACTTAGTTTTAATTTCTGTGCCCAGCGCTGACGGGCAAATGCTGGTCCCTGGCTATACTTATTTATTTATTTATTCAGGGGTTACAAACAGGACAAGTTACATTACAAAAACAAACAGAGGATAAATATACAGTTAATTAAAATCTAACTTATCCCTTAGGGTATCCCACATATGGCTTAAATGATTTGGGAAGAATTAGCTCCGAATGAGCAACAACTAAAGTACTTAGGTGCTAAGAATATACATTCTTACTAAAATTAAAAACCAAAATATGAGAGAAAAATGTGCATTGTTTACAATTAGGGTACATCTATTGCACAAACGTGCATGAAATTACCACACCACAGTCAAGGATTATTATCCTCGAGTTTTTTGAACAACAGCTTGCGTATGGAGTGCTTAAACCGATTGACAGATGAATCAAACAAGTCGACCTCTGCAAAGTTTTTGTCGTGGTATGCACAGAGTCGACCTATTGGCGCCCTTTTACCAGCATTGGTGCGAGCGGCTTTCACGTGGAAGAGCCGCTTGTGCCGCGGAGCTCTGAGCGGGACATGGTACCTTATAAGGGAGACAAGCTCTGGGCAGTTGTAGTAACTGGTGCAGATCCGCTTGAGAACAACGGCGTCCGCGAGGGTGCGACGATCGTGGAGGGACGTCTGTCTGTAGTTTGTAAGCAGGATATCATATGACCTCTTTGGAGCCCTGACACGGTAATTGAGACTACGGAGGAACTTCTTCTGTACCATTTCAATTTGTGCATCATACATTGCATAGAAAGGATTCCAGATAGGGGATGCGTATTCAAGATGGGAACGAACGAGAGAGCCGTAAATCGTGAGGAAGGACTTGGGTTTCTTAAAGCTCTTAGTTGTACGCATGAGGAATCCAAGCATCTGATAAGCTTTCTTAGTTATGTGTGCGATGTGTGCATCGAAGGTCAACTTTGCATCAAAGTAGACGCCAAGGTCCCGAATACATGTGACCCTTTGCAATGCATGTCCGCCTATATGATATTCACGCGTATTACGCTCTATCACCTGTTTTGTGAATCTTATATATTGACACTTATTGTATGCTAGGGATATACTATTAACGGTACAGTAAGCGTCAAGTCTGTCCAGGTCCTGTTGGAGCAACACGGTGTCCATGTCGGAATGGATTTCCCTATAGACCTTTAGGTCATCCGCGTACAGTAGGTAGTTACAGTGTTGGAAACACTGTGCTATATCATTGATAAAAATGACAAAAAGAAATGGGCCTATGATAGATCCTTGAGGAACGCCTGAGGTTATCAAAACTGCATTTGACAGTTTGCCATTAAGGGCGATAGATTGGTGCCTGTCTTCTAAGTAAGATGCAAACCATCTCAGTAAGTCTCCCTTGATTCCATTGTATGCCAGTTTTTTAAGAAGCAGCAAGTGATCGACTTTGTCAAATGCTTTCTTGAAGTCGGTGTATACGGAGTCCATTGCGACATTCTGATCCATGGCTTCAAAGAGATCGTTGGAGTAAATAAGTAGATTCGTGAGAGTGGAGCGGAGTTTGACAAAGCCATGCTGTTTTGCATCAAGGAATGGTTCCAAAAGGGGATATACTCTGTTATGTACCAATTTTTCGAATGTTTTAGCTAGGGTGGATAAAAGGGAAATGGGACGATAGTTGGAAACCTCATTTTTTGGTCCTGACTTATGGATAGGCGTGACATAGGCAAGCTTCCAGACTGATGGTACAATGCCCTCTTGTAATGATTTGTTAAATATAATAGTAAGTGCTGGAGAGATATATTCATGCAAATTTTTCAGGAATATAGGTGGAACTTTATCTGGACCCGCACCCTTGGTGATGTCCAACTGTCGAAGAACTGAAGTTACTTCAGGTTCAGATAGGGTCAAGCTGAACAGGTGAAGGGGACTATTGGGATTGTCAATAAGATTAAGTTCGACCAAGTTAGGTGACACCCCTGAGTTTGGCTCAAACACGGAATGGAAATATTCAGAGAAAAGTTCGACTATTTCATCAATTTTGTGTGAAGTAGTGTCTCCCGACTTCATCACTGAAGGGTAGCCGGTATTGGTTTTTTTAAGAGCGGTAGTGTACTTCCAGAAGTTTTTAATGTCCACCTTAACAGACTCCTCGACATTACTTACATATTTTTTGTTGCAAATGTCCATCTCATGTTTACATTTGGCGCGTAACTTAGAAAACCGATTGTAGTCCGCCAACGCTCCATAAACTTTCCACTTCTGCCACGCTTTGTCTTTCAGATTAAATAATTTTATCAGATGCTTAGAGAACCAAATGGGATATTTACGTGATTTAGTTTTAACACGGGGGACAGTTATATCAATAATATAATATATATGTTTATAGAATAAATCTAAAGATTCTTCTGCGTTCAAGTGTGTCAATTCTGTAACCCAATCAATGCTCTGCAGTTTCTCGATAGCAGTGACGTAGTCTGTTTTATAAAAGTTAAGCTTAGTGATGTTTGCGTTCGGTAATATTTTTTCGGACATATTAGTAGATAATGATATTTCCAATGGTGGATGATGTCTATCAACGTTCAATACAGGTTGCGTGGAGGTAACGACATCAATGTCAATTATATTGCTTAGGATTAAATCAAGAGTCCGGTTGTTTATGTTTCTGATGCTATTGAATTGTAGCATATTTAGAAGTGACATGGTGTTGGATAAAAGTTTGTTAACCTCGGTTATTAAGTACTGGTCCGGTAAGTTACAGCCTTTTATACCGACCTGGAATTGCCAATCGATACCTGGGATGTTGTAGTCGCCCAATAAACAAAAATTATAGCCAGGCATCTCAATGAAGACGTCCTGAGCCTTTACTAAGTGTGATTCATAAACTTTATAGGGAGAAGAATCGGGGATATAAGCAGCACACATAATTAGGCCAGAGTGTTGGTTATCGGGGAATACCAGGTAGATCTCATCCACGCTCGGGGATTCCCAGTCCTGTCTGCGGTAAACCTGCACCGAGTTCCTCACTGCCACCATGACTCCTCCGCCATCCAACTTAGTAGTCTTGGTGAAGTCTCTATCACGTCGAAATAGTTGATAACCGCTGGTTAAAAGTTCGCCATCGTAGACTCGTTCATTCAGCCAGGTTTCTGTAATAACCACCACATCGCAGCTGTTGTTCATCAAACTCAATCGTAGATCGTGTAATTTGCCCTTCATTCCGCCAACGTTTTGATAATAAACAGTTAAATGGTTAAATACGAAGAAATTCTTTTAATTCATTTAGAATTTTGCAGTATACATGTTGAGAAGATTTATGTGCGTGTTGAATGAAAGGCGAGATGAAAAGCAATGCATTGTCGGTATGGGTGGAATTTGGCAAAACAAGTGATGGTTTAAGTGACAGATGTGAACGTTTTAGACGGCTCAGTATGAGAGTGTGACAGATGTATAGGTAGGTGCTTGGTACATATTTGTGTAATGCAGATAAAACTCGGCGGCAACTACAGCAGGCATGATACATGAATAACATTATGGAAATATGTATAGGTATAATAGGCAGTCATACAGATACAAAGCGTGCAAGGTCAGATTCACTTCGAATATAAAATATTTTACTGAAATCGGTTTTACGCATTTGAATCGCGAAGTTTCTAACCCATACATGTTTAAAGCCGGCATCTTTGCCCACCTTCCTGGCCATTGCAAAAAGTTTCTTGTTACGTAGGGTAAGATGTTCGGCAACAAAGAACCGGCGTGACTCCCCACCCATCTGCAGCTGGTCAGTATACAGCTCGCGGCGCACGCGCGCGGCCGACAGTACGTCATCGCGCAGGCGGCGGGAGGTCAGTTGCACGACGATGTTCTTGGGGCGTGGGGGGGGTGCGTCTGTGGCCGCGGCGGCGGCGGGGCCGGGGGCAGCGCCAGGCCCGCGAGCGACGCGATGTACCGCCCGCACCTTGCCCGCATCCATCTCGACGCCTATCAATTTGCCGATCTCGAAGACCACCTGGATAAGATTTTCGTTCTTGTGCTCCGGTATGTTTTGAATTTCCAGGTTGCATGATCTTGCAGACTGGTCCATGTCCTCCACCCTCTTCTCCAGGCTAACCGCGCTTATCTCGAGGCTTGCGATTGTGGCCTTCATCGCCTTGTTGTTGGTGAGTAGTCGCTCGACGTCCTCACCTGTGGCAGTCGAGGATACCCTCTCCTCCATCGCTGATATACGGGCTTCCCATCCGGCGTATTTGGCAGAGAAGATGTCCAGTTGCGACTGAATCTTTGTAAGGGCCGAGTCGATATCGTGCTGCCATGATTTTTGTAGGGCAGCAAACTTAGAGTCGATGTAGGTCATAAAGGATCTTGTGTCGAAGTTGATTAATGAGTCTGACGTATTCAGCTCTGTTCGCCTATCACCAGTAAGATCGAACTGTGGTATTAAGTTTGACTTCGGATTTGGCTCTGGGATTGCGGTACTTGGCATCTTTTTGTTCTTTGCCTCCTTGCAAGCGCAGCATTTCCATTTGATTACTTAGTTCGGTAGTGAAGTATAGGACCAGAATCTATTAAATCGGTCAACATGGCACCTTCACCCGTGACGGTACTGCGGAATGGTATCCGGGAGGAAATGAGATGGCTCGCCCATACTCATCAGTATGTGGAGCGACCGGAAATGGATGATGTCCTGCTCAAGCGTGTGGAGGACGCAATGATACGCGTCGGGAAGGTGTGTCGGTTGGCTGCGGAGACTGAAGCTCTCGGGCTTACTGATGAAGCTTCGGTTGCTACGGTGAAACAGCTCTGCGCGGATGCTGACCAAGCGATGGAATGCTTGGGTGAAATCGAGTGTCGCGCGGAGAAGATTAAGCGGTCGCGCAGGAATGACCGTGGGGATGGTAACGGAGACCCACCCCCGAAGGGTGTTGTTGGACGCCTGCCACACCTGGAGATTCCGGCCTTCAGTGGGGCAATTGATGAGTGGCCAGCCTTCATCAATTTATTTGATAGTTTGGTCCACGGTCGGGACGACCTGGACAACGCCTACAAGTTGGCCCAACTATTGATGGCTCTGCGGGGTGAACCGAAGGAGTCGGTCGGTCACCTAACGGTCACGGCGGGCAATTATGAGATAGCAAGGTCCATATTGTTGGACCGCTACCAACACAAACGGCGGTTGGTTGATGCGCAGCTGGGGAAGCTGTTTAGCATCCACAGAGTAACACGGGATGTTGACATCCGAGTACATGTGCTCAACCCTGTGCTGGTGGTAACTAAGGCCCTTCAGAACCTTGGTCTTCCGGTAGAACAATGGCCATACATTATTTTATATATGGTTTTGTCACGGTTGCCTGCAGCTGCTCAAAGTCTGTTTGAACAGCTGCATGGGGGCAGTAGCACGGAACTGCCCACACTTGTCCAATTGACAGATTTTTTGGAGGGCGAATATAGGCGATGTGACACCCTGGACACGGAGGCCAGTGTGCAGCGCCAACCCGCGCGGATGCGGGAGGGGCCGCGCCCCCCGCCCCCACGGGGAGGTGGGAGGTCGAAACAATTTGGCGTTTTGAATGCCGCGCCGTCGGGTGACGGCTGTGTGCACTGCGACAGTCTCGGTCATGACGTGACCAGTTGCGCCAAATTTAAGGCGCTCGGGGTAGCTGCCCGCAGGAAGATAGTCTTCCGCCACCGATTGTGTTTCGGTTGTTTGGGGCCGCACACGCTGAGCTAGTGCTCGCGCGCGTTCCCGTGTGAGTGCTGTGGTGGCAAGCACCACATAGCGTTGTGCCTGAATCGTTCAGGCCCTTCGGATGGTCACCAGGGCTGGACTCAGGTTGGTCGGCCACAGGGCCCAACCAGGGCCGGACCCAGTCCCCCTCCGGGCAACGGGAGTCACCAACGGGGTGACTGGGGCACCCGCGGACGGGACCCCCCCCCCGAGGGGAAGGGGGCAGCGCGGGGGGTAACATGCGGGATAGCCGGGGTTCGGTCGCCGCTGTCCACGGTCAGCGAGGACTTCGGGCCACTGGCTCACCGCGTGTTACGGGCAGGTGTCAGATGGCACCTATGAGTAGCGCGAAGGCTGGGAGTCCACCACTTTCTGCGCTACCCTGCCCGTCGCTCTGGGAGGCGAACAGTCGGATGTCGCCCCCATTCCTAGAGCGCCCCAGGTTGGATCCGCTCTCCCCCATTCATCCACGGTGCGCACCGGGCACAGCGTACACCGTCCGGTATGGTCGGATACCGGGACAGCGAGGGGCCTATTATACGGGTTGGGACCCCTTGATGCACATACGGTCTGATATGCCGGTTGCATATCAGCAGCCGAGTTACTCCGAGGCCGACGGAGGCCTCAATGGGTTCGGATCCCGCGGAGGTTCCCGCTAGGGACACGCCGCCCACTTACAGGGTGCCGCCACTCCACAGACGGTCATGCTCCCCACCGCCTCTGTGATAGCGTGGAGTTCGGACGGCAAGTCATGTGTGGCACGAGCACTATTGGACTCGGGGGCCCAGGGGTGCTTAGTCTCGTGCAACCTTGTAAGACGGTTGGGCATTTCGGTAAGGGAGTACCCACATTCCATTCGGGGAATTGGGAACACGGAAGTTCCGTTAAGGGAGTATGTCGGATTACTCTCTCGTCACGGGTGGATTCATCGGTGAATCTGACGGTCACGGCATTAGTCATGCCTAATGTGATGGGCTCACACCCTCACGTACGGTTGTCGCCCTCGGTGCGACAGTTGGTCGCTGGGTTGTCACTGGCTGACCCGGAGTTTGATATTCCGGCCCCAGTAGACATTTTATTGGGTGTTGATGCCTTGGGATACCTGTTAGTGCCAGGTGTCCACGTGTTGCAGGCGACTGGTCTGGTTTCGGTCAACACCAGACTGGGCCATGCGGTAATGGGTCCGGTCATGCCGGCTGCCCCACGCCTAGCGACTAGTAGTCCCTTATTCGGTTCTGTACTCTCGGAGGTGATACAGAAGTTTTGGGAGGTGGAGGAACCACCTACGGTGCGCCGGTTGGACCCGGTTGAAGAAGAGTGTGAACAGTTTTATCGGAACAATACTGGTCGCCTTCGGTCAGGTCGATTTATCACGTCTTCCATTCCGGAGTGATCGCCCACCGCTGGGCAGTTCACACCATGCAGCCGAGACGCGGCTTCTGTCGATGGAACGACGCATGAAGCGTGACGGGATTTTCCGGCAGAAGTACGTCGACTTCATATGGGAATACGAGTCGCTCGGCCACATGTCGGTTTCGGGTATCGACTGGAAGCGTGAAGACTGCTTTCTGCCTCATCACGCGGTCTTGAGGACCCCGGAGGGCAAAATACGGGTAGTGTTCGATGGATCGGCATCAACATCTAACGGCATGAACCTGAACCAGTGTTTGCATTCAGGGCCGAAGTTGAACCATGACATCGCGGATGTTATCACACGGTTCCGTCGACACAATGTTGTGTTTGTAACTGATGTTTAGGCAGACGGTCATTCACCCTGACGATAGCCGGTATCAGCTGATACTGTGGCGAGAGAGCCCAGATCAGCCCATCAAGGTGTACGAGCTAAACACCAACACGTACGGGCTACGGTCTAGTCCTTATTTGGCGATTCGCACTCTGCGGGAGTTAGCGGATCGAGAACAGTTAAATTTCCCTAGAGGAGCAGCGATCCTGGAGCAGGATTTCTACGTGGACGATATCTGTACCGGTGCAGATTCCATAGAGGAGGCGCTCGCTCGACGGGACGAGCTAGTGAGCTCTTACGGGGTGGAAGTTACGAGCTCCGGAAATGGATGTCGAACTCTCCAGAGTTACTGTTTGGTCTTCCGGATGACTACCAGCAGGATCCCCACATTTTCTAAAATCTGGAAATTCCGAATATGTTGTCGGTATTAGGCGTCCAGTACCAGCCGGTGTCAGACATGTTTTCGTATCGGGTCGAGTTGGACTCCCCGAAGGTCTGGACGAAACGGAACGTCCTTTCAACGGTGGCTAGGACATTTGATCCAAACGGGTGGATCACCCCGGTAACATTTCAGCTCAAGTGTTTTATGCAGCAATTGTGGTCTGCTGAGCTGAAATGGGACGACCCGATCGGCGGGTCATTGAGATCAGAGTGGGAATCGTTCTTTTCGACCCTCCCTGGCATCAATCGGATTTCACTGCCACGGAGGTTGGTCCCCACCAAACGATACACCGCCACCCTGCATGGGTTTTGCGATGCCTCGGAGAAGGGCTACGGAGCTGCGGTGTAGCTGCGTACGGTTGACTCCTCGGGGGAGGTTGATGTGCGGTTGGTCATGGCCAAGAGCAAGGTTGCGCCGTTGCGCACTCGCCTGACCATTCCCAAATTAGAGCTTTCAGGAGCGGCTCTCCTGACTCGTCTGCTCAACCACACGATGACGGTTCTTCGTGGGTCAATAGCGTTAGAAGATACGGTCTACGCTTGGACGGACAGCCAGATCGTGTTATGCTGGCTGAAGGCTTCAGTTCACAACCTGGAGATTTTTGTGGCGAATCGGGTTTCGCAGATTTTGAATTCGGAGGTTCCCTTAATCTGGAGACATGTTCCAGGGGAAATGAACCCAGCAGACTGTGCGTCTCGTGGGTGTCACGCTCCGGAGTTAGTTGGACATCCCTTGTGGTGGGGTCCAAAATGGTTGACTCAAGCCGAATCGGATTGGCCAATGAGTCCACGCGTTACCTCGGCGAACGGCGCCTTGACAGTCGGTGTCTGTACGACGCAACCAGAGCCGGAAGAGGAGTTCAGCCTGCTGGAACGGTACAGCTCGCTCGACGAGCTGGTCAATGTGACCGCCTGGATCTTCCGATTTGCGCGGAATTGTCGCAATTCTGAGGCGCAACGAGTGCGGACACAGGTCCTGACACCACGGGAACGGAACCATGCGTTGTTCGCATTGGTGCGGAACTTGCAGACGGTGTACTTTAAGTCCGAACTGGACATTCTGAGACGCGGACGCGTCCAACTGAAGGGAGCTGTGGCTCGGCTCAACCCGTTTATTGACCCTCAAGGATTGCTGAGGGTAGGAGGTCGGCTGCGGAATGCCAACCTGCCTTATGCGGCTCGCCTCCCGTTGTTACTCCCTAGGAAAGGGAAGTTGGTCGAACTGTTGATACAGGATCGACACATTCGGAATGGGCATGTCGGATGCCACGCCTTGATGGCGTTTCTCCAGCGCGAGTTCTGGATTCTATCGGGAAGACGCTTAGTGCGTAGCGTCGTATTTCGGTGCCTGCCTTGTTATCGGGCCAAGGCGGCTACGATGCAGCCCCAGATGGGCGATTTGCCCTCGGATAGGGATAACGAAATCCGGCCCTTTGCGGGTGTCGGAACGGATTTCGCGGGACCATTCATGGTCAAGTCTTCACAGCTACGGAACGCCAGATTAGTGAAGGCATACCTGTGCATCTTCGTGTACTTGGCCACGAAGGCAGTCCACTTGGAGGTGGTCAGTGACCTCACTACAGAGGCATTTATCGCATGTCTGGATCGGTTCGTCTCACGAAGGGGCCTCCCGACATTAATCCGTTCGGACAACGGCACAAATTTTGTCGGAGCCAGGCGATATCTGCAGGAGGTCACTCAATTCCTGAACGGTAACCAGGACGCCATCGGTACGGCTTGCTCCCGACGAGGGATTGAATGGGTTTTCAGTCCGCCGGGATGTCCTCATTGGGGAGGAATTTTTGAGGTTGCGGTTAAATCGGCTAAGTCGCACCTGTCGAGGATCATCGGTGAGACCTCTCTACGCTTTGAAGAGCTTGCGACGCTGTTCTGTAAAATTGAAATGACACTGAACTCGCGTCCGTTGTGCCCGCTCAGTTCGGATCCAAATGATTTGGAAGCGTTGACGCCGGGTCACTTCCTGATAGGTCAGCCCCTTAACGCCCTGCCAGAATACCCATTCGGTGATGTTAAGTTAAGTCGGTTAACTAGGTGGCAGATGTTGCAGCAGATGGCTCAAGATTTTTGGAAACGGTGGTACCTTGAGTACTTGCACATCTTGCAGCAGCGCCTTAAGTGGACTGACCGGACGAGCCCCCCTCAAGTCGGTGATTTGGTGCTGATTAAGGATGCGAACCTGCCATCATTGAGATGGAGACGAGGACGGATCGTCAATTTGTACACGGGTCGGGATGGCACGCCTCGATCAGCAGAAGTCAAGGTGGGGGACTCGGTCCTCAAGAGAGCGGTCGCAACACTTTCTCGCCTTCCTATTGATTAGGGACAGGTTCGGGCCTGTCCGGGCGGGTGACTGTTTAATATTTATGCTTCGGAACGCACCTTTTTTTTGTTGCGCGGATCGACCGCGAGTGATCGGAACATCACTAGCTAGCTGTCACTTGCATAGAAAAAAAAACTAGCTAATGTCACTTTGCACATGGTAAAATTGTCGGCGTCAGGCATCGGGGCCTTGGCTGAATGTTATTTATAATAATCTCGTAATAATCGTCAAGAAATAAGTTGATTTCACGTCATCGTAATGAGTGCTTCGTGCCGTGAAAATTTGAAGTGATTCGGTGATCAATTCGTCGCGCTCGGATAGCGACCCTTGTAGTCGGCAGCATTAAGACGGCACCAGCAGCGGGCTACGACACGAGTAAGATTCGACTCCCAACACCCCCCACCCTTGTGTTCCTCATCCCGTACTCCTGCCTCGAACTTTCGAATACCAGTCGACGGCGTCAAGGTCAGTACTACTTTGTGACATTCCATTGTAAAACAACCCTTCACAGACTTCCACCCTCTCGGTTGAGGCGTGGATTCAACAGCATCCTTTTGTAAAGCCGAATTCCTGGTTTATAGATTATTGCGATTAAAATGGGAAAGCATTTGATTGGCATTAAGCATGATTTTTTCAAACACAAACACTAAATATCGGTAAAACAGGCCTATAACTACTGGGATCTTTTTTGTCACCAGCTTTAAATACAGGAACTAATACGCTATTTTTCATTAAATCGGGAAAGGAGCCCAAGGAAATCAACACATTTATTAAATATGTAAGATAAATATGGTGCTAATGTATCTACAATAGAGATGCAGACTTTAACTAACACCCCCCATAAGGCTTCAGTGTTCTTAACTATAATGTCTTTAAAAGTCTTAATAATATACTGGGGACTGACATGACTAAATTCAAATACAGTTCCGCAGGCGTCCACGTTTACCTAAGCAATGTAGCTGAAAGCGATGGTGAAGAATTTAGTGGTTCAGTAGTTTTCAAGGGTAATATTAGTAAAAGAGGTCTCGAATTCCGGAGCTACTTCTGAATGTTCATTAATAATACCGCGATCTGTTTTACGTGAAAAGTTAAACTAACTAAAACAACGCGTTTTAAATCTGCCGACGGTAAAATAAAAACTCTATGGAAAGTTATAAATTTCGAAACAGGAAGCTGTTTCGCAAAATATAACTTTCCATACAGTTTTTATTTTACCGTCGGCAGATTTAATTTTACTACTTATACAATTTGCTTTGGCTTTAAGACTCTATCTTGAAAGTTTTAAAGTAATCTTTGAGGTATTCTTTAAACCTGTCACTATTTGTCATGTTTCTTTGATTATAAAGTTCAAAAAGTCTACCTCTGCTAATCCACAAACCTGTGGTTGCCCAATCTCTGAACTTAAATCTAGTATTAATTTCATACGTATCAATTTTGAATATAAACTCAAATTCTTCGCTTACCAAAGAAAAAAAGTCGTGACATAAATTATTCGGGTCGTTTAAATTATATTTGTAAACAGGAAATTTATCAAGTAGAACATTTTGGTACCTTTCCAACCGACTAGTAGTGATTGGTCTAAGATCAAACTCAACTTTAACTGTAAATACACTGTACATACAAGTAATTGTTCGCTAAACAGACAGGTAGGGGGAGCTAATTTCATTACACTGTCTAGCGTGCTCATTGTTGACGCAATCAAATAGATTAAATAAAAAATTCTTATAGGAAAATGTGTGACGAACGCTTCGTTTTACGTAGGTAATTTTACATATCTATATAAGAGTTTTAGTAAAATAGGGCATAAATACAAATATATCGTAAGATGTGTTTTACCTAGGAGCAATCTCGTTACAGTGTAAGATATTACAAATCTACTCGTACCTAAGTACTCGTTTAAGGTAAGCAGCTGCAGAAATTCAGCGTATGAAATGTGGTTCGCAATTTGAATATGAGCAAATGCGTCAAAGTTTATGAGAAAACGAGAAAAGATGCAAATGCGATGCAAATAGTAAGAAAATGAAAATATCGCTGTTATGAAGTTTCCAAAACGATTAACTCAAATATTCTCGTTCTATAACCGAATGCTCAGTCTGCTGATCATTAATTACCACTTAATACCTCGAGTCCTGGTGACGCCAGAAGGTGACATTTTCCGTTACTTTTCATTTTTGACCGAGTGAGCAAAGCGTCGCCGTATCAGGATTCGCCAAAAATACTTTCGTATGTCCCACAGATATGTATGTCCGGATGTGTGTCCAGATATTATCCTCTACAAGCCGCATTTCTCAACAATCCTCGTGATTTTTTGTGAGCAGGTTCGCTAATTAAATATAATTTTTTGTCGATTGGTTTTTGGAAATTTTTCAAAATAGCGGAGATTTGGGGATTATGAAATATCAAAAAACCGCTACAGTCCAAACATCTTACCGGATTTTAACAAATGTGGTGTCGTTGGATTTGTAGGGACCGTGAGAGTAACAGGCTATATAATTTTAATGAAACGTCAATAGGTTGGGTTTAAGACCGCAAAATGTAATTTACAAAGTTTTTGGCGCGGCTACTTTGAATCAATCAATCAATCAATCAAATCTCTTTATTACTGTAGATATTAACATATACTTAGCAATCGTCATTTTTTGCCACTTCTCGACATTGGACCACTGTGGGAGAAGCAGGGCGCAGAAACTCCCACAGATTGATTTTTAGATCTCTTTTAAAAATTGCTAATTGCTTGTGCTGAACAAATATTTCAATAAAAAATATTATTATTAATAAGCAGGAATAAATAATTACAAAATTATTAACAACAAGGTCTGTCTTGAGCCAGATTAATCCCATACAGTCCCGTCAATTAAGTAATTTTGAACATTGTAATATCCCTTTTCGCAACAGGCGGTGCAGAAAGGAACTGGTTGAGACCCTTGAGATCTACATTACCAGCTTGTAGGTCCTGGGACTTACCAACACCAAGGAGTATAATTCTCAATGCATTCGTGGATGTGCCGACGTTTAGCATCGCGACAGAGATGGAAGATTGCGAAGCCATTTATAGGAAGGGAAATAGTCTTCTGTCGAATTCTTGCGGTATCTACACTTGGCAGTATTCCTCTTGCCCATTAGACGCTTGATAGTGTCTGTTAACCAAGGGGCAGGCAGGAGTTTCACTCTCACTATTTTATAGGTGCTAGCTTGTCTAGAGACCCAGGACCATAGAATTTCAATTGGCGTTTTTATCATCAACGTTCTTACTTAAAGTGACAGGGGACCAGTCAATCGACATGGCATCCGACATAAGAGAGTGTTGGTCGATATGTTTAAAGTTACGGATGATATTTAGCTCTGCTCTTGAGAGGCCTAATCTTTATAAGATAGACGTGGTCATGAAAATAGAAAGGAGAGTTTAGTTGTCCGTGTAGGGCGACCTTGTCCACATTGGAAGTAATCATAATATCGAGAAGTGAGGGAGAGCAATGTGGTTGAAAATGGGTGGCTTCAAGAGGCAGAATATGCAGATTAAAGGAGTCGACTACGGACTTGAGTCTGGTAGAACGTGAATTGTTTTTAAGGAGACAAGTTTTGAAATCACCTAGAGTTAGGGTGACTTTATAAAGTGGTGTTAGTTCGTTTGGGAAAGGATTCGAATGAGTCGTTGTGAAGAGGAGGACCTTATTATGGTGAAGAGTTATTTCGAGAAATAGATGTTCAGCAGACTCGGAGTACTGGCTCATCCCACAGACAGATCTGCACGGCCCGCTGGGTGGTGCTAACGAGCAACGAGCTAGAAAAGAAAAGTAGACCGTGTTGCAGTTTAAGACTGTCTTGCGCCGCTTCTTCTCCGCTGCCATTACACGTTCCGAAGCCGTAGTAGTATGTCTTGCATTACATAGATTCAAATAAAGTTCAAAAAGTGTTCGTAAGAATCTATTTTTTAATAAATATTTTGACGTTTCAAGTTTGAAATTCAAAAAATTAGCACAAAAATTTCAGGGTCTCGAAAGAACCTGTCTAAATACTGTGAAATCTATATTCTTCTTGTTCTCGAGTGCACAAAAAGCCGCAACTGCGATAATTCGCTCGCGACATGTTAAAATAATGGGAAAAATTTGCTGTGTCGCTCGCGAGCTCTGCAGCTCACAGAGCCACTAGTTAACACACTCAGCGACGGTGTATACTTAATTATACACCGAATTATGTCTTTTCCCAGAACGGTGTATTAATTTTGATTTTTCATCATAACTTTTTAATTTCTGAACATATTTCCCACCCAGAAATAATAGCGTATTCTTCAGGCCCAGCCCTATCGAATCGAATAAAATGTATGAAACGGTGTATACTCAACTATACACAGACCCGAGAACATAAGGTGGGTATATCATTAAATATACACCGGCCAGGGAAACGACGTAACTCGGTGTATAGTTAAGTATACACCGGCGCTGAGTGTGTTAGGAAATCGACAAGAGTGCGTCAACACAGAAATTCCTCAATGATTTTGTAATTATTTATTCAAATATATTATTTATAATGTGTAATATTTGTACAAGTTCATCAAAACCTATATTTAAAACAGATCTAAATATCAACTTGTGGATTTTATTTCGCCCTCCTCCTCGCAGAGTAGTCCAATGTAGAGAAGAGGCAAAAAATTACGTTTTCCAAACATATGTTAATGTTTACAGAAAACAAAGGATTTTGAATGTGAATTGAATTTGAATTGATTAAGTACATCTTAAGGGATTAACGTGTTAATACATTCCACACTTCATTTCATTATTTTTATGTCGGCGGCCCATTGTAGAATTGGGCACATTCATAATTCATAATTTCTTTATTGCACACAAATCTCTCTAATAAGAGATCTCCAGCAAACCAGGTTAAGGTGGGAAAGGTTGTTTGTTGATCGGATGAGAGGTATACCTCTATGTGTATAATATATAATAGTAGTTTATGCGACTGATACTTCCATAATTATATCACTTGAGAGTTTTAATGCCTTATTATGTACAGTTACATACAGTAGTACATATACACACATACCATAAGCTCTCTTTGATGTGTTCAGGAACTGAATGGTCGACCGGCATTGTGGCATTTATAATTGCTCTACACTTGTTTAGCTTGTTCAGTAGTACCAACTTCACATACAAACTAGGGGCGGCGCGCAGGCGGGCTTCGGCGTTCGAAATTTGAATATCATAAGTTGTCGAAAATTTATACATTATGGTCACACATTATTCAGATAAGAAATTAGTTTTTAACAAGTACTATAACATTATGCTGATCGTAACGTCCGGTTTTTGGACGCAGTAAAGAGGGTTTATGATAGATGTGTAGGTAAAATAAATTATATAATTACTTTAATATTATACTTAATACTTGTAATTAACTATTACTACTATTATATACTAATAAATACTTACATGCATACAACTTATAGTTTAAAAGAGAGATGTAATGCTTCTTCACACGACTTTTAAATATATTCAAACGAATAGCCTTGGTTCTAAACCCGTTCTCATAGAAGGAGGTGTTATGCTGTGGAGCTGTGAGCATGGAAACTGCGGGAGTTCTCCGAAGCCTGCTGGAAGAAAGAAATTGAAAACTGTCTCGTAGGAAGGTTGGATAGCATGGATTCCGTAAAGTGTTTTAGAGGAAATTGAGGATGTGTGAATCCCGACGAAGAAGGATCGGCAGTAACTTCAACTCCTTGCGATGTTGTGTCACATGGTTGTATTTGCGCAGCCCGAAGATAAACCAAATCCGAGATTTTGAATTCGTTCGAGTTTGTTCAGTAGTTCTTCGCTGGCACTGACCCAACAGACATCAGCGTAATCTAAGAGAGGCTGAGCGAGAGTGATTTTGGTCTATCGAGGAAAAAAGTATTGAAGTCTCCTGAAAGAGTGAAATTTAGCAAATACTCGGTAACTGACCTCATTGACATGCGATGACCAGGACAGCTGGTTGTCGAAGATTAGACCCAGGTTATTAGCTTTATCGATATGTACGATTATGCTACCATTAAATGAGACAGATGGAATGGGCTGTGTGTCACTTTGAATGGTTCCACAATAGCATGGTTGTGGTACCATTAAAAGTATACCAGCACATCATGATGTGCCGCGCCATATTAAGATATGGCGGCGTTTCTTGAAATACGGCATTATCGATGGGGCACATTATGTTGTGCCCTAACCAAAATCGGGCAGATTAGTGAGAACCAAACGTTTGTCGATATCTCCAATAAACGCTTCGCCACATCATGATATGGCCAAAGGGTAAAATGTCACTTCGTAAAATAGTTTAAATTTTACGAATAAATAGATCTTTTTAATTTTTACAATGTTTTTTTTTGTTACACGTATCCTAGATGTCTTTTTTTATATATAGGTACTTTTAAAATAATCATCCAATTTTTTTTATAGGTTTTAAACCAATTCAAGAAAAGTAGGATGACCATCACACGCGAGTCGCGCTACTATTGGGTATCCGAGTATGATATTTTAGATACTTTTATTTGCGCTTCGCTTTGCCCCGCTTCGCTACGCTCCGGGTTTGCTTATTCTAAATTCCAAATAAACCTGTAACACAAGTGAAATTTAGCCTCAACAACCTACTCTAACCAAGTTTGGCTTTCTTTTAGTCGCAAGCTCGCTCCGCTGGTTGCACATACAACCTAACTTAACCCAGCCTACCGAGCCAAACCACGAGCCGGCTGGTAGGCGTCGAAGTTGGTCTTGAAACGATATGGCGGGCTTAGCATGGCAGATCAAGAAATGCCGCCATATCATGATATGCCGAGGCACATCATGATGTGCTGAATTTGGCGATCGGCCGCCGACATATACATATCATGCATCTAACTGTAGATTGTCACGTATGAGTTGCCTTGTGGTAATGATGTGACGAAACAAACATTTGGTTTATTTCTCAGTAGGTAGAAATATATTTGTTTAAACATTCTCCAAAATGTGGATAAACTTTAAGAGCTTTATGAAATAAATTATGAATCATAAATTTAAAATGAACATGGTTTAACTTCACCGTTGCTTTCAGTGGATATCGAATTATGACCATTTTACACATTTGTGATGTTGTTTTGAAATGTCGCATTTACCATGGCTCATTCAATCGAAACTCATACGTAAGGGTGTTTAGTTACGATATAGTTTGGTAGGTCAAACAGATGCGTAGTTAGTTCAATGATGGAAATACCGATGGCAGTCGATCGCCTTTAAATTTCAGATGGTTTAACTCAAAGTAGAACTTTATTCACTATAATTGCAATAAGTTGTTTTATATAGAAAACAAATGAGTATTATTTTATTTAGATTATTTTATGATGTTATAAGGTCTATTTCTAGTTGAACTGTGTGACCTAAAATATAAGGTGTGTATACGGTGTAGACCAGTAACCAATCAGAGCACTGAGTTTCGAAAGGAAATGAAACGTACCAATCAGAATGACTCGCGGAGTTTTACATTGTGGTTTGGCGAGCATGCCTGGAGTAGGACATTTTGGTGGGAATAGAAAATATAAAAGTGATGGGTCGAGATGAAAGGGCACTTTTGGTTACTGGTCGTCGAGTGGAATGTAAGTTGGAACTCAAATTATATTTTCAGAAGTAAAAAAAACATAAAACATAAAACATAACTTTATTTAGGAAAAAGATATACAATTACAAAGTTCACTACTCCCTAAAAAAGGGCAAGCCCTGTGGCATAGGGTGAGTAGTTACTTCCCAATAGGTGGCACAATTTAACAATCTATTGCGTAGATATTTGATAAATTACAATATAAATTTTTAAGACATAGTTGTTGAGATTAATTGGAATTGAGAATTTAACGTAAAATTATTATTAGAATTTTTAAATTTTAACTTAATGATGTGAGTTTGTGAGTGTTGGTGTAATAGAGAAGATGAAAAGTGTAATGTATGAATGATTTGTTGTAGTGAGTAGTGAATGAATGTGTTGGTTGATTAGATATTTATTATTTTTTCACAAATTATTATTGAACTATATTTTATTTTATTTTATTATTATTTCATTTTATTATATATTATTATTATTTATTTATTTATTATTATTAACAACGAAGATGTTTTAATTATTATTTTTTATTATTTTTTATTGCTTATTAATTTCTTATTTGAATAGATATTAGGACAAAACTGTTAAGATGTTTTCAGTTTCCTCAAACTTTAGAGATCTCAGCCATTTGTATATAGTTTTCTTATTTTCAAATACTGTCTTTGTATAAATTTCAATGTGTTGGCTAATATTATTATAGAGATAAGGTCCAAGGAACTTGAAAAATCTCTGCATAAAGCATGTCCGCACCTTTACAGTTTGGCACACTTTGTCTTTTCTTCTTTTTGTTGTTATTGTTGTACTACTAGGCAAGAGTTTAGTGTGCTGTTTCAGTATAATACTTTGAATAAATATTTGCCTAACAGTAAGGACATCGCAAAAATTGAAAAGATCAGTTGTGGGAAACATGAAAGGTTTAAATGTGCAGACCTTTAAAACTGCGCGCTGAGCCCTCTCTACACGTAACAGTGTGGTCTTATGCGCACCACCCCAGCTAGTGATGCAGTAACGCAGCAGCGATTCAGCCAGAGCCACATAAATGCGCTTCATAAGTGATGTCTCGGCTACATGCCTGAGGCTCTTAAATACATAAATTAATTTTCTGATTTTAGAGCCAAGAGCTTGAATGTGGTGGTGAAATTTCAAATTATTGTCCAAGAGTATACCCAAATATTTAATTGTCTCAGTCCTTTCCAAAGTTCTACACCTGCACGAGTTTAGCCTTGATGTAACGCATGTGTGAGCAAATAATTTGTACACGCTATTTGGTTGTGTAGATCTAAGGATAGAGAAGGTCAGGTAATTGGTTTTCTCAGAGTTTAAGGTCAGAACATTTTGATGTAACCAGCGGGAGACAATATCAAAGCCTCGTTGAGCGCTGTGAAATACCTCATCCCATCCACTACCTGAGAATAATAAAACCGTATCATCGGCGTAAGCGATGATTTTGGCCTGTGGCAACGCCAGTCGACAAAGATCATTTAAGTAGATTAGGAATAGAGTGGGTCCAAGGATACTTCCCTGTGGAACTCCCCAATTTACTGGCTTCGTGCTGCTTGTAAGTTCATATATTTTTACACATTGAAGTCTACTCGAGAGGTAACTCCTAAAAAGATCCAGCTGGACTCCTCTGACCCCTATACTATCCAGTTTATTAATAAGTAGTTCCACCGAGACCGTGTCGAATGCTTTGGCTAAATCCAGAATTATTCCCAAGCAGCGTTTTCCCTCGTCCAAGCTTTCAGATATGAAATTTATAAGCTCATGTACGGCATCGGAGGTAGACTTACCAACACGAAAACCGTATTGATTTTCAGCCAGTATACCGTTTTTTTCCAGATAACCAATGAGCCTAGAGTTCATGATTCTCTCCAGAAGCTTGGAGAGGGCTGGGAGAATGGAGATGGGCCTGTAACATTCTACACGATCTCGGTCGCCCCCCTTATGGATTGGAAAAACTACCGAATGCTTTAGAGCATCAGGGAAGATGCCCTTCTCCAAACATAAGTTAAAAATATATGTTAAGAAGGGGACAAATTGATTATTATGCGATTTTATGATCTTATTTGAAATCTTATCCCAACCTATTGAACAATTATCTTTCAAATTCATGATGAGTCTCTCAACTTCAATATTATCAGTTGGCAAAATTACAAACGAGTTTGGTTTAACGTGGTTTTCGGTTTTTATAGGGATTTGCTCTGTCTGATAAATCGCCTCTGCTAGACTTTTCCCCACGTTTACAAAATAATTACTAACTCCCTCTAATGATGTTGCAGGTGAAATATCAGGTTTTAAAAGTTCTCGAGGTTGATATTTTTTTATAGTGGTGGAGGAAATGGACTTAATAGCCCTCCAAAGGTGTTTACTATTACTTCCTGCCTTAGTAAGAAGTGACTTTTCATAGTCTCGCTTTAAACTTTTGAGCAAATTATTGCAGTAAGTTCTGTATCTGTTGTATCTTAGTTTTAAGGTTTAATTTTTTGGATCGGACATAGACTTTTTATGTAATTCGTCACGATTTCTAATACAACGTAGGAGTCCGGTGGTCATCCAGGCCTTAATAATGCGCTTCCTATAAGGAATTTTGCGAGATTTAGAATTTTTATCGATAGAATCTTTAACAATACCTATAAAGGCATTCATAGCGGCATTTGGATCTAGTATATCATAAATCCCTTCAAAATTAGACCCTTCTAGAGTTTTAGCTAATCCCTCCTTGTCTAGAAAAGTATAAGTCGATGGCGGATATTGTGTTTTTTGAT
Organism: Argyresthia goedartella; assembly: GCA_949825045.1. Lineage (NCBI taxonomy): Eukaryota > Metazoa > Arthropoda > Insecta > Lepidoptera > Argyresthiidae > Argyresthia > Argyresthia goedartella. The sequence continues at coordinate 38,975,096 of OX463810.1, forward strand.
TTAAATTAAGACATAACAGCACAGCTTTATGTTCCGTTATAGTGGAGTTTAAGACCACCGTAACAGCTTCATTCCTTGTTTTTAGAAGCAGGTGATCTAGGCAAGTTCCGCTTATATCCCTAGTTACAAATGTATGTCCAGGTAGCAAGCCGTGGTAGGCAGCTTTATTTAAATATAGATCGGCATCACAGTTTCGGTTCATTGGGTAGATATCAATATTACAGTCACCTGTCAAAATTAGATTTGAAAAAGTGGACATTTTCTGTAATATCTCACTAAGGCTATCCACAAAAATGCCAATGTCTTTGAAGCAAGATGGGCGGTAAATGGCGAAAACTGCCGTTTCTTTGCCATGTTTCACCACAAGACAGCTCCTTTTGGCAAGGTTTGGCACTTCAATGGTGACGAACAGGTTTTCCTTGTAGTAGATCACCACTCCATCGTTTTGATTTAAAATTGTTTTCGTCGCAAAACTGGTATAGCCTTGAATTAAGGGGATTATAGGTGAACAAGATAACCAACACTCGGTCAGTATTAAGATGTGACAGTCAAAGGGTCTGGCAGGCTAAGGAAGGAGCAGTGGCCACTGTGAGATTTTCTGTTTTTTTTTTACACGTTTGTTCGTTACCATTTAACTAGGCTGCGCTCCAATTTACAGCCGGCTACCATGAATACTTTCCGAGATTTTGACAAAAACGTCAAATCTGCAGAGGTTATTTCAAAGTCTAATTTCTCCTAAGCTATTGTAGCCAGAATATTGAAACCAACTAGTATCTATGTACATTGAGTTAAATTATACTCTAATGTATTATTTACAAAAGAGTTGGTTGAAATATTCCAGAAAAAAAAACACATTTATTTTTTGACATTTATTTTTGACAGGTTCCTTGAAAGGCACACCCATGAAAATTATAATTCAAAACAAACAAACAAATATCTTTCAACACACCAAAAACTGTTTCATTCGGTTGGGTGCATCTACGCTAAAAATCGATCATTGTTCATATTTTAACATAAACATTTATTATAATATCCATGCGATGCTCATATACGTTCTATTTCTGACTGTTGCTGATATCAAAATAGGTTTGTTTACTTACTATCAAGGAGAACAACAAATGTCATTTTCTGACATATGTATGAAGTTTGATTTTCTGATTTACTTATAAACAAATCGACACTTCAAGCTAAGCTTTTGATAAAAAGATGTCTTCTGACAAATGCAAATGTTGTTCTGAAAAAAGAAATTCATTCGTAATTCTAAAGAAGCATTGTTTTTTTCCGGTGCTCTCAATAAAATAGTTATAGAAAATGATATTTTGTGCGAGCCATGTCGAGTGAAAGCATACAAAACTCACACGCTGATGTTAGCTGAATCTGATGCCATTATGGAACAATCAAGCAGTACCAGCAGCTTAGCAGAAGCAAGTGGCAGTCGTTCAAACACAGATGATGAAGATGATTCTTGGCAGCCTCCTGCTACTGCTGATGAACGTTTTGAAATCAGAATGCAGCGAGTAGTTTCCTCACATCGATATTGTTTCATTTGCAACTCTGTCTCGGACCTCCAAAGAGTGCCTTTAGATACACGGTGCAGTGTTTATACGAGAAGTAATATATACATTCCGGAAGGAAACAGATGTTACCGAAGTCATTTGATAGGTAATTATTTGTTTGAAGAAGATTTATCACGACTGCGCGTAATTTCGTCATCAAGTAACGTTACTAATAACGAACTTAGCACATTTCTCAGAGCCCTCTCAGGTCAAAGAAATACATCTTTATTTGATAATATAGGAAATTCTAGACTAAGTGATAAGGAGCTATATATATTTACCGGGTTATCATGGGATCAGATTAACGACTTAACTGTTTTGTTATCGTCTATGAGAAATACTACTACTATTAGTCATATTTCTCTTTAAACTCAGAACTGGGAATTCTAATGCTTTGATTGCTGGTTTATTTGGAGTAAAGAACAAACAACAAATATCGAATATGTGGATGGATATATTACGCAGCTTCGAGAATGACATTTCATTTGGGTATACTTCAACTACTCGGAAAGAACTCATTGCTAATACAACGACTACAGCCCGCAGATTGCTAGGTCTGCGTGATGACCAATTGGCGTTAATTTTTGATGGGACTTATGTTCGTCATGAAAAAAGCCAAAACAATGAATATCAGAGAAAATCTTATTCAGGTCAAAAAAAAGTACCGCTTTGCAAACCTTTTACAATTTGCACAACAAACGGGTTTCTTGTCAACTTTGCGGGACCCTATTATGGTACACAGAATGATGCATCTATTATGAAATTGGTGATGGAAGATAGTGATTTTCAATCTCTACTACGACCTGGTGATGTTTTCATTGTTGATCGTGGTTTCCGTGATGTGATTTCATATCTGAAAGAAAAGGGCTTTATTGTCCAAATGCCTGATCTGCTAGGAAAAAGATCGCAACTTCCTACAATCGAAGCTAATGAGTCTAGGCGAGTTACCAAAATACGTTGGGTGGTAGAAGCCGTTCATGGGGCTATTTGTCAGAAACACAAATTATTACATCATAGTCTCGATAACAAAATTCTACCCAAGGTAAAATCTCTTTGTAAAGTTGTTGGTTTTTTGCATAATAGATATGGAAAAAGGCTAAACGGTCATACAGTCATCGAAGATGAAGTAATTGATATTATGGAAAAAATAATGAATATACCAAATACTTTAAGCGTCGAAGTAGAAACCATGAAATGGAATCGGCGTAAAACCGCATTGAGAACATTGTTGGCATCAGAAGTCCTAGATTTCCCGCGATTAACTGAGAACCAGTTAAAGTTATTATTTACTGGTACTTATCAGCTATCACAAGCTATCTCATACTTAGCTGAATTGATCGATGATGACAATAAAGTGAGCATTCAATACATAAAGGAAACGCCAAACATAATAAAATGTAATGTTAGATCTCGTCATCGAAATTCCAAATCATACCGAGTATATGCAGAGTACACAGCAAACAGTACAGAAATTGAAGGGATGCGCCGATATTGCAGCGATTGTCCGAATGGGCTCAGGACTATAGGGTGTTGTTCGCATGTAGCAAGTGTTATTTATTATTTAAGCCACGGAAGATTTCTTGCTAAAATATTGCGCCCTTCTCAAATATTGACAAAAATATTTTCTTATGATGAAACAGTAGTCGTTGACAATGATATGAGTGATGAGGATGACTAATAATTCTTTCATGTTTTTATTTTAATTAAAATAGTAATAGATATAAGAAACTATGTTATAACAAAAGTTATGAATACAATATTTTATCTAACCTCATTGTTATTATGTAATTTTGAAAAGCGAACTTTATTGTATGAGATGAGATAAACCTTTTTATAAACTTTAAACTGTCATAAGTGTGACACTCACAGCCTTCTGTTACCGATTCTTTTGTTTTTCTATTGTTTTTGGTAATTGGTAAACAATCACCAATTAAAAATAATATTATTATCAATAAATCAATAATGTCTTCCTATAAGCTGATAAAACAGCCTTTAACATTGTATAATTATGCATTTAATAAAATAAGTAATTCATTGAGCGAACATATAATACATTTTATAGAAAGGGACTACGATTCTACAATAGTAGCAAAAGTAAGTGGTGTGTAATTGTGTTTGCAGTTTTAGCTGACTGACACCCGTCGATTTCATTGTAACTGATGATCTGATGAATATTAAATAAGTTAAGATGACGATTTTATTCTACCTGCATTGAATACAATCACTAATAAAGTGATGATATAATTATTGTAAATATGCTTTAACCTAAGTGTATAATTATTTCAGATGAAGATGATATATGATATATGATATATAGATGAGATAAAAACTAAAATTTTCGAGCTTCCCATACCAACACAAATATCCCAAAAATTATTTCTAAGCTCAATACCAAACATTGAAATTAACCTTGCAGATGAAAACATTAGCTTAAAACGGGGCTGTGATAATTGTAGGACTGAGTATTGGCCAACTTGGGAGGATGAGCAATGGAGTTGGGATAATCTTCGTAATTTGTATTGCCCCGATTGTTCGAATGAGTGTTATAATGACGAGTCATACTTATAGGCATATATTTATGAATTTGGTTTGAAGTGCAATACACACAAACAGAATAAAAATATTTTGGTTACGTATGATAAAAGATATTAATTGTTTGTTTATTTTTAGTTAGAATTTCATGGGTGTATTGTACTTGTCAAAAATAAATGTCATAAAAATATTTTTTTTACTGTACTTTTTCAAGCAACCAGTAAACACACTACAGTATACTTTTTCTCAATCTACGTAGAAAATATATATAATGTAATAAATATGTATGGTACATACAATATGAACAATGACAGATTTTTTGCGTAGATGCACCCAACCCAATGAAACAATTTTTGATGTGTTGAAAGATATTTGTTTGTTTGTTTTGAATTATAATTTTCATGGGTGTGCCTTTCAAGGAACCTGTCAAAAATAAATGTCAAAAAATAAATGTGTTTTTTTTTTTCATCTTCATCATCTGTGTTTGAACGACTGCCACTTGCTTCTGCTAAGCTGCTGGTACTGCTTGATTGTTCCATAATGGCATCAGATTCAGCTAACATCAGCGTGTGAGTTTTGTATGCTTTCACTCGACATGGCTCGCACAAAATATCATTTTCTATAACTATTTTATTGAGAGCACCGGAAAAAAACAATGCTTCTTTAGAATTACGAATGAATTTCTTTTTTCCTGTTTTTTTACGGAGAACCGTAGAACAACATTTGCATTCGTCAGAAGACATCTTTTTCATCAAAAGATTAGCTTGAAGTGTCGATTTGTTTATAAGTAAATAAGAAAATCAAACTTCATACATATGTCAGAAATCGACATTTATTGTTCTCCTTGATAGTAAGTAAACAAACATATTTTGATATCAGCAACAGTTAGAAATAGAACGTTTGAGCATCGCATGGATATTATAATAAATGTTTATGTTACAATATGAACAATGATCGATTTTTAGCGTAGATGCACCCAACCGAATGAAACAATTTTTGGTGTATTGAAAGATATTTGTTTGTTTGTTTTGAATTATAATTTTCATGGGTGTGCCTTTCAAGGAACCTGTCAAAAATAAATGTCAAAAAATAAATGTGTTTTTTTTTCTCTGGAATTTTTCAACCAACTCTTTTGTAAATAATACATTAGAGTATAATTTAACTCAATGTACATAGATACTAGGTGGTTTCAATTATTCTGGCTACAATAGCTTAGGAGAAATTAGACTTTGAAATAACCTCTGCAGATTTGACGTTTTTGTCAAAATCTCGGAAAGTATTCATAGTAGCCGGCTGTGAATTGGAGCGCAGCCTAGTTAAATGGTAACGAACAAACGTGTAAAAAAAAACAGAAAATCTCACAGTGGCCACTGCTCCTTCCTTAGCCTGCCAGGCCCTTTAAGTCCATGAAGAAGTACCAAGAAGTCTGGTAAATTGTGACCTATACTCCTGATATTTTGAGAAATTATATTAAGATAAGACTTTGATGTAAGGATATGATTTTTACAGTTACTATTGTCAGTGAGAATGGCTCTACATACCGATAGGCTATCCAGTTCTTTTATCAATTCATTTACATGATCGAATGTGGATGTATTTTTATATTGGATCTGATTATTGTAATTACAATTTTTGATTTGATATATAGTTGGATTGTTCTGTTTTCTGAATTGTATTTATTTGGATTAATTGTGGCCGGGTTAATATATATATTTGTCTCTAGATTTTTGTGTAAATGACAATTTGTTCGTGCAAGTGTGATTGTAAAAGCGGTGTGAGTTTCTGTATGTTGTGTGTGTATATTTAGATGATGAATGAATATGTGTGTAGTTTGTATATGTATTTGTATGTACTTTTTATAATTTAAATATTTTTCTAGAATTTGACATTTTGATATAATAAACAAAGATAGTCACTTTTTGTTTTTAAGCTTATCAAGGTCGCTTTCACTGACAATTCTGCAGTATGGCAGTCCTTCAGCCTTCCGAATGTAGACCAAGTGTGTTAGTTATTCTTTTGTGTTAAATGTTATCTGATAGTGGCTTGCCTGAGTTACTTGCCGCGTGAGCTGTCTTGCCTCTCTCCAACAGTGTTTCTGCGATTCCTGACGATGATATTGCTAAGGCAATGCCACGATTACTCCTTACTTTTGCCAATAGCAAATTGATAAGAAAGGTTTTTCCCGTTCCACCAGGAGCATCCAGGAAAAAGAGTTGCCCAATTTATTTTTCAATTTTGCCAAGGATCTGTTGATAAATGTAAAGCTGTTCATCTGCCAGTAACTCTTCACTATATGACACCATCTTTTCTAGGGCGCAGGGATCATAATTGGTCTCCCTCAGATATTCTCGATTACCCATAGTTGCTGCAGATCTTTTTGGCAGTGGGAATCCTTATTGTGCCAAGTTTTGTCCTGCTTGAGCTAACACTGCATCCTCGATCAATATCAAGCATCTGTTGTAGACCTCATCTGCGCACTATCTTGCAAGTTTTTGACCGCGCGTCCTCTCCACTACCCGAAATAACCCTCCTTGACCGCCGTATCCCCTAGAAGAACAAAGTGAAGTAGTTAGGCATGACATTAGACTCCCGACTAAACTTCAAAAACCACAATAAGACGGTCCACGACAAAGCAGCCTTCTAAAAGGGTAGGTTTCATCCGCTCATGAGAAGTAAAAGCAAACTCCCGTTGCGCTGCAAAATATTTCTCTATCAAACTTGCATCCTCCCTGTCTTCACGCATGCAAGTCCAGTCTTTGCACACTGCTCCCACTCACTTAAGCCTCTTCAGGTTCTACAAAGCCCCTTCATGCGTAAAGCCGTAGGTGCCTCATGGTACATGCGCAACGTAGACCTCCATAGTGACTTTAGACGCCCCACAGTAAAGCAATATATGAAAGAAGCGTCTGAACGCTACTAAATTAATGCATCTAGCCATCCGAAACTGCTTATCATACAAGCAAACTGTTACGAACCGTCCCCAGACATAAATAAGAAACATCTCTATAAAAGACGCCCCAAAGACGGTCTTCCTAGAACCAGAGGACGATATCACAAAAGTGTTTAAAGCTCAACCAGATCCCGCCCCTCACACACGTTAACTCGACGAAGGCTGTATTCCCGAAGCATTACCGCGCCTCAGATACCAAATTTGGATTGAAAGAGATCGCCCTCTTGATCCACCGTACACATCTTCCGTGACGACACAAACAGAATGGGCCGCCGAGTGTATCCTTTTTACTATGAAAAGTGGGGTCTCCACTGTAACGTGCACAAAACTGACGGTGTTATGTTCACAATGAAGAGGAAAAATACGTTAGCAAACCCGCGAGGTTACCGTCCAAATGTGTGTATGAGAGACCAGACTGCTGAAAATAAGAATACTGTGTGATATATTTGCGTCCATGAAGACACGAGGCTTTTCTGAAAGTACACGCCAAGTGTTCTGTAAAGAAAGCAAAACAAATAAGGAGTATGCTAAATTCTAGTATCGGCTTGAGGTCAAGAGTTGACTTCGTTGTCAAGCTTCTTATCATCAAGACGAACATAACACCAATAATGGAGTTACGGTATAGTACAGCTCTTACCGAGAGTTACCAAGATAAATATTAACAGACTTGAAGCTACCGCCTAAGAGAACCGCCTACAAAAACGCTGCCCAGATGTCCCACTGCCTTGACAGTAAGATCGTCTGGGAAATGTTGAACGAAGATCAGTGGCATGTCCGGGTGGCGGATCTTAACAATGAGGTCCTAGCCTAGGTCCATGGCGCTGAAATCGAGGGCGTCACCAGCGTCGGTACTACCTACAATCGGTACAACTGACACAACACACTAATGCCAACGAACAGACTTCGAGGAGAAGCCATACCGCAAATTGCCAGTGCCGAGAGGCCAAAACCGCTTGACAGACGGGCGGTGCTGCAACACTCCTAATACATACAAAACCCGACGTAAACATGCGCTCACACACACATATACAGACACAAACACGTACACATAAACAATTAAAATTTTCTGATATTAAACCCGATTGGAACAACGCCCAATAAGAACATGATCATTCGACATGAGCTGTCTTTTAGCAACTTTGCTTGTCGACTCGTCTTCCGATTGGCCAATTGTTCAATTGCAATTGATGTCATAAATAAGTATTATGGCTACAGGACCGACCCGACCAGCCCCCTTGTTCGGTAAATCTACCGAAAACTGTGGGAATATGGTAGTTTTACCATACACCAAACGTACATTTGACTGCGTTGGATATGACAGGGCATTTCAGACAAAGCACGGATGTGGCTACATCTAGGCTAGTATATTTTAGTTACTTTCATAGTGTCAAGTCCTATGGTATTTTGTTGTGGGGGAAAGCAGCGGATATTCAAACTATTTTTATTTTACAGAAAAGAGCTATTCGAGCAATTTATAATTTAAAACGAACAGACTCCTTAAGAGAGCTTTTAAAAAAAAAAACATACTAACTGTAGCTAGTCAATTTATTTTCGAAAATATAATGTATGTACGCAAGAATCTTACAACATTTTCCAAACTTAGCGATAGCTGTAATGAAAGAAATAATCACAGACTGTGTGCGCCCCGATTTAGACTCGCGAAGGTTAGCAATTCTTTCAAGAGTCAGTGTATTCTCTACTATAATAAGATACCTCTGGAGATTTTGCAATTGCCATTTGAACAATTTAAAAAACATGTTAATGCAACTTTGTCGAAAAAGGGATATTACAATGTTCAAGATTACTTAAATGACAGGACTGTATAGGGTTAATCTAGCTCAACACAGACCTTGCTGTTAATAATTTTTTAATTATTTATTCCTGCTTATTAATCTTTTTATTTTTGTAATGGTTAAGCACAACCAATTTTTAAAAGAGATCTAAAAATCAATCTGTGGGAGTCTCTACGCCCTCCTTCTCCCATAGTGGTCCAATGTAGCGAAGAGGCAAAAAATGACGTTTGCTAAGTATATGTAAATATCTACAGTAATGAAGTACTTTGACTTTGACTTTGAGTTAGTCTTAGTGAAAAAGGGGGGCAGGGCAACATTTATAACTACGCACCTTCTTTAGGGTAGACATAAACATATATGAATACTAATGATAAACAATAAAAATGAATTCTATTCTTGTCGACGCGCGGAACGTGGATGTCTTCCGGGGGCTCTATAGGTCGATATTGAAAGTGTGAATTCACTAGTCGACGAACCACATTCCCATCGAGCGAGGAGTGCGTCAGGGCGAAGCCATACCACATAAGCACTTTACGTCTTAGAGGACATACTACTATAGCATATTACTATTTTGACAGTTCATAAAAACTATCTATTTTGACTACCAGTCAAATAGCGGGTTATACTCGGCGGTGTAAAGATACATAGAATAACTTAACCCCTTCATTGCAGTGAGTGCTATTCTGAAGGCGTCAACACGAACTAACTAAACTGACAGCTTGGAATCCGATAGCCCTTACCCGGCTATCATATTTATTTATTTTAATTTAATTTATAATTTACTAAAGTAATTAATTTAAAATTTAATTAGTTTCGTAAGTTGAGTTCATTATGCGGACGTTCTAACGCCTGATAGAAGATATTGTGAGGACATCTTCATATCTCCATAGATGCGGGGTTGGGCTAGCCCCCTGTCACGCAAAATGGACTTTTAAATAACTGGCTCAACATGGGCGCAATTGTGCCTCCGCCACCCCGTATGGGAAACCGCGTGATACTATGTGAGTTAGTAAGTTTCTAGCGCCTCTGGAATCCGCATGGTATCCATTAAGACGTAGTGAATTGATGTCTGGGTGACTGAAGCGGTCGCGCCCTGACGAGGCTCGAACCTTGGACGTTTTTGTTTGCCACTCCTCGCTAACTAGTTTACATGAGGCCCTCGTTAGCACGCGTCCTTGTTGATACATTGTGTGTGTATCTACGGACTGTCTAGTATAACTTGGTATTAAACTAGGGGGATCATTTATATTGTAGGCACCCATGATCTGAGACAAAGTTTCATTTAGAACGGTCGGCCGCTGAACCTTAGATAATTATGTCAGATTAAAGCCCTTTTTGATCATGCTGCCTAGAAATCAAAGCGTCTAGATAAATAAAGGATTCATCCTTTTAGGAATCTGGCCTTATATGAATATAATTATCCTCAGATGGACTGAAAATATGGAAAACTGAAAATCTAGAGTACTTGACATTGCGCGCCCTCTTTTTACTGGTGTAATAAATACCCACTTGAATTAAACGGGCAAAGTATAAGTTCCAAAACCCAACGTTAAAAGAAGTAGAGGGTAGAATAAATATTGCCTGGGCGCAATACTGGTCACTAAAATATATTTTTAAAGCCAAAATACCGATGAGACTAAAGAAAAAGGCAATGGATACGATAATTCTTCCCACTCTACTCTACGGGTGTCAAAAAAAATAATAAAAAATCTAAGAGACAGACAAAAAAAAAGACATACGACAGTAAACAAAACTAAACGATGGAGCAAAACTCGCATGTCAGCTAAAATGAAGATGGGCAGGCCACGGGGCTCGGACGACTGATGGCCGGTGGACAGAACGAGTCCTACACTGGCTCCCGCGCGAGGACAAGAGACCAAGAGGGTGACCCCGGCAGCGCTGGCGATATGCCGACGAGGTGGGGGAGTGACTTGGACTAGACTGGTGAAAGATAGACCAACGTGGAGACAGATGGAGGAGGCCTTCACCCGATAATGGGTATCCCAATCAACCAATTGACCAATATACTTTTAAAATATTAACATCGACATCATACAATTATAATATAATGCGAATACAATTGAAACGTGATATTGAAATTAATTTAATGTTATTATTATAAAATTTGCAAGCACTATTTTTTATTATTAATTTAAACATATTGTATCAAGTACTCTCAGTTGGGAAATAAATGGCTTTATTATTATTATTAGTATCGACGGCGTAAAGCTTGACTTATGGCGTGCTGGGGATGTCTTGGAAGCAGAGGAGAACAGAGTAGGGGAGAGAACTGAGCCTTGCGGGACTCTGGCGGCTATAGGGTGGGGTTTAAGGCGTGGTTTCTACTCTTAGAGGTAGTTTTTGATCATAAGTAATAGCCTTTGGGGTAGGTTGAGTAAGTTAGTTAGTTAGTTAGGTGACTAAGTTTATAAATAAGACCATTGTGCCAAACTTTGTCAAAAGCTTTCGCTACGTCAAAGAATATGGCACCGGTATCTTTGGACTTTTCCGTTGTGTATGTAAATGTGCTCCGTTATGGAGTGCACTTGTTGAGCGCACTAGTATTTGGGTCTAAAGCTAAACTGCTCGTTGGGGATGAGGTTTTCATCTATGCAAATGTCTTTGAGCCGGTTGAGAATAAGCCGTTCGTAGACTTTGCCTATGGAAGACAGTTAAGTAATGGGGCGATAGCTAGTGGGGTCAGTTCGCTAATAATACCTTGAACCCTATTTACTCACATTGATCTAGCCCCAAACTCTTATTCCCTGTATCTTGGGTACTAGACAACGATACATATACTTAGATAGATAAATATTATACTTAGATAGATAAACAACCATGACTAGTGTACAAAAATCCGTTCTCATCAAACAAATATTTGCCCCCACTGGGACTCGAACCCGGGAACCTTGGATTCGCAGGCAGAGTCACTGCCGACTCAGCCATTCGGGTCGTCCACTTTCTGGGGGTCAGATCTTTCTGGGGTTTGTGGAAGTCAATAACGTTAGCTTCTTTCCAAGCGGTTTAAAAGGCACAGAGACGGAGGGAGGCATTGAAGATTACCGTAAGGGTGGTGAGGAGTCTGAGGAGGAAAGATTTTATTGCCATGTTAGTGATTTTATCAAGCCCCGGGGCTTTCTTGGGTTTTAGTTCATTTATTACTTTCTGCACTTCTTCAAGGGTGACCTCGGCAAGGGAGTCAATGGGGGGAGAGAGCTTTTGTGATCAACGAGTTGACCATGTGTATAAAATACAAAAGAGGATTATTTAAGTTTATTTATGTTTCTTAATTTAAAGCTTTGCATTCCATCTTTTTTATCCACTCAGTACAGTCCTATTTTTTACACAATTTTATCTTTAATTTTATAATTAATTTAGTATTTCTTCACCATGTTAAGATGATCGGGGTCTATTGGTTGTGAGGAGGAAGTGCACTGGGTTTCTAGGCCATCGGCAAGACATTTGGCCTGTTCGTCGTTATCAAAGGCTGCGGGTTGGTCAATCCGATTTTGCACCTTATGCCATGCTAATAAAATTTTAAACATATAACGGAAAAGTGGCGTTAGCTAATGCCGGTGGATTTCATTTATTTATTTATTTATTTATTTAGGGGTTACAAATAGGAAAGGTCACATAAAAAATATACAAAGGATAAATACACAATAACTTAAAATCTAACAAATCCCTTAGGGTATCCCACTTGTTAGTTAAGTGGTGGAAGAAGTGAGCTCTTAGGGAGCAACAAACTCTGTGGATTAATAGTCTTTGGTCTAACCAAAAATAATACAAAAATAAAAAGTAACATATTACATATAACGTGACTAGCGTGAATCTGCGTTTAAGTGCAACGTACCCGCAGTAAAAATCAAGGAGAACAATTCAAATGACCACCAAAATATTTTTTTCTTACGGCAAACGATCGACAAAAGTTGCAGCAAATATCAGGGCAAATTACTGCGATATCTTCAAGAAGTTAAGTAGACAGAGGCTGTCGGCATATTGTGATTTATACAGCCCTTGGATCTGATCGAGTCAATTCTGGTTCCAGGTCCGTGTTCCGACACATACAAGTTAAATAGTAGTGGCTCAATATCGATCCCTGTGGAGACGTGTTATGGTATGAATTAATCTTGACTGTCAAATAAATATATTTTTTTTCATGTGTAAAAATGATAAGATCTATCTGGCAGATACGTTTTATCCTTATCATGCCATTACGGTACTTTCCTGATGATTCATATACTTTTTATGAACTGTCAAAAAGCTTATTTACAATTACGTTAAAAAAATTAACTGTCAAACTATCGGGAAATGGTGATATTAACGGGCATTTTGGCACATCATTTGGATAAGTATAACATATTTGATTATTTACACAGGAAAGTACCGGATTGTTAATTCATTTTATATTAATCGTGAATCTGTGCCTATCAAATCGTACGCTGACTGGCTGGAATCTACGCAGAGCCGCTGGAGCTAGTGACTTGAATAAGAATAAGAATAAGAATAAGAATAGTTTATTCATGAATAAGATTATAATAAAGATCTTAAATATTTCAATGAACCGCTATCCTACCAACAATTTGGTGTATGAATATTAATTTATACTTCATTAAATTGTTTTCTATTTTATATAATAATCAATGGGGAATTATAAAACGATCGAATAAAAAACGAATTAAGCGAATTATCACTGAGCGAATGTGACTTAGAAGAAGCAACCCCGAATAAGAGCGGAGCGTATGCAAAGAAAGGCTTCTCATTTTGTATTTTAAGTAACTCAAATTAATGTTTGTAAGTTGCTGTTCTGTTTATTTCTCGTCACCCGCAGTTAGTCGCTCACTTAGTAATACAATAATCTAAATTAATTTTTATCACTTCAAACTTTAATTTACAGTCACTCGTTTAAATACTACCCATAATCAATATGTCATCATAACCAAGTCATAACAGGAAAATATTATGTATTATTACTTGAAATGTTGCTCATAGATACCATGCATACTGTTGGCATCCACTAAGGAAGGATTTTTGGAAATTCCACCCCTAAGGGGGAAAAATAGGGGGTGAAAATTGGTATGATGTTTCGAAGTTAGGATCTTCAAATTTTATATTTAGGCTGACGATTGAAAATTACTGAACAAGTGTATCGGTAGTTTTAGAAATTCTACCCCCGAAGTGGTGAAAACAGGGTTGAGGATGTGTATACAGTACAGTCTTTAATTTTAAACGCAAACCCAAAACCGCTGGATTTAAAGTAAAAATCTAAGGTCTAGAGGTGCACTAAGAGGATTTCTAAAATCACCCCTAAGGGGTTGAAACGGGAGTCCAAAGTTTGTATGAGGAAACAAGATGAATTAGACTATTTTATTCGAAACTTCACATAATGTTAATTCATAAATGTTGTTAATTCATACTGCTAACGATAAAAATGTTATCAAGCGTTTAAGGTTTTTTCTAACATCTCATATAACATCAGTATATTCTCATAAGGACATAGGCCGAACAAACTAACAATGGAGAACAATAGACGTGGGAGCGAGAGGGTTAAGAGGGAAATTGGGTGACAAAGTCTGAAAATCAAGATCAACCGATTACAAAAACAACAACGATTTAAAAATCCAACGTTGTGGACGTGAAATACCATAGTAATAAGTTATATGTATTATACCTTATAGTTGGAAACTAACGCAACGCATATCGATGTTGTTGGAATTTCAACCATTAAAAAGGGTTGAAAAGGGGGTTTAAATTAAATTTTGCTTTTAAAGTTATTTATTAGGGCTCCTTAGCCAAAATGTCTGCCTGTCTGTCTTTCCGTCTATCACAAGCATTATTGTCAGAAACTATACTGGCTATATGAAGGTAGGTGTCTTTTGTGAACCGCTTGATATTCTGTAGTGAAAATACAAAAATACAGTCTGTCTGTCTATCCATCTGTCTTTCTATCCATCTGTCTGTCTGTCTGCGCGCAAAACCCTAACAATGAACCAAGTTAATGTTTGCAGATGCACTACTCCCATGTTACACAGGTAGGTAGGTAGATACGTATCGCGAAATTATGACTGTGACCGCCTTAGGTACTCAGCAAGGGATGTAAAACAAGGTCGCTTGCGAAGTGAAGAAATTAAATATGCAAAAAATCGTAAGTTACTTAGATAATACTACATAGTCAGGTCATAAGTTCTGTCACATGTGCAATATGAAATAATTTAGACATGTTTATTATTTATGTAAACATTTATATAGCAAAATGAACTTAATAAAACATAGATTCTTATGGTAATAAAGTTTATTCAAAATGACCCCCGCGATTTTGAATACAGGCCTTTATTCTGCGCGGCCAGTCGTCTATCGCAGCACGAACGAGGTCCATGTCAATATCGGCGGCTGCCTTAATCAAGGATGCCTTGAGTGACTCCAAATCAGGATGAGGCTTTGAGCAGGCCTTTTCCTCCAAGTGTTGCCATATCTTGTAATCTAACGGACTCAAATCTAGACTGGAGGAGGGCCAGTCTTCGTGCCGGATGAAGTCGATTTCACGCGCCGCCAGCCAGTCTTGTGTGCTTTTCACTCTATGAGCTGGCGCAGAATCTTGTTGGAATACCCAGTGCCTGTTATTAAACATGGTATGAGAAACAGGTTCCACAAGGTTCTTGAGGACTCTATTTTGATACACAACTGCATTCGTTTTTATTTCTCACAAAAATGTACCTCAGTTAAGCCCCAATAAGAGACTCCCAACCAAACCATGAGCGAGGATGGAAAATGACCTCGTTGGACACGCGAAATACGGTTGCTCGCTTCTTCACTGCTGTGTGCGTACACCTTATCATTTTGTTTGTTGTAGCTCTCTTCCACGGTAAAAAATTTTTCATCCGAAAAAAGAATTTCCCGATGCTTTTTTCCCGCGTACCGCTTCAACAAAGCGCGGCATCTCTTCAGTCTCAGGTCCATTAAACGAGCGTCCAAACGATGTCCTGTTTTTCTTCGATATGCCCTAAGCCCTAAGTCTTCATTTAACATCCTTTTCACCGTGGTCCTGCTTAACCCCATCTGAAGGGCCAACAGTTTCTGCTTACGTATGGGATTTCTTTGAATTCGCGCCTTCACAGCTTTTATCACTGCTGGAGTCCTAACAGAGCGAGGGCGACCACTTCTTGACCTGTCATCTATACTAGAGTCTTCATTGTATCGTTTTATGGTACGATAAACGAATCTTTTGGTTATATTCAAATTTTTCAGTAAGTCGAAAATCTGAATTGGCGCGTAACCGCAACGATGCAACGCAATAACTGCGACAAGGTCTTCTTTAAGTGTCCACTCCATATTTAAAAATGAGGAAAATTCTAAAAAGTACACATTTTTATTTTTATGAAAAATTCGAAATTAGAATTCAATAAACTTTTTTGTGGCCAGCGTTCTAAATTCAAAAGTTTTTATTGTGTGACAGAACTTATGACCTGACTGTGTATATTTATATACCTACTACTAGACATAATGCTATATAAACTACCATCTAACTACATATTAATATCATGTTATACATATGTTGTTGCAGACCGAAGATATGTTTATAATCAATAAAAAGGGGAAATATAATAGTGGGAAGTATGGGATCCCTAAAAGTGTTACGAAGGTGATTCCTCTTTTTAATTAGGTACTTAGATAGGTAAGTATAGGTACGTCAAATTTATAAGGGAGAACGGTTAACATGTCATGCTATACAAGATCTCATTATTCTACATTGATGGCCGAGAAAAGATCCGTTTATGATCAAGTCATGAAAAGTGTAGAAGCAAGTGAAGGAAAAAAATTCTTTCGAGACGCTCCCGGTGGCACAGGTAAGACTTGCCTTATAAACTTGCTCTTGGCAAAAGTAAGAAGCACTAGAGACATAGCTTTAGCTGTAGCGTCATCCGGGATTGCTGTTACATTATTAGAAGGAGGTAGAACTGCACACGCTGCCCTAAAAATACCCCCAAACTTTACCAATGTTAAACAAACCTTATGCAATATACCAAAGCAAAGCAATCTCGGTGAAGTACTTAAAATTAGTAAACTAATAGTATGGGACAAAATAACAACGGTTTGCAGGACAAACGAAATAGTAAAAACATAATGAGTGGCATGATTTTCGCCAGACTTTACCGATAGGGCCAAAAGGAACGCGCGCAGATGAGAAAAAATAAACATGATATAAAAATGCGTGTAGCAAAAGATCTTTCTTATGGCCGTCAATTAAAGGGCTTAAACTTATTCAAAACATGACAGTATATCTCCTATATAGGTGGAGGTTCTGCCGGTTTATTTTAATCTTCTTCTTCAAAACGGAAACTGCACTTTCGTACAAAAAGATGGCTTGATACAAATAACATATGAGTTATGTTCTATGGTATCAACAATGGAGAAATTAATAGATTTTTTAATACCCCTTCTGATATTTGACATAACAGTATTTTTTTGTAAACAATATTTTTGACCAATTTTGAAGTTGGCACTAAACTAATCAAACAGGCTAGTTGGAGAACTCACACGTGAGCATGCCACATAAAAATGGCCATGGGAGAAATAATCTTACCGCAAATCAAGTCCAGCAAATTTTAGAGTTTGTCGCGATTGGGAACTGCAATCTTTTGAAGTCAAACGCTGTAGGTTTATTTTTTACAAGAATTCATATCTAGAATAAAACATTACTATACGTGGACGAAGGCGCGGGTAAAAGCTAGTTAGAAAATATGAACTGTAGCTTTAAGCGACTTTTTAATTTGATTTTAAATTATTATATGGTTCTTTAACAGCAGTCTTGCAAAATCTTTGTGACTTTTCGAATACATGAAAACAACAATGGCTTGTTGTGTTATAATGGCTTCATATTGTGCACCATTGAAAGTTAAATATGCAGAACGTTCAGTCTCTTTGTGCAATTTACCTTACAATTTCCACCTCAAAAATGGATAAATACAAAGAACACCAATAATAAAAGATGGAAATAAATGGCCGCGAAAGAATGTTCCTTTCAGCGATTCCAGCATTTCAGATTGTTACAATTTTATAGCGCACAGACCGTTTCAATGAAACCACGATGAGGTTTTATTAGTTTCTGCGGGAATGGCAAAATGCTCACTACCCATAAAACATTTCCAATTGTGAATGGATGTAATATTGACTCAATGTGACAATATTAAAGTTCTGAAACAGTCGATAGCTATTAAAGACGTAACATGTAAATATAAATATTTTTAACATAACATCACATAGCGTCACGCCTTTTCCCATACGGGGTGGCGGAGGCACGATTGTGTCCACTTTGAGCCAGTAATTCAATGCTCCATTTTGCGTGACAGGGGGATAGCCCATCGCCGCAGCTATGGAGTAATTAAGGTTTCCTCACGATGTTTTCCATTACCGTTAGAACGTCCATATAATGTACTTAAGATAAATTATTTAACTCATTGGTACATGGTCAGGAATCGAACCTGCATCTCCTGCGTGAGAAGCAAGCGTAAAACCCCTTAGACCGCGGTTTTTTTTGGCTTGAATTTTTATGTTTTTAGTCATTTTGACCTTTAAAACTTTGCCGAAGCTCTTCGGATAAATATTTTTATAGAAGCGCTATTGCCACTGACCCCATAATTTACCGAGCAAGCGAAGCGTCTCCGTTTCAGGACTGCTACATAATGGAGGGTATTAATACTCGAGAGTGGGTTTATGAAACGAGCCGAAGGCGAGTTTCATAATAATATCACTCGAGAGTTTTAATGCCTAATTATATTACCAGTTACATACACTAGTTTATCTACACACATATCATAAGCTCTCTTTGATGTGTTCAGGAACCGCATGTATGACCCGCATTGTGGCATTGATCATTGCTCTGCAGTTGTTTAACTTGTTCTGTAGTACCATCTTCACAGACACAGACAGGGGCGGCACGCAGGCAGGCGTCGGCGTTCGAAATTTGAATATCATAATTTGTCAAATTTTTGTACATTATGGTCATAATGAACAAATTTTCAGATAAGAAATGAGTTTTTACCCAACAGTTTTACATTATGCTGGTCTTAACGTGCGGTTTTTAGACGCAGTAAAGAGGGTTTATGATACGTGTGTAGATAAATGAATAAATAGCCAGTCCTTAAAAAATGTCTGACAAAGTGTGTATTAAACACTGTTTTTTATAGCATTAATAGTAGTTTATGTGACTGCTGCATAATGGAGGGCATCAAAACTCGAGAGTGGGTTTATGAAACGAGCCGAAGGCGAGTTTCATAATAATATCACTCGAGAGTTTTAATGCCTAATTATGTACATACACTAGTTTATCTACACACATATCATAAGCTCTCTTTGATGTGTTCAGGAACCGCATGTTTGACCGGCATTGTGGTTCTGCAATTGTTTAGCTTGTTCTTTAGTACCAACTTCACGCAGGCGGGCGTCGGCGTTCGAAATTTGAATGTCAGTACCAACTTCACAGACAAACTAGGGACGGCACGCGGGTGGGCGTCGGCGTTCGAAATTTGAATGTCATTATATGTAGAAAAACTACACATAATGACCATTATGTGTAGTTTTCCAGATACGAAACGAGTTTTTACCAAGTAGTTTAACATAATGCTGATCGTAACGTGCGGTTTTTGAACGCAGTAAAGAGGGTTTATGATACGTGTGTAGATAAAGAATATTTAGATAATAATAAATAATAAGAGAGCTCCGTGGTCTAACGGGTTTCACGCTTGCTTCTCACATAGGAGATGCAGGTTCTATTCCTGACCATGTACCAATGACATAATTAATTTATCTTAAGTACATTATGCAGAAGTTCTAACGGTGATTGATAACATCGTGGGGAAACCTTAATTACTAACTACATAGCTGCGGCGATGGGCTAGCCCCCTGTCACGCAAAATGGAGTATTGATCAACCTGCTGAACGGTGGCACAATTGTGCCACTGCTATCCCGTATGGGGAAAGGCTTGAAGCTATGTTTATGTGTTTATTTTGTAGCCAAACCAAGAATATAGAAATATCGCCATGTTTATGAAAACTATTTTGTTACTTGCAACACTTTCTTTAACAAGTAATTAATGTCATCTGTCGATTGCTGTCAAAGTGGGGCGTCGATTGTGCATGTTGTATTTCTTGTGTTTTGTGAGTGAAATGCCGAAAACTATTAACAGTGGCGTAAGAAAAGTTATTCACAGTGTATCGAAATATTTGTCGGATAAAAAGTCTGAAGGATTGGACTCTATTCCTCTAAATAACATCACCAGCCTTATTGTCAACATGACTGGTAGGTAATGTGTGCAATGTGAATTGGCTAATTTGTAACTATTTATTAGTAAAATATGTTGACGTATTTTAGGCATACCCCGATCTTCCGTAATCCAGATACAAAACGAAGGTGGGACGTCAGCTGTATTTTCTACGCCTAAGAAAAATAAACCGAAATCCAAAAAGAAAATCAATCTGGAAGATTTTGATTTATCTGCAATTAGGCATAAAATACATGAATTTTATGCTGTCCGAAAAGAAATACCGAGTTTGAAAGCTGTTTGAGTTGCTTGCAGCTCTTAAAGAATCCATAAATTTTGTTGGTGGCAGAAAATATTTTCGTTTACTCTTACACAAATTAGGTTATAAATATAAAAAAATGTAGAAATCAAGGGACAGTGCTTATGGAGCGACATGATATAGTGACAAGGAGGGACAGATACCTATATGAATACGAAGATGTAAATGAGAGTGGTATGCTTCTTCTATACCTTGATGAAAATTATATTCATACTTCGCGTAATCATGCAAAATTTTGGCAAAGCGAAAATGACTACGGTGTATCTAAATCTGTAGAATTAGAAAAAAGATACATAATTGTTCATTGTGGTGGCAAGCCTGGGTTCGTCCCGAATGCTTTGTTAATTTATAACGACAAAGAAAAAATTATGATTTCTATGATGCCATGAATAAAGTAAATTAAAAAAAATGTCTATGGAATAAGTTATTACCCAATCTAAATGAACCCA
The DNA here is from genome assembly GCA_949825045.1 of Argyresthia goedartella. Taxonomy (NCBI): domain Eukaryota; kingdom Metazoa; phylum Arthropoda; class Insecta; order Lepidoptera; family Argyresthiidae; genus Argyresthia; species Argyresthia goedartella. The sequence goes on from OX463810.1 coordinate 38,995,953, forward strand.
ACTGTACAGTCATGAACAATGCTAGCTAGCCAGATATCTTTATAGACAAATCAACAAACGTCCAACCTCGGTTAATAAAAATAAATAAATTGAAGAATGGCTTACATCAAATAATATAGCCGACCCTACCAGAGCCACCAAAAGTATGTCGTTGTTTTTGGTAAAACAAAATAAACCTGACCCAGTATTCGAGATTGAGAATTTAGTACAGGAGTATGGTCACAAAATACTATGACTGCCGCCATTTTTACCTGAATCCGATGGAAATGATATAGGGCAGAGTAAAAGGAAAGTTTGCCATAAAGAAGGTTGGTTTAGATAATATCACGTTCCTGCAGCTTGTACAAAACTGTTTTGAGGATATATCCTCAAAACAGTTATATATAAATAACTGCTAATACATAGAATAATTGCTGTGAGCGAGCATATAAAAAACTAGAAGAAATGCAGGGGACTGGTAATTGATAGAGAAATTGAACAACTTATTATAAATGTTGGCGGCAGTGATAGTGAAACTTATCTTACAACTGACAATGAGTCTGATATGTCCAGAATTGAACCAGTACAATCTGATCATAAAGATCATGAAATGTCTGTTGAATATGAATATGAATCTGTTGAATATTTAGATTCGGAATTTGATGACTAATGAAAAAAATGAATACATAATCATAATGGTTTTATTTTCTATATTTTAACCCGACTACAGGTACTTACTTTTGTGGAATATTATTTCATAATAATAAAATATAATAGTAGATAATGTGACTTCCATAATGAGAGGCTTTAACGAGTGTTTCATAACAACAAAACACGAGTATTTTAATGCCCAATTATGTACAGTTACATACACTGCTTGATCTCTTCATATCATAAGCTCTCTATGATTGCTAATTTATAGTTATATTTAAAATGAAACTTCTAATAAGTTCGATTTTAAAATAAGTTCGGCAATAAGCGAAGCGGTCAATATGTATGGGTATACTATACTTAGTATTGCTATATAAAAAGTTATTTAGCGCCCTCAGACCAGGTTTTTTATGTTCCTGTTTAGGCTTTACCTATATGTATCTTATAAGTATACCTATCAGACCCCAGCATGTTCGATGTGCTTCTAAAAGCGTCAAGCGAACGTAATGGATACAACCCTTGTCAGGGTTCAGTCGTCATTTCACGGCTACCTTGTCCTGTGCAGCCAATTACAATGTGATTGACCAACGACCACTTATAAAAGACCTCCCTAACACGCCAGTTCTGACATAACACTGTGAACAGCGCGCAAAACGTAACTCGCAGGCTTTTCGCAGGTCAGCCTAAACTGGTAGCTAGTTTCCAAGCAAGTGATAGGTCGTTGCCTCGATTGATTGGATCTCGTCTCGACCAGTTTCTGATAATAATGAAGTGGTAAACGAAACAGCGCCTATGTTCGAAGGAGTTCAAAGGGTTAAATTGAAACTCGCAGTAGGTTATTAGTGGGTTGCCAGGCCGGAAAATTGGCTTCCCCCTTTTGAAGAGGTAATTTATAGGGAACGAAGGTAGAATAAAGGAAGCTTGGTAAAAATAATATTTCTTATTGCATTCAGGATTGCCAGACCAATTAATTTCAAAATTAAAAAAACGGCGTAACATTATCTATTAAAACGGAAAAAAAACACGTTTGTTGCCCCCCAGCCCCCCTTAAATATTTGTTATATTTTAATTTATTTATGGGTCCCGTTTGGCACCCTTCGGGTATGGAATCCTGACAACATAGATGGAACTTCTCGTCCTCTTCCTCCGACAAAGACATAGACAGAAAAGAGATGGAATTCCGGGTAATTCAGATCTTTGAAGACAATGACGGGGGCTATCCCACAGCTGCAATAAAAAAGTGGGCGCAACTGTGCTTCTGCTAGTCCGTTTGGGAAAAGGTGTACCGCTTTATTTAAAGTTTATGATGACAAGCTGGAACGAATCGTAAATGATCTTAGCTGGAACTGTTATAAGTGTCCCTGGTTCGAACCCTAGCTTGGGAGGAAGAAAAAACAATATGCCTAGGTCTTGGATGTGTGACGTCGCTGTTTCCTACATCCTAGTGTGGGGCCAGAAGCAATGAATATGCCAATATATACACGTAAATGTTATGTAATTTTACACACCGAATTTGGATTTCATGTAGTATTGGGATCGGAATGGGGGACGTCTGTAGCCGTGACAACGTTTGATATCAACTTGCTTGTTTGCGGGTATTTCCAATCGCCGCAAGACAGATTCAAAGTTAACATTTATTTATATTACTTTAGATATTTACATACCCTTAGTACCCATACCAATAGTACATTACTGCAGATACCAGTAAGCAAGCCATACTGGACGAGTATGATTTAGCCGGCCGAGCCGAAGGCGAGGTCCGGCTATAATACGAAGCCAGGATGGCACTTATGGTCGAAGCGTTTGTAGTGCTTTTCTCAAAAATATTCACATTCATTCAAAAATATTCACACCATTAATTTTTATTGTCAATATTTTATACTTCTTTTTCTTCTGTAAGTATCGAATTCCTAATTCCTAATTAGTATGAAAATAGAAAAAATACGAATGAATTGAGTTTTCCGCCATTTTACATCGTGCAATATAAGTGCAATTCGGACACGTCCAACCTCTATGGTACCTCCTTTTTATTAAAGGAAAAGGAGGTACCTCCTTAACTGATACTAATATCCTTGGCTTATCTTTAAAAAAAAAATAGTGCTGTATTTAAATATTATGACATATAATGGGATTTCATGCTTACTTACTGGACATTTGCGTTTTCCTGGACACTTTTAAAAATTGACCAGGACGTGTGACTTTCGGATACTATCTCCACAGATATTAAGGGAACATTTCATACCATTTTTGAGAAAACGTCATATATTGCCTCCTCTTTACATTAAACCACTGAGGGAGATTAATTAACAAGAATAGAATTTAGTTCTCTTTTAAAAATTTATTGTGTTTGACTCATACAAATATTACAATATTAATTATTATAAATTATATGCAGGAATAAGAGAAGGACTGTCCCTGCACTATCAGGAACAGCCCTTACTCTCAATACTTATATTTAAAAAACAAAATTAATATTTTTGAAAAAACCCACGACGGTTAAAACTTAGTTGAAAAAGGATAAAATAATTTTGAAACCCCCGACTCAAAGAATTTATGCTATGAGCTTAATAAAAAGCCAAGAAAATCCGTCGTGGGCTGCTATCTCTATTTTAAATATAAACAAATAATCAAGTTATTATAAACATGCAAAATTTTGAAATTAAATAGAATCTGTGTAATTTCAAAATTACATAGATTCTATAGCGGTGTAACGTGTTATCTAGTGGTTCTTCTTCTGACGCGATGTGGTGGCGTCGTCTGTGATGCCTAAATTGGCAGCTTTATTTTTATTTATTTATTCCTTTTGTTTTTGCTTATTTTGTCATGTATTTTTTTCATGTTTCTTTTGTATTATTTTTTTGTTGTTGTTTTGTTTTGTTGTTTTTGTGTTGTTTATTTTTTCCATGTATTTTTTGTGTTTTTTTTTTCAAAAGACCCTCGTCTATTGCAATATCACTGCTCTAACGTCCTGCTCTTTGCCATATATATTGTTTTATTATTATTATTACACTTTGTCTGCCTTTGTTAATTTTTTTTCATTCCGTGTTCAGATGTGACATTATTGGTCGTATGAAGTCTTCTCCATACTTTCTTAGCTTGTACTAAAATGATTAATTATAAAATTAGAAAAAAAAAGTAATAGCAGCCCCCGACAGATTTTCTTGGGTTTTTTATTAAGTTCATAGCATAAATTCTTTGAGTCGGGGGTTTCAAATTTTTTTTATCCTTTTTCAACTACGTTTTAACCGTCGTGGGTTTTTTCAAAATTTTTAATTTTGTTTTTTTATTTCAAACTTTTTAGAGAGCAAGCATAGGTATTATGTAAATTGTAATTCATATTTATATGTATAATATTTGTGCTATAGTTTCGGTTTTACCAAATTATTGTTAAATTTGGTTGTATTTGTAATAGTTTTAGTTGTGTTTGTAATAGTTTTAGCATTATTTCTTGAATGTTTATTTTCATTTGAATAAGTAAGTAGGTTAGGTCAGGTTAATTGGAATATCCCTCCACATTACATCATTAGCTTCATTCACGAGTATTGATTTTTGGTTCTGATTTTTATTTTAATACTTTTCGTACTTCGTCTTGAATTTATTAGGTTAATTAAAATAAGTAGTAGGCTAAGTTGTCGGGATAACTCTCCATATTTTGTTACTTTTAGGTTTTTATATTTTGGACCAAAAACATTAGCCAAAGGACAAGCTTATGTGGCGCTTAGTAGAGTACGATTTTTAGACGGCGTAGTTATTACCAATCTAGATCAAAGAAAACTTTTTAACAGCCCACATAACAGCATGGCGTTGGAAGAATTAGAGCGATTGAGACAAACTATACGTCGCCGGTCGCAAACCGAGGACACAGAAGAAAGGCCATAAAGTAGCCATCGTCTTTTGCTCTCTTTCCAACATAAATACTTGGTTCACTGAGGGGGAGGCCCCATTTGTCCTCGACTTTTTCCAAATATTTGAAAGTGACATGCCACTGTCAAAATTATGGAAAATCGACGACGCGACGCAACGCAGCGCACAAGTGAGGCCTCACTGTAATGTTATCAAGAAAGTTATATTGAGTTTTTTTAATATTTAGTAACTAATATAAACAGTATCACTGCAGTGCCCCCTAGTGAGTTCCTATCGTAACACCTATTTATGAACCCTCACAAATCAACCACAAACCCATTACAAAAAAACGCACCAGAATCAAACGAATAGTTTTAGTTTTGCACAAACAAATATTTACCGCAGCGCCCCCTGGTGAGTTGTCACCGTAACACTTATCTAAGAACAAGCAACAATCAAACCCGAACCCATCACTGATAACCACATCAAAATCGGACTAGTAATTTTTGATAAAAATGGCAACATTGGTTTGCACAAACATCCTCTCACCCCAAACGCATATACCATCTCCGTTCCGTCGAGGGTAAAAAGTCGCGTGAAGAAACATTTCCTATCTCTTTAAAATTATAGCTAGTATTAACACAAATACTTTTTAAATCAGCGCTTTGTTATCCCAAAATTGTGTGGAGGAAATCAAACGTACCCACGCTAGTGTCTTTTCGCTTCAGCCTTTTCTCCCCAGGGGATTAGGTAAATTTCAGTAAGCAAGCTATCATCATATACAAAGTATTCGCTCCTATGCCTGTTTGGGAAAAGCCTGTTTTTGGTGTAATAAGAGCAATCATTTTAACAAGCAGGTTCTTTGATCTTGGAAACTGTGATGTTTGCAAATTAATATCGATAGGCACAATTGATTGTTATACATAGGCTTGTGATTATAAATTCACGCTATGTTGTCGCTAACATTACGGGGTGTTTGGAGTATAGAGCGACAACATTTTTGGGGAGATGGGGATATCATACACATAACCCAATTTTTATTCAACATGTAATATTACATTACTATCGCGGTCTGTAATGACTGTAATGAATGACTCAAGGCCTAGTCAGCGCGATCAGCATTGCAGCCATTGATGGACAAGCTGGAATAAAAGCCGAGACCGAGGCTCGAGCTTATAGGCCGAGAGCGTAGCTAAGCTAAGCTCGAGGCCTTCATAGTGTGGCCAGCAGTGCAGTCATTGCGGACCAAGGCTTATATAGTACTTTACTCAAATACTGCGAGTAATGAAATAAAACCAGCTTATTATACCTAGTAATCATTTATTTAATAAAAATGACAATTTGTAAATGTACAGTTACTACAATTTAAGACTACACTTGTTTTGGCCCACAACAAAACATTGGAAAGAAAATAGAAAGTGGCAAGAAGATCTCTCGCTCTGTTTTTTTTGTCATACTTGTTGCACTACCTTTTTTTAACCATTTTTGAATCAAAGCTCGACAATCATGGATTTTCACAGGAAATTGCCGGTCGCTAAAACACGACAGTAAAGGATTTTCACAGGAAATTGCCGGCACCTTTTCTGACTCCTTCAAGTAGCGCGGCAATGTCGACTTTGCTCAAAGAAGATTGTCAAAATAATGAACACATTACGTGCTTTGTTTGAGTAAAATTATATTCAAAACTATTTAGTGCCGTATGCCGTAAAGCTAAGTGCAAACACATAAAACCGAAGATTCTTACATCGTCAAATAAAACTAAAACTATTTGCAATATCATAAATAGAGAATAAAACATAATTAGGAGACCGTTGCCTTTTACTTAAAATTGAAGATTTACTAATAACTTCTAAAGATGACATCGCGGGCGCATTTGAACAGTTCTTTACAAATTTTCCAATTATTACTACGGCTTCTTTAAACTCGTCTCCGGATCTTGGTGCATCATTTTTAAAAGACAATGTTCCAAAGTGCAATCAAGATTTCCCATTTTCATATATTGGGTCCTATGGCATAATTAAAGCATTGAAGTTGTTAAAATTTAAAAAATCTCTGGGCATGTCAGTAAAAGTTATTAGCTCGGTAATAGACGAACTTGCCCCTCATTTAGCTAAAATCTTCAATAAATGTGTAGATGAGAGTACTTTCCCTGACCTCATGAAACACAGCAGGCTAGTACCTTTATTTGAAAGCGGCGATAGGGGTGACCCCACAAATTTCAGACCAGTCTTTCAGTCAGTCATGAATTCTCAGGTGAAGATGGGAGTCCCACAGGGATCTATTCTGGGTCCGTGTCCTTTTCCTCGTGTATTTAAATGATTTGCTATTCATGGTACAAAACATGTCAGAGATAGCATTCTTTGCAGATGTCACGTCACATTTTTTTAAGCAAATAAATAATGCTCTCTCTCGATTTCTAGACTGGCTTACTGCCATTAACTTGCTTCTGAATTCAAAAAAGACAATGTGCATAAAATTCACTTTATCTAATGTAAGGCTAGTTGAGAGTAACATTTTATTGCGGAAGGACAAACTAAAACTCGTGGATGAAACTGTATTTCTTGACATCACTATTGATGCCAAACGAAAATGGGGTCCCCATATTGTAAAATTAGCTGATAGACTTAGCTCTGCAGCATATGCAGTTAAAAGCATCAGGGAATTAACTGATGTTGCAACTGCTAGGCTTGTATATTTTAGTTATTTCCATAGCATTATGTCTTTCGGCACACTACTATGGGGATGGGCAGCTGACATTAAGACCATCTTCATATTGCAGAAGAGAGCGATCCGATTTACTTATAAGCTAGATAGAAGAGAGTCTCTTAGACATTTCTTCAAAGAAACCAACATCCTAACAGTTGCAAGTCAATATATCTATGAAAACATAATGTATGTGAGGAAAAATATCAGTAGCTTTAAAACCATTAAAAGCCGCTACAATGTGCAAACTAGAAATAAACATAAACTTTAAATTCCAATGTTTAGACCCACAAAAGTTAGTAGTTCTTTTATGGGACACTGTATACGCTTCTACAATGAAATTCCGCAAGAAATACAAAACCTTACTGAAGTATAAAAAAGCTGTATAAAGCATACTTTGTGCACAAAGGCCTACTACAAAATTAATGACTTTTTACAAGACACTGAAATCTGGCATTAACCAAAAACCAGTTCATTGTACCCTTTATATGTGCTAATAATTAGGCACCTACCTAATGTTATATTATGCTTGCATGATTTGATTATGTTATGACATTCATTAAGTCTCAATTTTTGTGCTATTATGAATAAAAATCTTTAAACTGGAACTTGAACTCATTCTGAAAAACTTTCACTAAGAAACCAATTTGCTCACAGCAACTTTATTTTTAACCTCTTAATACATTTTGGGCCAAGTTGTCATCGGCTGATTTGTATAGAGATGTATTGAGAAAACAAAGAGTAAAAAATAATTAAAACAGTTGATTCAAAAAATATACAACTACACTTGGTCTCATCAAATCAGTTTCAAAGTTAATGTTGTTCAGAATGATGTCCCCTGCTCCCCAAATAAAATATTCACTCCATACTCCAAACACCCGGTTAAATATGTACATACTCGGTACTGAGAGTCATTGTTAAAAAGGGTTTGTAGTTTTAATGAAGCTTTTCCTTCTCCTTCTCTTCAACGTGTAAGTATCCACTGTGGGACAGAGGCGACCCCAAAGAATTTACTTAAAACTTTACAATTAATATACCATAAACATAAATATTTATTATCAGGTACACACACGTATCCAATCCAAAAATATTAATATACTTAACCCAAATATCAAGCGTTTGAGCCAAATATACAAAATCTTTTATACTGCGATGCTAAGATAGTCAAATAGCACAAAGATTTTGAATATTTTTCTTTTGTCTTTAAATTCAGCGCGGTTGCTACGGCGATGTCTCAAGTGTTACCATTATTGCCACTTGAATTTTCAGAATGTTGTTTTGTTTGTAAGATTAAATAACGCCGAGGATTCCTTGTGTTTTGCGTTTATCTTGGTATCTTACATAAATAGTTGTGTTTTTAGAATTTTTTGGCGAGTTATTCGTAAGCGAGTTTTTATAATCTTTAATTACGCACTTGATTAATAAAAAAATGGAAAAGATGCATAGTAGTTATCTGCATGTCTTTTTGTAGTAAAATAAAGAAATTAGGAAAAAAAATATTGTACCACCCGCCCAAATTATTTTATTTGGAAATGGAATATTCAATTTATTTACAGTAGAAATTGTTTAGCATAAAATTAAATGCTCCGTATTTGAAACCAAAAACCGTAATGGAACTACGAGACGAGTAATTGCACTATTTATTTTAAGAGTCGCGTAATTTCAAGTCATCTGTTTCAAAATAGAAACAACGGTATTTTGTTATTTAATTGTTCCGTGTTTAACATCTGTGTATCTTAAACACCAACAATCTGTTTATATTAAATCGTAAGCTGACTGGCTGACATCAGCACAGAGCCCAAGCCGCTGGAGCTAGAGACTTGATATTTTACAGGTGTAGGCATCCACTAAAGAGGAATTTTTGGGTTAGTTCATACGGATCCCGGGATCAGATCAAAGTTCATACGGATCCCGACGATTCGTTCATACCGATCCCGGGATCAGTGTGAACGAAAAAAATATAATATTTTAGTTCACACCGATCCCGAATCCCAATGTACAGAGACACGAAATATAGAATAGCATTTTATCGATGCTGATTTATTTATATTATATTATTTTTATTCGTAGGGTTTTAGGTAAATAATAATACTGGTAAATTAGAAACCGTGTGAAGCGTAAATGAAACAGTCTATATTACAGGGTGTACGGTGTAATATAACATTCTGTTTATTCCTGTTCATCTTTCCCACCAAATAATTTGAATAAATTGGACAGAGAAGAGACATGTGCCCAGCGGTGGGTCGATTTGGGCTGAAAATTATAGCAATGATGTAGATGACGATTTATAGGCGCCATTTTGAACTTTGTAGTTACTGGCCTGATTTGCTTCAAAATCGATATCTGAGGATCTGGTTGGAATCCAATCATAATTCAGAACTCAGATTAAAAAAAAACACCGCCATCTTGAACTTTTGAGTTACTTAACCGATTTGCTTCAAATTCGATATCTGAGGATCCGGTTGGAGACCAATCATGATTCAGAACTCAAATTTAAAAAAACTCCGCCATCTTGAACTTTTTAGTTACTAAGCCAATTTGCTATCCGGTTGCAGTCCAATCATGTTTCTGAAGTCAGATTTTGAAAAAATCGCCGCCATCTTGAACTTTTGAGTTACTAAACCGATTTGCTTCAAAATCGATATCTGAGGATCCGATTAGAGTCCAATCATGATTCTGAAGACAGATTTTGAAAAAATCGCCGCCATCTTGAACTTTTTAGTAACTTGACTAATTTGCTTTAACCGGACTCCAACCGGATCCTCAGATATCGATTTTGAAGCAAATCGGTGTAGTAACTAAAAGTTCAAGATGGCGGCGACTTTTTCAAAACATGACTTCAGAATCATGATTAGACTCCAACTGGATCCTCAGATATAGATTTTGAAGCAAATCGTTTAATTAACTAAAAAGTTCAAGATGACGCCATGAATTTTTCAAAATCTGACTCATGATTGGACTCCAACCGGATCCTCGGATATCGATTTTATGCATATACGACATCAGTTGCGGCGATGGGCTAGCCCCCTGTCACGCAAAATGGAGTATTGAATCACTGGCTAAAAGTGGGCACAGTTGTGCCTCTGCCATCCCGTACGGGAAAAGGGGTGATGCTATGTATTGTATGTATGTACGACATTCGTTTTTATTATTCTTTATTTCGTATCTCTGTACAACGGGATCAGTGTGCACTGCTACATTTTATTACGGGGTCAACTGATCCCACGCGGGATCGGTGTGAACGAATCGTCGGGATCCGTATCAACTTTGATCTGATCCCGGGATCCGTATGAACTAACCCGAATTTTTGGAAAATCCCTCCTTTAGGGGGTCAAATAGGGGGTGAAATTTTGTATGAAAATCCGTCAGTTTTGGAGCTAGGATCTTCAAATTTGGATTTAGGCTGACCATTGAAAATTAATGGACACGTGTATCAGCTTTTTAGAAAGTTCTACCCCCGAAGGGGTGTAAACGGGGATGAAGTTATGTAAGCATACAAAGCCTTTCAATTTCAACGCAGAATCTAAAGTAAAACCCAATAAACACCAAGCTTCTGAATTAGCTATATTGCAGCTACTGTGGAAACATTAGCAGCATAAATATTCTGAATAACAGCATTTTCAGAGCATCCTCGACTGATAGAACTCTAAATTGGACCCAAATTATTGAGCACCGAGCTGAATAAGTTACCACTATTGCTGAATAATAGAGTTATAACAGCGTTATATAGGGTAACAGTTACCCTAACAGCTGAACATTTGCAAATTATGGGCGCACGAATTACCAATTATTCAGCACTTACAACGAATGTGTACAAAATTATTACTTCTATGCAGATGAGAGTAATCTACGAGCGAAACGGTGAATTAATATATCTTCTTATTCTTTATTGTACGTCCTGACATTCGCCATGTATTCTGCAATTAGATCGAGTGGACTTTCAAGATTGTTTGTAATGTGCATAGTGTTCTAGTATAGCAAACATTTATAGTTATTTTGATGTGCTAGTAAAAAATTATTTCTAAATAACTTTTACCTGCGACTTAATGAGTAATGCTTTTTTCTAGATATGAATTCTTGTATAAAATATACCTACAGATTTGTTTATGATGGCTTTTTCCCATTACTCAAAACAGGAGAGTACATCTCATAGGTGGAGTTTCTGCCGGTAGATTTTCAGATCTTCTTCTTCAAATTGAAAACGGCACTTTCCACAAAAAGATGGCTTGTAACAATTAACGTGTTGCTCACGTGTGAGCTCTGCAACTATCCTGTTTATTTGAGTGCCAACTTCCAAATTAGTCAAAAATATTGTTTATAATGAAATACTGTAATGTCAAATATCAGAAGGGTTAATAATTTATATTAATTTCTCAACTGTTGATACCATGCATCCGCAGCCGACGCCAGCCGCCGATTCGGTAGCCGTAAACACTGCGGTGGCTTAGGTATTTAAAACTAAGTATGTTTTGTTGTTCTTACATGTTCAACCTTACCTTTTGCTTCGCTCACCCCCTTTACCCTTCACCTAAGCTACCGCAGTGTTTGGCCCTGATATTTGAAACCAACCAACCTCATGACGTTCAACATTTTCACATTGACAGATACTTGATGCAGTGCTGCCAACATACCTACCCAAATGCCGGCGTCCAATCACATACATTTTGGAAGCCGGCGCCGGCTGCGGAGGCAATTCCAATATTTATATAAATTATTTTCGTGAAAATGATCAGTGGAATTGCGAAATAACGAAGATTAAATACTTTTTTGCATCATAGGCAGTCTGCACCTCCATTTAGAAAATATTTCCTGCCACAAATCAACTTTGTCCTCTGCAAAACTTCAAACCGGGTTACCTGGTCACCAATCTCCCCCCCACTTCAAATCATGTTTATAAAATGCAAACGCAAGACTCGTGTAAAAACGAAGCATGTACGTCGGTGTATTACCATTTTTATAGCAGTGTGTCTGCGGATTATGCAGATTGGTCGTCGCGTAACGACTGAAGAGAGCTGTGTGTGAACGCGGCCCAAGTGTCGAAAGATAAAGGCTGTTAACATTACAAACCACGATCTTAAACAAAGCTAGCAAAGGTCTACTAAATGGTAGAGTCTACATCCCCAGTAGGTTATAAGGCCTCAAGATATGTTACTAAAAGTAACCAGTTCTGATGAAGCTGTTCCGTCGAAAACCTTTGAACTTTTTAGTTTTTTATTTCAGGCATCCAGATTTAATGGCGATTTTACTAAATGAAGTGTTCTACTTACAATTTCAGCGTGTGCATTGCACCATCTGGTCCACACTCTCAACCAGAGTGGCGCGCTCTTCTATGCAAACCCAGTTTAAGATTGACTTGTTTATACCGTGAACACTTTGTTATAGTAATTGACGACTACATGAAATAAGAGCCTTTGTTTTAAACAAAAAGTATTTCAGTGGCACCTTTGACCTGCCTGCCTTTGACCTGCTTGGTTGGAGTACTGGCGTAGTTGGAGGCAAAGAGTTTCATTCTTCTGAGGTTAGGTTCAAAAACACGTCACGTGATCTTTCAAATACACTTGACACTGACAAAATTTACCTCTAATGAGTTTAGCACGCCTTTTAAGAAGAAGCAAATTTGACAACTTTGACAGATAGACAGCGTTCATCTACACCAGCGCCATCTACAATGAGTTTTTAGGACAAGCTGCCATTCTACGTTGTGTTTTCTAAGTATCCTGTTTGATAACCTCTGTAGCGTTTCGGTTTAAGGTTCCTGGGTTCGAATCCCAGTTGGGGAGGGAAGAAAATTTAAAAACCTTAGGTCTTGGCTGTTAACATGTGTGTGACGTCGTTGTTTTTGGATCCCATGACAGGATACCCAAATGTGCGTGCATTGAAATGTTTATATTTCTGTACAGATACAACCAGCCCCCGTATCCACTAGCTCTTGTGTATGGGAAATCTATCACTTTTCCACAGTTTCTCACTTTTTTTTACCCGACTTCACAAAAGGAGGAGGTTTACAGTTCGTTGGGATCTATGTTTTTTTTATGTATGTTCATCGATTCCTCCAAGACGGATAGACCGATTTGGAAAATCGATTTTTTGTTTGAAAGGGTTCATTTACCCACTGGTTAGTCCCATTGACACCAGGTCAGTATCTGAGGGTGGGATGCTCGAGAGATCGATTGAATGCTTCAAATGTAATAAGCATACCTATAGCGATTTTGTATTTTATAGTACCTAACTCATGCATTTAGTCACGGAAAGCATCATTTACTGATGAGGAAGACCACAGATGGCCACCGACCTGCTGCATAGTAAGAATCCATCAGATTGCAATATGATAAATGTATGAAGGTTTGACAGCAATGTATGCTAATCTACATCATAATGCATTATGGTGAAATGGAAGTGATGGTGACGTAGGTATCCAAATTGACTTTTGAACACTTCACATCGACAGATTAGGGGTAGGTAGGATCAGCACAATACGTTAAGAAACAGCAATATATTTTTAGGAATTATATTTTCTGTCACCTAAATTTAGATTAGTTACTGAATTGCGATAGCCTAATTGACTGAGCGAGCTAAGCGTACTGTTTCGAGATTAGCCAAAAATGCCTTTGCCCGTCTATCAGTCAGTCTGTTCTCGAATACGGTGGCCAGTTTTCAACCGATTTTGACGAAATTGACACACAATTTCCTTCATATGTACTTTTTTTTAGTTGACCGAGATTTTTGGTATAGGGTATAGGGGAAAATAGTGGGAAAGAGGGGGAAGTTTGCTAAAGCGTTATTTATCGACGGATTTCAATCAAATATGAGACGTAAACTAAAGAGTTCATTCTACACAAGATATTGCGAAAAAAATACAAAAGGGGGAGTGGCAGGGGAAGCACTTAATTTAAATAGGCAAATTCCCAAAATTCAGTCAAATTAAACCAATAGATTAGAAAAGACAGCCGTTCAAAGTTCCATTTTGTCACTGACTGACTCATCATCGAGGGGTGTTGGTTGAGGCGGTTTTGGTAAGGACGGGGAATAGGATAACCTGCGGTGAGGGTTGTGGGTGGGAGATGCGTGTTAGGTGAGCATGTGTCTTTTCTACTTTCTCTCCAGCATAGGTAGGTTTATTGGTTTCAATACTCTGATATGGCTTTGCTAAGCCTGTAGAAAAGGAAAAGTGCCGGTTATTGAATTTTCATAAGGGCTCGCGAGGTCTACTGAGAACAGTAGAACTCAGAAGACAGAACCACTAAGTAGTTTATATTATATTATATCTATTCCTAAGAAATATATTGGCCATCAAATTACTCAAAACGGTCACTAAATATGGATCAAACATCATTATAATTATGTAGGTATCCTAAATAATAGTTTGATCTATTTTTTTTTATTCCCTGAATAATAGATTATCCTCAAAAAAGTAGATCTGTCATCAAATAAATAGATTGATTATCTAAATAGGGGATGCGGTACCAAAATCATTGATCTGTCACCTAACAACGCATGTCACGTTGACATGTAAGAATAAAAACCCTCAATTGATGACTACTTTGTAATTGTTTGGTGACGCATAATATTAGGTGTAAGATCTACTATTTAGGTACCTAAGCAATCTAATAATTTGATAACAGTATTAATTCGCGGTATTTTATTAATTAATTGTAAGTGGCTAATTTTATATTATTTAGTGATGCAATTTAGGTGACAGATCAACTATTTAAGGAGCCAGCGGGATTTATTGGATAATAAAAAATTGCATTTATTAGGTGATTCATAAAGTTATTCCTATTATTTTTAGATACTCTTGATCATGCGTTACTAGATGCAAGAACACTTTAGTAAATTTGTTACTTTAAATGTATATTTTGGAGCAAAGAAGAAAATAATTTAAAAAGAAACATCTAGATATATTCTGTAGAATAGGAGTAATTTAGTTAAGTACTGGCTTCGCCCGGGGTTCTCATTATTCATTTACAAGTAATAATCAAAATTAATTTCTGGGCGTTTGACTTAGATTCGATGGTAAAACTAATCATAGATACTTTTAAACTATTTTAATTTTTTAAGTATCTAGATAGTATTTATGATAAAATAATAATGATTCCCAAATTAAAACCATTCATTTTCATTCCAATAAAACATACAAGTTTTGTAAGGAATGTTTCTGTTTATTTTTTCGGTAGTTTCTAAAACTTATAGCAAACCATTTTTCAGAGTGACAACTTCGAGTTATCAGTAACAGTAAACAGTAATCATTACAAAAAAACAAAACACAGGTGAGAGTTGTCACGCGCACAACATTATTGTCGACTAAAAAATTTGGTACCAGTGCGGTACAGGGTCACGATGTACGTTAAACTAGGAATCTATACTTATTAACCGCAAGGAATGGCAATTTTTATCGACCAGTGCGTCATTAGGTCGAAACGTATAGTCTAGTTTTTATTACTGTTAAGAGTCCTTTAAGTGACAACACTCACATATAAATTTGTATATTTCATACCCAGTAAACCCTTCAAGTTATGCGCTTCAAACCAGGAGCTCTATTTTTGAATCACTCGCGTGACATAATATATTGCATGAGATATATGTAACGCTCGACCAACAAGTCGCATGACGTTGATTTTGTACATTTTTGAATCGTTCGTCATCGCTGTTGATAATAAATTTGGAAATGATGATTTTTATCCGTTGCACGCAGAAAAAGTAAAAGCCGGTAAATCGAAACGGAACGTTAAATGCTCTCATATTATAGGCTCTATGACAAGTGTCTGTTCAATTAAGCTGCCTACTAAATCCTAGCAATAATATGGAGTAAATCGTGCTGTTCAATCTGTCGCAAATGTCACATATTTGACGTTTTGGATTCCAATTAGAAAAAACGCCCTAAAACAGCAAACTCTGACACTTCAAATTGTGTTGACATTAGCTTTGACGTATTTGACGCTTATTCTACTATTCGACTTGCGCAACGAGTGGTGCTCACCACTCGTTGCAGGCGAATGACTGAGAAATACGAAATTTCGGATGTAAAAAAAAAAACTCAAAAAAAAAAAACTCAAAACGTTTATTCTGTAAATAGGCCACAAGGGCACTTTCACATGTCATTTCATTTCATTTTTTACAGAACATTTGGTATTATTATCATATTATTAGAAAAAAAAAAAGTACTTAATTATTGTTTCTGAGAGATGTAAAGAGTCTCATGTCATAATAAAATAATTAAAATATAAATAACAGAGATGTATAGTCTCTTTAGTCAATAATACAATGATAATAGGAGATGTAAATGGTCCCCACAGTCAAGAGTTGTATAATTAAATTAATCTTTGGAGGTGTAAAAGGCCTCCAAGTGTCCAGTAAAAGAAACTCTGGCAGTGAGGATGCTCACAATTAATTAGAACAATTCAGTCCCAAGCATTTTTATCGTCGAAGGAAAATCAGTAGAAAAGAGCGCTCGCGTGACATAAAAGTCATGCGAGCGATTCAAAAATAGTGCTTCAGAGAGAGTACACAAAATTTCGCTCCCGCACTGAACGAATGCGGTTTTCCAGGTGTATCGATTCTAGTGAACGTATCAAGGACCGGCGTTTAAGTATACGGCTAGCCTTTTGATTAAAATAAAGTATTTTCGGAATGACCAGCCTTACCTAAAGTCAGCTTTTGATTTAGAGGCATGGAGAACCGCCATCATTTCTTTTATACAAGTTGGCATCAACACAACAGCTGATTTCTTTCGGAGTCAACTTAGCGGAAATACGAATATGTTGGTCACTTACTGTGATAAGATTGTGTTAGGTCACAACTTTATGAACAACCTAGAGCCGAGCAAAGTGGGGCGGAGCGAGGCGCCCCCATTGTGCAAAGCCAATCCGTCTTGTTAAACGTTTCTTCTTTTCAGTCAATTGCCTAACAGACCTAAATCTGTTTAATTGAATGCTGACCCTAAGTTAACAGCCCGAGCTTTCAACTAAGTGCCTTATTTATTCCAATGGCAGCGAAATATAAAAGGGTGCAACTCAATATCTAAAACGGTAACACTTTGCACTTTTTGCTCTTAAAAGTACTGTTAATTTTCGACAAACAAATATCAGTTCTTGTAATTCGCCCGCGATTTTGATCCTTATTGCTTGGTAATAAAGTTTAAACCCTATGAAAAATAATCAATCATGTGTTGATGGCCCCACAGCTGAGTGGTAAATTGCAAAAAAAAATAACAATTAGCTCCACTGCAGCTCTAACCCCAATAGAAAACAAACAATGGCTCTTAATTTTTGGGTTTGCTCCCGTGCAGACGAAAATATTAGCAAAATCGCTAGTCTTATGAAAAAATAAATAAAACATAGCTGTAGTACACTTAATAAGCTTTCATTAGAACACAGAACAAAGACCTACTTGCTCACTCATTATCTCGAAACATCAAAAAGAAGATAAAAGTGACTTTTTGAAGAATTGAGACAGAAGCGCTCTCGCAAGGTCGCTTCTCACGCAGGAGATCTGGGTTCGAATCCGTTGGTGACCATGTACCAATGAGATAGGAACAAGTAGATTTACTGACGCGCTGACGGTAACGAAAATATTGCGAGAAAACCTTCAGTCGCCATAGCTGCGGCGATGCGCTAGCCCCCGTCAAGTAAAATAGAGCATTGAATAACTGGCTAAGCTGGGCACAGCTGTACCTCTGCCACCCCGTATGGGAAAGGCGTGACACTATGTTATGTTACGTTATGTTGTGAGACAACCTTATTTTGTATTAGTCGACTTTGTTCTGAGCTTAAATGAAAACTAATCAAATGGACTACTTTTGTATGAGAAGCGAACGTGAAAGACTAAAAACAATGGAGCTCTTTTTAGCTCTTGTCTTCAAAAAATTGTCTTCTTTTCTTTATTTCGAGTTAGTGAGTGAACTAATAGTTTCACAGACTTCGTTTTATGCTTTAAAGAAAGCTAATTAAATGCAATAAAACAATACAATTACAAGTTTTAATGACTTTTGTCATAGCATTTATAATATTCTAAAAGAAGGGTTATTGTTGGGCATCAATTGTTGAAAATTTTATTTAAGTTTAAGAGAACTGACATTTGTTTGTGTGTTTGTGCAAAAAGTGAAAAACGTCCCAAAATTTTGATGTTGTGCAGCTGCCAAAAGTTGTCCGTATCTCTTGTTACCATTTTTGATATTTTCTCAGTTGCAACCATATTTTAACATTTAAAACGTAGCCTATTACTGTCCCCAACGAGGGACACATGCCTTCATACGAGTAAGATTAAGCCATACTCCACCACGCTGGCTCAGTGCGGATTGATGGAGGAGTTTTCGACTACTACTACCAAGTAGCGATAGTAGCCGGGGCCTACAGCTTAACGTGTTATCCGAAACATTTCAATCTCATTGGTACATGGTCAGGATTCGAATTTGCATTTCCTGTGTGAGAAGCAAGCGTGAAACCCATTAGACCTCGGAGTCTTCAACCATATACATATCTAACTAATATTATAAATGAAAGCGATGTTAGGATGTTTGGATGTTTAGATGTTTGTGTGTAAAACGGCTTAACGGATTTGAATGAAATTTAGCACAGGGGTAGTTTATGAGCTAGATTAACATATAGGATACTTTTTATCCGAATGCACCAGAAGGAGGGTAACGCTATCTCGGTTTATGATAATTCCTATGAACACGCAGATGAAGTTTCGGGGATCAACTAGTATGTATATAATAATAAAAAAATCTAAAGCTGTATCTTTTGTAACCAACCCTTCATCTTCTCTCTTCTGCTTCTCTACCGACCGGTGCAAACATAATTAGCATATGGCATAAGACTTTAGGATGGTCCTGGCCTCTGCTAGTATTTTATCGCTGGATATTATAAGCACATGACTGAGTCTGCAATTGTTGTTAACATTTCAGTTGGAGCGGGTTCAAGATACACACAAAAGAACAGTATAAACAGACAATAAAGTCACAAAGACACCGTTAGTAGATAGAACCTTGAGTTTGCAGACTGCAAATGTATTTAAATTCTACGAATAACATAGCGTAAAGTCATAAAATTCGTTTTCCGACTTCTGAGCTAAAAATAACACCTTTGCTGCTTGATTTTGGGTTCTCAGGCGGAAAAATTATATTCCTAACTCTTTCGAAAAGGCTTTGTACGAAGCTCGCTACGATCCTCGCCTTCGGCCCGTGTCGTAAAGTACTCGATTCGTAAATATATTAGTATTATATTAGTACATAATCAAGTGAATGTAGTCACCATCAGCATATGAAGCCCCGTTTCGACATATTCTGATAGCCTGTCCTTATTTTGTAAATTTAATTTAATATTTTATATAATTAAATGGAGACAAAATTTTTAAAGTATGTCACAGATGGATAGACGATGATGCTTCGGAAAAATATAACTTCAGCCAAACCACACCGATATTCTCTATTGGTGACGATCTCTGTGGTGTAGTGGTCGAGGCTGGGCTTCCCAAGCGAAAGATCCCGGGTTCAAATCCCGGCCGGTGATGAAGAAAAAAAACCAGGTCTTGCATATTAACATATTTGTGAAATCGCGTTTCTGGTTCCCACGGGTATCCTATCCACGGGTATGTAAATGTTATTATTATAATCTATTACGCATCGAATTAAACTGTAAGTGCTTCTTATGAATAACAAGGTTCATTTCATCGACTCGCTCACGTTAACGTTACGTCATATATTCCTGCTTCCATATCCAAAGCTAGTGTTTAGATAATCTCCGCAATATGGATCTTCTGGATACCGAAGCCGATAGACAAAATTGATTGTACTTTGTATGGTGTTTCTAAAAGTTATTATCACGCTAACGATTCTATACAAAAACAGCGTCGTTTTTACGGGAATGCTTTGGCGCAGTCCAGTAAAAACGAGAGGATATGATTCAAATGGACCACTCAGCTCTACTACTTCATTCATCAATTCATATTCTAATACCATGGAGTATTACATTATAAACCACATTTTACAGAAAATGTAAATCTCTCGAAACGGAGTGTTGAATAACTAGCTCAAAGTGGGCATAGTCCGTTTGGGAAATCAAAATCAAAATATCCTTATAACTGCATATATTTACATATACTTAGCAAATGTATTTTTTGCCGCTTCTGTACATTGGACCACTGTAAGAGAAGCGTGACGATATTGAGGTCGTGTATATTTTTATGTAAATCTCCTTCATATCTCCTTATCTGCAGCGATGAGCTATCCTCCCGTCGCGTATAAGGCACAACTGTGCCTCTGTCACCGCATATGCGAAAAAGAATGAATCTTTTAAACGTAATTTTCTAGTGGCTTTGTGAGCTGTAGAGTTGGTGGAAAGCTGAACATCTATCATCTACTGAATACATACGAATATGAAAGTTGCCGCACCGATAACTTTGTAAACTACATTTTTCGATCTTAAATCCAGCTTATTGACTTTTACCAAATTTATATAAACTATGTTACTCTCAGTTCTCTGCGAATCCAACATCACCACATTTTTTTTACATTGTCAACCCCATATCTCCGCCAAAAACTGAATTTTGATATTTTTACGAAAACTGAATCGAGTGAAAGAATGCATATAACTATCGAACCAGCTCACAAAATTTCACGAGAAACGGTTAAAAAATGCGACCTGTAGAGGAGAAAAGTCGGACAGACATACGAAATATTTTTTGCCCAAGCTGAACGGAGACGATTCGCCGCGCTTCGCGCTCGCTCGGTCAATAAGAGCGAACCTATACAGACGACCTCTGTTGCGTTGCAGTTAGGGCTATGCCACTTATGTGAGAAGTTCCGGGTTCTGATCCCGGATAGGGAGGAAGGAAAAAATCCCGAGGTCTTGAATGTTTCTATGAGGGTGATTTCGCTGTTTCTGAGATCGACACAGGGTATCCTAGTGTGGGGCCTAAAGCAATTATGTGCCTGACGATTTAAAAGGTTATCCAAGCCTCTTACTCCCATAGTCGCAAAACCGTTTACCGGTCCTCCCCCCAGTGAGTTTTCCAAACAGACATCTAGGGCGGGCGGGGCTAACCTCTGCATAGCTCGCGGAAGTGTGCACTGCACTTTATGATTATTGCTTCCTGCTCGCCCCCTAAGTGTCCGCTGTAATGTAAACTGAATATGAATAGTGTTTTTATTGTCTTCTGTGATATTATGCTGTTCTGTCTCGAGACTTAATAAGAAGTAGGATATCGCGATTATTGCTCTACAGTAATGTGTGCCGCGGGCCCTTTCAGTGGCCCCAGATTTGGAGTGTGCCTTGAAGCAGAGCGTCCATTTGTCGGTACGTACACATTGCACGCAACGGATTGAAAGCATTTTATTGTTAATATTTGCCGGTGTCCAGTGCACCGGGTGGTAGGGATATGCAATAAGCAAGATAAAGCAAAAAAAAATGCGTTGCGTGCCGTGAGCGCGTGCGTGCAAATCGACGGTCAGCTTTAGAGTATGGAACAACTGGCTTAACTTGGGTAGACCTGTGCCTATGCTAACCCATTTGGGAAAAAGGCGTGACGTTGTTCGTTTTGTTTTCTATAGTCACGAGCGCAGATGACTATCGGAAGCTGCGTAATTCATCTGATACCGATGATATATCACCAAAGAACCTATGGTGATGATGGTGATAATTTAGGATAAGGATACTAATATAATGAACTAATAAATATCAAGCTTGTGCAAACGATTGGCTCATTCATGTTAGAGTGTCTCTTTTATTGTTTTAAGTTAACTCTTTGTTGACAGAATCTTTCACTACTGCTTTCTTTCACGATTCCTAGTGTGGTCTTAGTCTGGGTCCATATTGTATTTTATTTAGCTGGATAGTTTAGTTAGTTATTTAATTAACACGTTAAATACCATATAGGTCACCGGTGACCTCACCCAGACTAAAAAACTATAAGAAAAAAACTTTTTCGAAAATTGGCGTTGAACCGCTTAATGAGGAAATATTGATTGTTATGTTCCTATATATTCATATATTAAATACTCACCGGGTAAACGGCGGGAGCTGGATCGTCGGATGCTTTTTATCAATTCGGTTGTAATACGTAACACCAGAGAAACAAACACCCAAATTATGAAAAAAAGCAACTAAAAAAGAAATAAGAATTATCAAATCTGAAAATTAAAACAAAACCGAAATAGTGTTAGAATCTCAAATTCTCAATTCAGGCAAAACTTTAGAAAAGTTGCAAAGTTGCAAAGCGACAGATCTTGTTCAATAGTATGTACAAATACATTAATGTACCTATTGCTGGCTCAATTCATACAACTTCGTATTTAAACAGATAATTTCAACTTCACTCAAATATAACTTTTGTTTTTTCTGTAATAAAGGAAACATTGAATTCCCCATTTTGTACGTGGCTAAAACGCTATCCGCGAAAAGCCAAAAAAAATAAACCTCATTCTTTTAGTCTATTGCCGATTGCCATTGTTGGATGCGCGCGCATAATAAAACTGAATAATTTTTCCTGCCATTGCGAAAAAAAAACACAACTCGTTTTCACTGTTGAAATTATAGTTATTTATTAATTTTAATGTCTACAAGTACTAGTTATGAAGAAATAATGTTTTTTTTAGTATTATTTTCTTCACAAGAGTGTTGAAAAACATGATACACGTGTGTATTGATGATTAACGTCCTCGGCTCTCTTAAGACCCTTACCTAACCTTACCTATCGGCTCGGGTCTCAATGGCGCCTCAGCGGTAATGACCAACATTACACACTTGTACCATATTATACTATTAACAAGTCCTTGCCTTATCTGCTGATCTTTTGATTGAAGAACACCACAATTTCTGTTTACTTTGTGCAATCATCAGCAAATAAAACCATCGGATATGGTGCACTTTCTGGTATATGGTATTCATATAGGCCAACAATAGTAGAGGCCCCAGAATAATGCCCTGTGGCACTCTATACTTAAATTAGTGTTGTATGAGAGAGCTTAATAATGCAAAATTGTTTTCTATTTTCCAGTAACGAATCTAATAGGTTTTTTTGTGGGTCTTCTCATACCAAAGCTGTCGAGTGTCACCAGTAGCTGTTTATGATCTACCTATATAAAGTAAAAAGCCTTGGTCAGATCCGTGAAGATGACACAGACATGCTGAGCATTGTTGATGCAATCAAACACATGTCGTGAGGTCATATATCTAGTATCTAGTATTGTGGATTTGCATATCTATTATGAATTGCCCTTTTTTATATTATAGGAATTAGAGCTACTCGTCGGCACTTAGAAACATATTTTTTATCCCAAGATTTATGAATAGGTATTATGATGGAAGTTTTAAGTTTATCGGGTAAATTTCTTGCTCAAAACATTTTATGACAAAAGTTAGATATGGCTAGAATGTGGAAGTGCAAGATTTCAGTACACTATTAGTATTTCTTAGAATATTTATAACGCGATAAAGTTCTGTGTTATCTTTTGGCGATATAAATACAGACTTTTGTTATGATTGATTTGTTATTTTGTGATCAAATTAGTAATTTATGTGACTGCTACATAATGCCTAATTATGTACAGTTACATACACTAGTTTATCTACACACATATCATAAGCTCTCTTTGATGTGTTCGGGAACCGCATATTTGAACGGCATTGTGGCATTGAGTTGTTTAGCTTGTTCTGTAGTACCAACATCACAGACAAAGTAGGGGCGGCACGCAGGTGGGCGTCGGCGTTCGAAATTTAAATGTCATAATATGTAGAAAATTTACACATTATGGTCATAATGTACAAATTTTCAGATAAGAAATGAGTTTTTACCAAATAGTTTTACATTAAGCTGGTTTTAACGTGCGGTTTTTAGATGCAGTAAAGAGGGTTTATTAAACGTGTGTAGATAAAATTAGTTAATGTGGTCTTTGTAGACCCATTTTATACAACTACGAATACTATCTTCTTCCGCTACCTCACCTAACAATATAAGGGGCAGGTAATCGTTACTAGTATAGCACAGAGAATCCTGCGCTCGGGCAGAAATATAATTTGTTTTAGTTTCCTTTGTTTACATGCTATGAGCACGGTACAAACCAAACATAAAAATAAAAACAGTCTTCATCAAGTAACTAATGTAGGTAAGTGGATATTTGAGAACTAACTGCAGCGGGCGGCGAGCTTTGTTATTATCATGCAAGGAGTCAACGTGCAAGGGTACAATCGCGCTTGCTTACTCGCTTATGAAACTTTGCTATTAACTAGCTGAACAAATTTTGGGGAATGGTTGTCCGTAATGACGGCTATCAATCCCAATATTTGGAGAGTTAATTAAATGTTACTTTGGCTACCCTGTATTTTGAATACAGTCGTGATCACTCTTATTGTAACGGATGCATTAAAAAGAGTTACTATTTAAAATTAAGGCTGTTCACTGCACCCGGCCGGCGTCGATTCTAGGTTACACACACATCAATCACTCCCACACATACATTCAAGCCCCATAGTGTGTCAAAAGCCGCGCTAATCGAGACTCCATATCTAATGAAAAGTGATCCGAAGTGGGGACTAAATATATAAAATAAATAAATGAATCCCACTAACACATCCGCTGCTATTTTTAATGCATCGTGATTTTGAATCTTATGCTTATGCTTTTACTCCAATAATATGGAGTTAATATCCTATGAAAAACAAAAGTTCCTTTTTAGGTGCTCTGTCAGCCAGCAGGTTAATGCACCGAGGGGCATAGGCCTTAACATGCTGGCTTAGTGCGGGTTGATCGAAGGGTTTTCGAAACGGAAAAAGTAAAATTAAATCATATATTTATCGTACATCTATGAAATCAATCCAATTTGTTTCTTATTTAATCTTAAAAACCGGTCAAGTGCGAGTCTAAATCGCGCACGAAGGGTTCCGTACCACCGTTCAATGGAAGCGATGGCGTGGAGTGAATAGTTTGGATTTTACACAGCAAAATATTGTTTACAAAGTTATTGGTGCGGTTACTATCACATTCCATGTACGTAACCAGGTGCATCCATAAGTTTGTATGTGGTATTGAAAGAATTGTTGTATGGGAGCCCCCTTAAATATTTCTTTTATCCTGTTTTTTAGTATTTGTTGTTATAGCGGCAACAGAAATACATAATCTGTGAAAATTTCAACTCTCTAGCTAGCTAGGTTCTTGAGATACAGCCTGGTGACAGACGGACGGACGGACGGTCAGCGAAGTCTTAGTAATAGGGTTCCGTTCTTACCCGTTGGGTACGGAACCCTTAAATATATACCCAAACTATACATTACAAATCTTTACCTTGAAATGCAAATTAGACCCAGAATTCGTTGCGAGAGCCCTAAAAACCCTTAAAATCGTAATATTGCAACATACTAATTTGGCGCGACCAGCATCTTGAAATGAAAAATTGAAAATGTTTTTTTTTTAAAGAAAACATTACGAATAAATAAACATGATCGAATGGCGTTGAATAAACCACAGGTGATAAAGCCAGCGCCACCTTATTACAATTAGTGCATGCGTAAACAAAACAGCGATGCTTATTATATAATATCTCTTTTACTTGTATGTAAACTAGGTACTAGTGTCATTATTACTAAAAAATAGTAGGTTTTGTTTTATCTTCTCAGTTATACAATTATGATCGACTAAATTATTTAATTATCCAACCTGCTCACAAAATTTCACGAGAATCGGTTGAGAAATGCGACCTGTAGAGGAGAACAACTGGACAGACAGACATACGAAAGCATTTTTGCCCAATCCTGAAAGCATTTTTACCCAATCCTGAAACGGAGACGCTTCGTCGCTCGGTCAATAAGACATATGATTTAAAAATGTTTTGATATTTTTTGTGCTAATTTTGTTTTTTATTTCAGTGGGTAGGTTATTTATAAGTTTTGGTAGGAAGTTCTTTTCCCTTAGTAGTTGTATTTTTTGTTTGTCATTATTACTAAAAATAGTGGGCTTTGTTTTATCTTCTCAGTTATATAATTAGAGAAAAGACATATGATTTCAAAATGTTTTGATATTTTGTGCTAATTTTGTTTTTATTTCAGTGGGTAGGTTATTTATAAGTTTTGGTAGGAAGTTCTTTTCCCGTAGTAGTTGAATTTTTTGTTTGTAACACTTGTTGTGGCTGTTTAATATTTATGCTTCGGAACGCACCGGTTTTTTGTTGCGCGGATCGACCGCGAGTAATCGGGACATCACTAGCGGAAACGGAACCGCAGCTGTCACTCGTGAAAAATTGGACGAGATGAAAAATTGGAGGTTATCTTTTCTTGTCGGGAGAAAAAACATGTCTGCTCAGGCGTCGGGCCATTGATTGTATTTCGGTGTAACAATTGTCTAATACAGGTGTCGAGCCTGGTCGGAGTGTTAATCATCAACATCGTCGGGAAATAAGTAGATTCGCGTCAGCGGTTGAGTGATCCGTGTTGTGATTGGACATCGTCGTATCGGACGGCGACTCCTCGTGTCGGCAGGCAGCGCGCCGGCGACAGCGTCGGGCAGCGAATAGTGAGATTCAGTCCCTATCCTACCCAAACTTGTGCTCCTATCCCGTATTACTGCCTCGAATCGAGCTTTCGATTTCCGGTCTACGACGGCAAGGTAAAGTAACAATCAAGATTTTCTCTCCCGTGCTGGCAAAAACCCAGCCCCTCAAGATTCCACGCCGTTCGGTTGAGGCGTGGAATTAAACATTTTGGTAGCAGGCGCGGTTTCCTAGTGGGAAATCACCGATTCACGGACGGTTGTAGGGTTGTTGCCACATTGTAGTTGGGATAAAATAATATCTCAGATTGGCCGGCAAGTCGGCAATGAGTCTGTGGTCGGTATACCACAATTAAAGTTCATTTTCGGTTAGTGAAAGTATGAGTGTCAATTTTAGTTAACAATTATTATAAATTTGTAGTCGGAAACTACTGTTTGTGCGCATAAAAGATTGAACAGTCATTCTGCGAAGTAACTAGATTGTATTACTTGCGGTAGAACGTCGTGTTCTATAGTACTGCAGTGTTATTTCGGTTTACAGAGCAGGGTCAGGCTATTTAAGGGGTATTAAGCTGATTTTGCTGACCTCAGTAGAAGTGTGGGTCATATCGGAGGGGCCACTTCTAGAAGGTCACAGCTACCTTCATTATATTAAAAATAGCTTGGATTTCGGAATCCAGTGTGGTCTAGGGTGCTATATTGTTTAGGTTTATAGTCTCGGAGCCCACCACTTATTATTTTGTATTGTTTTCATAATCAAGTTTTGTGGGTTATTTTTGTATTGTGTTTTATGGTGGCATTCTCTAATTGATATAGAGTGTATATTTATAAGGTGTATGTCCACAGGGCGACCATATTAAATATTGTTTAGGATTTAATTGTGTTAGCGGTTGCCTTGGTTTTTACAACTTAGTTTTAATTTCTGTGCCCAGCGCTGACGGGCAAGTGCTGGTCTCTGGCTGTGCTTAGTTCGGTAGTGAAGCATAGGACCAGAAACAATTGAATCGGTAACCATGGCACCTTCGCCCTTGACGGTACTGCGGTATGGTGTCCGTGAGGAGATGAGATGGCTCGCCCATACTCACAAGTATGTGGAGCGACCTGACATGGACGATGTCCTGCTCAAGCGTGTGGAGGACGCAATGACACGCGTCGGGAAGGTGTGTCGGCTGGCTGCGGAGGCTGAAGCCCTCGGGCTTACGGATGAGGCCTCGGTGGCTGCAGTGAAGCAGCTCTGCGCGGATGCTGACCAAGCGATGGAGTGCTTGGGCGACATCGAGCGTCGCGCGGAGAAAATTAAGCGGTCGCGACGGAATGACCGCGGGGAGGGTAGCGGAGACCCGCCCCCTAAGGGTGTTGTTGGACGGCTGCCACACCTGGAGATTCCGGCCTTCGGTGGGGCAATTGATGAGTGGCCGGCATTCATCAATTTGGTCCACGGTCGGGACGACCTGGACAACGCCTACAAGTTGGCCCAACTATTGATGGCACTGCGGGGTGAACCGAAGGAGTTGGTCGGTCACCTAACGGTCACGGCAGGCAATTACGAGATAGCACGGTCCATATTGTTTGACTGCTACCAGCACAAACGGCGGTTGGTTGATGCGCAGCTGGGGAAGCTGTTTAGCATCCCAAGAGTAACCCGGGATGTTGACATCCGGGTACAGGTGCTCAACCCTGTGCTGGTGGCCACTAAGGCCCTTCAGAACCTTGGTCTGCCGGTAGACCAATGGTCATATATCGTGTTGTATGTGGTTTTGTCACGGTTGCCTGCAGCTGTTCAAAGTCGGTTTGAACAGCTGCATGGGGGCAGTAGCTCGGAACTGCCCAAGCTCGTCCAATTAACGGATTTTTTGGAGGGTGAATGCAGGCGATGCGACACATTGGATACGGAGGCCAGTGTGCAGCGCCAACCCGCGCGGATGCGGGAGGGGCCGCGCCCCCCGCCCCCACGGGGGGGTGGGCGGAATAAACAATTTGGCGTTTTGAATGCCGCGCCGTCGGGTGACGGCTGTGTGCACTGCGACAGTGCCGGTCATGAGGTGACCAGTTACGCCAACTTTAAGGCGCTCGGGGTAGCTGCCCGCAGGAAGGTAGTCTTCCGCCACCGATTGTGTTTCGGTTGTTTGGGGCTGCACCCGCTGAGCGAGTGCTCACGCGCGTCCCCCTGTGAGTGCTGCGGTGGCAAGCACCACATCGTGTTGTGCCTGAACCGGTCAGGCCCTTCGGACGATCACCAGGGCTGGACTCAGGTTGGTCGGTCACAGGGCCCAACCAGGGCCGGACCCAGTCCCCCTCCGGGCAAAGGGAGTCACCAACGGGGTGACTGGGGTACCCGCGGACGGGACCCCGGGGAAGGGGGCAGCGCGGGGGGTAACAGGCGGGATAGCCGGGGTTCGGTCGCCGCTGTCCAGGGTCAGCGAGGACTTCGGGCCGCTGGCTCCGCGTGTTACGGGCGGGTGTCAGATGGCACCTATGAGTGGCGCGAAGGCTGGGAGCCCACCACCTTCTGCGCCACCCTGCCCGTCGCTCTGGGAGGCGAACAGGGAGGCGAACAGTCGGATGTCGCCCCCATTCCTAGAGCGCCCCAGGTTGGATCCGCTCTCCCCCCTCCATCCACGGTGGCCACCGGGCACACCGTTCACAGTCCGGTATGGTCGGGTACCGGGACAGCGAGGGGCCTATTATGCGGGTTGGGACCCCCTGATGTACATACGGTCTGATATGCCACCGGTGGCATATCAGCAGCCGAGTTACCAGGCCAACGGGGGTCCCAGCGGGTTCGGATCCCGCGGAGGTTCCCGCTAGGGACACGCCGCTCACTTACAGGGTGCCGCCACTCCACAGACGGTCATGCTCCCCACCGCCTCGGTGATAGCGTGGAGCTCGGAAGGCAAATCTTGTGTGGCACGAGCACTATTGGAATCGGGGGCCCAGGGGTGCTTAGTCTCGTGCAACCTTGTAAGACGGTTGGGCATTTCGGTAAGGGAGTATCCACATTCCATTCGGGGAATTGGGAACACGGAAGTCGGTTCCGTTAAGGGAGTATGTCGGATTACTCTCTCGTCTTTGGCTGTTCGTGCAATTTATAGATTAGAGCCTAGAGTGTCACTGAGGGAAAAGTTTAAAGAAATCAATATTCTGACATTTGTGTCTCAATATATCTATGACAATCTTGTGTATGTAAAAAGAAATATAACTAATTTTCAGAAGTACAGTGATATACACAATTTTAATACTAGAAATAAAGACAAGTTGGTTGCTTATGTAAGCCTACTACATAAAATTAGTAATTCTTTTAAAGGCAATTGTATACGCTATTACAATAAGGTCCCTACTGATATTAAAAACTTACGTTTAGACAAGTTTAAAATAATAATAAAACAGAAATTGTATAAAAAAGGTTACTACAGGATATCTGATTACTTAGAGGACAGATGTCCATGGGAATAGATTGTTTGAGTAACAGGCTGTTTCGATATATAATTAGCATTCATTTTGTAATTTGACAATATTTTATTTAAAAAAGGAAACGCAAAAGATGCGACGACTGTGGAGTTTCTTCGGTGAGCTCTTCTCCACAGATTCCGTCATTGGGTTAGTGAACTCACCCAAAAAAATGTAATGACGGATCTAAGTGATATAACAACATCCTATGGAAATAAATGATTTTTGATTTTGATTTTTTGATTTCGTCACGGGTGGATTCATCGGTGAATCTGACGGTCACGGCATTAGTCATGCCTAATGTGATGGGCTCACACCCTCACGTACGGTTGTCGCCCTCGGTGCGACAGTTGGTCGCTGGGTTGTCACTGGCTGACCCGGAGTTCGATATTCCGGGCCCAGTAGACATTTTATTGGGTGTCGATGCCTTGGGATACCTGTTAGTGCCAGGTGTCCACGTGTTGCAGGCGACTGGTCTGGTTTCGGTCAACACCAGATTGGGCCATGCGGTAATGGGTCCGGTCATGCCGGCTGCCCCACGCCTAGCGACTCGTAATCCCTTATTCGGTTCTGTACTCTCGGAGGTGATACAGAAGTTTTGGGAGGTGGAGGAACCACCTACGGTCCGCCGGTTGGACCCGGTTGAAGAAGAGTGTGAACAGTTTTATCGGAACAATACTGGTCGCCTTCGGTCAGATCGATTTCTCACACGTCTTCCATTCCGGAGTGATCGCCCACCACTGGGCAGTTCACACCATGCAGCCGAGACGCGGCTTCTGTCGATGGAACGACGCATGAAGCGTGACGGGATTTTCCGGCAGAAGTACGTCGACTTCATGCGGGAATACGAGTCGCTCGGCCACATGTCGGTTTCGGGTATCGACTGGAAGCGTGAAGACCACTGCTTCCTGCCCCATCACGCGGTCTTGAGGACCCCGGAGGGCAAAATATGGGTAGTGTTCGATGGATCGGCATTAACATCTAACAGCATGAACCTGTACCAGTGTTTGCATTCAGGGCCGAAGTTGAACCATGACATCGCGGATGTTATCACACGGTTCCGTCGACACAATGTTGTGTTTGTAGCTGACATACTGATGATGTTTAGGCAGACGGTCATTCACCCTGACGATAGACGGTATCAGCTGATACTGTGGCGAGAGAGCCCAGATCAGCCCATCAAGGTGTACGAGCTGAACACCAACACGTACGGGCTACGGTCTAGTCCTTATTTGGCGATTCGCACTCTGCGGGAGTTAGCGGATCGAGAACGGTTAAATTTCCCTAGAGGAGCAGCGATCCTGGAGCAGGATCTCTACGTGGACGATATCTGTACCGGTGCAGATTCCGTAGAGGAGGCGCTCGCTCGACGGGACGAGCTAGTTGAGCTCTTACGGGGTGGAGGTTACGAGCTCCGGAAATGGATGTCGAACTCTCCAGAGTTACTGACTGGTCTTCCGGATGACTACCAGCAGGATCCCCACATTTTTGAAAATTTGGAAAATCCAAATATGTTGTCGGTATTAGGCGTCCAGTACCAGCCGGTGTCAGACATGTTTTCGTATCGGGTCGAGTTGGACTCCCCGAAGGTCTGGACGAAACGGATCGTCCTTTCAACGGTGGCTAGGACATTTGATCCAAACGGGTGGATCACCCCGGTAACATTTCAGCTCAAGTGTTTTATGCAGCAATTGTGGTCTGCTGAGCTTAACTGGGACGACCCGATCGGCGGGTCATTGAGCTCAGAGTGGGACTCGTTCTTTTCGACCCTCCCTGGCATCAATCGGATTTCACTGCCACGGAGGTTGGTCCCCACTACACGATACACCGCCACCCTGCATGGGTTTTGCGATGCCTCGGAGAAGGGCTACGGAGCTGCGGTGTATCTGCGTACGGTCGACTCCTCGGGGGAGGTTGATGTGCGGTTGGTCATGGCCAAGAGCAAGGTTGCGCCGTTGCGCACTCGCCTGACCATTCCCAAATTAGAGCTTTCGGGAGCGGCTCTCCTGACTCGTCTGCTCAACCACACGATGACGGTTCTTCGTGGGTCAATAGCGTTAGAAGATACGGTCTACGCTTGGACGGACAGCCAGATCGTGTTATGCTGGCTGAAGGCTTCAGTTCACAAGCTGGAGATTTTTGTGGCGAATCGGGTTTCGCAGATTTTGAATTCGGAGGTTCCCTTAATCTGGAGACATGTTCCAGGGGAAATGAACCCAGCAGACTGTGCGTCTCGTGGGTGTCACGCTCGCGGAGTTGGTTGGACATCCCTTGTGGTGGGGTCCAAAAATGGTTGACTCAAGCTGAATCGGATTGGCCAATGAGTCCACGCGTTACCACGGCGAACGGCGCCTTGATAGTCGGTGTCTGTACGACGCAACCAGAGCCGGAAGAGGAGTTCAGCCTGCTGGAACGGTACAGCTCGCTCGACAAGCTGGTCAATGTGACCGCCTGGATCTGCCGATTTGCGCGGAATTATCGGAATTCTGAGGCGCAACGAGTGCGGACACAGGTCCTGACACCACGGGAACGGAACCATGCGTTGTTCGCATTGGTACGGAACGTGCAGACGGTGCACTTTAAGTCCGAACTGGACATTCTGAGACGCGGACGCGTCCAACTGAAGGGAGCTGTGGCTCGGCTCAACCCGTTTATTGACCCTCAAGGATTGCTGAGGGTAGGAGGTCGGCTGCGGAATGCCAACCTGCCTTATGCGGCTCGCCACCCGTTGTTACTCCCCAGGAAAGGGAAGTTGGTCGAACTGTTGATACAGGATCGACACATTCGGAATTAGCATATCGGATGCCACGCCTTGATGGCGTTTCTCCAGCGCGAGTTCTGGATTCTATCGGGAAGACGCTTAGTGCGTAGCGTCGTATTTCGGTGCCTGCCTTGTTATCGGGCCAAGGCGGCTACGATGCAGCCCCAAATGGGCGATTTGCCCTCGGATAGGGTTAACGAAATCCGGCCCTTTGCGGGTGTTGGAACGGATTTCGCGGGACCATTCATGGTCAAGTCTTCACAGCTACGGAACGCCAGATTAGTGAAGGCATACCTGTGCGTCTTCGTGTGCTTGACGACGAAGGCAGTCCACTTGGAGGTGGTCAGTGACCTCACTACAGAGGCATTTATCGCATGTCTAGATCGGTTCGTCTCACGAAGGGGCCTCCCGACATTAATCCGTTCGGACAACGGCACAAATTTTGTCGGAGCCAGGCGATATCTGCAGGAGGTCACTCAATTCCTGAACGGTAACCAGGATGCCATCGGTACGGCTTGCTCCCGACGAGGGATTGAATGGGTTTTCAGTCCGCCGGGATGTCCTCATTGGGGAGGGATTTTTTGAGGCTGCGGTTAAATCGGCTAAGTCGCACCTGACGAGGATCATCGGTGAGACCTCTCTACGCTTTAAAGAGCTTGCGACGCTGTTCTGTAGAATTGAAATGACACTGAACTCGCGTCCGTTGTGCCCGCTCAGTTCGGATCCAAATGACTTGGAAGCGTTGACGCCGAGTCACTTCCTGATAGGTCAGCCCCTTAACGCCCTGCCAGAATACCCATTCGGTGATGTTAAGTTAAGTTGGTTAACTAGGTGGCAGATGTTGCAGCAGATGGCTCAAGATTTTTGGAAACGGTGGTCCCTTGAGTACTTGCACATCTTGCAGCAGCGCCTTAAGTGGACTGACCGGACGAGCTCCCCTCAAGTCGGTGATTTGGTGCTGATTAAGGATGCGAACCTGCCATCATTGCGATGGAGACGAGGACGGATCGTCAATTTGTACACGGGTCGGGATGGCACGCCTCGATCAGCAGAAGTCAAGGTGGGGGACTCGGTCCTCAAGAGAGCGGTCGCAACACTTTCTCGCCTTCCTATTGATTAGGGACAGGTTCGGGCCTGTCCGGGCGGGTGACTGTTTAATATTTATGCTTCGGAACGCACCGGTTTTTTGTTGCGCGGATCGACCGCGAGTAAACGGGACATCACTAGCGGAAACGGAACCGCAGCTGTCACTCGTACCAACGAGATGAAAAATTGGAGGTTATCTTTTCTTGTCGGGAGAAAAAACGTGTCTGCTCAGGCGTCGGGCCATTGATTGTATTTCGGTGTAACAATTGTCTAATACAGGTGTCGAGCCTGGTCGGAGTGTGTAGTGTTATGCTACTTACATGCTATTCTTGCTTTTCATGCTTTCATGCTTTACATGCTATCCTTGCTTTTCATGCTGCATAGCTGTATTGTCCGATATGTCTGTCTGATCCTGATCTGTATGATTGTCTGATGAGTCTGATATCTGGTATCACCTTTACTTCCATAGGACCCTGTAACGTTTTAAACCACAAGAACACATTAACAAATCGTTTTCGTTCTGCATTTTCATGCTATCAGCACTTCTAAATCGATAGTGATGGGGTTTACCTTTGGGGACCTTGTATTTCTCCGAAACTCTGCAATCTTGGGCTTCGTGGGCGCTGGTGCGCTACCCTTTTTTCTTTCGTTGTTATGTAATTTACTGCATGGTTTTCTCATTGTTTACCGTATTACGAGCCTGAAACTAAACTTTGACATCTGTTAATGCCGTTGTTTATCTGGTTGTCATGGCAATGTCCATTCAAACTCGTTAGCGGTCTGATATGTTTGTTTCAATACTTTTACAAAAATACTCTTTCTCTCTTGGCCACTCACAAAAATTACGTTTAATTTAAATATTTTTAGAACTCCCCAAAAAGGGTATAAAAGCGGAACATTTCTGAAATTCTGGAGTCTCACGTCAGCTTCTGAACTGGAAGTATCACCTAAAGGCCTTATCCCGGGGTCGCACTACCCCGGGATCCTGCGAGCCTTCAAACTCCCTCAAAACCTTCAAATACATCTTCAAACAACGGGATTCTGCGAGCCGTGCCTACGCCGCTACCGTTCCTACAACGAAGATTTCTACAACGGAATTCTGCGAGCCGTGCCTACGCCGCTACCGTTCCTACAACGACGATTTCCACAACGGGATCCAGCGAGCCGTAGCTACGATTACGCCGCTACCGTTCCTACAACGACGATTTCAACAACATCTACAACAACAAATACACCTGCATCCTGGTCATCACCCCACCGGTCTCCTACTCTCCGTGTCCTCCACTTCTTTTTTTTCTATACCTAATCTATATTTTATAAAAACCTGTTCTCATCTCATCCATCCTCATCTTCGTATCATTTATCTATAGTCTTCACTGTAAATAACTAATAAACTGTCACTACTAAATTTTATCCTGGTTGTTTTCTGTTAGGTTCTGTTAGGTTCGTATCCTCACATGACATTTTGCCGCCCAACGTAAAAGTTCTTCTCCACTCTTCACCTTTTCTGCGCCTTGTCTCTTTCCCTTTGATTTGCTTTCTCTTTCCCTCTTAAATCTTTATCTATTCATCCTTTTCACATTTTCCAAATTCTAAAACAAAACTTCATCTAGTTTTTCAACTCATCTGGATTATATTTAGGCCTACATTTAACTTACATTACTTCACTTCACTTCACTTCACTTCTATAACACTTAACTATAACAATGGAAAGGGTTCGCTTTTCCAAATTCTAAAACAAAACTTCATCTAGTTTTTCAACTCATCTGGATTATATTTAGGCCTACATTTAATTTACATTACTTCACTTCACTTCACTTCACTTCTATAACACTTGACTCTACACTTTGCGATAAATATTTGAGCCTAAATATTTTCCAAATTCTAAAACAAAAACTTCATCTAGTTTTTCAACTCATCTGGATTATATTTAGGCCTACATTTAACTTACATTACTTCACTTCACTTCACTTCACTTCTATAACACTTGACTCTACACTTAACTATAACAATGGAAAGAGGTAAAATTTTCTAAACAATTCGAATCCTTGACTCCACCTTCAACTGCAAATGACTCTCCATCACTTGACCTTCCTGCTGATCCGACTGTCATGGAACCTCCTCTTGTTTCTCAAACTTCTGTCCTGAAGGTGATACGAATCTTTATATAAAATTTTTGCATGTAAGTAGCATAAATTTTCTTAACTTCTAACTGTTAATTTGTATATATGTATATTCTTCATTTCAGACACATCTCGTTGGTGATGTGGCTGATCTCTGGCTTCGAGCTCTACCGATCTGTTGTATATATGTATATTCTTCATTTCAGACACATCTCGTTGGCGATGTGGCTGATCTCTGGCTTCGAGCTCTACCGCTCTGGCCGTCTTTAATCTTAAGGCAAAGCGACTAAAGCTACCTTAGGATTAATTTGTTTCTCTTTACCTCTACGTAATTTTTTTTTTCCACGCAGGAGCGGATGACAACTCCTTAAGTAAGCCTGAATGTCCTTTTGAAAACACACTTTTAGAGTGGTAGTCATTGAATATGAACTCCACCCTTACCTGAATGAAGATGATGAATGTAAGTGATGGTATATCTGATTTTGCCTGGTGATGTCTGTTTCTGCAAAGTTGTGTTTTTCTGGTTTATTTTTGTACATATCAAAATTTTTGCTGAGTCAAAAAAATTTCCAGGGTCGGGGGGAAAATGTAGTGTTATGCTACTTACATGCTATTCTTGCTTTTCATGCTTTCATGCTTTACATGCTATCCTTGCTTTTCATGCTGCATAGCTGTATTGTCCGATATGTCTGTCTGATCCTGATCTGTATGATTGTCTGATGAGTCTGATATCTGGTATCACCTTTACTTCCATAGGACCCTGTAACGTTTTAAACCATAAGAACACATTAACAAATCGTTTTCGCTCTGCATTTTCATGCTATCAGCACTTCGAAATCGATAGTGATGGGGTTTACCTTTGGGGACCTTGTATTTGGCTTTCTCCGAAACTCTGCAAACTTGGGCTTCGTGCGCGCTGGTGCGCTACCCTTTTTCCTTTCGTTGTTATGTAATTTACTGCATGGTTTTCTCATTGTTTACCGTATTACGAGCCTGAAACTAAACTTTGACATCTGTTGATGCCGTTGTTTATCTGGTTGTCATGGCAATGTCCATTCAAACTCGTTAGCGGTCTGATATGTTTGTTTCAATACTTTTACAAAAATACTCTTTCTCTCTTGGCCACTCACAAAAATTACGTTTAATTTAAATAATTTTTAGAACTCTCCAAAAAGGGTATAAAAGCGGAACATTTCTGAAATTCTGGAGTCTCACGTCAGCTTCTGAACTGGAAGTATCACCTAAAGGCCTTATCCCGGGGTCGCACTACCCCGGGATCCTGCGAGCCTTCAAACTCCCTCAAAACCTTCAAATAAATCTTCAAACAACGGTATTCTGCGAGCCGTGCCTACGCCGCTACCGTTCCTACAACGAAGATTTCTACAACGGGAATCTGCGAGCCGTGCCTACGCCGCTACCGTTCCTACAACGACGATTTCTACAACGGGATCCAGCGAGCCGTAGCTACGATTACGCCGCTACCGTTCCTACAACGACGATTTCAACAACATCTACAACAACAAATACACCTGCATCCTGGTCATCACCCCACTGGTCTCCTACTCTCCGTGTCCTCCGCTTCTTTTTTTTCTATACCTAATCTATATTTTATAAAAACCTGTTCTCATCTCATCCATCCTCATCTTCGTATCATTTTTCTATAGTCTTCACTGTAAATAACTAATAAACTGTCACTACAAATTTTATCCTGGTTGTTTTCTGTTAGGTTCTGTTAGGTTCGTATCCTCACATGACAAGTGTTAATCATCAACATCGTCGGGAAATAAGTAGATTC
Organism: Argyresthia goedartella; assembly: GCA_949825045.1. Taxonomy (NCBI): domain Eukaryota; kingdom Metazoa; phylum Arthropoda; class Insecta; order Lepidoptera; family Argyresthiidae; genus Argyresthia; species Argyresthia goedartella. The sequence goes on from OX463810.1 coordinate 39,033,814, forward strand.
GCGTCAGCGGTTGAGTGATCCGTGTTGTGATTGGACATCGTCGTATCGGACGGCGACTCCTCGTGTCGGCAGGCAGCACGCCGGCGACAGCGTCGGGCAGCGAATAGTGAGATTCAGTCCCTATCCTTCCCAAACTTGTGCTCCTATCCCGTATTCCTGCCTCGAATCGAGCTTTCGATTTCCGGTCTACGACGGCAAGGTAAAGTAACAATCAAGATTTTCTCTCCCGTGCTGGCAAAAACCCAGCCCCTCAAGATTCCACGCCGTTCGGTTGAGGCGTGGAATTAAACAGTGGCAATTGGGTGCTCAGTGACTAGCGAGTCACTGAGCACATGAGTGAAATACAGCGGTATTTCAGCTCGGAAATATGGCTCTAGTAGTAGTTTCCGTGCAAAAGAGCTCCATGGTATAATGGGTTTCACACTTGCTTCTCACACAAGAGAAGCAGGTTTGAATCCTGACCATGTACCATTGAGATAATTAATTTATCTGAAGCACATTAATGTTCAATGTTTCGGATTACGCGCTTAGCTGTAGGTCCCGGCTACTATCGCTACTTGGTAGTAGTAGTCGTAAAACTGAGCCAGCGTGGTGGAGTATGGCTCTATCTTACTCGTATCTGGGTAAAGGCCTGTGACCCTCAGTGGGGACATTAATCGGCTACACGTAAACGTAAGTGATTATATCCTAAAATAGTTACATTATCCAACGTTAAAGGCGCCGATGTCGATTTTTTGTTGATTTTCACGATGGAGGCGGCGGCCGGTAATTGTAATTTTTGAAACGGCCAACCATTGTTGAATTAGAACTTTCATTGAACGAAAAAATATTTTAGTGTAAAACACTGCTGTAGCTTAGGTGAAACTAAAAACGACAAGCGCAGCAAAGCATTTATATCGCAAAATACATTAGATAGTACCGAATGAACTGGGTGAAAAAAATGGGTGGCCATTTCATGAAACGATCAATTCTATGATTTGGCCACGACAACTACAATACATTATTATCATTTGACGATATGGCCAAACGTGCATGGCCATATCGTCAAACGTTTATGTTTAAACGATCTGGTCAGTTAGGGTTGACTAATTCGTGAAATGGTCAACCACATCATGATATGACTAATCCTACGATACGGCTGGACTACACTAAATTCACGAACGATTTGTACTATACTCCCGACGTCTCGTCGGCGTCAGAGCACACAGCGTTGATTTCGCGAATTTGTCTGAGAATTTCGCTCGGTAAATGTTTGAATATTTTTAATAATATATCTATAAAATATTGACGACACTTAATGTTGTATTTCGAGATAGTTACGATTTTTGTATCATTTCAGGAGTAATTTTCGGGTTGATAATTAATTGTAAATTATATTTGAATGCGGAATCTCATAAAACAACTTTTTGCGATTCCGTGATATTTTTATTAGGGATAATAGAAACATTTCTTTAACTAAACTTCGGAATTTTTGGAGGATGATTTCCTATACAACACCCTTAAGGATCATAAGGATAACCCTCAAACAAATTTTCCGGTTCATAACATTTTCATTTATCCGCTTTTATATACCACTGTAACATAATATTACTATTCGTAATTCGACTGTTGAATATCCCTTATGGTGCTGTAACTGTAATAGAAAATGTATGGCAACAATGTTTAGTACTGCACGCGATAAATTATGGCCTTGGACAACCTACATGGACACTATGCAGTAAATTCCGCCTTTAATGAACCATTAGGTGGAAATTAGCGTAATGACACAGTTCCGGCGGATATATCCGGAATAATCTGGATATACCGAATTCTGCCCTAAAGATAATAGACGGACACGACGAATATTAGTTTGGAGAATTGGTAGGTATAGCAGGCGGATATTAATGATCTTCATGGTGTTGGATACACAATTTTACGGATATTTACAAAAATAAAATAAAATCTAAATAAATTGTGACCGCACACACTTTCTAGTCCTTCGCGCTGACAATAATCTTCCTTACAAATCTCGATAACCACTTCTGGCGTGCCTTCTAAAACAAAATCTACACAACTCCTAGTATGGGGCCAGAAGCAAGTACGTGCCTAAACGTCCTATATGGGGCGGAATAGGCACAATTGTGCCCATGGGTTTTCACAACTCCATTTTCGTAATTTCGGCTAGTCCATTTCCTAAAACAACCCTTAAAAAATCGGTTCGGCAGCAAGTACCGTACAAGCAACTTCTCTTGAGAAGAATTCTTTTTTTTAATGTTTCGATACCTAGAAAATCATTTGAGAATTATTACTGGAATATCTAGCGACGTTCCTACCTATCCCACCTCTCCGATCCCTACCTGTCCTTAATGCGATGAACGCTGACATATTAAACTACAAGTTATCGATTAATATAGTTGAAAACGTATATATACATGTATATATACACATACACACACACTTAGACATCGCTCTGAAAATAATAACAAATGATTTTCCAGGTCTTGAAACGCAAAGAAAAAACAAAATTATTCAGTTAATTTTCAGTTTGATTAATAATATTCGCTGATATTAATAATGAAAATATCATTATTGCCGATCTCTGCTGCAAATGATTCTTAAGGTCTTAAAACATAAAGAAATTACGAAAGTAACTATTCCCATTTCCTAACTGATCATAACAACTTTCAATTGAAGTTAAAAATTAAAAAAAAAAACAATTTTTTAACATTACACAATAATTAATAAATTTTATCGAATTTAAAGAATTTTCACGAAAAAGATGACGTCATAGTGGGTCCGCCATTTTGAATTTTAAAAAACTGATGAAAGATTCGAAACCAGCACCCTCAAAAACCCACATCTACCCCTCAATACTTGGAATTACATACAAAATTAACGTTGCGTGTTCAAAAAAGTCAGTTTTTTACAAATAAAAAACGAACCGCTGGACCGATTTTTTCTAGACTCCTTTCAGATCTAAGTCATGACGTGGCGTATCGATTGATATGGTCATCAAAGCGATTCGGTCCAGTAGTTATTGAGAAAACGAATTCCATAATTTTGATCACGTACATACGTACGTACACACACACACACACACACACACACACACAGACATCACTCTAAAAATGATTGCAAATGATTCTCCAGGTCTTAAAACGTAAAGAAAACACAAAATTACCTATTTCAATTTTCAGACCTATTATAATAACTTCTCAAGAGAAGTTAAATATGCATATATTCAATACAAGCTTCATCTGTTTAGGGTCCTTTTCCTGTGCGAGATTCAGCCATGAATCACCACTTGAAAGGGAAATTTCCTTTTTCAAACTCAAACCATAATCAGTTCACTCAATAGTTTAGTTGATCATATTTGGTTTATTTTTTATTTTTCTTCCTGTATATGAAACTTGTGTTTGACTTGTGACAGCTGATTGCTCGGCCCAAAATGTTTAAAGAAGTAAAAAATAAAGTTGCTGTGATCAAATTGGTTTTATAGTAAAAGTTGTTCGGGAATGATGTCTTACACGTCCCTGAAACATGACTACACCTTTCTGTTACACCCAGTATACAGCCACATATCTACCTTGCTTCTGGCCCCACAATAGAATAGCCTGTGTCGATTTAGTGGTTGCCCATACCGTACGTAAAACGACCAAGTGAATAACAAATAACTTTTTCACACCTTTCATTCGGAAAAGTAAGTTTTGCTCCACGACGAGAGGTAGCAAAATGCTACTTTTCTGTTCAAGCTACTTTTTTAGTTTATTCATTGGCATGTAGCGCAATGCCAATAGAACACAGATCTTAATAAATAATCGATTGCAATTTCATCGTAATCGATTAAAAACGAACATGTTTCATATAACGTTGTTGAAGTTCCACAACAACGTTATATGAAAATTTATGAATTCTTCGCAATATTTAAAAAAAAAGTCACAATAAATTATATGTTTTACTGAAATCAAAACTATCGATGACTGTTATTGCGATATAATGAATGTTGATATCCGATACCATTGTAATATTCGATTCGAATATTTTTACACATTACTAATTAAATAAAAAAAATCATATCGGTCATAGTCGGTGTGAAAAGTTGTATGTGTCACTCAGGAGCAAAATTATTTTCGTCATGGGCGTTAATGCATGAATCCTTCGTTACGCTCAGGATTCTAACTTAGAATTCCTCGCTACGCTCAGGATTCTATCGTAGAATCCTTCCCTTCACTCTGGATTCAATGTACCGCCCTCGCCGTAAATACATCATTTTGCTCCCTTGTGACACAAATAACTATTCCAACATTGTCCAACAGCAATCAAATGCATGTCATATTAAAGCCACACAGGAAATTTGCATTATTATTCATCATTTCCATCCTCGTCCCCTTAAAGTTTATCGGGAGAACAATAGAGAAAATATCGATGTGGTTTAAATTTGGCTGAAATTATATTTTCTGAATATTTATCGTCTTTACAACCTATCTTTGACATACTTTTATTATTTAGTCTCCATTTAACTGTCTAATATATTAAATTAAAATTGCAAAATAAGGCCAAGAAATTTAAATTTCCGAATCGAATCACAATCCATCGAAACGGGATGTGGCGTCAGATGCCACGGCCGCAGCCTCAGATGAATTAAACTCTTTCCAGGTTCTACTATTTCTTAACAATTTCTTAAGTGATTAGTTGCTAAATAGCCCAAACATTTTCAAGTGTCGTTAACTGCTAATTGTGTACTCATAATCTATCACGGATTTCGCGGTCAAGGCCAAGTGAAGCGTGTTTTGCGATCGCCCGTCCTTCTCGCACGGGTACCCGCCTGCTTGCGCACACTACGGAACATAGCAACATACAAGCGGATATCGATAAGGATGGATTGCGCGGCATGCAATGACCAAATCGGCGAATCGGAGCTGCTTCGATGCGTTGCCTGTAATGCATGTCTCCACTACCAATGCGTGGGTATGGCACCAGCATATTACCAGGCAAACCTACCTAATCTTCGGCGCCTGTGGCAATGTCCCCAGTGTAGTGGGAAAATAAACACGAAGAAGCGCGAATGTCGCGGCGACGACACGCCCGTGCGCCGTGTCCACAACCTGCCAAGCGCGGGCGCCCCCGGGGCCAACATGGACATGTCGCGCGACGAGCTGTCCGCCCTGGAAGAGCCCGCTTCCCTCAACAGTACTGGTGACACGGAGACTCTTCGTAGCAGCTTCCAAGCATTCCAAGAAAGTATGACGCGTAAGTTGGATGGCTGGTTCTCCAAGTATGATTTGAAGATCACGAAAATGTTGGATGAGTTTGAAGAAGTTAAAAGCGCTATGTCGTTCATGAGCGGCCAATACGACGATCTACACAAGCAAACCGATGAAATGTGTAAGAAGGTGAGCGCCATGGAATACAAACTCGACCAGGTTGAGCTTCTAAACTCGCGCATCTCTCAGCTAGAGCGTAAAATAGATGATATGGAGCAGCAGGCACGTCAAAACAATGTCGAGATCAGTAACCTCCCGGAAAAGCGAGGAGAAAACTTACTACATATATATCGTCCAGACATTAGGTGATAACATTAATCATCCGCTGGCTCCCCATGATGTGGTGTCGGTACATAGAGTCCCACAAGCGAACCCAAAAAGTACGCAGCCAAAGAATGTTATCGTCAAACTGGCCTCCCGGGAGCTGAAGGACAACTTTGTTACTGCCGCTCGTAAAGCCAAGGGAAAACTCACACCTGAGTGTCTAAACATACCAGGTTCGCAGCAAAAAGTGTATGTCAACGAGCACTTGACTCTGAAAAATAAAACAATTTTTCGAAAAACGCGAGAAACTGCAAGGTCCAATGGATACCGGTACGTGTGGGTCAAGCACGGAACCGTGCGGCCGACACCACCCCAGCACTCGCTGTTCGACGTGAGGAGGACCTCAATAAACTCAAACCCCGTATCATTTAATTATTTGTGCCTTTTCGTCTATCTATATATAATACGTATGCTCAACTCAACACTGCTGTACCGGTTCTATACATGTCCTATACACTGGTCAAAAAATATCTACCTAATTCACTTAACTATTGTAATATGTGCCTTTGTTTTCTCCGATCAGCCACATAATGTTAATATGGCTATCAACTATAAAACAATTATTATAATTTGTGCCGGTGCTTACATTGCCCTAATAAGTAATCTCCAAAAAATTATCAAATACAAAATAATAACTAAGAAGTGTGCCTCTGCGTACTGTGTGCAATTGCCCTATTTCGATAAAACTAAAGAATATAAAATAATTATTATAATGTGTGCCTATGTTTACACTATACAATCACCTAACTGGCTGAAAACTATCAAATATAAAATAACAAACAAGAAGTGTGCCTCTGCTTGCTCTGTACAATCGCCTTATTTCGATAAAACTAAAAAATATAAAATAATTATTATAATGTGTGCCTGTTTTTACAAAGTACAATTACCTAAGTGGCTTAAAATTATCAAATCTCATCAAAATATCAAATATAAATTATTATTTTTTATATCTGCTTGTGCTTACTCTGACCAACTACCAAATCTGCATGAATCGGTCTGCATTACTATGCTGAATAATTATAAACAACTCTTGAAGCTAATTTGTTATCTTACTCAGGAATCACTTGTTTACGCTAGGGCGATTTTCAATGGATGAAACAATTTCTATTTATTATCAAAACTGTCAAGGTCTCAGAACCAAATTGAACACACTGTACATGAATATTTTGTCTGAATGTTACGATATAATTGTCTTGACGGAGACATGGTTAATACCTACCATAACGGATAATTTATTTATTGACAGTAGGTACATGGTGTTCCGGTGTGACAGGGACCGCGAAGCTACAGGTAAGAAGGACGGTGGCGGGGTACTGGTGGCGGTCAAGCGCGGCCTACAGGTTACCCGCTGTCCGCTGATGCCGCCGCCCGTAATTGCTGCCCCTCTGTCCCCTAACATCGACTATGTTACCATTAAACTTCCCTCCAATAAACAGAACAAACATCATGTTCTCTGTGCAATTTACATTCCGCCTAAACAAGGCTATGACACTTATAACATATTATTTGAACATTTGCAGTACACTCTTATGTCATCTGACGTAGATCTATTTTATATTGTAGGAGATTTTAACTTGCCCACGATCAACTGGGAACTTGATGGATTGCATTCAGTGAAACCTTTTTTGACAAAAGACAGTGGACTCATAGACAGACTCTGGTTGAATTTTGTATCATTCACGAATATCTTGCAGCACAATTATTTAAAAAACATCAATGAACGTACACTAGACTTATTCTGCAGTAACTTCCAAATTCAATCCTGTGAGCCCCCGCTCAGCGCGCTCGTGCCGCCTGACGCGCAGCACCCGCCCCTCCACTTGCTTGTCCCAATCAACTTGTGCGGTAAGCCTATGGCAAGTCACACAGCCCCCCGATATAGGTTTGTCGAAGCGAATTTTGCGACAATCAATAATGACCTAGGGTCCATTGGCGCAAAGTTTTAAGTGACTCACCTATAGATACAGCCGTAAACATTTTTTATGAACATTTATACAAAATAATAAAAGAGCGTGTACCTTGCCGGCCGGTCAAATCGGTCGAATTCCCCATTTGGTTTACCCGTCCACTTATACATCTGTTTAAAAATAAAAACAAGGCGTGGATAAAGTGGAAAACTTATAATAATCCGTCAGACTACGAAACGTTTTCTCTGTATCGTAGCCGTTTTAAAAAAAACAGTAAGACTTGTTTTGATAGATACATAAATTCTATAGAAGATGGACTGCAAAATGATATTAGACTTTTTTGGTCTTATATAAAAAGTCGCAAAGGTAAATGTGGTATCCCTAACACAGTAACTTTTCTAGACAAAAGCACCCATAACCCTGAGGAGGTATGTGATTTGTTTTTACAATATTTTTGTTCCGTATACGAAACGAGTAACACAGTCAGACATAACAGTGACATGACCTTTCCGCTTGAAAATTCAAGTAACGATATTATTTCCGACTTAACCTTTTCCGAAGACAAAATTATTAAAGCTCTTAAATCCCTTGACGTGACCAAGTCCTCTGGCCCTGACGGTATTCCACCATTCTTCCTTAAAAATACTGCTGATGACATCGCTTATCCGTTGACTATCATATACAATAGATGTATTCACGAAGGGATCCTACCTCAAATTTGGGAAACAGCTAACGTAGTACCCATTTATAAAAATGGCAGCAAACACAATGTAGAAAACTACCGTCCTATTTCATTATTGTCCACCTTGTCAAAGGTACTCGAAAGGCTTGTCCATGACGCTGTTTATCCAACTTTGCATCCTGTCATCATACCTGAGCAACATGGCTTTGTTAAAAACAGGTCAACTATAAGCAATCTTATTGTATATACTAACTTTTTGTTTGAAAGTATGGATAACCGAGTTCAAGTAGACGCAGTGTATACGGACTTCCGCAAGGCTTTTGACAGGGTGGATCATGTTTTGCTTATGCGCAAGATTGCCTATAACGGCATACGAGGCAATTTACTGCGCTGGCTGCTATTTACTTTCCATTCTTATGTCACCAATAGAACACAAAAAGTAGTTATAAATGGGTTCACGTCTTCCTCCGCTATTACCGTCTCATCTGGAGTGCCCCAGGGGTCCATTTTGGGCCCACTTCTCTTCATTTTGTTTATAAATGATATAAACAAAAGTTTTAAACACTGCAACTATATTTTATACGCTGACGACCTCAAAATGTACCGAAGGGTTTATACAGAGCAGGACGCACTATTGATTCAACAAGATCTTGACCGTTTGTCTACTTATTGTACTGAAAACAGATTGCAGCTAAGCATACCTAAATGTAAAACTATAACCTTTACAAAAAAAAATCAATATAGTAAAATATACTTACAGCTTACTTAACATTCCACTTGATAAGGTTTCAGATATAAAAGATCTCGGCATAATTTTGGACGCTAAACTTAATCTGGATGCACACACAAACAGTATTATCAATAAAGCCTTCCAGTTATATGGTTTTGTAATGCGCACATGCAATAACTATAAACGCTCAGCCTCATACCTAAGTCTATTTAAATCCTTAATTAGGTCTCAATTAGAATATTGGAACCCCTATCTGGAACCCCTATTATGATAAGTATAGTGAATGTATTGAATCGGTGCAGCGTAAGTTCATTCGTTCTGTAAATTATAGATGTCTTCATTCTAGAATTTCTTATCACAACTCGCTTACCAAGTACTCTTTACTTTCTTTGAAAGATCGTCGACTGTTTTTGGACTCTATGCTTCTATACAATATAACACACAATAAATTTGATTGTTCTTATATCACCAACAATATATGCTATAGAATACCAAGCGCTTCTCAGCGCATCAGAGATACATATCCTCATCGATTGTTTGTGACCAAACTATGCAGAACAAATGCAGGCAAGAGAGCCCCATTGTACAGACTACTGCACTCTTACAACGAATTCTTCTTAGGTGTTGATATATTTTCTTTGTCTCCTGGTAGATACAAAATGGCAATATTGAATATAATTTATAATAAAGATAGTTAAGTGGTCCAGCTTATTTACTTGGATGTACCCTACGTAGTCTATAATAACATTATACATTCCATATTATTTTTACTACTAGTTATGATAATGTTTATAGTTTATAGTACCTATACCTAGTTACATTTATTTGTTTTTGTGAAAACTAAATCTAGTATCTTAATTGTTTAATTCTGTGTGATTTATCTGTGGAAAACGGTGCTGGTTGTACAATTACCTAATTTTACTTAATGCTACTTCGATAATCTAGTAGGTACTAACTATTGTACAATTGTTTGTTTTTCCCAATAAAAATAAAATAAAATAAATACTACTTATTGTCTTTCTCAAACTCCTTTCGCTGAAGTGCAACTTTTCCCCCTTTTAGGTTGTATTGAACATAATTTTTTATATCCTCCTTCCCTTGAAATAAATTCAATAATACTTTTGAAAATGTCGTAACATATCGTTGAATTGACTATATAATGGAATAGCCAACCATGGTTGAAAAAGAGCTTTCATTGAACGAATATATATTTTTGGGCAAAACACTACGGTAGCTTAGGTGAAGTCTATAGGGGGTGAGCGAAGCGCAGCCCCCCAATAGTCCTCGTTTTAGGTCGACATGTATAACACAAAAAACACCACGTAGTACTTACTGAATACAAAATGGTTGGCCATTTCATGATATATTTCATGAAATAATCAAATTCTACGATAAAGCTACGACATAAACGGTATCTTCGATGATTGACAGTTTTCCAGTCTATAAATTATAAATATACTTCTACAGATATTTTAAGCTGTCTCAAATTGAAAGTTATTTTTTTTTGAAAACTAGGTTTTAAGCCGGTAACAAAGTATAACCTACGCAAAACTTACTTCGGACCTCTGACAAATTCACATCATGCTAACTTCAGAATACTTACGTTAAAGCGATCTTCACAACAATACAAACATGATGTTGGCGATATTTTCAAACGTCTCTTCGAACAAAATCTTGCCGAAAAAATGCCGAATTTATCTCTGGAATAGTTTTTAACCTCATTAAAGTTGAGCCACAAATCTGGCAAAAAGGATACGGAAGCCACAAATTACATCTTCGAAGCACCTGCCGAAATCCGCAAGGCTCTCATTGCATAGGACAGGGTGTTCATAAATTGGTCATCTTGTATTGTAAGAGATTGTAACAAGATGTTTCAACTGTCAACAGTATGGACATGCTGCCAAGACCTGGAAAGAGGCAAAACCTACTTTTGGACACTGCGGCGAACTAGGGCACCTGACGACCGACTGCACTAAAAAGTCTGGGTTGCCAAAATGTGCAACGTGCCTACGATACCAAAAACAAAGTGACCACAAAACAGGTAACATAGTTTGTCCGGCCAAAAAAAAAAACGCTGATTATAGGTACAAGCGAACCAACTGAATCATGACCCACTTGCCTGATAATTCGTTTGAAACTTTCAAACTTGTAAGATCTATCGTAATGTCAGTGTCTAATCAAATGATAACAAGTTCGTTACCAAGGAAATAAACCTTCAAGCGAATTTCGACCTACTTGCATTTAAGGGGTTTAGCAAAATAAGCTTATGGTGGGTCATGATTCAGATGGTTCGATAGTACATAAATTCTATCGACTATGGTGGCTTCAAAGAGCGCTCTTATATCTTATAAATTAAAATAGATAAATAATAAAGATCATTACATTTTTACCTATTTAAATTCGAAGTTAAGCAAGCACATAATAACAAACTGGCTGTTAAAACTGGACTATAATCAAACTGAAAATATTTTTACTGTAATAAAGTAAAACTTTTCTCTACTAAGTATTCACATGTAACGAACACTCACACACAATCTCACACACTTCACGTACTTTGTGTACTTTGGCACGATGCAATACCTATAAAAAGTTTTTTTTTAGCTTTTTTTCATTGTCGAACCAAAATAAAACTGATTTGGATAAATAATCGGCACCGGTAATAAATAAAGCAAACATGGAGTGTGACATGTGACGTCATCCGTCGCCACCGCGACAAGGGGTAGCGTTTAAGCCGCTAAAATTTACTCCGTGTTTTAAATGTGACTTCAATAGGTTAAATGATTCTTTGTAACAGTATTTTTATTATTTTCTATGTTATTAGGATTTGAACAGTGATTATAAAAGGAAAAAAATATACATTGATATTCTACATTGGAAATATTATAAAAACACATAACCCGACGGCATTTTCTTTCTATACCACATACAAACTTATGAATGCACCTGGTTACATACATAGAGTATGAAAGTAGCTTCAACCAACTTTGTCGCCCCACCTCTCCGCAATTTTGACATATTTACAAAAAAATACATATTATAGTAAGTGTATAGGATGTATTGTGATTTATCTGATTGTATATTGACTTTATTTATTTGTTTTAACTCTTAATCACTAGGACTATCTCTCTATATATATTGTCCTTCCCTCACAGGTTAGCTGTAAGCTGTTATCTGTACAATAAAGAATTAGTATTAAGTATTAAATCATCGACTAAAAATACATATTATTATTTAACCTGTGAATTGACTGACTGAAACTGAAAATGGCAGCCAACTGCTGAATGAGGTGATTATTGTAATAACAATAGGGAATTCGTACTTTTGCATTGCCAAAGGTGTGGATAGATTTATAAGTCACTTTATTGGCACGTTAAAAAATTAGTATAATTTTAGCACACTTACAATTATGTAAGATTTATATCATTGGGCGTTAGACGAAGAAGTAACAGTGACTAGCGCGCTCATCGCCTGACAGAACTCATGCGGAATACACGGGAGCAGATACAGCTGATGCACCCACCCATGCAGGGTCAGGACAAGACAATGGATTTTCTTCGAAAACTAAAAGCGATTACAATTGCCCAACTACAAATAACTCGAGGCATAGGATGCGAGCTAATTCAAGTAGCCATATATCGTTCGAGCACTCGTCTCGAGTGGCGCACGGCTTGATTCGTTTCGGTGAATCGATGAATCGATTCCGACGCCTCTCATCGTGCTAGGCATCAAATCATTGGGAGGCCTATTCTGTATTATTGAAACTTACATGTTTATGTTTTGTGATAATGTACCTGAATACAACTCAGGTTATTAATTGCTAATAATGTGAAAGGTTATAATGACTTTTTATACTCGCACAACTATGTATGATAAGGTTAAACTAAATTTTTAAGTCGTTTAAATAAGCTGGCCTTTTGTTCAATGATTTTAAGAGAATGATCGCCTCCTAAACCAGAAATATTACAAATGTGAACGTTTGTGAGTTAAAGTGTGTGGATGTTGGTTGCTCAATCATGCAAAAATTATTTTCCTGTGCGAGATTCAGCCATGAATCACCACTTGAAGGAGAAATTTCCTTTTCAAACTCAAATCAGTTTTGTACTCATTAGTTTAGTTGATCATATTTTTTTTTCCATGTATATGAGACTTAAGTAAGTGTTTAACTTGTAAAAGTTAATTATTTTGCTTACTTGCAATAAATGATTTGATTTGATTACGTGCTATAATGGCACAGATCTTATGGGTCCAGTTTGCTTTACGACATTCAGCTAACCTTAGGTAAGTCGGAAATTAAATTACATCGACTGTTCCAACAGTTCATTGCTTCTGGCCCCATCCTAGGTTATATTGTGGATATTGTGGACTGGATTAAAATAATTTCTCAGTTGAGTCAGATTAGCCCTTCAGGTTTGAGTGTAATCTATTGTGGCCAGAGTTGCGGAATTCCTAAATACCTGAAACTAGAACTTGGTGGCGGAATGTGTGGTATGTTGTGGAACTTCATAATAGCTACGCATTACTGTCACAAGCTTATGGGGACCAGTGGTCTAGGTTACTTCTATTCGAATTGAAGCAAACCTTTTATTTATTTATGGGACATATTAAACTGCACATCAAAAATACTGATTGGCACAGCACAGATCAGGGCAAAATGCTGTGCTGTAATGGGTTGTGCGAAGCGAAGCCCTCTTTATCCATCGTGTTAGGTTGAACTGCCCGAACAACAAAAAATACTTAAAACATGAACTGAGTACACATACAATATTTAAAATGTAAATAGTGTTTTTGCTGATCCTTTTTTGCTGTGCAAATCATTATTTTTGACGTGCGATTAAATACTAGCCTTTATTTATTGAACACATATGGATTTATGTATATATTTAACAGAAATAGGTAAGAGTATGTCGTGTGACGACAAGAACCTACCAGAACCTAACAGAAAACAACAACCAGGATTAAATTTAGAGTGACAGTTTATTGGTTATTTATAGTGAAGTAATTTAAAAAAATGAAAGGAAGATGAGGATGAATGAGATGAGACAGGTTTTATAAAATACAGATGTCTGGATAGAAAGAAGGAAGCGGAGAACACGGAGAGAAATAGACCGGTGGGGCGATGACCAGGATGCAGGTGTATTTGTTGTAGTAGATGTTGTTGAAATGGTCGTTTTAGGAACGGTAGCGGCGTACTTGTAGCTACGGCTCGCTGGATCCCGTTGTAGAAATCGTCGTTGTAGGAACGGTAGCGGCGTACTTGTAGTTACGGCTCGCAGGATCCCGTTGTAGAAATCGTCGTTGTAGGAACGGTAGCGGCGTACTTGTAGCTACGGCTCGCTGGATCCCGTTGTAGAAAGGATTGTTTGAAGGATTGAGAGAGTTTGAAGGCTCGCAGGATCCCGGGGTAGTGCGACCCCGGGATAAGGCCTTTAAGTGGTACTTCCAGTTCAGAAGCTGACGTGAGACTCTCGAATTTCAGAAATGTTCCGCTTTTATACCCTTTTTGGAGAGTTCTAAAAATTATTTAAATTAAACGTAATTTTTGTGAGTGGCCAAGAGAGAAAGAGTATTTTTGTAAAAGTATTAAAGCAAACATATCAGACCGCTAACGAGTTTGAATGGGCATTGCCATGACAACCAGATAAACAAAGACGTCAACAAACGTCAAAGTTTAGTTTCAGGCTCGTAATACGATAAACAACAATAAAACCATGAAGTAAATTACATAACAGCGAAAGGAGAAAAGGTAGCGCACCAGCGCGCACGAAGCCCGAGATTGCAGAGTTTCGGAGAAAGCCAAAAACAAGGTCACCAAAGGTCAACCCCTTCCCTATCGATTTACAAGAGCTGATAGTATGAAAATACAAAGCAAAAATGATTTGTTAATGTATTCTTATGGTTTAAAACGTTACAGGGTCCTATGGAAATAAAGGTGATGACAAATAATAAGCTGCACAGCTCAGCAAGCATCAAGCAGCAGCAGCAAGGAAAAGGACATGTAAGTAGCATAACACTACAAGTAATATATCAAAATAATTGCCATTAATAAATTAACCGATAATAGCAATGGCATTAACACATATCAATTCATATGAATGAAGTACTTTATAAAAATAAATTGCATTAATTCATTCAACAATGACAACAATGACAATAATTTCAATAAAGATCTATCCAACAGCACTCATGCATTTCTCTCGCAGAACCTGGCACACTCTCGCACAATATCCCAACATGCATCATCAAACAGAACGTTCAGTGGTTCCGCAGCCAACAGTGTAGCCTTGAGCCTGTCTCGCCCCCACACTAGCGGTAACTGCCCCGGGGCACCCGGCGCGCCTCCATGCGGTGCGTGCCGCCCGCTAGCAGCCGATGCCTACGCGCGCAGGTAGTTGTCAGGCACGTATTGCTCGCATACCGTACGGTGCATACACGAAGCTATTAGGTGTTACGTCTCACCTCTAGTTAGTTATTTATATCTGTCACCGTAAGATAGTCAAAACCGTTAGTTGATAAACGTCATTTACGTCATAGAGCATGATGACGAATAACAAATTCCGAGAATAGAGCCTTGACTATCACCCGACCGTGTGTGATACGGCTGGAACTCAAAACGGCCATGTCGAAAATATCGTTGGCGGTTCTTGAGGTAGTCAGCAAAGAAAACCAACAGTTCGGTGTAAACCCAAGTTCACAATATTTCAGCATTAGGAATTCGTTATCGACCCTATCGAATGCCCAAAGGAAGATCAGATAGGTGACATACACCTGACATCCCCGATCCATTCTCTCTGAGACCATCTCGACCAAAGTCAGTACGATGGTTGTTACTGAGCGACGGCTCCTGAACCCATGTTGCGAGTCGCACAGGTTGATGACTCTCACAGGTACGGCGCCATCTGCGAATTTATTTTTACCGTATATGATCGACTGGAACAGTGTGCTAATGAGCTCAGGATCGCAATAGATATTGGTTAACGGAGACAGCGTCACTTATCTTGGGGACAGGACTGACTCGAGGGAGCTTCCGGTTGGTGGGGTACTTCCCTTGCTCTAGAGCTAGGTTAAGAATACGACCCAGAGATAAAATTAGTTGATCGCTATAAGCTTTCAAAAAGTATGCAGGGAAGTTATCCGGCCCAACTGCGCCCCCTGCCCTTAGCTTCTCAGTCCCTACTCTATAGCTTTATGGGAAACATGACCTTTGCTTCAAAATGGTATTTTTGCTGTAGGAAGCAATTGAAAAATAAACAAATTGAAATTGAAATTGAAATGACATTCAGACGTAGAGCATTGCACGAGTCATCCGAATTATTTACCAGATCGGAGCAAGCCCGGCACGTTGTTGAGGAAAATGTTGGAGAATTATCTAATAAAGAAGTAAAAAATAAATCATCATGTACACAACACACACACACACCACACACAACACATTCACATAATTACGGACGACATTTCAATCCCAAAATAAGTCAGAACCATTGATAAAAATTATTATAAACCCCGTCAATTTAAAATCTGGCCGATAAAATAAATATAATCACTAGCTTTCAATCGTCTCGCAATTGCATGATTCATGTTTAATATTTTGTTATCGATATTTTAAATAGTTTAACTCTACTAAATTACTTAGAATGAGAGAGCGAAGTCTTTTGATACAGGTACTTTATGCTTCAAAGAAGGCTTCAACCTACACTACATATGTAAAAGTTATCTTTGTTAATCAATAAACTATTTTTTTTTTGAGTAATCTACAAAAACGGCTGCTGCTTCTACTCCAACATACTCTTGAAACCACCCTTCAATCTTTATCGAGTTCTGTACCTTAGTAGCCATTGGCTGAATATATATTACTGGCCCAGATATGCCATGCTATTAACAGACTTAAGTACCTACATATCATGAATTCATGACTTATTTGCCTTTGCCTATATTAATTTCATGTGTTTTTACCTATTATTAGCAGTGAAATAAAGTATATCGAAATATATGTCAAAAGTGTGGGTATTTAAGAAAATGTAAAGAAACATGACGGTCTGCCAATTCCGCAATTTAAAACCCCACTTACTTAATTAGTTCCCGTACTTCCGTCTTCGCGTAATGATAGACCATAATAAAGTGACGTCAGTAAGTTGCAACTAGAGGCAAAATTCCATGTCATGCATGAGCAAAGTATTTATCTCTCTTCTAAAAACTAATTACCAACACCGCATACAATTTGCGCTGAGTTTACTGAAGCGAATTCGTGGCAGCTAATTACAGATCTCATAACACGTATTTTCCCATGTAATTACACTACTGCTATTAAGCAAGTACCGGGAAATTAGTACAGTTATAGTCAAGTAATGTATCTCATTGCTCTATTATGCATCTCTTTTAACATACGTGTAGTGAATTTTTAATCACAAAGTAAGTTAGGTGTAAGATAGGTTTTTGATGTTGCATATAACTATATACGGGTGTCCGGTAGATTGATGCAAAGACTTAAACCGAAGCTAGTACAGACCATTTAGAACCATTTGAGCCTAACATAAGGCGAAGTCTTACCTTTAATTTTTATTGATGATTTAGTGATTTTGAAGAAAATTTTCAGATTTTCACAGTTCAGTGATTATCATTGCGAAACTAAACAATAATTGGATTATTTTACAATTGATTCTAATAAATCACTTAATAAGCATACTAATAAATCTTGATTTGTGCATCTGCTGCGTCAAACTTGGTTTTTACAGATCATTGAAGAGCACGGCAAATTTCAATCATCAATAAAATAAGTTTTTCCCACTCATTTAACAAAAACAAGTGAAAGCTTTTTATGTGCAAATCTTTATAAAAACATTCTCAGTAATGACTTTCATGGCATTATCATTTAAGGCATTATTGAGGTAGATACCTCACACATTCTTGAAGTTATGACGTACTAACCAGTTTGAGGGAGAAAAGTAGACCTTTTAGACAGTCTTTTTATTTAATTAAATGTATGCTATTCACGCTCGAAATTAGATCTTTGGTTCCTCACACAGACACGTGCCCGTCTTCGGACTTCTGTGGTCGTGATTTTGGGCATCATTTCATCTTTCATGGTGTCGAAAGCCATTCTTATTTTTGAAATCAACTCTTCTTTTGTGTTGATGGCTACGTTGGAATAGACCAATTCTTTGGCTCTGCCCCACACAAAATAGTCCATTGGGGTCAGGTCTGGTGAACGAGCAGGCCAAGAAATAGGCCCGTCTCCGCCGTTCCAGCAATAGGAAAAAAAGACGTCAAGATAGCTTTTGACTTCAATAGTCCAATGCTGGACAGCCGTCTTGTTGGAATATGAGTTCCCGATCCATCGGAGCTCCAGACTATTGTAATACTACCTCTATTTATCTTTTAACAGTAAGTGCAAGAATATCTTTCCGTTGCTTCGCCTTAATATATTTTTTTACTAAGATTAAAGAACCAACTCTATCAGCGGTCTTTCTATTGTAACAACTGACAATTTTGTAATTATTTATGTTAAAAGACATCGTATTTTCTTTTAACCAGTGTTATGTAATACAAATAACATCGATGTCAGAATTTTATGGAAATAATTCTTGTTAAATTCCACGCCTAAACCGAAAGGGGGTGGAATCTTGGTAGGGTAGTTTTTCAGTGGAATGTCACAAGCAGTACTGACCTTGACGCCGTGGACCGGCATTCTAACGCTAAATTCGAGGCGGGAGTACGGGATGAGGAACACGAGGGTGGGGTGTGATGGGAGTCGAATCTTACTCGCGTCGTAGGCCGCTGCTGATGCCGTCGTGATGCCGCCGACTACAGGGGTCGCTATCCGAACGCGACGAATTGGTGACCGAACCACTTCAACCTTTCACAGCACGAAGCACTCACTACGATGAAGTGAAATCTACTTATTTCTTGACGATTGTTCCGTGATTATTACAAATAACATTCAGCCAAGCCTCCCGATGCTGGCGCCGACAAATTTTCCCATGTGCCAAGGTGACAGCTAGCTAGTCATTTTTTTTCTATACAAGTGACAGCTAGCTAGTGATGTCCCGATCACTCGCGGTCGATCCGCGCAACAAAAAACCGGTGCGTTCCGAAGCATAGCTGTCCACCCGGACAGGCGCGAACCTGTCCCTAATCAATAGGAAGGCGAGAAAGTGTTGCGACCGCTCTCTTGAGGACCGAGTCCCCCACCTTGACTTCTGCTGATCGAGGCGTGCCATCCCGACCCGTGTACAAATTGACGATCCGACCTCGTCTCCATCTCAATGATGGCAGGTTCGCATCCTTAATCAGCACCAAGTCACCGACTTGAGGGGGGCTCATCCGGTCAGTCCACTTAAGGCGCTGCTGCAAGATGTGCAAGTACTCAAGGGACCACCGTTTCCAAAAATCTTGAGCCATCTGCTGCAACATCTGCCACCTAGTTAACCGACTTAACTTAACATTACCGAATGGGTATTCTGGCAGGGCGTTAAGGGGCTGACCTATCAGGAAGTGACCCGGCGTCAACGCTTACAAATTTTAGCGATATGTTGTAGATGGTGTGAAGAGTTGTTGTAAGAAAACAACGAAATAGCAAACAAGCAGATACGTTTGTATTCACAAGCACCACAGTTTATATACAGCTAGCACAAGCAGTTTATAGAAGGAGAGATAGCACAGGAATAGTAGAAGAAGAAAGATCGAAGCAACGATACTAGCAGAAATTAAAATGCGTAAAACATATACGAAACAAAGACGCGATAGTGCGCGGTAGTACAGCGAGCGACGCGGGCTTCGCGTGGC
The DNA here is from genome assembly GCA_949825045.1 of Argyresthia goedartella. Taxonomy (NCBI): domain Eukaryota; kingdom Metazoa; phylum Arthropoda; class Insecta; order Lepidoptera; family Argyresthiidae; genus Argyresthia; species Argyresthia goedartella. The sequence goes on from OX463810.1 coordinate 39,053,479, forward strand.
TCTGATAATTTGCGACTGGCGGCGGGCGTCGCCGGTCGGCCGATCGAGGACTCGGCACTCGAGCGCAGCGTGTACATCTAGCTATGTAAGTATACAGGCGCTGCGAGTTGTGAAACATACGGCCCGCCGCATACTACGGATATCGCCCGGCTTTGCTTGTGAATTATGAAATATTATGTGTGTATGTAGTTTTGTGTGTCATAAATAAATATGTGTATTTATATATTTATATGTAAGTTACCTACACAAATCATTTGGATCCGAACTGAGCGGGCACAACGGACGCGAGTTCAGTGTCATTTCAATTTTACAGAACAGCGTCGCAAGCTCTTCAAAGCATAGAGAGGTCTCACCGATGATCCTCGTCAGGTGCGACTTAGCCGATTTAACCGCAACCTCAAAAATTCCTCCCCAATGAGGAAATCCCGGCGGACTGAAAACCCATTCAATCCCTCGTCGGGAGCAAGCCGTACCGATGGCGTCCCGGTTACCGTTCAGGAATTGAGTGACCTCCTGCAGATATCGCCTGGCTCCGACAAAATTTGTGCCGTTGTCCGAACGGATTAATGACGGGAGGCCCCTTCGTGAGACGAACCGATCCAGACATGCGATAAATGCCTCCGTAGTGAGGTCACTGACCATCTCCAAGTGGACTGCCTTCATGGCCAAGCACACGAAGACGCACAGGTATGCCTTCACTAATCTGGCGTTCCGTAGCTGTGGAGACTTGACCATGAATGGTCCCGCGAAATCCGTTCCGACACCCGCAAAGAGCCGGATTTCGTTAACCCTATCCGAGGGCAAATCGCCCATCTGGGGTTGCATCGTAGCCGCATTGGCCCGATAACATGGCCGGCACCGAAATACGACGCTACGCACTAAGCGTCTTCCCGATAGAATCCAGAACTCGCGCTGGAGAAACGCCATCAAGGCGTGGCATCCGACATGCCCATTCCGAATGTGTCGATCCTGTATCAACAGTTCGACCAACTTCCCTTTCCTAGGGAGTAACAACGGGTGGCGAGCCGCATAAGGCAGGTTGGCATTCCGCAGCCGACCTCCTACCCTCAGCAATCCTTAAGGGTCAATAAACGGGTTGAGCCGAGCCACAGCTCCCTTCAGTTGGACGCGTCCGCGTCTCAGTATGTCCAGTTCGGACTTAAAGTGCACCGTCTGCACGTTCCGTACCAATGCGAACAACGCATGGTTCCGTTCCCGTGGTGTCAGGACCTGTGTCCGCACCCGTTGCGACTCAGAATTGCGACAATTCCGCGCAAATTGGAAGATCCAGGCGGTTACATTGACCAGCTTGTCGAGCGAGCTGTACCGTTCCAGCAGGCTGAACTCCTCTTCCGGCTCTGGTTGCGTCGTACAAACACCGACTGTCAAGGCGCCGTTCGCCGTGGTAATGCGTGGACTCATTGGCCAATCCGATTCGGCTTAAGTCAACCATTTTGGACCCCACCACAAGGGATGTCCAACTAACTCCGGAGAGTGACACCCACGAGACGCACAGTCTGCTGGGTTCATTTCCCCTGGAACATGTCTCCAGATTAAGGGAACCTCCGAATTCAAAATCTGCGAAACCCGATTCGCCACAAAAATCTCCAGCTTGTGAACTGAAGCCTTCAGCCAGCACAACACGATCTGGCTATCCGTCCAAGCGTAGACCGTATCTTCTAACGCTATTGACTCACGAAGAACCGACATCGTGTGGTTGACCAGACGAGTCAGGAGAGCCGCTCCTGAAAGCTCTAATTTGGGAATGGTCAGGCGAGTGCGCAACGGCGCAACCTTGCTCTTGGCCATGACCAACCGCACATCAACCTCCCCCGAGGAGTCGACCGTACGCAGATACACCGCAGCTCCGTAGCCCTTCTCCGAGGCATCGCAAAACCCATGCAGGGTGGCGGTGTATCGTTTGGTGGGGACCAACCTCCGTGGCAGTGAAATCCGATTGATGCCAGGGAGGGTCGAAAAGAACGATTCCCACTCTGAGCTCAATAACCCGCCGATCGGGTCGTCCCATTTCAGCTCAGCAGACCACAATTGCTGCATAAAACACTTGAGCTGAAATGTTACCGGGGTGATCCACCCGTTTGGATCAAATGTCCTAGCCACCGTTGAAAGGACGATCCGTTTCGTCCAGACCTTCGGGGAGTCCAACTCGACCCGATAGGAAAACATGTCTGACACCGGCTGGTACTGGACGCCTAATACCGACAACATATTCGGATTTTCCAGATTTTAGAAAATGTGGGGATCCTGCTGGTAGTCATCCGGAAGACCAGACAGTAACTCTGGAGAGTTCGACATCCATTTCCGGAGCTCGTAACCTCCACCCCGTAAGAGCTCAACTAGCTCGTCCCGTCGAGCGAGCGCCTCCTCTACGGAGTCTGCACCGGTACAGATATCGTCCACGTAGAGATCCTGCTCCAGGATCACTGCTCCTCTAGGAAAATTTAACCGTTCTCGATCCGCTAACTCCCGCAGAGTGCGAATCGCCAAATAAGGACTAGACCGTAGCCCGTACGTGTTGGTGTTCAGCTCGTACACCTTGATGGGCTGATCTGGGCTCTCTCGCCACAGTATCAGCTGATACCGTCTATCGTCAGGGTGAATGACCGTCTGCCTAAACATCATCCTTATGTCAGCTACAAACACAACATTGTTTCGACAGAACCGTGTGATAACATCCGCGATGTCATGGTTCAACTTCGGCCCTGAATGCAAACACTGGTTCAGGTTCATGTCGTTAGATGTTGATGCCGATCCATCGAACACTACCCGTATTTTGCCCTCCGAGGTCCTCAAGACCGCGTGATGAGGCAGAAAGCAGTGGTCTTCACGCTTCCAGTCGATACCCGAAACCGACATGTGGCCGAGCGACTCGTATTCCCGCATGAAGTCGACGTACTTCTGCCGGAAAATCCCGTCACGCTTCATGCGTCGTTCCATCGACAGAAGCCGCGTCTCGGCTGCATGGTGTGAACTGCCCAGCGGTGGGCGATCACTCCGGAATGGAAGACGTGTGAGAAATCGACCTGACCGAAGGCGACCAGTATTGTTCCGATAAAACTGTTCACACTCTTCTTCAACCGGGTCCAACCGGCGGACCGTAGGTAGTTCCTCCACCTCCCAAAACTTCTGTATCACCTCCGAGAGTACAGAACCGAATAAGGGACTACTAGTCGCTAGGCGTGGGGCAGCCGGCATGACCGGACCCACTACCGCATGGCCCAGTCTGGTGTTGACCGAAACCAGACCAGTTGCCTGCAACACGTGGATACCTGGCACTAACAGATATCCCAATAGTCAATAGTCAATAGTCAAAGTACTTTATTACTGTAGATATTTACATATACTTAGCAAACGTCATTTTTTGCCTCTTCTCTACATTGGACCACTGTGGGAGAAGAAGGGCGTAGAAACTCCCACAGATTTATTTTTAGATCTCTTTTAAAAATAGGTTGTGCTTAAATAATACAAATATGAAAAATTTAATTGTTATGATTAATAAGCAGGAATAAATAATTACAAAATTATTAACAGCAAGGTCTGTGTTGAGCCAGATTAACCCCATACAGTCCTGTCATTTAAGTAATCTTGAACATTGTAATATCCCTTTTTCGACAAAGTCGCTTTAACATGCTTTTTAAATTGCTCAAATGGCAATTTCAAAATCTCCAGAGGTATCTTATTGTAGTAGAGAATGCACTGACCCTTGAAAGAATTGCTAACCTTCGCGAGTCTAAAACGGGGCGCACATAGTCTGTGATTATTTCTTAGGTTAACATTACAGCTGTCGCTAAGTTTGGAAAATGTTGTAAGGTTCTTGCGTACATACATTATATTTTCGAAAATAAATTGACTAGCTACTGTTAGTATGTCAATTTCTTTAAAAAGCTCTCTTAAGGAGTCTGTTCGTTTTAAATTATAAATTGCTCGAATAGCTCTTTTCTGTAAAATAAAAATAGTTTGAATATCCGCTGCTTTCCCCCACAACAAGATACCATAGGACATCACACTATGAAAGTAACTAAAATATACTAGCCTAGATGTAGCCACATCCGTGCTTTGTCTGATGTTCCTAACAGCGTAAGCCGCAGAACTTAATTTACCAGCCAATTTATCTATGTGGGGTCCCCACTGCAATTTACTATCAATGGTTATTCCAAGAAACTTCGTATCATTTACCAATTCTAACGTGCTGTTGTCTAACACCAAACTGGTCTCAACTTGCCTGACATTTGGAAGTGAGAATTTGATACACTTGGTTTTACCAGCGTTTAACAATAAATTATTAACTGTGAACCAATTCAAGGTTAAAGACAGTACACCATTAACATCATCAAAATCTCCTTTTTGTCTTTCAATTTTGAAGACCATTGAAGTATCATCAGCAAACAACACTATGTCAGTTAATTTCTCCATCATGAAAGGCAGATCATTAATATATACCAGGAATAAGAAAGGGCCTAATATGGAACCTTGTGGAACGCCAATTTTAACACCCGATCCATCAGATTTTACGCCGTTAACTTCTGCCTTTTGAATTCTATTGCTTAGGTATGATCTTAGTAGATCCAACGCTTTATTTCTAACTCCGTAATGATTTAATTTAATTAATAGCGTATTATGATCAACACAATCAAACGCCTTCGACAGGTCGCAAAAAACTCCGATAGCATCCTGTGCGGCCTCCCATGCAGAATAAATATGAGATACAAGGGAAATACCTGCATCCGTAGTCGATTTACCCCTAGTGAAACCATATTGTTTAGCGTGGAGTTGTTTTGTACGGTTGAAGTGTGAGAGCATTTGATTGAGTATAATCTTTTCAAATATTTTACTTAGTGTTGGAAGAACAGATATTGGTCTGAAATTTGAAGGATCGCCCTTATCTCCCGATTTGAACAGCGGTATAAGTTTACTGTGTTTCATGAGGTCTGGAAAATCCCCATCGTCAACACATTTATTGAATATATAAGCTAAGTGTGGGGCTATAACTAGAATTACTGAACCAATGACTTTGACTGATATACCCCACAGGTCTTCCGTATTTTTTAAGTTAAGTAATTTAAACGTTTTGACAATGTCCTGGGGATATACATGATGAAATTTTAAATATACATTACTGACGCTAGTGTTATTTTTTAATAAAGTCTCTGCTTCAAATGGAGATGAATTTAGACTGTCCGTTGTGAGTACGGGTACATTGGTGAAGAATGTTTCAAAAGCTCGAGCAACATCAGCGTTGGATTTAACAACATCATCACCTATCTTTAGGCAGAAATCACTGTCCCTTGGTATAACTTTGCCAGTTTCGCGGTTTATTATTTGCCAAACTGTTTTCATTCTATTATTTGAATTTTTAATTTTTCTATTAATGTGTAAAGTTTTTGCAGTTCTACAAACCAACTTGAAAGTTTTGGAATATTTTTTAACATAGTCATGAAATTTTCGATCAAAGTTATAGGTTTTTTGATCATAAAGGTCATACAAGATAACTCTACTTTTACGAATTCCAAACGTTGCCCAGTCATTAAATTTAGATTTACCGTTGTAGTCACTGACTTTCTTTAATTTGAAAACTTTATTGAATTCTGTCTGAATAATGTTGAAGAAGTCTGAGTAGATTTTGTTTGGGTTCTGTTCATTAAAATCCGGTACTGGCAAATTTATATCTAAGTTTTTCGTATATGTCTCTAGTCTATGGGATGTAATAGGCCTATAAAATGTTGGACCAGTCTTATCCCTAATACTAATTGGGAATGAAACTGTTTGACCACTGTGATCGGAGGGTAAGCAGTTAATTACACTTTGTAAGGATGTGGTATATGCGTGGAATAAGACGAGTATCGGCTTCAAAGTACAGTCGTATAATGTCTCTAGATTCATACAATACCGGGCTATATATAGATGTAATTAGGGTTCGGGTGTGCATACACTACACCTTCCCCCTTTTTTTGAAAGAAAAAATATACTATATCTTATTTTTTATGATATTTAAAACAATTTAGAATACAAAATATAAAAACAATAATCTGATAACTCATTTCTGTAAAAATAACAATAAAATAAATCATCTGTGTAAAAATAACAATTTAAAATTCAAAATCTGTGTAATATGTAAATATAACAATTCAATATACAACAACCATTTTTTTTTTTTTTATATTCCCGATACAATTTTAAAACACTTTCCAAACAAAATATTACCATTTATATAAATTCACACTGTAATCGATTAAAAAATATATGTGTTAAAAAAAACGATATAATGTTCTTATTAAATTCGTAAAATAGTTAATGATTACATAGTTAATATCTGTTCCAATATTTTATGAAACTTAATTATAATACACAAAATATTATCTAACCTGTTTACGATATAGGGTTGACGACATGAAAAATTTATTTTTAATACATAGAATTTTTAAAAAAAAATTATAACATTATTCCACTACAATTACAAAATTACACATGTTTCATACCTTCTGTATCTCTTTTTCTTTTCTTCGTTTATGTATTTATTTATTCAACTCTTATTCCATTAATCACAAACTACTTTATTTTTCATTTCCATAATACCTTCTCAAAACTCACATCAAAATATTTATCAATATAGAACTTCTTTCCAAAACTAACCAAAATATACTCGCTTTTCTCATACAATCGCTATCAATCAAAGTCTCTATTTTATTTCTTCTACTTCATATAGGTACTTTTTAGGGGTATCCGGATCCCATTTTATTTCACATTATAGTGAGTGCACTTTTATAGGTACTTTTATTATTTATTTATTTATAGACGTCTTTCATAAGGTACTTTTTTTTTTTATTTCCACAATACTACCATTATCTGGCTCCAGGTCTACCTGCCTGAACCTGCTCCTACTCGAGAGCTTATAAGGTCATCGATATCCAACGTTCTCACAAAGGAAGCTCGTTCACGTCATGATCGAAGAGGAAGGATTCGTGCCTTGTACCTTGTACCTTTGAGACTTTGATGATTATACTATAACATATCGGACTCGCCAATAGTTACGTACCAAACTATAACATAACTTAAACACAATCCAAATGAATCCTTCGAATTTTAAGACATTCTGTAAAGATTGGATGATCAGTCCAACTTTTCTCGAAACCTTAACAAACGAAGTGTTCCCAACTTACTTGCTCTGTGGCCTAGAGTAACAATCCTGCACATTCCATACCATCTCTCAAATTCATACTTTTTAATCCTAACGACAACCATAACCAACATTCCCAAATCCAAACAAAAATACAACTTTTCTCTATGTGCTTAATACGTAATCACATAACTCAAAACTTCAAGTCTCCATAACAACATTCAACTTTTTATTTCATTTCATTTTCATACTTTTCAACACTCACTATCAAACAAACATTTTCTCACTTTAAAATGAAGTATCCGAATCCTTAGTGACCATATCCGCTGGTCAGACTTTAATCTATTAATAAACTCGAATGCAATCTTTAAAATAAAAGTAACTAAGTGCAATTTCTAAACAAACTTTTGTAATAACCCATCGGTAGTGGTTCCGTCGTTTGTAATATATTTTAAAATCTTTGCTGAACTACTTTTTCATACTAAGTATATCTTACACATAGGAACAAAACCTGAAATTCATACATTCTCAAACTTTTATTCAAATTCATGCAATGGGTTCCATACTTCATCTCTCTGCGGTACCCTAAACTTGTTAACAATCATGCATCACCTTATAAGTATCTTCCATATTAGTCAACTGAAACTAAACCTTTCATTCTACATAAGTCGCACTGCGGTAACTTGAACTACTAATTATTATAATAACAATTCTGTTTCTCTGTAATCAAAACATGTGTCAAGTTCTAATCTAATTTGGATTCCTCTGCAGTGTTGCATGTCCATATTTGGATCGCCTGCGAACACTGTATTGTATTACTATAATTTTAAGATAAACTGGAACTGTAACCAAGTCAAATGAACAAATGAATCATTTATGTACTTGATTGTACATTTGGAGTAAATCGGAATTAAGATGCAATAAGTTTATAAAATAGTACTGGGTATATTAATGACTTTAAAACAACAAAACTTGTATCTTCTTACAAATTAACCACATTCTACCCATATTTCCAACCAAAATCATCATCTTAAAAAAAAAATATTACTACTTATCAAAATCATCTAAAATAACTCATGCCAAACTAATTTAATTTACTTTTCTTTCGGCCTTCATAATTATCTCCATTCCCAACAAAATATATCAACCATCATTCATACTTCTCTTGTTGACAGTACCTACTGTAACTTTTCATTATGCCATTCTTCGACATACTCTTTTACTTTATGCTCTCTTCATTTGAAAAATAATTATATTGATATTGATTCGAATCGTCAACCCTTTTACAATGTAAAAATCTTCCCAACACGTAATTAATACTTCTAAACAAATAATAAAATTCACTTACATTTTATAGGATTAAATAGATACCATTGTCCAAAACACACATCACAGACATCGTCGCACGTGTCGTTCTTGTTCAGAGTCAGCTCATCCTGGGACCCGTACATCTCCCAGCTGCTCCTCACTTGACCCGTACGGTTACGCCCGGCGCCCTGCAATCCACATCACTGGCTTGAAAAAACGCCCGGCACCCGGCAGCAAGTCTTCTTTATTTATTTTTCTCTCTTGTTTATGGTATCTTCTAAAATAAATGTCTGTCTTCCATATTTATCCATCTTCCATGATTATCTTCTCTATTTTTTTCTTCTTTAATTATTTCAATTATATTCTTTCTTCTTTAATATCTTCTCTTTTATCTTCTTTGTCTTTCTCTGGCTGCAAACTTGTCTTCACGTTCTTCGTAATTATTCTCTTCTCCAGGATTTTCTAATTATTAAAAGTATTTATTTATTTGATGCACTGCCATTCGGCACAGCACTACCTCGCGAGAGGTAGGCTGGCCTGGCTAGGTCGCCATGTAAGGATGTGGTATATGCGTGGAATAAGACGAGTATCGGCTTCAAAGTACAGTCGTATAATGTCTCTAGATTCATACAATACCGGGCTATATATAGATGTAATTAGGGTTCGGGTGTGCATACACTACAACTTTTAGTTGTGAATGCACAGTCACAAAAAACGTTATCTAAGCAAGTTTGGCTTGTAAGTGTAATTCTAGTCGGCTCTAGAAATACATGACATAAATTAAATGATTTGAACAGAGTTATTAATCGTCGCTTCAGTGTTGTATCTACAAGCAGATCTACATTAAGATCGCCACAAATAATTAACTTTTTTCTGTTATTACAAAGTTTAATGAGGGCTTCCTCCATAATTTTCTCAAATATTTCGAAATTGCCATGGCCTTTTTCATCCCTCGGTGGCCTGTAGACACAAACAATAATATGGCTATCTAACTCAACACAGGATACCTCTATTTGTCTTTCAACAGTAAGTGCAAGAATATCTTTCCGTTGTTTCACCTTAATATTATTCTTCACTAAGATTAAAGAACCACCTCTATCAGCAGTCTTTCTATTGTAACAACTGACAATTTTGTAACTATTTATGTTAAAAGACATCATATTTTCCTTCAACCAGTGTTCAGTAACACAAATAATATCAATGTCAGAATTTTTTAGAAATAATTCTAATACAAGTTCTTTGCCAGGTAGCCCCTGGATGTTTTGATGGGCAATATTTAACTGGGGCTTACATTTTGACATATTTAGTGGCTCTTGTATGCTAGAGATTTCCTCTATTGTCTTATGAACTAATTTAAATTACTTGGAACAGATTCCAATGTTGCATGCAAAGTATAATTAACAGGTGAATTCCCAATAGGGGTGCATGTCATATTACTCTTAAAATAAGCTGATGTCAAGTTGAACTTAGTTAAACCAACTATAGCTGCGTCGCATATATTATAAGCTAACAATGTAGCTACTAATTTTCTATATTTATTAGACAGGTACAATGTATCCCGTGTCAGAGTAAAGTTATGAATAAAATTATTCATGTCGAAATATAAAATAGCATCGCTGTGATGACATGTTAAATTAAATAAATGAATATTCATTCTATGCACAGATTTGTTCTGTAGTTCTGTCAAATTACAGGCATATGGAAAATTGCATAGTATAAACTTGCATTTCATCCTACTATGTAAGTCTAGAAGTGTTTCAACACTTTTATTCAAATCATTCCGACTAATGTTTGAATGATTTCCTACCATAATTACAATAGTGCTGTACTCATCATAGATACCGCGACTAATCATCTTCACTAGATCTACAAATGAACAATTTGGACAGCAAATGTTCGTTACTTTTTGGTTAAGCCGGTTATGTAATAGAGTCCCAAATCCTGCACCTACTTTGTCGGAGAACAACAGAGTTTTTCTCTGAGCACATATTTTGGTAGCTGGCGGTACACGAGTGGAGGTGAGTGGCGGGACACACGTGTTGGAGTGCGGTTTGATGCACGTGGCGGCGGTTGGCGCGGCATTCGCGGCAGCGAGCGTCGCAACGTGCGCAACGGCGAACGGCGCGGCCCTCGGGGCAGCTTGCGGCATGACACACGCCTCAGCAGGGACAGCGAGCGGCGCGGTGCTCGCGCTGTTGAGCTGCGAGGTGTCTCCTCGTCGACGACGGCGACGCTGTTTTTTGGTTGGGGCAGCGGTGGACGCTGCAACACTCTCGTTGAGGGGGGTCGAGACCAAAGTTAGTGATGTGGGCTCGTCCTCCTTGCTGGTCTCATTCTCCTCATTCTCAATTAGAACGCCCACCAATTCCGCATTCTGGCGTTGTAGCTGTACTAACTCAGACGTCGCGGCTCTGAGTTCCGCTAACTCACTTTGCTCTTTGGCATAACATTGTAGTGTATTTGCTAGCAGGTCATGTAGATGCTGGATTTCTACTCGGGCATGTTGAAGGTCCGACTGTAAACCTACATTTTTTCCCCGGAGCTCTTGCATTAAGGAGATTCTTAATATTCTGTTTGATTGCCGTTTCAAGGCTAATTTCAGTACTTTTATATTACCTCTAGTTTTTTTCATGAATTTATTTAATTTACAATATTTTTTAATTTTTCTGCTGCTTGTCTGCATGGCTTGAACAATAGTGCTTAGGTTGGCTACTTCTAGTTCTTGTTGGATAGAGGTAATGTGGCGAGATTCATTGTAGTCTTTTTCTATGCACATATCAGTCAACTTCAAGTTTGCCTCATTGAGTTGGTATTGGAGGAATTTACTGCGATCACAAGCAGAAGCAAGGTCAGTGCGCAGAGTGTCAAAAGATTCCACAAGTTTTTCCAATCTTTGAATCTCATTTTGCGACTCCTCGTGTGTTTCTCGCAAAGTAGACACACTATCTCTAAGCTGTGAGTTCTTGGCTCTCAAGCTTTTTATCTCAAAGTCATTTTCATTGCGCTCTTCCAATAGCCTTTGGTTTAACTAGGCATCGACACCCAATAAAATGTCTACTGGGCCCGGAATATCAAACTCCGGGTCAGCCAGTGACAACCCAGCGACCAACTGTCGCACCGAGGGCGACAACCGTACGTGAGGGTGTGAGCCCATCACATTAGGCATGACTAATGCCGTGACCGTCAGATTCACCGATAAATCTACCCGTGACGAGAGAGTAATCCGACATACTCCCTTAACGGAACCGACTTCCGTGTTCCCAATTTCCCGAATGGAATGTGGATACTCCCTTACCGAAATGCCCAACCGTCTTACAAGGTTGCACGAGACTAAGCACCCCTGGGCCCCCGACTCCAATAGTGCTCGTGCCACACATGATTTGCCGTCCAAACTCCACGCTATCACAGAGGCGGTGGGGAGCATGACCGTCTGTGGAGTGGCGGCACCCTGTAAGTGGGCGGCGTGGCCCTAGCGGGAACCTCCGCGGGATCCGAACCCGCTGAGACCTCCGTCGGCCTCGGAGTAACTCGGCTGTTGATATGCAACCGGCATATCAGACCTTATGTGAAACAAGGGGTCCCAACCCGTATAATAGGCCCCTCGCTGTCCCGGTATCCGACCATACCGGAAGGTGTACGGTGTACCCGGTGCGCACCGTGGATGAAAGGGGGAGAGCGGATCCAACCTGGGGCGCTCGAGGAATGGGGGCGACATCCGACTGTTCGCCTCCCAGAGCGACGGGCAGGGTGGCGCAGAAGGTGGTGGACTCCCAGCCTTCGCGCTACTCATAGGTGCCATCTGACACCCGCCCGTAACACGCGGTGAGCCAGCGGCCCGAAGTCCTCGCTGACCGTGGACAGCGGCGACTGAACCCCGGCTATCCCGCATGTTACCCCCCGCGCTGCCCCCTTCCCCTCGGGGGGGTCCCGTCCGCGGGTGCCCTATTCACCCCGTTGGTGACTCCCGTTGCCCGGAGGGGGACTGGGTCCGGCCCTGGTTGGGCCCTGTGGCCGACAAACCTGAGTCCGGCCCTGGTGACCATCCGAAGGGCCTGACCGATTCAGGCACAACGCTATGTGGTGCTTGCCACCACAGCACTCACACGGGAACGCGCACGAGCACTCGCTCAGCGTGTGCGGCCCAAAACAACCGAAACACAATCGGTGACGGAAGACTATCTTCCTGCGGGCAGCTACCCCGAGCGCCTTAAATTTGGCGCAACTGGTCACGTCATGACCGGCACTGTCGCAGTGCACACAGCTGTCACCCGACGGCGCGGCATTCAAAACGCCAAATTGTTTCGACCTCCCACCCCCCCGTGGGGGCGGGGGGCGCGGCCCCTCCCGCACCCGCGCGGGTTGGCGCTGCACACTGGCCTCCGTGTCCAGTGTGTCACTTCGCCTACATTCACCCTCCAAAAAATCTGTCAATTCGACAAGTGTGGGCAGTTTCGTGCTACTGCCCCCATGCAGCTGTTCAAACCGACTTTGAACAGCTGCAGGCAACCGTGACAAAACCATATATAACACGATATATGACCATTGGTCTACCGGCAGACCAAGGTTCTGAAGGGCCTTAGTGGCCACCAGCACAGGGTTGAGCACCTGTACCCGGATGTCAACATCCCGGGTTACTCTTGGGATGCTAAACAGCTTCCCCAGCTGCGCATCAACCAACCGCCGTTTGTGTTGGTAGCGGTCCAACAATATGGACCTTGCTATCTCATAATTGCCCGCCGTGACCGTTAGGTGACCGACCAACTCCTTCGGTTCACCCCGCAGAGCCATCAATAGTTGGGCCAACTTGTAGGCGTCGTCCAGGTCGTCCCGACCGTGGACCAAACTATCAAATAAATTGATGAAGGCCGGCCACTCATCAATTGCCCCACTGAAGGCCGGAATCTCCAGGTGTGGCAGCCGTCCAACATCACCCTTCGGGGGTGGGTCTCCGTTACCCTCCTCACGGTCATTTCTTCGCGACCGCTTCATTTTCTCCGCGCGACGCTCGATGTCACCCAAGCATTCCATCGCTTGGTCAGCATCCGCGCAGAGCCGTTTCACTGCAGCCACCGAAGCTTCATCAGTAAGCCCGAGAGCTTCAGCCTCCACAGCCAGCCGACACACCTTCCCGACGCGTGTCATTGCGTCCTCCACACGCTTGAGCAGGACACCATCCATGTCCGGTCGCTCCACATACTTATGAGTATGGGCGATCCATCTCATTTCCTCCCGGACACCATGCCGCAGTACCGTCAAGGGTGAAGGTGCCATGTTGACTGATTGAATGGATTCTGGTCCTATACTTCACTACCGAACTAAGTATAGCCAGAGACCAGCACTTGTCCGTCAGCGCTGGGCACAGAAATTAAAACTCAGTTGTCAAAACTGAGGCAACTACTGGAACAATTAAATCCTAAAAATATTTAATATGGTCGCCCTGTGGATATACAACTTATAACTATAAAATATATATATATATAATATATAACTATAAAAAAAAAAAAAACGACCACCTTGAACGCAATCATCGTTCCTCGAGTTTTGAAATGAGAAATATACCACAGATTCCTTCCGAAACCAAGGAAAACCTTGCCAAGATAGTATTGAAGGCTGGAAATGCCCTAAATATGCCGATACAGGAGTCGGACATACGAGACGTTTTCAGGGCTAACGCCAAGTCCGATAAGAATAAGCCAATAGTGGTGGAGTTAAACAGCGTCCTGATCCGCGATAAGGTCCTTAAAAGTGTAAAGGCTTTTAACAAAAATAAGGATAAGGCTAATAAGCTCAATACTTCTCATCTAAGTATTGATGGCCCAGTTCAGGCTGTATACCTTGAGGAAAATGTTCCACTGAAAACAAAGAAACTCTTCTTCGTAGCTAGAGACTTTTCAAGCAAAAATAAATTCACCTTCTGTTGGATTACTCACGGATCAGTCTTTATAAGGAAAAACGAAAAAAGCCCACATATCCGTATTGAATGCGAAGAGGACCTGACTAAGATCTTAAGAGAAAGAAAATGACTAGGTTTTATAACTTTAATTACTTTTCTCCATGTGTTTAAACCATATTATAAACTTTCCCTGATGTACTTATGCTTCAGATTATGTAAAACCCACACTACACTTACACGAAACATCACACTCTCTCGCACTCATCCTCACTCTTTCACTCATAAATTACCTCGGCTTAATCTATATAAGATGATAACTTACCAGGTGTCCAAACATTATCATGCAAAAAAAACATGCGCTGACCTAATTAAGGAAAATCAAGTGAAAAAAAATTGCTCAAATTCGATTTTGAATTAATTGCCCGCGAAATGGACAATGTTTCGCTTTCAACTTCCAGAGTTTGCACTCCTGAGGAGTGTGCGGTGATTATCCCATGTTCTAATTTACGTCTTAACATCCTTACACAGAATATTAGAAGCATTCATTGTAACCTTCCCAGCTTTTTGACACTTACAGCTAGACTAAATATTGATTGTGATCTAATTGTTTTAACAGAATGCTGGCTGGCGTCCTGTCCCCAAATACCATCTATCAATAACTATAATCAATTTTCTACTAAATGCAATAACAACCAAAATGAAGGTATTGTGGTATACACGAAGAGGGTAATTAGCTGTACAGTGGAGGAACCACCATTCCTTGATGCAAATTGTCTTGTTATAAAGCTGGGTATAGATACGGCAGTGGTGGCGTTATATCGCTCTCCGTCGTTCAAAAATACAAAGCAGTTTATAGATTCTTTAGATTCAGTCCTCCAAAACCTATCAACATTCAAAAATGTTATAATTCTGGGTGACATCAATATAGACATTAAAGAGACCAACACAGACTCACACTCTTCCCAATACCTAGACGTTACTGCGTTTCATGGCCTGCTTCCAGCTCACCGCATACCGACTAGGCTTAGAAATTGTTTGGACCACATCATTCTAAAATGTGAAGGTGTAAAGCTAAATAGTGAATTGCCTGCCATTACTCTAGTCATGGATACCTCCATCACAGACCATAATACGGTTTTACTCTCTCTGGACCTAAGGAAAGAGAGATCTTTCGCCCCAAATACTTTTACTAAAATTAATCACCAGGAACTCGAGAATACCATGAAATTAATTGATTTATCTGAAATTAAGTCCTTGGATGATCCAAATGAAGCCGCAGCCACTTTAGTCTCTATACTTCAGCATGCTATAAGCTCTAATAGCCAAACATGTACTATCGCAAAAAGGAAGAGAATAATTAAAGACTGGATAACCCCTGGCTTACTCCGTTGTATGCGTAATAGAGATAAGCTTCATAAAAAGGCGAAACAATCCCCTGATGACTCTATCATTACAACTACATATTTGCGATACCGTAATTTCTGCAACAAACTTTTGAAAAAAATAAAAATAAACTACGAAAGAGAACTCTTAAACCAAGCAGGACAAAATAGCAAAAACATATGGTCAGCAATCAAAAATATAGCTAATTTGCGTAAACCAGAATCAATGGCCAGCGATCTCCTTAAATCAAACAATACCCCTGAACTCTCAATCAAAGATACCAATGAATTCTTTGCAACGTAGGGAAAAATCTGGCAGATAAAATCAATCAGCCTACTTCAAATGATTTCTCAAAGAATATCCCATCCACCTCGCAGGCTGATTCGTTTGTTCTATTAGATACCGATGAGAGCGAGATAAGCAGATTAGTCTTGGGTCTCAGAAGTGAGTGCTCAGTTGGATGGGACTCTATCTCTTCATCCTTCCTGAAGAAATATAGACACATTTTGGTTCCCTCTATTACTCACATTTGTAGACTTTGCCTATCTAGAGGTGTCTTTCCTGTAGTCTTCAAAAGATCCTTAATACGCCCAATTCATAAGAGTGGTGATGTAGGCTGTGTTAATAACTATCGACCAATATCAATTTTGCCTATATTATCCAAAATACTAGAGCGACTCATAAACAAAAGGCTAGTTAATTATTTGGAGAAAAATAAACTTCTATCCGAACACCAATATGGTTTTCGTTTTAATAAATCGACAGCAGATGCTGTGCACGACCTTACCGACCACATAACGCAAAATCTGGATGTAGGTAAAAAGTGTCTTTGTATATTTCTAGACCTCGCCAAGGCCTTTGACACGGTCTCCATCCCGCTCCTACTTAAGAAACTGGAAAAACTGGGAGTCAGGGGTCTCCAGCTGGACCTTATTAAGGACTACCTATCTGACCGTACTCAATTTGTCAAAATTAATAACTATACAAGCGAAGACTTACCTATAACTTACGGCATTCCACAGGGTAGTATACTGGGACCCACGCTCTTTCTTGTATACATCAATGAGCTGACAAAGCTTGAGCTAGCGGGGGGCAGAATTGTCTCGTTTGCCGATGACACAGCACTGTGCTTTTCCTCCAACACCTGGGATGAGGTATTTGTCCTTGCACAGGGGGGGTTCGACGTTGTATCGCTGTGGCTGAATCTAAACATCCTAACATTGAATGCGGATAAGACTAAATATATGACGTTTACAATGAGAAACAAAACTCAGCCGGATTCGAATTTCCTCCTTAAAGCTCATTCATGCTTGAATAACCTCAGTGCAAACTGTCTCTGCACAATACTAGCGAAAACAGAATCTATTAGATACCTGGGTATAATTATTGACCAAAACCTTAATTTTGGTTCTCATGTGGCCAATATAACTAGTAGAGTTCGAAAATTGATTTATGTCTTCAGAAAGCTGCGTCATGTTGCAGATCCCAACCTCCTAAAGTCAGTCTACTATGCACTCTGTCAATCACTCTTGCTTTATTGCATCACGGTTTGGGGTGGAACGCACAAGACTACATTGTTAGGTCTCGAGAGGGCGCAAAGGTCTGTCCTTAAAGTATCTAAATTTCGGCCGTTTATGTTCCCTACAAAGGAACTATTCGAGTTGTGCGGGGTTCTCAGTGTACGACAGTTATTCATACAACAGTGCATCCTTAAAAAATCATAACCAACTCAATTACGATCCCTCATTAGGTCTTTTAAAAAGAAGGGATTATGTTTTCCCGTACGAGACGCCGTTTAAAACAGCTTTTGTCCAAAGATTTTTCCCTTTCCTCGGGCTTTTTCTATATAATAAAGCTAATAAGCTACTAAAAATTTACTCTTTGAAATATGTGGCCTGCAAGACAACAATCTCCACGTGGCTAAAAAAAATATCCTATGAGGATACTGAGGCTCTTCTACACATAGTTTCTTAAACATCCCAAATCAAAAATTCCACCGCTAATCCCAACTATTTTTTTAATTATTTTGTGTACCTAACAGAAACTTCATATAGTCTCATACCTATAGATTAACTTGGTAACGAAACCTCAATGAAACATACTCACATAACCCACATCCCTCATTCTTTCCCAATCCTTCTCCTCACACACACTCACATTTACACTTTACATACATATTCTATTACCCATTTTGTAAATTATCTTTGAGATTTATTAATTACCTTATTAGTATAGAAGATAAACAGTAGTTTATTAAGGTAAAGGATCAAATAATGGAAGAGGCCTGCTCCCTGAAATACAGGTGATGAACCTAGTTTAGGAGACAGGGAGCCATATAACTATGTACCTACATGTCTTACACCTGAATAAATTATTATGGAAATTATTATAACTATACACTCTAAATCAATTAGAGAATGCCACCATAAAGCACAATAAAAAATAATACACAACATTTTATTATAAAAAAAAGCTATTTTTAATATAATGTAGGTAGCCGTGAACCTTCTAGAAGTGGCCTTTCCGATACGACCTACACCTCTACTGAGGTCAGCAAAATCAGCTTAATACCCCTTAAATAGCCTGACCCTGCTCTGTAAACCGAAATAACACTGCAATACTATAGAACCCGACGTTCTATTAAAAGTAGTTACTTCGCAGAATGGCTGTTCAATCCTCTATGCGCACAAACAGTAGTTTCCGACTACAATTTTATAATAATTGTTAACTAAATCGTCAATTATACGTTCACTATCCGAAAATGAACCTAAATTGTGGTATACCGACCACAAGACTCACTCACAACAAAGATTGCCGACCAATCTGAGGTACCCTTTCCCACTACAACGCGGCACAAAAAACAACCCTACAACCGTCCGTGAATCGATTTCCTACTAGGAAACCGCGCCTCTGCTACCAAAATGGTTCAATTCCATGCCTTAACCGAAAGGGGGTGGAATCTTGGTAGGGTTGTTTTTCAGTGGAATGTCACAAGCAGTACTGACCTTAACGCCGTGGACCGGCATTCAAACGCTCAATTCGAGGCTGGAGTACGGGATGAGGAACACGAGGGTGGGTTGTGATGGGAGTCGAATCTTACTCGCGTCGTAGGCCGCTGCTGATGCCGTCGTGATGCCGCCGACTACAGGGGTCGCTATCCGAACGCGACGAATTGGTGACCGAACCACTTCAACCTTTCACAGCACGAAGCACTCACTACGATGACGTGAAATCTACTTATTTCTTGACGATTGTTCCGTGATTATTACAAATAACATTCAGCCAAGCCTCCCGATGCTGGCGCCGACAAATTTTCCCATGTGCCAAGGTGACAGCTAGCTAGTCATTTTTTTTCTATACAAGTGACAGCTAGCTAGTGATGTCCCGATCACTCGCGGTCAATCCGCGCCACAAAAAACCGGTGCGTTCCGAAGCATAAATATTAAACAATTCTCATATAAGTTCTTTGCCAGGTAGCCTCTTGATGTGTTGTTGGGTAATATTTAAGTGAGGCCTACCCTTTCACATATTTAGTGGCTCTTGTATGCTAGAGATTTTTTCTATTCTCTTCTTATGAACTAATTTAAATTACTTGGAACATATTCCAATGTTGCATGCAAAGTATTATTAACCGGTGAATTTCCAATAGGAGTGCATGTCATCTTGCCCTTAACATAAGCAGGTTTCTGATTAGTCTGTTCAACAAAAACAGATGCTGTCAAGTTGAACTTGCTTATACCAACTATAGCTGCGTCGCATATGTTATACGCTTACAATTCAGCTACTAATTTTCTTTATTTATTAGAAAGGTACAACGTATCTTGAATCAGAGTAAAGTTATGAATAAAATTATTCATGTCGAAATATATAATGGCATCGCTGTGATGACTTGTGTGTGATGTCTTTCGATCGCATGACATCAAGCTATCCACCAAAATCTTGTTCTTCCGAACCTTCTGTATCCTGCCGAGACCTAGTAAAACGAAAATATATCCGCGCAAGGCAGATTCGATCTAAGGTGTTTTCGAAACATTTTGAACGTCAAATGGTCAGATTGTATCAGGAATACAGCGATATTGCGACGTTTTAATGTTGGTGGGATCGATGCTTCATCAAATGATGAGGCGTCAACTGCGTTGGTGCCGCCCTGTGCGACGGATGCCAGAGGAGCGTCTTGCAAAACGTCTCTTATACTGCGAACTACAGAACGGAAAACGCAAGCAAGGCGTCAATTTCTTAAGGTTCTAAGACGTGGAGCAGTGAAATATGAAGAGATGTGGTATCGACCATTCCGCGTGGGAGGAACTCACGGAAGACAAGTCCAAATGGCGGCACACGGTGCACTCAAAGATCTTCGAGTTTGAGGCCGAATGAAGAGCTAATCTTGATGCCAAGCGAGATGAACTTCGAGGCAGAACACCCGCCGCAATACAGTACCACTACCAAAATTCCTTGCTGTCTTGTAGCCAGTGCAAACGTATGATTTGTATTGAAAAGTGAAAAATAATTTGTCTGATCAAATGAATTTATAAGAGAAAGTTGTCCAGAATGATGTCCCAAACAACCCCCTAAAAATTACTTAACCTTTTTATTACAACTGTATAACATAGTTAGTTGCGTTGCATTGCGTTGCCCATGGGACATTGATCAGGAAATTACATCACTATGGAATTAGGGATAACTCTTTAGATCTTCTCTCTTCTTATTTAAATGACAGGATACAGAGATTTGACAGTAATGGAAAACGATCTCCAGGGTATGTTGTTACTATGGGTGTACCGCAGGGTTCCATACTCGGGGCATTCCTGTTTTTGGATTATATTAATGACCTGCCACATCTTGTCAGGGATAATCATGAGATTGTACTGTTTGCAGATGACACTTCACTTTTCTTTAAAATGAAACGACGCAGTTTGAACTTTGACGATGTGAATAATGCAATCTCAAAGGTAGTCAATTGGTTTATTGCGAATAATCTTTTACTGAACAATAAGAACACTAAATATATTCGGTTTATACTCCCCAGTGTTAAACAAGTCTCGGCTAATGTTAATGTTAAAGGTGAAAATTTAGAAACTGTAGATAGCACGGTATTCCTAGGAATTACCTTAGATAATAAGCTTCAATGGGGCCCACACATGGATAAGCTATCGAAAAAACTCAGTTCCGCAGTTTATGCAGTCAAAAAATCCGTCTTTTTACGGACGTGGAAACAGCTAGACTAGTTTACTTTAGCTTCTTCCATAGCATTATGTCTTACGGCATACTGCTGTGGGGGAACGCTGCAGACATTAACATAATATTTGTGCTGCAAAAGAGGGCTGTTCGTGCAATCTACAATGTGGGTCCCAGAGAGTCACTGCGTTGTAAATTTAAGGAAATAAACATTATGACAGTGCCGTGTATATTTATGAAAACCTAAAAGGCATAGTCCTATTTAAGGGGGTTGATAGATGCATAATTCTGATCAACTGTCACTAAGAAATAAATTTGATAAGACCAACTTTATTTTACATTTCTCCATAAAAATTGGTCGGCGGCTCGGTTCCAAAATCTATAAACAACCTGTAAGCAATGTTATCGTCCGATTTTGGCTTTTATACCATACTAAGTATAAAATAATCTAGATCCTAAAAACAATCAAACGGCATAGGTTTTATCACAGTTGAACATTTAGCCCAGGCTAGATACTAAATCGGCCATGATCCATTGTATTAGTGTTTTTTTATTATATGTAGTAATTGTAGTGTAGTTTTATCGCACTGTTATTGTCACATCATTAGTGTAGATGTCGCAGTTAGTTGGTTAAATCAGACACTTAACTAACACCCTAGACCGTTAATTAAAGACCGACGTTAAACGAAGTCACTAGCAATTTGATTTAAATAAAGCATCGTCCAACACGTTTAACAATCTGTCTTACCGAAAGCCGCGTGTTGGTTAAATAATGTAAAACAAGATGGTGTCACGACAACAGCTGATTACTTTCAGAGTCTATCTTTTCACTACTGATTTGCACAGCTTATAGCAGGGCAAAACATTGCGGTAGCTTAGGTGAAGGGTAAAGGGGGGGAGCGAAGCGAATCCCCTTTACCCTTCCCCCTTTATCCTTCGTGTTAGGTTGAACATGTAAGAACAACAAAAAATACTTAAAACATAAACTTAAGTTCACATAAAATATTTTTTATTTGTACTTAAGTGTATTTATATTGTATATATTTATCTTTTTGCCTAGGAACGTTTAGAGAACTCATTAAACGTTTCGTTCACTCACTTGTCTGACGGAACATTAGCGATTTGGTTAAACGTCGGTCTTTAATTAACGGTACAGGGTGTTAATTAAGTGTCTGATTTAACCAAATAACTGCAATAAACACGCTATAATGAAGTTAGAAAAAAGTTTACCGTCTTTTGTTTAGAGATAGATTAACATGAAGGTGCAGCATTTAATTAAACGGAAAGAATAACAAAAAGGAAAGCCAAAAGTTTTATTACCAGGATTACCGTAGTACCAGGACTAGAGGTAATTGAGACAAATGCATAATAGCTCTCTAATGGCGGTCGGCTGCCCTATTTTTGTGAACATATTCTGGTCCATTTTGGGTTGTGTGAGATATCATTCTTTTTTGTGGTACGAAGATATTAAAGACAGAATCTTAATAAAGTAACAACAACAACAACCGGGAAGCACAGGGAGAGTTGTCTTTTAGTCAATTATTAAATAGGCGTAATACTACTTTTTGCATGACAGGGGGATAACCCGTTGCCGCTGCAGCTATTAACAATATTTACAAGGTGGCATTAATTAGCTGACCATATTTTATGAAATAATAGTGTCCGTCATTATGAACAACTTTCCCCAAGAAACATATAGTCGCAAACAAAAGAAAATGTTGGGTGCCCCATAGTAACTTGTAATCAGCTGATCGGGTCAATGTACTGAGGGACAATATTTTTTCCCTATCCCTATCATTCCCCAAAATATGGTCAGGTAATTAAATGTCACCTTGTATGAAGGTAACCTAACAATATACATAGAGTTATCTGAATAAAATACCTACCTAGAGATAAAACATACGCTTCAATCAAATCAAAATTAAATTATACTTTATATATATACTTGGTTTTAAATCTTTCAATGTTCTCGTAAATAACCTAACCTAAACTTTAATATTTCTGATCTACTCCCATCTCTCCCGGAAATTCTGCCCCAGGATAGAACATTAGGTCTCCAACACCGCACCGATTCGGATGTACTACTAGGCATTACTTTGTGTCACATAGCCACACACAAAGTAAAACCTGGTGGCGCCTCTACACCTATCAGGTGCGGGACATAATATTCTTTCCCGGGGCAAAATTTCTGGGGCAGATGGGAGCTTAACTATTCGATTCTTCCATTGATTGGTTTGTTAGAACCCGAATAAGTGAAAAGGTAACCCATTACAAACTCGATTGGATATTTAGCGTTGTGATTCCAACTCAAATACGTGCTACGTTTCACGTACCAAGAAGTGTAATCCAATATTCTTTGAATGCTTTCTGAACTTAGTCCATTTCTGTAGAGGTTTACTTTATGACTCTGTGGCTTTGTGGTTCGAGGCTCTGCCTCCCAAGCTAGAGGTCCCGGGTTCGAATCGTCCCCCGGAGAACCGTGGCTGGGGAGGAAGAAAAATATATAGGATATCTACATGTTTGTGGTGTCGATGTTTGTTTTTTCCTTCAAATTATTTATTATAGCTAAAATATTACAAGGGCAGGTACTAATTTTATTCATTTTGTATATAGGCCCTGCCAGGCTTCCTGGCGCTTTTATAAACGTCTTCAATGTTTTTGATAAAAAATTACGAAATAGAAATAAGAAGGAAATATAGCGCGACGCCTTTTGCCAGAAGGAGTGGACTTCTGTAATAGCACACACGTTTCACAAGGGGCTCTTTTCCGTTACATAATGATGGAAAATAGACCCAATGCCAAAAAGCACTAGATGTTGACTTTAAACTATTTTTATTTTATTTAGCCTGCATAGTGTCCCACTGCAAGTGTGCAAGGGCCTCCCCTATCTCAGACCATTCCTCCCTGTGCTGTGCTGCCCCCACCCAGTCCGGCAAAACCTGTCCAGGTCGTCCCGCCATCGACGTCTCGGCCTGCCTCTATTCTGATGACCATCAGTGGGCACCCATTAAATTAATTAATATTACATAACAAAGCCTTATTCTTTTCTTCTATGCTAGGCATAGTCCAGTAATATAAGTATGTCGGCGATTCCTGATGTAATCTGTGTAGTGTAGCTATTTAATTGTGCGACACAGAAAAACTAGATGAAAATGTATAAAACGACTGTAATTTGTTGCAAACTTGCACTTATACCTACGACTATCGTCTTTGCATATAATTCTAATACAGAAAGTGCTCTCACATGCACATCACATTCGATTATCATCTCTACTTATTTTTTCATCTATCTAAAGAATTAATATAATATCTAATGTACGTACCAGGTAAGAATCTACTGACAACTGAAAGGGGAGTACTGTTTTAAAAAGGAAGAGTTTATTTACAATATCACTCATTTACATATTAAAACAGCTATTTATTAGGTACAGACAGAATCAGATATATATGAGCGTCCTTACAAATCAAAAGCATCTACAAAATCAAAATGTATCAACATCCATGCCAGCACATGAGGATGTTGACCTAATTTTAACATCGCGAGACTGAAGTGGGGGTGGGCAGGACATTTGGGAAGGACAGATGACGGAAGGTTGACCAAGCGGTTAGAGAGTGTCTACCCAGAACCGCACGACGACCAGTCGGCAGACCACCAGCCAGATGGACGGATGACATGTTCGCCGTGGCGGGTAGGCAGTGGATGCGGGAGGCTCAGGACCGGAGTGGATGGCGTGGTGAAGAAGAGGCCTTTACCCAGCAGTGGGTGGATGTGGGCTGATTGATGAGATATTTCTTATTGTTTATGATGTGTAGATCTATCTGAGTGCCTTGCGCGCGCATACAGATCTGATGCTGACTGTACCTACAAACCTAATGAATCTCGTACTTCTATCAACTAACTACTAAGACGCATTTTTAATGTCATTATTTTTAGAAAATAAATATTTATCTAATTAGGAACTGTTAGAACCGTACCTAATTAAATACTTATTAGAAAATAAATGATTTAGTACATTACAAAGAATACAATATAGCTTCACACCTTTTCCTATATGGGTTGGCAGAGGCACAGCTAGTTATTCCATACTCCATTTTGCGTGACAGCTATGACAGCTAGACATCCCCGCAGCTGTGGAGTAAAGAAGGTTTCCTCCGATGTTTCCTGGTTTACGAAAACCTACATATTTCTTTCAAAATAATAACTTTGATTAACTTTGAAAGCATGGAAAAAGTTCTTATTATTAACTTACTCAATAGAGTTAATGAGTCTCGTAGAGATCCAGTAAGAATACACATTGGCTCAACACCTTCCGCAGGCTGAGCTGACAGGTCCACATATTTTGTTCACGTTAAATTCCCGAAATAGCAAAGAAGGGATGACACAAACTGTGCGGTTTCAGCAATTAAAGGGTTGATTTATACCACTGTGATTCATACACATTATGTAGCTTTACGCCAACCCGACTGTCAGATGTTTTCAACAGGCCCTATTAGGGCATCTGACCACCTTTATGACTACTACCGCCCACCAAAGAGAAAAAATCACTACCGTTCCTACAGACTAGCGATGTAGCTTCACTTGTCATCCGAAACATGGCAGTGCCTGAAACAAATGCCACATAGTAAAACTGACACCCATCCAGTACCCGTCTCAGCCAGATGTTCCTACCCGCACGATTGTTTCCGATGTGCGAATGCCGCTACGCCACGGACGCATCAAAACAAAATGAATAGCAACCAAAAATAATTACATTAAATCAGGTATATACTACAACGCCATGGAAACAACTTCAATTTACATAATTAATCCGGTTTTAGACTGCCGGTGACACGGCGGAAGCGGATTACGCGTTGAACTAAATTGAATGTGGCCACTGTAGCTGTCACGTGTCTGTAAGTATGTAGGTAGATAGAGTATGGTTAAATGGTATTAGGGAACTGGCATCCCAATGGGTATTTGAGACAAAAAACTCAAACTCTTTTACGAAATAGTCTTGACTTTGTATATGTATTTGTTGTGATTTTCACTGTTAGGTGCAATAAAACAAAACGCGAAACAAATCTCCCTTTTTCCGTATCCAACCCCTTGGAACCGTATTTTTAATATTAACAGGCATTTTTTTCTGACGTATTATTGGGAGAAGGTATTTAGTTGAAGCAGTGAAGAAAGCCACTTCGCTTCATTCTGAAATCACAATTACGATTCAGTAGAAATTAGTTAATATGGAGAAAGAACTAATAAATGGAAAATACCAATGCAAGTGTTGTCATGTAGGATCTCTGAAAGTGAACTGTGCAGAACCGTCAATTGTAAGAATCTAACTAAAGATTTCGTAACGGAAAAATCCCACGCGATCTCTGCAGTACTAAATTACTAATCAAGAATATTCTGCTGCAACTAAACAACCATAAACTATGTTATTCGAAACCCAATCTTACCACAATAGGAATAACCTAAAATTTTGTATACCGACGGCGCTCCTTGCCAAATGCTTTTGTGAGGTCCAGCGCAAGGGGTGAGGGCTCAGAGGCACCTAAGCCGATTATCCGGGTCTATGTTCGCGCCTCTGCCTTCCAATTTGGCAAGCAAATCTTGTCACACCTTTAGAGCAGGCCTCTAGTCAGGGGCTCCTTTGTGATCCTGAAGATTGGTTTTGGGTGAAGTTCTGAAAAGGCTTGAGTCAACTATGTTGAAGACTCGACGTCATAGAAAGACTTAGTATGCATCTCAGGTATGGAGACTCGAAGTTAATATGTCACGTAATTTAGGTGCGTTTTGGGCTATACATATTTTAGAGATAAGTATTGGAACGACGCATGCCGGCATTATACTGACAATATATATTGCAAAGAATAGAAACAATTTGACCTTTACTGCGATTGCGACATTGCGATAGAGAGCATTTATCTCTGTCCTTTTCGCTCGTACGGAATAATGTTGCCGGTACACAAGGTATTTGACGACCCGAATGGCCGAGTCGGCAGTGACCCTGCCTACGAAGCAAAGGGTTCGAGTCCCGGTGGGCGCAAATATTTGTTTGATGAGAATAGAGTCATGTCAGCCTAGTCATGGTTGTTTATCTATCTAAGTATAATATTTATCTATATAAGTACGTGTATCGTTGTCTAGTACCCAAGATACAGGGAATCCTAGTTTGGGGCTACATCAATTGGTGTAAATAGTGTCCAAGTTATTATATCATATTATATTATATTATATCAACATTTGGGCCGGGAGAGTGTTGCTCAGATCCTTTACGTAGGAAACACTTTTATCCTATCACCCTTCGCGTTCTCGTGGGTAGTGCTGAGAGCAAAACAATATTCTCAAGACCTTTGAAACGTTAGTAGCTTTCCTGCTAAGTAAAGTAAAATAGACATTTATTATACCTATAAGTAAGGCCGTCTTTGAGAATGGTTGGAGAACTGCGGCCTGGGTTAACAAAGTCTATGAGAATGATTCCGAATGTCTAGCAATATTGACTCCCTTGGGCTATCTTCGCCGTTGGGTGGCAAGGAGGATGGTGTTCAGGAAAGTGAACTGTAGAGTGCGTGCGCTGACCAAAGTGCGATCTTTCAAATACACTTGACACTTAAAAAGTTTAGCATTGATTGACTGTTTCGTTTTCAGGGCACACTGTTTCAATGTTTCAAAAACTTACGTGGACTTTAAGATAACTTCTAAACGGCAATCTTTTATGGAGAGACTAGCACCCCTTACTCGGGTGCAGAGAACCCTACTTCGAAGGGCAGACGACTGATTGTTGTGGTGCACGTGGGAAATCCAAAGGGTTTCGTAGAGAGTGCTGATTATGAATTTGAAAAAAAAAAACGATCAAGTGCGAGTCTAACTCGCGCACAAAGGGTTCCGTACCACCTTACAACGGTACGGATGGTGTAGAATGAATAGTTTGGATTTTACATAGTAAAATGTTGTTTATTGGTGCTGCTGTTTTCACACTCCATGTACGTAACCAGGGGTATTCATAAGTTTGTATGTATATGGTATTGTAAGAATTGTTGTATGGGAGCCCCCTTAAATAATAATTTTATTCTTTTTTTTAGTATTTGTTGTTATAGCAACAACAGAAATACATCATCTGTGAAAATTTAATTTGTCTTGCTAACACGGTTCATGAGATACCGCCTGGTGACAGACAGACGGACGGACACCGGAAGCTTAGTTCTGTTAGGGTTCTGTTTGGCAAACTTCGGATATGGAACCCTAATAAAAAAGGGGATTATCAAGAGTCAACGGACGTGATCCGCTTTGAGCGGTGGATTAAGAAAATTTCACCGAAACTTGGTGAAAATCCGGTAGTGGTACTGGACAATGAAAGCTCCTTTTCACTCAAGCCAAGAAAAATCTCAGCAAGTATTCAAAATTGGCTGCGTAATGAAGAAAATAAAGGCATTTGATGTAAAACAAGTAAAGGCAGAACTTTTGATGAAATTAAAAGTAATGTAAAACCAAAATTTCTCTGTGGATGAGCTCGTAAAAAATATAAGGTGAAAGTCCGAAGACAGCCACCTTCTCATCGCGAGCTCAATCCTATTAAACTTGTGTGGGCTAAGGTGAAAGGACTTATGTAATGTAGCTAACAAAAATACCTTATTTAGAATTTGTGAAAATTTGCTACAAAAAGGAATCTGCTGACAAATGGCGAAAATATGTGGAGTGCTTTATAAAAGTAGAGAGCAACGTTTATGGTAAAATTTACAAAATTATTGAAAAAACAATAGATAGTTTGGTACAACAAATACCCTAAAATAAAATTTATTAAGAACACAAAAACCAATTTCACCATTTTGAAGCTGAACTCCGTGAACGCAGCTAATCAATATTAGTAACACAGCGACTTATTATAACATCATTAGGGCTACCTTTACCCTCGCAGCCTCCACCGCTCTGTCTCTAAGCTGGTGGTTTGTTTCAAAATGATCATCATACACAGCATACTATTAAAACCCAAAATAATCGTAGCCAAGTTGTTAAATAATAGGTACTCATGGATTTTAGCATCCGGCTCCCGCGTTACGGAATGTCTTAGGAGTTTTATAAACTAGACAATTAATTAAAATTACATTTCATAAAGGGCTACGCAAAAGATCATCCCCACCGATCAACAGATTTCAAACGTATTTTAGTTAATTGATAATAGCTGATGACGCCATCCGCCCTTGGCATGGGATTTTCATGCCAAAGGGTTTTCATGCAAAAAAATGCACCTATTGCATGTCAAACAATTGTGGAGCAGAGCACAAAACCCCATACATTTTAGGATTGAAAATGGTCATTAGTATTTTAATTGGATATCATAATGCTATTGGAACTAATGCCACATCTGTTGGTAGGTGGGAACAGTGCCATTTTGCGTGCCTCTTTATTTAGGTGAATCCTCTGCATAACTGTTATTCTGAACTGGGATCAGATTTAGTATTAATATTTCTTATAAGCAAGATATAATGTGTACTAAACCTATTATTTCTATTCGTCAGATGTCATTATAAATTTAATCTACACACGTATCATAAACCCTCTTTACTGCGTCCAAAAACTGCACGTTACGACCAGCATATGATAACTACTTGGTAAAAACTCATTTCTTATCTTAATATTGATACATTATGATCATAATGCATAAATTTTCGACAAATTATGACATTCAAATTTCGAGCACCGATGCCCGCCTGCGTGCCGCCCCTAGTTTGTCTCTGAAGTTGGTACTACTGAACAAGCTAAACAAGTGCAGAACAATTATCAATGCCACAATGCCGGTCGAACATGCGGTTCCTGAACACATCAAAGCCAGCTTATTCTATGTGTGTAGATAAACTGATGTATGTAACTGTACATAATTAGGCATTAATTCGGCTTCGGCTCGTTTCATAGACCCACTCTTGAGTTTTAATGCCCTCCATTATGTATCAGTCATATAAACTCCTATAATACACGCTTAAAAATATAAATACTGTATCAGGAATAGACACTGATCCCTTTAGAATCACCCTAGCCCGAGGATTTAATTTAGTGGGGATTGCCCCAAATCGTTTAAGGTAACTCTGGAGATTTTTTCCATGCGGTCAGGCATTAGAGGTGCATTACGACACTAATTGAATCAGTGGGTAGGGAAAATATTTCATTATTGATTTGAGTAATCTCGGCTGGGCGTTGTGGGATTGTCTTACGCTTTCTGTGCTATTTGTGTGGTGTTTTGCTCTGCGAGATTATCTTTTCAGAGTTACAAATTAAATGGATTTTTCACTTTTAGCACATAAATGATACTACTTGAACTATGCATACATTTATATTAAATGTACGTTGCGTAATAATGTACCGGTTGAACCTACTCGTATGACCGATTCGGGGTATTAGAACTAATGAAAACCACAAGGTTGGAGTATGTCACATGGACATAACCTCAAAATAATTAAATAATAAATATAAGAGGACAATCCTACACAAATCGAACTATACTCATAGTAAAATAATATAAGGCTTGTGTTGTGGGTAATAGACAACGATATATTTCATAGAGATAAATATTTAGAAAACATCCAAGACTATGAAACAAATATTCATGCTCATCACACAACTACTTGCCACTACCGGAATTCGAACCCAGGACCGTCACCTTCGTAGGCAGGGTCACTACCCGCTAGGCTAAACCGGTCGTCAAATAAATATAAATAACATAACATAACATAAAATAACATTTCAACTTAAAATGCATAACTAATCAAGCCAGAAAACTCTTTGTATTTTTCTTTCACAAACACAATTTCCGTCGAAAAAGAAAAACTTCTGCTGATGAAAGTATTAAGAGGAAGCAACAATATTTCTCATCGCGCTGTCCACCGCTGGTCACGTCTTCGAGGATTACAAATACTGAAACGGGCATACACAAAACTAGCCAAGACTTGGCTCGCAAAATCAACATAAGAATATTGTAATAGAACACCTGATTGAGCTGATGAGGGCAAAGCAGGAGCATAGCAATGGACAAACTTATCAGTAATGATTGTAACAAAATGAAGTGAAGGAGGGGGCCATAGTGCTCACGTTCGCAGAAAGTACTTGGATCCCAGTGCCCTGCACGTACTCCCTGGATAGTGCTAACAAGCAACAAATTATTCCCAAGACGTTTATTTCTCGACAGAGAAGGTGTAGTAGAGTTCATTTGGAAGTTTTGCCCGCAAAATTTTGCAGGGGTTCGTATCTTCGCTGACAGCGCCGCCATATTAGAAAAATGGAACCTTAAAGCAGCTTTTTGGCTAAATCTCCTTTCCGGATATTTTTGCTATAAAATAGTTTGTGGTTGAAATAAGCAAGAGCTTTCTATGATTTCCACATAAATTTTGGCCAAAACCACACCTCCACGCCACCACGAGGTAGGAGTAAGTGGCGCATTTCCTAAGCTTCCACACCTAACGAGAACCTAATACTCAGCAGCCACTGTCCGTACGTCCGTCCGTCTGTCCGTCAGACCGTTTTTTCGTTCGTTCTTTAGTCTGTCTTATCAGCCGTTATAGGTAGACAGTTGAAATTTTCACAAAGTGTCCATTTTTATGACCGCTTCAATAATCTATATAATAGATGTGTATTTTTAGATTTTCCTTGTATGCGTTGTTTTCATGATGTTGCTCTAAATTTAAGGTTTTCGTATTTTTTTGCTTGTGCTCTGTGAAATACTTTTTTGCAAAATATAGGGGATCTTGGTCCATGGAAAGTACCTTAAAGGATACATTTTGATTGATTTAGATTGTCGAAATATGCGGCAATATTGCTAATATCAATTTCAGTTTGTGCTTCACGTGTTCCTGAGAACATTTTCTATCAGTCTTAGAGAGAAAAGGGAAAAGCGGATGGACAGACGGCTAACGTAGTGATCATTTAAGGGATTTTTAATTCTCTTTGTGACAGGGCATCCTGAAAATGACAAAAAACACGTTCGGTACCGTGACCACCTTTTAATTAAAGGCCAAAACGCACGTTTAATTACGGTTTGGGATACTTTGCGGAAGTCAAAAACTAATGATGAAGAAGAGAAAGGCCTTCGTACATTTTTGTAGCTGTAAGCGACTGTTTGAAGCTTGATACTTAGGTTAAGAGTGTATTTAATACAGTAAATTACAAATCATTTGAAATCACAATGTGCTGCATGTTGTATCGAACAAGTTGGCAAGTGGATAGGGCTCTGAACTAAATTAGGGATGTCAATATGTCGATACATTGTTCGGAAATCC
This sequence comes from Argyresthia goedartella, assembly GCA_949825045.1. Lineage (NCBI taxonomy): Eukaryota > Metazoa > Arthropoda > Insecta > Lepidoptera > Argyresthiidae > Argyresthia > Argyresthia goedartella. The sequence goes on from OX463810.1 coordinate 39,085,620, forward strand.
CGCAGACTCGACTAATGAGGTTTTCTCATTCTTTTCCGGGAAACAGAGTATGTATCAGAATTGCAGAAGAATTATTTTCACAATTTCACAAAAAGCTTATTTTGAATTACTAAGACTTGGTTTGAAACAAGATTGGATCTTATCTCTATAAACAGGAGTATATCTTGAAATTCATAAATACCTATAATACATAAAGGTGTAAAATACTGTCAGGGGTTGCTAGGGGCATCGTTCTGAAGAACTTTCTCTATGAAAATAATTGATCAGAGCTACTTATCTATTAAAATATTTTTATTTTTTTTTACCTGATGGTCAGCTGATTTGATGGAGGAGTGAAAAATATAGCTGCTCGGAAGTAATCGGTTTCATAGAGGAAGTTGATCAGAGTGGTATCCCTAATAATCCCTTAAAATAAGACTACTTACACCTGTCTGTTTCATACTGTAGGATGAATAAGTATAATTATTGATGTCGGAGCGAAAATCTCCGTCAACCGTTTTGATTGAGGTAATTGCTTTTTCAAAATCAGCCTATAAGAGGATCTTAACACAAATAATAGGTACTTACTATAAAAACTCAGCTCCAAAACCCTGCGGAGCAATAACATGTTGTTTGTTTTTTTACTGGTTTAAGGTCGTTTTTTAAGGGTTCCGTATTTTCAATGTGAATATGAAGCTGAGAATAAGCTTGCGAACCACGCAAAATCTGAGCTATGAGTGATTAGGAGCTATTAGTAGCTAACAGTTCTAAGTCGTTTACTTCGAGTTCGCCGTTACCTCCCGACGCATAGATACTGTTAGCTACTAGTAGTATTAATATAGTAATAAAGTATCTGTGCCAGCTAGTAATCAAGACTCATGGCTCATGGCTCGTCTTCTAGCTCGTTGGACCAGTGTAACGACGGGGCACTTTCGTGGTTACAGATGGAGGACAGAGGCATAAATTCACTTATTCACCTTTATGTATTTTTGCGAGTATCAATTAAACAGGTGACACTATTTTTGAGAGATGTTAGTATTCTTGACAGGACTTCATGAAACTCTTGAAAAATAGTGACACTTGTCAAAAAGTCAGAAATGTCAAAAAAATCGTAAAGTTGTGAGAGAAATAAATGTTGGAGAATCGATGGGGGAGCGCACGTATTGGGATTGAAATCTCATCGTGGGAATGGTAGTTTAATACTTTCTAGTTTGTGTTGTAAACGAGTTAAACACCGTTTTAAACGTTTAAAACCTTTTGTTTTTCATAGTATAAAACCGAGGTCGCATCTTTAGTCTTGATTAAAAAAAACGACCGAAGAATAATAAAAAGCACAAAATATTAGTGCTTCTGCCTCACAGAGGTTATGTTTTCGAGCAGAGTTTCATAGAAACTTTTGTTTGTCTAAATAGTATCTATCGGGTTAACACGTTTTTAACCTAAGCAGAGATTTTGAAAAAAACGTCAACTCCGGGCATTGGCCTTTTCAATTAACCAGAGGTGTAAACATAAGCACGTAGCTATCGAAAAAGTAAGTCGATGACTTTATTGTATGAACATAAGGGACCTTTACGCGCGAATTGTCGTGCTTATCCTTCAGGAGAATTATCACCGTGACGAATCTCCGAAACCGAATTGCACGTCCAATTTGCGAGTCACCGCGCGCCGTCGGTAATTCGAAACAAATGGGAATGTAACAGGAATTAAATGCAAATTTATTCAATTAATCCGTCTGCAAGCCTGTATTGGGTGTCGTGTCGGCAGGCGGTGATTGCCGCTAAGTCACGGGAAAGCGGTTTGGCGCTAACAGAATAGGGACGCAGTGGCGGGTCCAGGGGGGGGTGCTGAAACTCAGAACTCAATTGTTTTATTGTAAGTAGGCAAAAATAATGCACTTTTACAAGTCAGACACTCATACATGGGGGATTATGGTTTGAGTTTGGAAAAGGAAATTTCCCTTTCATGTGGTGATTCATGGCTGAATCTCGCACTGGAAAAGGAAACTCCATTAACTCTACCAGTGTCTTGGTAATACTAGGGGCTCAAGCCCCCTCAAAAGTATTTCCCGTGACAAACCTTTAAGAAAGCTTGTTTTGTTATGATTAAACCTTTTAGCAAATAATACACTACCTATAATAGTTAACTAGTCATTAATTATCCGTAACTTTGTGTATGTGTGGAAGCGTCCGTGGCGTAACGGTATTAGCACATCGGAAACTATCGTGCAAATAGCAACATGTGTCATGGACGGGTACGGGATGGGTGTCCATTTCTATGTGGAATTTATTTTGGACGCATCCGTATTTCTGATGACTCGTTTTGCTGTAGGTCCCGGCTACTTTTGCTCTTCGGTGTTAGTAGTCGTAAAGTTGTCCCAGAGGCCCTAATATATATCAAAATATATTGATAAAATTGATATCTTCTCACAGTCGGGTTGGCCACTAGCCCGACACACCTCCATCAACCCGCTCTGAGCCACTGTGGTGAAGTATGGCTTAATCTTACACGTATTCGGGTAAAGGCCCACGCCCCTCAGTGGGCCTACATTAATGGGTTAGATTTATTTATTATTTTTGTTCAGGCCTCTCGGCACCCGATGACCTCGCAGGGGCCCATAGCTACGAGGTAGCGTAGCGATCAGATGCCAAGAAGCAAGAACGTCGGCGATTCACCGAGCTAAAGTAAATAGATTCTATCTGACCTGGTCTGTGCTTCGTTCCCGTCAAACTCCTGTCTCTCTGCAAGGCCTGGGTGCACCCTAGGCTCTTCTTGGTAGACAGGTTCTTCAGCCAACCAGGTATGGCTGGCAGGCCAGCTTCGACGCGCACAGTGTTACGTAAATACGAACTTTATCTGGTTCGGAGAACCACAATACACTCAGCTATAAGACAATCCTGAGGGGAGCCCGAATACAATTCCAGATGGCTTACGATTTAATTTTAATGCCCAAAATCAATACGCGTCACATGCGGGGGCGTTTCGTCTGTCAGTTGTCAAAAAACTGCAAAGATGGCCGCTCCGTCAAATTCAAAATGGCCGTTCCGGAACCATAGATCGAGTATCGATTTTGAATCGAACAATCACCCGCCCGGACAGGCACCCACCTGTCCCTTAATCTACGGGCAGCCGAGACAACGTTGCTACCGCTCGTTTTAGTACCGAGCCTCCTACTAGAACCTCTGCAGACCGGGGGGTCCCGTCCTTGCCAGGGAACAAGTTAACAATGCGCCCCCTGCGCCAACGTAGTGGCGGTAGGTTAGCATCCTTAACCAGCACGAGGTCACCAACACTAGGGGGGCTAGTTTTGTCAGTCCACTTAAGGCGCTGTTGTAAGATATGCAGATACTCGAGCGACCAACGCTTCCAGAAATTCTGAGTAAACTGCTGCAACATCTGATACCCTGACAACCGATACAATTTCACTCCCTCGAAGGGGTGCTCGGGCAACGCGTTAAGTGGCTATCCTATCAAGAAATGGCCTGGGGTCAGAGCCTCCAGGTCATTTGGATCCGAGCTGAGCGGACACAACGGTCGCGAATTGAGAACGGCCTCGTTCTTACAAAACAATGTCGCGAGCTCCTCAAAAGTCAGCGCGGTCTGACCTACTATACGCCCTAAGTGCGTCTTAGCTGACTTAACTACGGCCTCAAAAATCCCACCCCAGTGGGGGCAACTCGGTGGGCTGAAGGTCCACTGTATACCCCGACGGGAGAGGGCCGTTCCAATATCCACTTTATTTACATTCAAAAGGTTGACTATCTCTCGTAAGCATCGTTCCGCACCGATGTAGTTAGTGCCGTTATCAGAGCGGATCAAAGTTGGAAGTCCCCTTCGAGAAACAAACCTATCCAAACAAGCAATGAAAGCCTCTGTCGAGAGATCAGCAACGAGCTCGAGTTCAGGAGCCCGACATCCCCTGGATGCACAATCAGACGGGTTCAATTCTCCTGGTACATGTCTCCAGGTCAGTGGGACCTCAGACGACACAATCTGGGAGACACGGTTCGCAACAAAAACCTCTAAGTTATGGACCGATGCCTTCAGCCAGCACTAAACAATCTGGCTGTCCGTCCACGCGTACACCGTATCCTCCAAAACCATTGACCCACGCAACACTGTTAGAGTGTGACTCAAAAGTTTGGTCAAAAGAGCAGCCCCGGACAGTTCCAGTTTTGGAATCGTCATCCTTGTCCGAATAGGCGCTACCTTGCTTTTTGCCAAAACCAAATGCACGTCGACCTCCCCGGTGGAGGTGACGGTTCGCAAATAAACCGCTGCCGCAAACCCTCGTTCAGAGGCATCACAAAACCCGTGAAGGGTTGCCCTGTAATCCCCAGCAGGGACCAATTTCCTCGGCAGCGATACATTATTTATATTGAGGCCCAACCATTTCGCTAAATCGTTCGATACAATGCAGCCCTGAGCTCCAGAATCTAATAGGGCGCGAACGGATGTTGGGTTGCCCGCCAAATCCCAAACAAGCACAGAGGCGATCGGTAACACCACCGTCTCCGGTTGGGGGGCAACAAATTGTTGGGCCGCAAATTCCTAGCGAGGGCCCCCGGGGCCCCACTGTGCCTGTAACCGATCAGGTAGGCAGCTATACGCCAGCGGGTCCCATTGTACAAATGGCCCACGCGCCGGTTCCATTGCCACCCTACGACGCCCCCCGAAGGGTTGTGGGCGTGAATTCAACCGTGGCCGCTCCATGAGCGGGGGGGACATCACATGCGACCGACGAGGACGAGGCGTCGAGCGGGGCGACAACTGAGGCGGCGTCCGAACCGCACCCGCATAGCTCGAAGTTGTCCCATGCCACCCGCCCGTTACGGCCTGCTCAACACACCCAATGTGCCGCTGAGTCGGATGCTGAGTCGCAACCGAGAACTCAGGGCCCCCCATGTGATGACCCTGAGTGCGGCCCTGCACCCCTGGGTGGCCGCGTGCTTGTGGCCCCATTGCCCGCTGAGTCGGATGCTGAGTCGCAACCGAAAACTCAGGGCCCCCCATGTGATGACCCTGAGTGCGGCCCTGCACCCTTGGGTGGCTGCGCGCTTGTGGCCCCATTGCCCGCTGAGTCGGATGCTGAGTCGCAACCGAAAACTCAGGGCCCCCCATGTGATGACCCTGAGTGCGGCCCTGCACCCTAGTACCGCCCTGTGCACGTGGGGACATTGGCCCCTGAGTTGCGCTCCGAGTCGCAAACGAATTCTCAGGGCCCCATGCCGTGTCACCCTGGGTACGGCCCTGTGGTGGCTGTTGGCCGGACCGGTTCATGCACAACAAATTGTTGTGGGCCCCACCACAATATCCGCACAATTTTGTGCGCGTGCAGTCCCTAGCCATGTGTGGCCCGAGGCACAGGAAACACCAGCTCCGCTGCTTGGCCATCCGGCGCCGTCCCTCAACCCTAAGTTCCCCGAACTTATTGCAATCGGCCACAGCATGGCCAATCTGCCTACAACATGGGCAGGTCTCACTATGTGGGGTCAATGCACTCACAGTCCCATACGACTGCCGGTTGGTGCGGTCCTTCCTCGTCGGAGGGCCCCTACTCAAAGCGCTCCCGGCAGCTCTCTGTGGCTCCGAAGGATGGGTGGCCGTCAACCCCAAATTCTCTGCCCGTCGAGCCTCCTCTTCCAAAAATCCGACCAAGTCGGAGAAGGCGGGCAGGTCCTCGGCCGACCGCCCGTGAGACTGTTCGAAACGAGTCTGCACGTCAGCGGGTAGGCGGGAAAGTACAATGTACAGCAGTAGGTACGACCATTCACCAACCGGAAGTCCAAGATTCTCTAGGGCCTTGGTGACGGACAACAACGGGTTCAAAACCTCCGTCTGTATGGCCCCGACCTTGTTCACAACCGGGATGCTAAACAAACGGTTCAGTTGGGCATCGGCCAACCTCCGTTTGTTGTGGTAACGTCTGACCAGCAATTGCCTGGCCGTTTCATAGTTACCCTCCGTAACTGTCAAATGAGCGACCAGCTCCCTGGGCTCACCCCTCAATGCTGCCACCAGCTGAGCCATTTTGACAGACTTGGTAATGTCCGATCGCATGTGCACCAAACTGTCGAACAGATTGATGAAGCTCATCCATTCACCGGACACTCCGTCAAAGGTAGGCATAGTTATAACGGGTAACCTGGTCCCCGATCCCTGATGCGGCAGAGGTGCTTCAATGTCACCACCACGGCTGGACTCGCGCTGCCTACGTATGTCCGCAGCCTTCTGCGTGATAGCAGCTGCCATCTCCATACACTGGTCGACATCCCCTTGCAACCGTGACAGCCTGTCAGGTGCGCAACCATCAACTGCTTCCGCCTGCGCGGACAATTCGAGCACCCTGTTGTAGCGTTCCTTAACGTCCATAGACCGCTCCAATACCACATCATGCCTATCTAAACGGTCTATCAGACCGTGTGCGGAGGAAAACCATCTGAGCTCCTTAGAAACACCCTTCTGTATTTCAGACAACGACATGATCGGAACGATACTTACTCACAATTTGCAATAACTCAATTATATTGGACCCTCCAGTCTACAACCCAAACGAGGGAACCCTAATCTATAACTTAAACAATGCTGATTTCCCCAAACAATAGAAACCGAGTTTATATCTACACAAATTCTGTAAACAACAATTTAGTTTCCCTATATCATATAACACACACAGATAGTCAATATTAGTTCAAGTTATAAATTGCTATAAACTGAAAACAATGTCCAAACATTCATTAGCATTACTAGACCACTAATAGATTGACTAACTGGTAACTGGTACTTCAATCCAAATTTCAATTCACCTACAATGTACCTGTAATGTAATTACTATTCTGAGTCACATCTCAGTACAACTGGTCATTTAGGGAAAACTGTTATATCTGTCTGTCTACTACCAGCAATAGACTTATAGCTTACAACACTACCAATCTATGTGGATACAGGAACAAAACCAAGTTAGCTAATAACCGCCTATACCTACAGATTGATAGTCCCAAATCGTGGGTTCCTGGAGCCCTTGACGGCTGCAAATCTCAGGAAACCACGCTCTTGCTACCAAAATGTTCAGGCCTCTCGGCACCCGAGGACCTCGCAGGGGCCCATAGCTACGAGGTAGCGTAGCGATCAGATGCCAAGAAGCAAGAACGTCGGCGATTCACCGAGCTAAAGTAAATAGATTCTATCTGACCTGGTCTGTGCTTCGTTCCCGTCAAACTCCTGTCTCTCTGCAAGGCCTGGGTGCACCCTAGGCTCTTCTTGGTAGACAGGTTCTTCAGCCAACCAGGTATGGCTGGCAGGCCAGCTTCGACGCGCACAGTGTTACGTAAATACAAACTTTATCTGGTTCGGAGAACCACAATACACTCAGCTATAAGACAATCCTGAGGGGAGCCCGAATACAATTCCAGATGGCTTACGATTTAATTTTAATGCCCAAAATCAATACGCGTCACATGCGGGGGCGTTTCGTCTGTCAGTTGTCAAAAAACTGCAAAGATGGCCGCTCCGTCAAATTCAAAATGGCCGTTCCGGAACCATAGATCGAGTATCGATTTTGAATCGAACAATTTTTATTCCAATAAGTTTTGTGTTCGCTTTGCTAAAACCTACCCTTAATTGGCTCCAGCCCAACTCCAACGAGAATCCTGGATCCACCACTGTAGGGACGCGAATATGGTAATGTGTGGGTGCATTTTTAATTATGTTTGTTTATTAGTTCAGGGGTGCATCCGGGTGACGTGATTGGAAAGGTAGTCTGGCTGAAACTGGGGTCTGATGGCCCTTTGAATTAATCAAGTGTTGACATTTTTGGTACCTTAGCACATTGGCTGGACACTTTTCCATACATTTAAAAACATACGTAACATCTTTTAAATCGTTTTCTACTGCCGACGACTAAAAAGTGAGGTGTTATAAGTTTAAAGCGCCTGTCTGTGTGTCTGTAGCACTCTAGCGCTCAAACAGGTGGAAGGATTTTAATGCAGTTTTTTGTCGTTGGTAGTAGACTTCACTACGGTGGTTCTTATATATGTATATTATTGAAATTAGTTCAGTTATTCGAAAGTTATAAGGTTTTTAGGGAAACAAGTGAACCGAATTTTAGACTTTTTTAAATGTTCCATTTATTTTACTGCTGTTTTGAACCCGTAACTCAAAAATAAGGGCATTATAAGTTTTGAAGCGTCTTTCTTAGTGTCTGTCTATGGCACCGTGTAACGGAAATGTAAATATCTGAGACACATTTTTTATTTGCTATAAAAAGTTGGCAGGCGTTGGCAGGTTTGGGCAACGTGATTTAATGATTCAATTATGAATTGCAAAAAGAGAAGCCAAATATTCTTAAACCAAACAAATAACGGTGATGTAAGATTGGTGTTGACCAATGCTCAATTAAGCGGCAAGATAAATTTGGTATAAATATAACTATGGAGATTAGTGGTTATCGAAGGCATCGCAAATTTCACAAGGCCTCATATAAGCTCAAGTGGCTCATCGCGTTGTTACTAGACTTAAAATATTAAGGTTCGAGGTTCGATTCTCCGTTGTCAACTTTTCTTTTTCTATTTTACCTTTGGTTTTGGGTTATTAATTGTGGGTCCTTTCTGAATAGCTATTCGGGAGTGTCGGGTTGTGCTAATTAAATTTAAGTCCTAGAAGTTAATTGCTTATCATGCATCTTTGTAAATGTTTTCTACCTTGTTTGAACTACTGAATATGTCGTCACAGTAATTGCTTATTAATTCTATAATCGTCATTATTTATCTGGTCTAGAAATCTATGCGTGGAATGCGCCGGATTAATTATGAAATGAAAGGGCGACATCTTTGAATGGATGGTGTGACGAAACAAGCATTTGGTTTGTTTCTCAGTAGGTAGAAATATTTTTTTTTTAAAAGTCTCCAAAATGTGGATAAACTTTAAGAGCTATGAAATAAGTTGAGAATCATAAATTTAAAATGAATATGGTTTAACTTCACCGTTGCTTTCAGTGGATGTCGAATTATGACCATTTTACACATTTGTGATGTTGTTTTGAAGTGTCGCATTTGCCATGGCTCATTCAATCGAAACTCATACTTAAGGGTGTTTAGTTACGATATAGTTTGGTGGGTCAAACAGATGCGTAGTTAGTTCAATGATGGAGGTACAGATGGCGGTCGATCGCTTATAAATTCCAGATGGTTTAACTCAAATAAGAACTTTATTCACTATAACTGCAATAAGATGTTCTATATAGAAAAAAAAATAATATTATTTTATTTAGGTTATTTTATGATGTTATAGAGTCTATTTCTAGTTGAACTGTGTGATCTAAAATATAAAGTGTGTATACGGTGTGGACCAGTAACCAATCAGAGCACTGAGTTTCGAAAGGAAACGAAACGAACCAATGAGAATGACTCGCGGATGGTGTTTTGGCGAGCATGTCGGGGGAAGGTCGTTTTGGTGGGAAGAGAAAATATAAAAGGGATGGGTCGAAATGAGAGGGGGCTTTTTGTTGCTGGTCGTCGAGTGAAGTGTGAGTTAAGACTCAGAGGGGAGCCATTCAGTCTCCGCGTCAAACTACTGTGAAACACGTCTTTCTGGAATTCTATACAGTTCGATTCGCCGTTTTACGCGTCTTGAACTGAGATAGTTGTGATTGCGTGTTGCAGTGGATTTTCGTGAGTGTCTGAAGCGCCGAGATATACCTCGGTTGCTATTCTTTAAATCAACCTACCCCAAAGGTTCCTTCCAAAACTATCCTTGGGTCGTTAGATAAGAACTTGTAGGTAATTTATCTGAGTCTGAGTCTGGGCTTGGAGCGACCCTAATTTCCTTTTTCCTTCACCATAGGGTTCCTGGATTGGCTCTTAGGATATTCGCGGGCTAATCCTCTCCTCATTCCTTTCGTGTAGCGAGTTTTGAAATTCCCACACACACAGTCATTAAACATACAAACACATTCAAATCAAACTCAACCATTTTCGAGTGGTGTCGATGATGGACGTGGTATAACACTAGGATTTTAGACTAGGCTAGACAGGAGTTTAGTTGCGGCTAAACCTAGGTTGTCGAGGTTATGTAGTTAGGGGGACAGACACGATTATTTAGGTTTATGTGGCAGGCAGGTATCTGAAATTCATATGATTACAAATAGTTGCGTTGTTTCTTTTTCACTCTTGAAATGCCTAAATACTTATAAAACTATCTAACAAACTAAATATTTTTTTCTTGATTGTGGCTGTTTTGATCTTTCTTTTCTTGACCGTATATCATGTTGGTTGGCCTACCTAACTTTACATTAAATGACAAACATATTCTAAATTCAAAGAAACTAATTTATATATATAATATCTGGATGAACATCAATATGGTTACGGAATAAAACTTTAGAGACGGGTAGGTGCAAATAAAAATATCCCGTAACCGATCGGCCAGCGTGTTGGACTGATGGATGAGAGATATCACAATATCAAATCCCTTCTGGACGTGAGCTCTAGCACGGGCCCTCCTTTATAAACATATGTAATCGAAATGCCTTTTAAAAATGCTTATTTACTTACTTGGAATTTATTCTAATAAGTACGGACTCGATAATTATCAATATGTTTATGTCACTTATATTCATCACTGGATGGGGAACCTCATGACGATACTGTTTAACCGAAACCACTCTAAAAAGAACTTTGGGTTATTACTATCACAACGTCTGCAATCCTACCCATAGACGATCACCCACTACTTTGGACAAATCATCTAAGTGGGATACTCGCAATCGTTGGTATTAGAATCTTTCCAATTGGAGAAATATTCCAATAAAAATGCGTGAGGGTTAAATTCCGTCTGACATTAAATTAATGGTTAGCTGGTTATATCTTTAAATTTACTAATCATAGAATCGTTCGGTTAACTCGTAGGGTTTATTCATATTATTTCAAAACTGTTGAATCCACTAGTTACCTATAATTATCACAAACGGAAAGTCGGAGGATCAACAGGTTATTTCAATAGCAGTACCTAGCTAGGTACTTACTTATTTTATAATGTTAATTATATACAAGCCGCGCCACGAATAGAGTACGTTGGGCGACGTTTTGGCGGGAATTACTGCGCGTATGTACAGATATTGAAAGGTGACTACTGTGCATTCAAGGTGACCGCTCACAACGTGTGGCGCTACGGATATATACCTATGGGTCGGCAGAAACCCTACCTACGAAGCCAGGGTTCGAGTCCCGGTGGGGACAAGTGTTTGTCCGGTGAGTGCGGATGTTTGTACTCTGGTCATGGTTGTTTGTCTATCTGGGTTTAGTATTTGTCTATATATTTACGTGTTGTCTGGTGCTCAGGATGCGGGGAGTCCTGGTTTGGGGCTGAAACAATGGGTGTGGATAGTGTCCAAAGTATTATTATGTATCTGGGAAACCAAAAGATAGATAATGATTCGAAGAATTCTTATAAGATACTTAGATATCTACCTTAGTTAAAAGAATAAGGTGTTGTGGTTGTGATTCTGCCTACAATACGAGTGATCACGAGTTCGATTCCCGGCCGAGGACAATAGGATCAGAGTATGTGCCTATGTATAAACGCAATGTATGTATAGTTTGTGTATTCTTTATGAGGGGAAGTAATGCGATGTTTTAATTAGGAAGTTTAATAGGAAATACGTTTAATTAAATACCTATCTTTGTGAAATACTTTCGTTAGCAAGTAGGTACCTAAATATATGTTTGGTAGGACACGAATTGACATTGGCATCTGACGTCATAGGGGTATGACGAAATGAATGTAGGTATTAAATACGATTATGGAATTAACAATGCCTCGATAGATATCACGGGTTGTTGATTGAGCAGTTATAGGCATTGAACTATTAGCTCAATGGATATAGGTACCTATCTATAGGTACATGGTTAGATAGAACGTTAGATTGAGGTTTCTAAGTTAATTACCTATGTAGAATAAGTACCCATACTTACTTATGTGTGGAAAGGAAGATATATTTTTATTGTTTTTAAACCATGTTTCCGGGAGTACCTACCTATAATATAACGTGGGATATTCGATTTATATATATATATATATAAATAACTAGGTAATAAAATAATAGAATATTATGGGGTTCTCAATAGGGTATACTTATGTTTTACTAAAATTTTATTCCTTATTTATTTACTCCTATCCCTCTCCCTGTTAATGTCTGTTATTTAAAGGAATTTATTTACTTCTCTTATTAAGTAATATCTGTCCTTATATACTCTATTTTTACCTGAATCCTAGATAAAGTCAGTCAACTGTCACATTATTCATATTTATGTTGAATGAAATTGAGAGTTTGAATTAATATTCAATTTGTGGTTATTCCAGCGACGTGGAATGAAGTTTGAAATATTAATAGAGCACTACATTGTAGTATTTGGAGTCAATGAGACTATAAACTTATTGAAAGTAGTTACTGAGTTGACTAATTTCTGCAACAACGTTTTCAATTTGATATGTTCGACTCGATGTCGAGAATTCAGAGTTTAAATAAACAAACCTGCAATTCTCGTCTTAACTGAATGATGATAAACGTTCAATTTCCCTAGACCTTGTATTGCAATCATGGAAGGCGGTCATGGTTAATTTTATTAATACAATAGTTATTAATTAATTACCTTTGAACAAATTATGGAATAAGCCGTCGCAAAGCCACCGCCAATGTTCACATAACGCCAGAATGAAGCAATAGAAGTACGGAAATTCACAGTTATGCTCTATTCAGATGTGCATATTTATATTACTATACGGATACATATACTTATATCTTCGCACTTTACGAAGTAACAATATCATGTTTGGATCTGCTGATGGTAGATTGAAGGTCAATTCATTAACCTTAAAATGAATCATGCTACTTACGCACTTCAATGGATGTGCAGAAATATTTTATACTTCATGCTATGCTATTGTGCATTACTAAAAGACAAATAAGTCTTTATTGAAACACATAACGTGTAACATAAACAGCCAGTGAAACTTCATTGTGTATGTTTATAGTTTTCTATATGTGGAAGAATATTTAATATAATCTTACTACATAAATATCAGATATTGACTGATGAGACAGTTGAATGTCATTCACAAACTATAATCCCATCCTGATCGGTCATACCCCATCCCAATCCGGTGAATCTATGACTAAATCCAATTCAGAATACTTATACGCTACTCTTTTTATAAACGAGTATCAGAACTACAAATTAATTGGTTTCGTAGAATTATCTGGGTAGAAGACCGAATCAAGTGGTAGGGGTTTCTTCCCCAAAATTTTATGAATATCAAATTTTCCTTTTATTATTTTAATATTTATCATTTTTTATTTCATTTTAGTCAATACTCAAAATATACTATGACAGTTTATTATATGAATTTGCTTTATAAGGTTATTAATCATTTAATGGATATTAACCTGTATCATTCTTGTTAGTGGGGACATATTTAAGTATATATCTTTTATTGAAATTTAAAATTACTAAATATTACATTCCTTGTTTAAAATCTATTGTCAAAGTTGACAGCACTTCTTACTCATACCTCTAGAATTAGGGTTACTGGTTTCACAAGTAGTAGGAGTTCTAATTTACTAGACGATCTATTTTAATTTGGCCATCACAATTAATAAGAGACTGCGTTAAAAAGAAGGGTGGACTAAATATAAAGGGTGGATGTTACAACCGTAGCTCTCCAATGGATGGACTAGTATATGGCTGTGGCACTGTAGCACTCAAACGGTTGGATTGGCGTCAACGCAAACGAAAAAAGAAGGGTATTCGAATTAGGAGTATCTATTTATCTATCTGTGGAACCATAGCTCTCAAACGGTTGGGCTGCATTTAGAATCATCGGTCTGTCTGTGTGTCTGTCTGAATTTCTGTTTGTGTCACTCTAGCGGTCAAACGGGTGATCAGATTGAAATGCAGATATTGTCACTATACTTCACTGCGATGGTTCTTAGATATGTTTTAATAAAATCAGTTCAGTAGATCAAAAGATATCAGCCTATCAACTATACATACTATGGTAAAACCGTACAAAACTTTCCCAGAAAACGAAGAAACACTAAATCACCACAACACAACCGCAAATTCTCTCACGCCCTCTAGCGAAGTTTTTGGAAGCTTTGTTTTTAGGGTTCCGTACCCAAAGGTTAAAAACGGGACCCTATTACTAAGACTCCGCTGTCCGTCTGTCTGTCTGTATCTCATAGACAGTTGAAATTTTCACAAATGATGTATTTCTGTTTACGCTATAACAACAAATACAAAAAAAACAGAATAAAATAAATATTTATGGGGCCCCCATACAACAATACTTTCAATACCACATACAAACTTATGAATGGACCTGGTTACGTAAATGGATAGTGAAAGTAGCCGCCAATATATTTATAAACAGTATCTTGCTATGTAAAATCCAAACTATTCACTCTACACCATCCTTACCATTGTAAGGTGGTACGGAACCCTTCATGCGCGAGGCCGACTCGCATTTAGCCGTTTTTTTATCAACTGTCAGAAAACTCCTCATTGTGAAAATGACTATCTCCCGTGGCATTGCGGTTCTAGGTTCTACCCCTAACGAGAGATCCCGGGTTTGAATCCCGGCCGAAGGAAAAAAACTCCCAGGTCTTGGATGTTTATATATGTGTGAAGTCGCTTTTTCTGGCTCCCACGATACAGGGTGTGGGGCCAGAAGCAATGTATGTGCCTGAAGATAAATATTTGTTTTAATTCATAGATGGAATCTTAAACTTCTGGCAGACACACTCGGCTGTCCCACACGGGGTGGGGGAGGCAGCTAGCTTTTTAGCTAGTAATTCATCAGTCCATTAGCGTAACAGAGGGCTACCCAAAAATACATATATTATTACACTCATAGTACGCTGTTCAGGCTTCTCAGCACCTAATGACCTCGTAGGGGCCCATCAGCTACGAGGTAGCGTAACGATCAGTTGCCAAGAAGCGTGAACGTCGGCGATTCACCGAGCTGAAGTTAATTGGGGTCGATCTAACCTGGTCTGTGCTTCGGTCCCGTCAACCTCCTGTCTCTCTGCAAGGCCCGGGTGCACCCTAGGCTCTTCTTGGTAGACAGGTTCTTCAGCCAACCAGGTATGACTGGCGGGCCAGCTTCAATGAGCACAGTGTTCCAACACAGGTTATGTTACGTGGTAAAAACAATCGGGCACGAAAATGCGAACTTTATCTGGTTCGAGAAACAATAACACACTCAGCTATATTAACAATCCTGAGGGAAACCCGAATACATTCCAGATGGCCTGCGATTTAATTTCAATACCCTAACCAAAACGCGTTTACATTGCGAGGGCTTTCGTCCGTCAGTTGTCAAAAAACTGCTAGGTTGGCAGCTAACGTCAAATTCAAAATGGCCGTTCAGAAACCATCGATCGAATATCGATTTGGAATCGAACAATCACCCGCCCGGACAGGCACCCACCTGTCCCCTAATCTACGGGCAGCCGAGACAACGTTGCTACCGCTCGTTTTAGAACCGAGCCTCCTACTAGAACCTCTGCAGACCGGGGGGTCCCGTCCTTGCCAGGGAACAAGTTAACAATGCGCCCCCTGCGCCAACGTAGTGGCGGTAGGTTAGCATCCTTAACCAGAACGAGGTCACCAACACTAGGGGGGCTAGTTTTGTCAGTCCACTTAAGGCGCTGTTGTAAGATATGCAGATACTCGAGCGACCAACGCTTCCAGAAATTCTGAGTAAACTGCTGCAACATCTGATACCTTGACAACCGATACAATTTCACTCCCTCGAAGGGGTGCTCGGGCAACGCGTTAAGTGGCTGTCCTATCAAGAAATGGCCTGGGGTCAGAGCCTCCAGGTCATTTGGATCCGAGCTGAGCGGACACAACGGTCACGAATTGAGAACGGCCTCGATCTTACAAAACAATGTCGCGAGCTCCTCAAAAGTCAGCGCGGTCTGACCTACTATACGCCCCAAGTGCGTCTTAGCTGACTTAACTACGGCCTCAAAAATCCCACCCCAGTGGGGGCAAATCGGTGTGCTGAAGGTCCACTGTATATCCCGACGGGAGAGGGCCGTTCCAATATCCACTTTATTTACATTCAAAAAGTTGACTATCTCTCGTAAGTATCGTTCCGCACCGATGTAGTTAGTGCCGTTATCAGAGCGGATCAAAGTTGGAAGTCCCCTTCGAGAAACAAACCTATCCAAACAAGCAATGAAAGCCTCTGTCGAGAGATCAGCAACGAGCTCGAGATGTACCGCCTTGGTGGATAAACAAACAAACACACATAGGTACGCCTTGTATTGCCTAGCGGTACGCAATCGTGAACTCTTCACCATAAACGGTCCTGCAAAATCCGTACCAACACCTGAAAACGGTCTGACCTCATTCACACGATCAGGGGGCAAGTCCCCCATGAAAGGTTGCATCGAGGCAGCCTTAAGTCGATAACAAGGCATGCACCGAAACACGATGTTCCGTATGACACGGCGGGCAGATAAGATCCAAAACTCCCGCTGGAGCGTGGCCAACAACGCGTTACAGCCGGCATGCGCGTTTTTAATATGACGATCAGTCACCAGCAATTCAACTAACTGTCCCCCCTTGGGGAGCAGAAGTGGGTGACGAGCCGAATACGACAGATTCGCATTGCGCAATCTTCCTCCTACCCGAAGTAACCCGGTCGAATCAACAAAGGGGTTGAGACGCGCGACGGCTCCCTTCAATTTCGAACGTCCACTTCGTATAATCTCCAATTCTGCCCCAAACTTCGAGGACTGTACCAACCGGACCAAATTCAATAGCGACTCGTTTCGCTCTGCCGGAGTCAGAATAGGGTTCAACGTTCGCTGATCGCGAGGAGTACGACAATTTCGAGCGAATCTCCTAATCCAAGTGGACACGTTTATCAACTTGTCAAGTGAGCTATACCGGTCCAGCAGAAACCCGGCGTCAGGGTCCTCAGCCTTCTGGGTAACATGCACGGCCGCTCTGGGGTCATGATCCGAAGATACTACTACATTGCTGTGGGGCCAGTCCGATTCTCTCTTGGCAAGCCAGGGTGGTCCCCACCACAAATGGTGTCTAACGAGTTCAGGATCCTGACATCCCCTGGATGCACAATCAGACGGGTTCAATTCTCCTGGTACATGTCTCAAGGTCAGTGGGACCTCAGACGACACAATCTGGGAGACACCGTTCGCAACAAAAACCTCTAAGTTATGGACCGAAGCCTTCAGCCAGCACAAAACAATCTGGCTGTCCGTCCAAGCGTACACCGTATCCTCCAAAACCACTGACCCACGCAACACTGTTAGAGTGTGATTCAAAAGTTTGGTCAAAAGAGCAGCCCCGGACAGTTCCAGTTTTGGAATCGTCATCCTTGTCCGAATAGGCGCTACCTTGCTTTTTGCCAAAACCAAACGCACGTCGACCTCCCCGGTGGAGGTGACGGTTCGCAAATAAACCGCTGCCGCAAACCCTCGTTCAGAGGCATCACAAAACCCGTGAAGGGTTGCTCTGTAATCCTCAGCAGGGACCAATTTCCTCGGCAGCGATACATTATTTATGTCCGATAGCGAGGTGAACATTCGCGTCCAATCAGTCAACAAATCACCTGAGAGGTGGGTGTCCCAGGTCAACTGAGCCGCCCATAGCCTTTGCATAAAACATTTGAGAGCAAAGGTGACTGGAGAAATCCATCCATTCGGGTCGAACGTTCTCGCAATCGTTGACAGTACTGACCGCTTCGTCCAGGCCTTCGGTGTTTCTAAAACCACCCGATAGGTAAACTCATCATGGACGGGCCGGTACTGAATTCCAAGTACTGACAACATATTAGGGTTATCAGGATTCTCAAAAACGTGCGGGTCTTGTTGAAACTCATCTGGGAGACCAGCCATCAACTTAGGGGAGTTGGACATCCACTTACGTAGTTCATAGCCGCCTCGTTCCAGCAATTGAATGAGCTCGTCACGTCGGTCCAGAGCTTCCTCTACACTGGCTGCCCCTGTGCAGACGTCATCGACGTACAAATCTTGCTCCAGGATAGCGGCGGCTCTAGGATAGCTCACACGGTCACGCGACGCCAACTCCCGCAGGGTACGCATCGCCAAATACGGGCTAGACCGTAACCCTGTTAGCTAGGCGTGTTCGTGTTTAACTCATAGACCTTGACTGGCTCGGCCGTGGACTCACGCCAAAGTATCAACTGATACCTTCTGTCAGCCGGATGATTAACCGTTTGCCTAAACATCATCCGAATGTCTGCGACAAATACAATCTGGTGCCTCCGAAAGCTCGTGAGAATATCCGAAATATCACGACTCAACTTGGGTCCCGAATGTAGACACTGATTCAGGGACATCCCGTTCGAGGTAGGTGCTGACCCATCAAAAACAACTCGAATCTTGCCGGTAGGGGTTCGTAGGACGGCATGGTGTGGAAGGAAACAATGATCCTCAGATCTCCAGTCCACACCCGATACCGACATGTGTCCTAACGACTCATACTCCCTCATGAAATCAACATATTTTTGTTTAAATACGGCGTCCCTTGTCATCCTACGCTCCATCGACATCAATCTCGTCTCAGCCATCTTCCTAGATTCTCCTAGTGGCGGTCGATCGGCCCTGAAAGGCAGTCGAGTTACAAAACGACCAGAACGAAGGCGACCAGTACTATTCTGGTAAAACAACTCGCACTCTTCTTCGTCTGCGTCGACTCGACGAACGGTGGGAGGTTCCTCTATCTCCCAGAAACGTTGGATAACATCTGACAACGCTGAGCCAATAAGTATGCCATCTGACTCGGCAGGCCTAACCATTGGCAATGCCGGACCCATGATCACGTGACCAAACTTAGTATCCACAGCAATCAACCCGTCCGGCTGAAGAACTCGCCGATCCGACAACAGAAACCTACCCAGAACGTCTGCTCCCAGTAGCAGGTCGACCGGGGCTGGAGTGTCAAAATCGGGATCCGCCAACTTGAGTCCTGATGTCAGGAATCGAACGGCCGGAATCAACTTCACCAAGGGGTGTCTGCCCATGACATGCGTCATTACTAAAGCTTGCACGGATGTTTTTGTCAAAATGTCATAACGTGGAGAGAACGTGATCACCGATTGACCAACTACATTCGTAACCGTAACATTCCCCACGCCCCGTATTGATTTATTGTACCTATTTACCTTGAGGCCCAACCATTTTGCTAAATCATTCGATACAATGCAGCCCTGAGCTCCAGAATCTAATAGGGCGCGAACGTATGTTGGGTTGCCCGCCAAATCCCAAACAAGCACAGAGGCGATCGGTAACACCACCGTCTCCGGTTGGGGGGCAACAAATTGTTGGACCGCAAATTCCTAGCGAGGGCCCCCGGGGCCCCACTGTGCCTGTAACCGATCAGGTATGCAGCTATACGCCAGAGGGTTCCATTGTTCAAATGGCCCACGCGCCGGTTCCATTCCCAACCTACGATTCCCCGTAAAGGGGGGTGGGCGTGAATTCAACCGTGGCCGCTCCATGAGCGGGGGGGACATCACATGTGACCGACGAGGACGAGGCGACGAGCGGGGCGACAACTGAGGTGGCGTCCGAACCGCACCCGCATAGCTCGAAGGTGTCCCATGACACCCGCCCGTTACGGCCTGCTCAACACACCCAATGTCCCGCTGGGTCGGATGCTGAGTCGCAACCGAAAACTCAGGGCCCCCTGAGTGCGGCCCTGCACCCTGGTACTGCCCTGTGCACGTGGGGACGTTGGCCCCTGAGTTGCGCTCCGAGTCGCAAACGAATTCTCAGGGCCCCATGCCGTGTCACCCTGGGTACGGCCCTGTGGAGGCTGTTGGCCGGACCGGTTCATGCACAACAGATTGTTGTGGGGCCCACCACAATATCCGCACATTTGTGTGCGCGTGCAGTCCCTAGCCATGTGTGGCCCGAGGCATAGGAAACACCAGCTCCGCTGCTTGGCCATCCGGCGCCGTCCCTGAACCCTAAGTTCCCCGAACTTATTGCAATTGGCCACAGCATGGCCAATCTGCCTACAACATGGGCAGGTCTCACCATGTGGGGTCAATTCACTCACAGTCCCATACGACTGCCGGTTGGTGCGGTCCTTCCTCGTCGGAGGGCCCCTACTCACAGCGCTCCCGGCAGCTCTCTGTGGCTCCGAAGGATGGGTGACCGTCAACCCCAAATTCTCTGCCCGTTGAGCCTCCTCTTCCAAGAATCCGACCAAGTCGGAGAAGGCGGGCAGGTCCTCGGCCGACCTCCCGTGAGACTGTTCGAAACGAGTCTGCACGTCAGCGGGTAGGCGGGAAAGTACAATGTACAACAGTAGGTACGACCATTCACCAACCGGAAGTCCAAGATTCTCTAGAGCCTTGGTGACGGACAACAATGGGTTCAAAACCTCCGTCTGTATGGCCCCGACCTTGTTCACAACCGGGATACTAAACAAACGGTTCAGTTGGGCATCGGCCAACCTCCGTTTGTTATGGTAACGTCTGACCAACAATTGCCTGGCCGTTTCATAGTTACCCTCCGTAACTGTCAAATGAGCGACCAGCTCCCTAGGCTCACCCCTCAATGCTGCCACCAGCTGAGCCATCTTGACAGACTTGGTAATGTCCGATCGCATGTGCACCAAACTGTCGAACAGATTGATGAAGCTCATCCATTCACCGGACACGCCGTCAAAAGTAGGCATAGTTATGGCAGGTAACCTGGACCCCGATCCCTGAAGCGGCAGAGGTGCTTCAATGTCACCACCATGGCTGGACTCGCGCTGTCTACGTATGTCCGCAGCCTTCTGCGTGATAGCAGCTGCCATCTCCATACATTGGCCGACATCCCCTATCAACCGTGACAGCCTGTCAGGTGCGCAACCATCAACTGATTCCGCCTGCGCGGACAATTCGAGCACCCTATTGTAACGTTCCTTAACGTCCATAGACCGCTCCAATACCACATCATGCCTATCTAAACGGTCTATCAGACCGTGTGCGGAGGAAAACCATCTGAGTTCCTTAGAAACACCCTTCTGGATTTCAGATAACGACATGATCGGAACGATACTTACTCACAATTTGCAGTAACTCAATTTTATTGGACCCTCCAGTCTACAACCCAAACGAGGGAACCCTAAACCACAACTTAAACAATGTTGTTTTCCTTAAACAATAGGAACCGAGTTTTATATCTATATAAATTCTGTAAATACAATTTAGTTTCCCTTTATCATTATAACACACACAGATAGTCAATATTAGTTCAAGTTATAAATTGCTATAAACTGAAAACAATGTAATAGCCTGCTATCAATAGATGTAACTACCTATGTTAACCAAAACATTCATTCAATAGCATTACTAGACCACTAATAGATTGACTAACTGGTAATTCAATGCAATTTTCAATTCAATATCTGTCTATCTACTACCAGCAATAGAACTATAGCTTACAATACTACCAATCTATGTGGATATAGGAACAACAACCAAGTTACCTAATAACCGCCTATACCTACAGATTGATAGTCCCAAATCGTGCCTTCCTGGAGCCCTTGACGGCTGCAAATCTCAGGAAGCCACGCTCTAGCTACCAAAATTGTTCAGGCTTCTCAGCACCTAATGACCTCGTAGGGGCCCATCAGCTACGAGGTAGCGTAACGATCAGTTGCCAAGAAGCGTGAACGTCGGCGATTCACCTAGCTGAAGTTAATTGGGGTCGATCTAACCTGGTCTGTGCTTCGGTCCCGTCAATCTCCTGTCTCTCTGCAAGGCCCGGGTGCACCCTAGGCTCTTCTTGGTAGACAGGTTCTTCAGCCAACCAGGTATGACTGGCGGGCCAGCTTCAATGAGCACAGTGTTCCAACACAGGTTATGTTACGTGGTAAAAACAATCGGGCACGAAAATGCGAACTTTATCTGGTTCGAGAAACAATAACACACTCAGCTATATTAACAATCCTGAGGGAAACCCGAATACATTCCAGATGGCCTGCGATTTAATTTCAATACCCTTACCAAAACGCGTTTACATTGCGAGGGCTTTCGTCCGTCAGTTGTCAAAAAACTGCTAGGTTGGCAGCTAACGTCAAATTCAAAATGGCCGTTCAGAAACCATCGATCGAATATCGATTTGGAATCGAACATACGCAATAGCATATAATGAAGAGGTTAATCGAGTGACTCTGGTTGGTAATGTTGTACTAAGCCAACAGGGGCTCCATTCTAGTACATAATTAAGGTTCAGTAAGGCTTGTATTTAATCGCACATCAAAAATACTGATTTGCACAGTAAAAATGGATCTGCAATATAAAAAAATATGTTTTGAATATTTTATAAGTACTCAAGTTTATTTTTTAAGTATTTTTTGTTGCTCTTGCATGTTCAACCTAACACCAAGGATAAAGGGGCTTCGCTTCGCTCACCCTCTTTACCTTTCACCTAAGCTACCGCAGCATTTTGCACTGATATTTGCTGTGAAAATCAGTATTTTTGATGTGCAGTTTAATGTTTCCCGTTCAGTAATAATTAATAGGTACCTAAAGTTGACCGTCGTGATCGGGCTGTAACTGAACCGTCATGGTCTACCGGAATAAGGTCTGGCCGGTGTAACAAAGCTTGTCTTGTCTTGTGTGTCTTTTATTCGAATGAAAACATTTTGGGATTCAAGCAATAAAGCGCGAGTGAGTTTAGCCGCCATTACGTGCTGAGGAAAAATGGTTCCTGCATTTTTAACACAATCACAATATTTCATGAAAATAATGAACCGACTCACGGCAATTTCGTACCCTCACAATTTCCCGCTTGGCAAAGGATTTTCATAAAGATTTGTTCCAACTCATGAGGACTAACGAACTGGATTTAGCTAAAATGCAAATACATGTAATCTTTCTTCCGACCTTATTTTTGGATGACTGTAATTTGAATAGATTAGACTTTTACATGGATTTGTTATTTTACTTTGTATCTTTATAAGAAGTTTCTTCCTTCGTCATACCCAGAACATTGTGAGCAGGTTTTAAAGGGATATTTTGTTTCTCTACCTCAATCATCCGAGTAAAGAGCTGAAAACCTTCACACTGTTCAAACACACCAATAATTTCTATCAAATAAAAAATCTAACTATTCATAGATTATCATTCTTAGCTTCTTAGGATAGCGTACTTTTACACAAAAATGGAGTATTGAATAAATGGCTGAAAATGGGCACAGTTTTTCCTCTGCCACCCCGTAAGGCAAAAATTGTGCCCACTGTGTGTGTGTGTGTAAAAAAAAAACTTCTTTTTATTACAAGCGGCTGACGACGCTTCAACCACAATAGGACATTTTAAGTCGGGGCTTAAAGAATCACGTCCGCAAACGAGATGAATTCTCTGAATAGATCACTGCAAGCGGAGTCACGCACTCCAGAACATTGCACTGTGATTAAATGCGGTTTGTACCAATGTGAATGCTTTCACACTAATGTCCTCATTTGCGCGACAAGTTAAATCAGACACCTCAGGTCAAATAACTTTTTATGGCGCAAGGGATCTGAGTTAAGTTGTCGTAACATGAAGATATTTTTTGCGCTCTCAGACAAGTGCAAACCTTTTGTTTAAAATGTGTTTTTGAATTTCATTCAGAGTTGCATTATTTTCAGAGTTTCAGTTAGGAGCTGGCTTTGTACTCGGATATTAGTTATCTTGGCAGTTTCCTGGTAGTTTACAGACAATGTATTTTTTACCCAACAACGTACAAGACCCGTGATCCTTAAAAGTGAGGAGAGGATATACTATTTGGCTTAGAAAAAACTTTAAATCTATCTCAGAACTACCTATAACATTTTGTCTGTTCTAGAACATTAGATTACAGCCATTCCAAGTCTTAATACAGATACGTAATTTTCCCAGGCATTTTATAGGAAGTCTTTAAAACAATAAAGTGTAGTAAACCGTGTTTAGGGTACTATGTATTTTACGAGCACTTAGTCCAGTCTTAGATAGCGTAAACTGTAAAAGAAACTTGCAATGGAAGCTTTAAAGGAAGATGCAAGGATTCAATAGTTATCTATACCTTAGAAATTGTATTTAGAAAGCAAATGATATGCTTGTTGAATTGTAAATACATACATAGATTTATAGTAGTAGTCATTATAATAGTAGTTTATGTGACTGATACATAATGCCTAATTATGTGCAGTTACATACACTAATTTGTCTACACCCGTTCGACCGGCATTGTGGCATTGATTATTGCTCTGCACTTGTTTAGCTTGTTCAGTAGCACCAACTTCACAGAGATGTGAGGGGCGGCACGCCGGCGGGCGTCGTCATTCGAAATTTGAATATTGGTCATGATGTATCAATATTCAGATAATAAATGAGTTTTTACCAAGTACTATATCATTATGCTGGTCGTAACGTGCGGTTTTTGGACGCAGTAAAGAGGATTTATGATACGTGTGTAGATAAACAGTATTATGAAGTAGTCTAGGACATATAAATTCTATATTCTCTAAGACAAAGGCAACGTCTTGATCTTAGCCCAGGGAACCAACGATTTCCAAGCCTGAATGAATCGGTGAAGCATAAAATTCTTCAGCATGTAACTGTCCTGAGATCCGGTCCCTATTAGAAAGATAGCAAGTTTGGCCCGAAAAGACAGTAATGAAGAACATTCCAGAGATGCCGAGCGCTCGGGAGACATTGCAGGTACGTTCTAAAACCATTTATTGGATTTCACTTGATACGTTGCCATAGTGCTCGCGCGAGCAAACGGTTGGTGCTTGTGATTTCATTAAGTTTTGGAACGTGACGGCAAAAAGTTTCTTGCATGTTTGGAATGCGGCTGTATTTTGTGGTGCTTGAGAACGTGCTGCTGTTATTACATTTCAGGAGAAGCAGTTTTTGAGGACAAATCGAATGTAACGCTACAAATCTAATTTATCAACCGGTATATTTTAACTATTTGCGAAACTCAAAACTCCAAATATGCTGCATGCTGTTTTTATATCCCAATATTCAGCAGACTGTGATAACCACCTGCTAGCGTATACGCTTTTATGTTATGGGCGAGTGTAACACATGGTCAGCTGCCGGCATATTTGTGAGGTGCAATATGGAAAACCTGTGGCCTACGGGGTTACAGTAGCCAGTGGGCGTGGTGGGAATGATTCCAGAGGCTTGCTAAACTATAGTAATTTTCTAAAAAGGATTTGTAAATGAACCCATGATGACTGGACAAGAGTTGCTAGATTTCAAGATGTCAGTTTAGTTCGTTTGCTTGATGCACCCAGAAACGCACAGATTACAGTATGAAAAGGATGATGCTTGACGGGTGTCAGTCTTAGCGCCGGTTTCTGAATTGAGAAATTCACAAGTTAATATGTAAGTATCGTTCTGTCACGTTCTTTTTAGCGTTATCTGCTGAGACAGAGCGATACTTACAAACCATCACCAGGAATACAAAACTTTAAAAAACCTCGTAAATACAAGTCTGTATGCTGAAAAAAAAAGCTTATTTTCAGCAACACATCAATACAAATACCAAAAACCCAAAACTGTTGTGGAAAAATCTTCGAGACACATGTGTACCTAATTTCAAAAAGCCAAATGACTTGCCTGACAATTTCGCTGATCCCAATGACTTAATGACACATTTCATGAATATTCCCGGGAAAAATGTTGTATCAATATCTGATCTTACCTTTTTCGAATATTATAGGTTTGGTCCCGAGATTTTTCGACTACATCCAGTGAATGAGAATGACATCAGCATAATCATACTTAAAATTAACTCAAACGCTTGTGGTAGGGATAAAATCTCAATGGATATGTTTATAATGACGTTACCACAAACACTTAAAATAATTACTGACAATATAAATAAATCCCTGACTTCCTCCACCTTTCCAGCGTCATGGAAGGCCTCAACTGTTCGACCAACACCCAAAATTAATAACCCCAAGTCAATATCTGATCTCCGACCTATAAGCATACTACCATATCTATCCAAAATTCTAGAAAAAAGCGTATATAATCAAGTCATTTCGTTTGCAGAGCTAAACGGTATTCTGCCAAAACAGCAATCAGGTTTTAGAAAGAATCGTAGCACAACGACGGCTTTGCTTGATGTGGTTGATAATATACTTACCTCCCAAGACTCCGGCAACGGTACTCTTCTTGTTCTACTTGATTACTCAAGAGCCTTTGATTCTATCAATATGGACATGATGCTCTCAAAGTTGAGTTACTATGGTTTTGATTTGGATGCAATAAGATGGTTTGAAAGTTACCTTACCAACCGAAATCAACAGGTCGTTTTAAGAAATAGTGATGGTACAACCCAACTATCGGAAAATGTCACCACCAGTAGAGGTGTCCCTCAAGAATCCATACTAGGCCCACTGTTGTTCATACTGTATAGTGCAGACGTTTCTCGTTGTATCTCACACTGCAAATACCACATATACGCAGATGATTTGCAGTTATACATTGATGCAAACAACGAGACACTACCAGCAGCTGTTCGGGGCATAAATGCGGACCTAAAACAGATAGCATCCTGGTCTTCCAAAAACGCGTTGGTCCTAAATCCTACCAAATCAAAATACATGATACTGGGATCTAAACATCAAGTGGCAACTATTGGACAAATGAATCCACAAATCAAAATATCTGGAATCCCTGTCGAACGGGTACATGAAGTACGAAACCTAGGTTTGATTATGGACGAGGAATTGCGTTTCGAGAAGCATATTCTTGAACTAGTCAGAAATTGCTTCTATAGACTCAATATACACAGTCAGGTCATAAGTTCTGTCACACAATAAAAACTTTTGAATTTAGAACGCTGGCCACAAAAAAGTTTATTGAATTCGAATTTCGAATTTTTCATGCAAATAAAAATGTGTACTTTTTAGAATTTTCCTCATTTTTAAATATGGAGTGGACACTTAAAGAAGACCATGTCGCAGTTATTGCGTTGCATCGTTGCGGTTACGCGCCAATTCAGATTTTCGACTTACTGAAAAATTTGAATATAACCAAAAGATTCGTTTATCGTAACATAAAACGATACAATGAAGACTCTAGTGTAGATGACAGGTCAAGAAGTGGTCGCCCTCGCTCTGTTAGGACTCCAGCAGTGATAAAAGCTGTGAAGGCGCGAATTCAAAGAAATCCCATACGTAAGCAGAAACTGTTGGCCCTTCAGATGGGGTTAAGCAGGCAGGACCACGGTGAAAAGGGTGTTAAATGAAGACTTAGGGCTTAAGGCATATCGAAGAAAAACAGGACATCGTTTGGACGCTCGTTTAATTGACGTGAGACTGAAGAGATACCGCGCTTTGTTGAAGCGGTACGCGGGAAAAAAGCATCGGGAAATTCTTTTTTCGGATGAAAAAATTTTCACCGTGGAAGAGAGCTACAACAAACAAAATGATAAGGTGTACGCACACAGCAGTGAAGAAGCGAGCAACCGTATTCCGCGTGTCCAACGAGGTCATTTTCCATCCTCGCTCATGGTTTGGTTGGGAGTCTCTTATTGGGGCTTAACTGAGGTACATTTTTGTGAGAAAGGCGTAAAAACGAATGCAGTTGTGTATCAAAATACAGTCCTCAAGAACCTTGTGGAACCTGTTTCTCATACCATGTTTAATAACAGGCACTGGGTATTCCAACAAGATTATGCGCCAGCTCATAGAGCGAAAAGCACACAAGACTGGCTGGCGGCGCGTGAAATCGACTTCATCCGGCACGAAGACTGGCCCTCCTCCAGTCCAGATTTGAGTCCGTTAGATTACAAGATATGGCAACACTTGGAGGAAAAGGCCTGCTCAAAGCCTCATCCTGATTTGGAGTCACTCAAGGCATCCTTGATTAAGGCAGCCGCCGATATTGACATGGACCTCGTTCGTGCTGCAATAGACGACTGGCCGCGCAGAATAAAGACCTGTATTCAAAATCGCGGGGGTCATTTTGAATAAACTTTATTACCATAAGAATCTATGTTTTATTAAGTTCATTTTGCTATATAAATGTTTACATAAATAATAAACATGTCTAAATTATTTCATATTGCACATGTGACAGAACTTATGACCTGACTATGTACTATATAGAATTAGAGAGTTTATAAAGGAAGACATGCGAGTTAGGCTCTGTGAATCGCTGGTCATGTCTAAACTTAATTACTGCGTCACAGTGTATGGACCATGCTTGTACAAGCGCACCGAGCGTTTGGAGCAACGTGTACAGAACGCTTGTGCACGCTACTGCTTCAACGTTCCTCCTCGTGCCCACATTACACCTTATCTTAATAGAGCAAACATCCTGAAAATTAAGGGCAGACAGGAGCTACAGTTAGCTGCACTTTTGTTTGGTGTCATCAAGAGAGGGATACCTGAATATCTGTTTGAAAAGCTCAAATGGTCTTCTCACCACACTAACCGTAGCACGACAAGCCTCCTTTCCATTCCCCACAACCGAACTGCTGCTTTTAGGGGCAGCTTAAGATACCTGTCCACGTAATGCTGGAATAACCTACCACCACCAATTCGAGATAAAAAACATATAACCAGCTTCAAAATCTCGTATAAAGATTATTTATTAAGCATTCAAAAGTCAGATATCTGATGACTGCTAGTTCTCCTAACCCTTAGCTAAATATAGGTATCATTTTTACTATTAATCTAAATTAATACATTTGACATTTTAAATTTCTACACCTAAACCTCAAACAATTAAACGGATCAATCATTTTACACTACAAAATGCATGTAGACTATTATAGTTGGCATTTACTTCTAAATACAATGAACCCTGTATAAATATGACACAGTTATTTTGTTTTATTTTTTTAAATATACAAGTAGCATCATATATGTTTCAATTTTTTTTTTCTTTCAAGAACCTGTTCTGTTTATCTATATAATATCTCTTATTTAAATCTTCTAGACAAGTCAACACCACAAATATCACACTCCAGTATACACTTGGTTCCGACAGAATACCAGCGCTATAGGTATTCCTGTCACAGGTAAATTTGCGAGCACAGTATGCAACCTTAAACAAACAGCTCTTCGCATCGTGGAGCGCTGGTGTTTAGAATATGACCTGGCGGTTAACCCAACAAAAACGGTAATGGTCATGTTCACTAACAATAGGGCTCTTGGTAGGTATACCCTACCTAAGCTCTTTGGAACGGAACTCCAGCTAGCAACTGAGGTGAAGTACCTGGGCATAACCTTGGACAGCAAGCTCAACTGGAGTAGCCACATCGACAACAAACTAAAGAAGGCGAGTATTGCTTTCTGGCAGTGTCGGAGAATGGTGGGGAAAAAGTGGGGACTTTCTCCCAACATCATTCTTTGGCTGTACGTAACGGTGATCCGTCCTCTGCTACGGAGCTGTGGTGTGGTGGACCAGGACCAAACTAACCACAATGGTAAGCAAACTCCAAAGCTTCCAAAGGCTGGCCTGCATGGCTATCACAGGTAGTATGAGAACTACTCCAACAGCAGCAATGGAGGCCATGCTGTGTCTTCCGCCACTCCAGCTATATATTAAGCAGGAGGCCGCGTCATCTGCGGTGAGACTCAACACCTTAGGACTTTGGAGGAAAAATAGGACCTCACACACCGCCATCCTAGGGGAAGTTTACAAAAAATTTCCCATCTCTATGGCTTGCAGTGACAGAATCCCTAAACAATTTGTTTTTGACAAAAAATACAATATACAGTTACATGAAGACCATCGGGTTGAGGGGCTCGACGTTAAAGAGCTCAGAATTTTTACCGATGGTTCAAAAACTGAAGCAGGCACTGGTTCAGGCACCTTCTCGGAGGACCTAAACATCAAGATGGCCATTCCACTGGGTGCCCATAATACTGTCTTTCAAGCTGAATGCATGGGCATCATCTCGGCCGCTAATGCCATAGCATCGAGAAAGGTAAGAGATTCCTCCATTCGAATCCTCTCGGATAGCATGGCCGTCCTACAAGCCCTAAATAGCAACACTATTAACTCAGGGCTAATCTACGAGTGTCACAAACGACTAATGGAGGTATGTCAACACAACCGCGTAATCCTTCAATGGATAAAAGGACACAACGGATCAAGAGGTAACGATGCAGCGGATGAGTTGGCGCGTAGAGGATCTAGCTTGACAGCGTATGGTCCCGAACCTATCATCCCTCTTCCCTTCAAGATGGTACGCTCATTTCTGAGAGAGTCGACCAGGAATGATCATGCCACTCTTTGGACAAACCATGAGGAGTGCAGGCAGGCTAAGCTGGCCTTGCCGTCCCCTAGCGCTAGGCTGGCTAAGACCTTGCTTCGACTTAGTAGGCCGCGCATGCGACTGGTAACTGCAGCACTTACTGGCCATGGTTTCTTTAACAAACATCTATATGTCCTAGGTGTTACCGACAGCCCCCTTTGCAGAGCCTGCTTGGAGGCAGAAGAAACGGCTGCTCACGTCCTCATGGAGTGCACAGGAGTAGCGGACTACAGGGCTAAACACCTCGGTCAATCGAGGGACCTTCCAGGGATAGTCGGTAACGTAAAGGGCCTACTGGCGTTCCTGGAGGAGTTGGGTTGGCTCGAATGATGTCGCATTCCCACCCACACGCAAAATAGGCGCTTTCGTCGTCGAGTTGCGGAAACTAGCCCGTCTTACAATTGACAATTGACAATTAGGTATTCCTGTAGCATATGCTGAGCCGGAACCGTTTCACCGTCGTCGTACATAATACACTACCATTACCTATAATGATTATTTTTGTGAAATGTTTACTCCGGCTTTATCTGTGTTCTGTTTTGTGTATCATGACGTGTGAATAAACGCTTATCTTATCTTATCTTATCTTATCTTATCTTACTTAAGTATTTGATTAATAAAATTCTCAATTCAGAAACCGGAGGTTAGCCTGTTAGTGAGTAATATTGCCCAAAACATCGATTTATCAAATGAATCGATACACTCTTCAAACATTTCTTAATTGGATGCAGAAAATTTTGATAGATTCGATTCTTTCCGATTGTTTTGGTAACATCCCTAGAGTTTAAAATGTAGATTTTATGAAGTTTTAGTTTAAATGTCATTTCACTTATAAGATTTAATGAACTCTACTTCTACCTTTACCGATGACCTTTGAGGCGCTGCGGTTGCGGCTCTGCCTACCATGCGAGAGGTCCCGAGTTCGATCCCCGACTGGGACACAGAAAAGAAACCCCAGGTCTAGGATATTTATATGTGTGTGATGTCTCACACTTTTTTTTATTGTATTTTTTGCTATTTGCTAGCTCATGCTGTTTGCGTCCTTGTTTATTTGCTTGCTTCTGGATGGTCAGGTCTTCCTCTGTCACGTTTTCTTCCCGCTTATTCCTTGTATTTTCTGGTACCGCTTTGTATATCTTTGGTTCTCTGCGATAGAACATTCACTATTCATTATGTATTTACCCACCATATTTGTATTTATCTTTCGTATAATATAGCACCGTATGTATGACACACGTTATATTTATGCATCACACACACAGTATTGACTCACACTGCCTACTATATGGTTCGGCAGAATATCAGTGTTACAGGTTCCCCGTAGCGTATGCTGAGCCGCACCTTTTCACTGTCACGTTACACGTCGCATAGAAGTTGTCATGACTCCTACATAGTTTTATTAATTTTTAGGGTTCCGTACCCGAAGAGTTCCAAACGGGACCCTATTACTAAGACTCCGCTGTCCGTCCGTCCGTCCGTCTGTCACCAGGCTGTATCTCAAGAACCTAGCTAGCTAGAGTGTTGAAATTTTCACAGATTATGTATTTCTGTTGCCGCTATAACAACAAATACTAAAAAACAGGATAAAAGAAATATTTAAGGGGGCTCCCATACAACAATTCTTTCAATACCACATACAAACTTATGGATGCACCTAGTTACGTACATGGAGTGTGAAAGTAACCGCACCAATAACTTTGTAAATAATATTTTGCTGTGTAAAATCCAAACTATTCACTCCACACCATCGCTTCCATTGAACGGTGGTACGGAACCCTTCGTGCGCGATTTAGACTCGCACTTGACTGGTTTTTGTAATTTATCTGATTTTCGTATTGCTGGTTGTTTTTTTTTTTTTCTCTTTATCTATGTGTTGTGTAATTTAACTTTTGAATAAACTTTTTTCTATTCTATTCTGTTTCTCTTCCCACGACACAGGGTATCTAGTGGGGTCAGAAGCAATGTATGTGCTTGTATATAAATTCTTATGTTATGTACATGTTTAATGTTAGATACTTGTACCTTAAAATGGAATGAATATTCAGATATAATCCTAACAGGTTCCGTTCCTAGGTCTCGAAGCAGTCATTATTTTGTAAAAAATCGTCCCGCGATTTGAGATCGACGGCGATGGCAGTTTGCCAACAACTCACTCGTGAAATAGTTCTTCGGGTAGCGGAGGTAACGACGATCTACTTTTTTGACTTTTGTATTTTATCTACATACGTATCATAAAACCTCTTTACTGCGTCTAAAAACCGCACGTTAAAACCAGCATAATGATATATTACTTGGTAAAAACTCATTTATTATCTGAATATTGATACATTATGACCATAATATTTAAATATTTCGACATATTAACATTCGACATGTTAAGACCAGCATAATGTTAAACTATTTGGTAAAAACTCATTTCTTATCTGAAAATTTGTACATTATGACCATAATGTGCAAAAATTTGACAAATTATGACATTCAAATTTCGAACGCCGACGCCTGCCTGCGTGCCGGCCCTAGTTTGTCTGTGAAGTTGGTACTACAGAACAAGCTAAACAATTGCAGAGCAATGATCAATGCCACAATGCCGGTCAAACATGCGGTTCCTGAACACGTCAAAGAGAGTTTATGCTAAGTGTGTAGATAAACTAGTGTATGTAACTGTACATAATAAGGCATTAAAACTCTCGAGTGATATTATTATGAAACTCGCCTTCGGCTCGTTTCATAAACCCACTCTCGAGTATTGATGCCCTCCATTATGTAGCAGTCACATAAACTATTTAACCATTTGCCCGCATGAAGCGCTACGTTAGGAAAATAATATCTTATCTTGGTTTTCGGTTTTTGATTCGTTTAGTTAGACCAACGATAAGGCGGTCTGGGACTCCGGCGGTACATTGATTGAATATTGTAAGTTTTGCATATTTACGCATTAAAACTCCGCCCTCCATTATGTAGCAGTCACATAAACTACTATTGTGGCCTATTAGATAGTGAGGAAACCTTCGGATCTCCATAGTTGCGGCGATGGGCTGACCCCGGTAAACGGAGTACTGAATAACTGGTAACATGTTGACTGTGCCTCTGCCAGCTCGTATGGGAATAGGCTGTTGTGTTGCAGAAATATTTTTGTACTCCTTTGGTATTGGTGTTTCTATAGATTAGATCTTCTGTTTACCTAATAGCAAAATAACAATCAAACAATTTATGCCGATAGTTCTTACGTGAATACGAAGAAAGTCAAAGTCAAAATTTACTTATTACTGTAGATATTTTCATATACTTAGTAAAGGTCATTTTTGGCCACTTTACATTGGACCACAGTGGGAGAAGAAGGGCGAAGAAAGTACCAGATTGATTTTTAGATATTTTATCTACACACATATCATAAACCCTCTTTACTGCGTACAAAAACCGCACGTTACGATCAGCATAATGTTAAACTACTTGGTAAAAACTCATTTCTTATCTGAAAAATTACACGTTATGACCATAATGTGTAATTTTTATGCATATTATGACATTCAAATTTCGAACGCCGATGCCCGCCTGCGTGCCGGCCCTAGTTTGTCCGTGAAGTTGGTACTGACATTCAAATTTCGAACGCCGACGCCCGCCTGCGGCACGTTGGTACCACAGAACAAGCTAAGCAGCTGCAGAGCCACAATGCCGGTCAAACATGCGGTTCCTGAACACATCAAAGAGAGCTTATGATATGTGTGTAGATAAACTAGTGTATGTAACTGTACATAATTAGGCATTAAAACTTTCGAGTGATATTATTATATCTCGAGTTTTAATGCCCTCCATTATGTAGCAGTCACATAAACTACTATTAACCTCCTCGCCATTCTTCTCCCACGGTGGTCCAATGTAAAGAGGCCAAAAATGACCTTTACTAAGTATATGAAAATATCTACAGTAATAAAGAAATTTTGACTTTGACTTTGACTTTAATCGTATTCACGTAAGAACTATCGGCACAAATTGTTTGATTGTTAATTTGCTATTATTTAAACAGAAGATCTAATCTATAGAAACATCAATTTAAAAAAAAATAACTAATACAAATATTACAATTCTAATTATTATAAACTATGATATGTCGCCTCATTTGAGTAACCAGAATAAGCCCATCATATTTTTTGGCATAAACAGTAACAGAAAGGTGTAGTTATATTTTAAGGGGTTGTTAGGGACATAATTCTGAACAACTTTTATCATGACAACAGTTTGAACAGAGCAAATTTAATTTTCACTCCTCTATACAGTTTGGGCCTTGAGATGAGCTGTTTTATATGGAGAATTGAAAAATAAAGCTACTCTGATCAAATCGGTTTTATAATAAAAGTTGTTCAGAATGATGACCCTAACAACCCCCTAAATTCTTTCTGTTATGACGACTGGTTTAGCCTAGCGGGTAGTGACCTGGTTGAAGAAGCTGGTCCTGGGTTCGAATCCCGGTAAAGGCTAATATTTTTGTGATGGGCATGAATGTGTGTTTATTAGTCTTGGATGTTTTCTGTGTATTTACATAAGTATTTATTTCTATCAAATATATCGTCGTCTTAGTACGCATAACACGAGCCTCATTGAGCTTTGTATGGGCCTAGTTTGATTTGTCAATTGATTGTCCTCTAATATTTATTTATTTATTATTTTATTTGTTTTACCCTGTAAACGTAGATACTTACGCTAAATAAATAAATTTGTTCATTTCATCAACAGAAAAATAAATGTTTTTTTATTACAAATCTCTCAATAATCACCATCACCTATTTAGTTTTACTTAGATTTCACTTCATTAGAATTTCGTTTCGATTCCCGCACATTTCCTTTCAAAGCAAAAGAAAAAAAAATGCCAAGTACGAGTCGAAGCACTATATTGAGATCTGTAAATATGCTGATGTATTTTTTGATCAAGTCGACACCTTTTATATATAATATTTTGTTACCTTAATCTACTTATTCTTACCGCAACATGTCTTCAAAGGCCCCTAACCCCTGCAAATAAATGATTATTCATTCTTTTCACTTTGTTTATATTTCAAGTTATGGCCAAACCTAAATCATCTTGAAGTACCCTAAAAGATGTGCGAAAGAAGTCTTTAATATCCTGTTCCTATATTGCTATATGTATAGAGTGGCTCTAAACCAAAACATTCAGCTTCATTTATTGGTTAAGTGTTCAATAACCACATTTCTCCATAGCCGCGATGGGGGCTACCCTGCCACGTGACATCGACTATTGAACGTAAAATGGCCTATTGAACGTAAAATCGATTATTGAACGTAAAATTGACTATTGAACGTAAAATGGACTATCGAACGTAAAATGGACTATTGAACGTAAAATTCACTATTGAACGTAAAATGGACTATTGAACGTAAAATGGACTATTGAATAGCAGCCTTAACATGCCTCCCCTATTACTAAGCCACTCCTTTGCACCATCTGTCTCTCCGTCTGTCTGTCCTTCACCGGGCTGTGTCTCATGAACCGCTGACATTTTCAAAGAATATGTATTTATTTTGCCGTTGCAGCGACAAATATTGACCTGACCGAGATTTTATAAATTTATCGCGTCTTTTGTATGGGACTTTGGGGACCGCCTCCCCAAAGTCCCATACAAAAGACGCGTTTCAATGTCCCTGCCCCTGCGAATTGCCTACTCATCATTATTGAATATCATCGATAATTTCGCGTTACGCGATCAATTGGTTTGACATCGTATCCGCTATAACCAAGTTTCGATATTATTTTTGTATTCAATTATATTTTTTGGTCCTTAAAGTTTTCTTGTACGATGGTACGGAACCCTTCGTGTGCCAGTCTAACTCGCACTTGACTGTATTTAAACATAAGGCTTTGTTCTATAAAGGAATATCTCTGATAGTGAGCGGCTGACTGCTTCGCATCTACAAAAATCTGCCACATAGCTGGTTAATATAGAAAATAGATTTCCGATGGGCATTTAGCATAAACCAGCGGAGCGCATATATGTCTGGAACACAGTAATTTGCTTCAATACAGAGCTCATACATAATTCCCTTAGTTTCTCACACGCTGTGGTCACCCCTGTAGTTAGTCTGTCAGCCTGTCTCCGTATTGATATTAATGACAATTTACTTACTGCCCCGCAGCAGACGGATGCATTGGACAGAGTTGTGGGAGTGTAGATATGTTATGGTTTAATTCCGTAGCGGACTGAAACCGGCTAGTTAGGGAGTGAACGAGACAGTGAGCGTAGGAGCTACTTGCCGCTGTCTCGCTCACGCGACACGTCTAAGGATAGTTTATAAAGTATAACCAAGAAGGTAATAATATAAACAAACGGAAGCAACATGACCAATTTAGATAAAATTGGTAATTTTAAATTTTACCGGGTGTGCCAAGTCAAGACAAGTTTGTTTAGGGTTTTTTGCAATACCTTCTTAGCGTTACCATAGTGAAGGGTAATGTACAGTAAGAAATGGAATTAGCTGGGCTGTGCCAAAACTAAAGTAGTATGCAAGACGGCCCAATGCTATGCCTATTCTATTATATTATATTCTAATGCCGTTCTTACTTTACTACCAGAGCTCTGGTATCGCCCTATCCCCTGTCAAGCAAAATGGGCTATTAGTGTCTAACCACACTATACGGAAGTTCCGCGGCTGATTTTACGTACCGACACACCGTACGCGCGGAAAGTTACACGACAGAATTGTATATGTCACCATAAGATAGTCAAACCCGTTAGTTGATAAACTAACGTTTTTTCTCTCGTTAGTTGGTCAACTATCGACAGATTCTAATTCTAAACCCTGTCGGTCTGGTTTACTATCTGTCGATAGTTGATCAACTAACGCGTCAGTTTATCAACTAACGGTTTTGATTATCTTACGGTGACATATATGTATATACATTTCCACCGAATACGCTCGAAGTACGTTGTACGAACATGACATGATATGATGACATGAATCATTTATACTGTATAACATGAAAATGTATATACAGTATAAATGATTTCTTTAAACCATAACTAATTTCAAATCCAATAATGACATCTTAAATTCTTGACATTGTATAATAATTTTGTAAATAATATAGCTTCTAATTTTAAATCATTATATTTGTATACCATATAATGGTGCTACACGCTTGTCCGTATTTATGTATTATATAAAACCTACATGTACCGTGTTTGCTGACAAATAAAGACTTGAATTGAATTGAATTGAATTGACGTTATTTCGGCAAATGTGTTGCCAGTAATTGAAATAGCATTGCAGGCGTAATAACACGGGACTTCGGTCGCCTAGTTCCAGCATAGTATGGTTAGACTCTTAAATAACCGGCTATATGTGGGCACAACTGTGCCTCTTCCATCCCGTATGACAAAACCCATGACGCCATGTGTTTGTATGTGTATCCAACCGGAAGGCATCCATCTCCGGAAGGCAGTGCTCAAACGAGAATGAAGTATCTCCTCTCCTGCAACTCGGTGCACAAACTCTATTTCACTGTAACGTGCAATTTACGGTCCATTTACTTTACTCTATGGCTACTTAGAGCTGATGAATGAATGAAGAGGTTTCTGCTGAGAATACGGTTTTTATGGAAAAAACTATACTTATAGTGGTGCCATTCTCAGAAGTAGTATTCGGCAACTGCCAAAAGTAGAGACAGAGTTATCCGTCGGTCTCCCTTCGTTAAGGAGAAGAAGCCTTTGGTATAGCTTTGTCCCTACTGTTAAGATATTTCAAATGTGACTTTTAAGAATGGGTCCACAGTAGTTGTAGATTTTTTGTATTAATTAAATGGTACTTATTATGCATGAGTATGAAAGTAGCCGCACCAATAAGTTTGTAAACAACATTTTTTTATGTCAAATCCAAACTATTCACTCCACACCATCTCTATAGATTAAGATTTAGATTATTTTTTTATTGAATATAATAGTAGTTTATGTGACTGATACATAATGGAGGGCGTTATAACTCGAGAGTGAGTTAATTATATGGGCCTAATTATGTACAGTTACATACACTAGTTTATCTACACACATATCATAAGCTCTCTTTAATGTGTTCAGGAACCGCATGTTCGACCGGCATGGTGGCATTGATAATTCCTTTGCACTTGTTTAGCTTGTTCAGTAGTACCAACTTCACAAACAAAGCAGGGGCAGCACGCAGGCTGGTGTCGGCGTTCTAAATTTAAATGTCATAATATGTAGAAAAATTACACATTATGGTCATAATGTGTAATTTTTCAGATAAGAAATGAGTTTTTACCAAGTAGTTTAACATTATTCTGATCGTAACGTGCGGTTTTTGTACGCAGTAAAGAGGGTTTATGATACTTGTGTAGATAATAGTAGTTTATGTGACTGCTGCATAATGGAGGGCATTAAAACTCGAGAGTGGGTTTATGAAACGAGCCGCAGGCGAGTTTCATAATAATATCACTCGAGAGTTTTAATGCCTAATTATGTACAGTTACATACACTAGTTTATCTACACACATATCATAAGCTCTCTTTGATGTGTTCAGGAACCGCATGTTTGACCGGCATTGTGGTTCTGCAATTGTTTAGCTTGCTCTTTAGTACCAACTTCACGCAGACGGGCGTCGGCGTTCGAAATTTGAATGTCAGTACCAACTTCACAGACAAACTAGGGACGGAAAGCGGGTGGGTGTCGGCGTTCGAAATTTGAATGTCATTATATGTAGAAAAACTACACATAATGACCATTATGTGTAGTTTTCCAGATATGAAACGAGTTTTTACCAAGTAGTTTAACATAATGCTGATCGTAACGTGCGGTTTTTGAACGCAGTAAAGAGGGTTTATGATACGTGTGTAGATAAATAAATAAATTGTCTCATTCAACGTCAAAATTATACTTACTCATAACTAAAAGTAATTTTTTTATATAATAAAAGACTACACCGTTTCGGAAGGTGGGCCTAGGGGTTAAGAAGAAACGGCAAGAAACTCCCCCATACCTTATTTTTTAAAAGAGACTTCACAACAGGTACTGGTATTGGTCTAAGGAAATTCGCCGGCGAGTGATAGATCGCCCCTCGTCGAATTTCTGTGCGCTGAGATGGTATGGTCCATGCAGTTTTGTCATCCAAGTATTCCTTAATACTATAATAGGATTTTCATAGCAGCTAATTTTTAACATAGTTTTTGAACCTCTATTCAGGAAGGATCTATTATTCCTTTGGTATTTTATTGTAGAATCGAATACAGTGCCCCATGAATGATGTGCCTACTTTACTTAGTCTAAATAAAAGCTGTCTAAACGTGCTCATACATTTTTTAATATTTAAAATAGCTTTAAATGCTAATTCAAGTCCATGTGCCGTTTTATTTGGACATTTCTAATGTTAATTGTATGCCTATCACCTACAGTTTTATATTGTACTACCATTTTACGGTGGTACGGTACATTTCACGCGCGTGTTCGATCCGCACTTGACCGCTTTTTGCATAAAATTACCCACAAGGTTTCAGGTGTCGGGGGTGTTTGAAAACTTTATTGTATTTTTATTTTTAATAGTTATAATATAACAAGTACACCATCGATGAAGTCCAAGTTGAATTCCACCACATAATTTAATGCTTAAATTAATTGCTATACTTAATACCTCATGAGTTTAAGGAAAAAGCGAGGACTAGAAGTTTTGTACAAGTAAGCCGAGCTTATGTTTTGTGTTGTGACAAAAACCGTGACTGATTACATACATGCCACGAGGATTTCCGAGAGCTTTTTTCTCCACTCGTAACGCCGCATTATAGACGTGATGTAATTTACCGAAATTTTACATGGGGGCTTTGAGATTATTTCTATTTTATCTTTTGGGTTTGTTGGGTTCTAATATATATGAACAAAATTATTATTATGTTGTATATGTTACGGCTAAAGCTAGGTGTGAAACTAAACTTAAGTTTAGCCGGCTAGTCTTAAGATTAATTTCGAGCCTCGGCTAATGTCCGAAATAATGTTCACTGCGATAAATGATTTCAACATTAGTCGGCTAAATTGCAGTTTAGCCTCGACGCTGTTGAGGCTAAGGATGCGTGAGAAAATATGGTTGACATTAGCCGATTAAACTTAAGTTTATTTTTCTGTATACCTAGGCTAATGTTGAAAAATTACCGTCTTAATCTGGAATAAGTGATGATAATGATTCGGTAGCCGTAAACACTGCGGTACAGGATAAGGATAACAATAAAAAATATTTATACTCGTCTTATTATAGTTTTTGTTGTTCTTACATGTTCAACCTAACACGAAGGATAAAGGGGGCTTCGCTTCGCTCACTCCCTTTACCCTTCACCTAAGCTACCGAGTGTTTTACCCTGATATTAGAAATAGCTTACTCATCTGAATAAAATTACCCCGCCCCGCTCCCCGTAGTCACACGAATTCTTCGTTTCCAACATTAGCTAAATAATGTCCAACATTAATCGAAATGCATCGGCTAATCGAAGTGCAGTCTAGCCGATTAAAGATGACATCCGTTATCACAAACGAACATGACTTCGGACATAAGCCGAGGCACGAAATTAATCTTAAGACTAGCCGGCTAAACTTAAGTTTAGTTTCACAAATAGCTTTAGCCGTAACATATATATGGGTGACGATTAAATATTGTATAATATTGTGCACGCGTATGTCAAGATCATAATATCATATGAATTAGAAGTGAAGCTCAGTAATGTCCCCGCCGAGGGGCATGGGATTTTACCAGAATACGTGTAATATTAAGCCATACTCCAACACGCTGGCTCAGTGCGGTTTGATGGAGGGGTGTCCTTCTTGAACTATATAAGCATAGCGTGTCATCCGAAATAAAAAAAATGCCACATAGAAACGGACACCCATCTAGTACCCGTCTCGGCCAGATGTTGCTACCCGCACGATCGTTTCCGATGTGCGAATACCGCTAGGTCACGTACGCTTGCAGGTCCAGGTCGATATAGAATATTCTACAAAATCGTAACCAATTCCTTTACACTTTATTATATATGATTACATCATAAAAATTGCTGACATCATTCAATTACAAACAATAATATCTGCTAGAGCAAAATGAAATTATTCAACAGACATATGTGAGTATGTTAATTATAGTATGCCTTCATGTTACGTATTTTTGGTCATGTATTCTAGGTCGGGCTATAAGTTTTGTCACATACATTAAATGAAATAAATGTCACAAAAATCTCTGTAAAACAAATAATTTTATATCAAACGAAAGGTTACAAAATACAGATTTAAATATCATCAAACTATTCAAAATGACGTCCCCTATTTTCGATACAAACATGCCTTTAATCTGAGCGGCCACCCAAGTAGCACAAAGCTGCATTATATAATTCCACATAAGGTCCACATCGGTTGTATTAGCACTTTTAACGACTTATTAGTGTTCACTCGGACTGCAATAGCTGCATAGGAAATATCGAGACCCAATATAATCCAATATTCGGTACTGCGATTCTATTAAGCGCTACAAAGACGCCACAGATCCACTGTTATTCAGCGTTTAGTAGAGTTGTACCTATCAGCTGCAAAAACGCATTTTTTGGACACAAATAGTGCAGTTTTCTGAATAATGGTTCACAGGTGTATCCTAAAACACTTGCATTTTAAGAGACAACATACGAACCTCAATAACGCAAACAGACACGATGTGAAGTCTATTAACAAAGATAGAAGACTTTTATTCATTGATAGAGTATACTTATATATCAGCATTAATATAGGCCAATATTGTACCAAGTGTGACCTTTTATGCAGTTACACAGCAGCGCCCTGCTATAAATCTGTACATCGTGACCATCAATTCAGACCTGGGCTGAATAATGGAATTTAATTCAGCATTAAGACTACTGGTTGAGTTATATTTTACCATATTATTTTATATTTTGCCAAGCGTGGTCATTTATAAAGCATTTAGCATTAAATTTAAGTTAACACTGACCAGTCGTTTATCCGCCATTTTTAAGTACGTCACGCGTATTATTGTAAACATTTAGCTTCTATCCATTTAGTTTATATCAGAAAATATCAGCTTGCACTGAACTATATCAAAAATAAATGAACATGTAAACAGCTTTTAAATGTAAAAGTAATACGTAAAAAAAATACTTGCAAATAGCCTATTTTATTTTGAACCTTTTTTACGTATTTGTGGATATTATGAGAGCGCGTGAAAATTTTTACCTAAATATGTATGGTATTTCACACTAAAGTTATATTCCCGAAACAATTTAACACTAATTAAAATAACTCAAAGTTTTACTTAACATTAACTTTATTATTTATCCACAAAATGGCAACCAAAACATCTTCATTTACACGCACAATATTACTTACTGCACTTCAACACTCTTGTACGGAATAAAAATAAAAAATGCGTTTCTGCATACCACAATTTCACTGATAATTTTCTTTTAGCTCTGATAAAGCATTTAAGATGACCAAACTTATTCAAATTTTTCGAATGATTGTAAGAATGGCTGCATATTAAGTATAATGAGTACCACGTGCCTCGTTATTCAGGCAATGTTCAGCACTTGGAGTAGCTGTTGCCTTTATTAATGCAAACATAATGTTATTATAATTCAGTTGTACAGCAAAGTGCCACGTAATTTGTGCCTAAATTAGAGTTATATCAGCATTATATGCGAATATAATGCTGATATACAGCAATTTTTAACAGCTATTGTGTCCAAGGTGTACTGTAAAAATGCTGTTACACAGAACCACACAGAACCTTTGTGCTACTTGGGCAGTCATCGATAGAAGCATGCACCACATCGATGCTAATATTGGCCACTGATTTAATCAGGGATGCTTTGAAATACTCTAAATTGCAATGAGTTTTAGCGCAGACCTTCTCCTCTAAATACTGCCATATTTTATAATCCAATGGATGCAAGTCTCGACTCGAGCAGGGCCAGCCTTCGTGTCTAATAAAGTCTATTCCGCGGAAAGAGAGCCAATTTTGAGTGCTTTTTGCCTGCTGGAATACTCAGTGTCTGTTTTTTAACATTGACTGTGAAATAGGTTCCACGAGGTCTGTTAGAACTGTGTTTTGGTACACGAGTACACTTGTTTAACTACTTTTTCTCAAAAATACACCTCAGTTAGGCCCGAATAGGAAACCCCAAGCCAAACCATAAATGACAATGGATGGTGACCACGCTGAACTTCTTTACTGTTATGCGTATACACTCTATCATTCTGTATGTTAAAGATTTCCTTGACAGCAAATATTTTTCCGTCCGAAAAAAGGATTTCGCGGTATTTTTTCCCGCGTATCGCTTAAACAAAACTCGGGATCTATCGAACTTGATTTTGTTCAGTCGTGAATTAAGCAAAGGTGCAGTTTTTTTCGGTAAGCTCGTAGTCCAAGGTCTTTATTCAACAGCCTTTTACCTGTAGTTCTTCTTAACCTCATTTGGAGAGCCAACAGTTTTTGCTTCGGAACGGGATATATTTGTATTAGCGCCTTCACTGCTTCGATCATTGCCGGAGAACGAACAGAACGTGGATGACCGCCCTTTTCCTTATCTTCTAATCTCGAATCTACGATCGAATAATACGATAAACGAACCTCAATGTTTTTTTTTTCAGCAGTTTGAAAATCTCCGTTGGCGCGTGACCGTGACTATTCTTTTCGCGTGCACTCTATTTTT
The DNA here is from genome assembly GCA_949825045.1 of Argyresthia goedartella. Classification (NCBI taxonomy): domain Eukaryota; kingdom Metazoa; phylum Arthropoda; class Insecta; order Lepidoptera; family Argyresthiidae; genus Argyresthia; species Argyresthia goedartella. The sequence goes on from OX463810.1 coordinate 39,129,612, forward strand.
GAAAATAAAGAAAATTACAGAAAACCTATGAAACTATATTCGTATTTCGAACACCTATAACTTTTTCGGTTCGCGTTCTAAATTCGAAGTTTGAGGAATGTGACAAAACTTATGGCTCGACCCATGTTTACACTACTCGCAGCTATAAACCTTAATTAAATCCTTTTGATACAGTGACCTACGACTTCCTCAAACTAATTTCTGCAAACAACTTTGATGTGAAACAACTTTGATGTTTTTCCTTCAGGCTCGTCACGTCACGTCCGGCCCAACTCGTTTCACATCAAGAACGTGACGTCACACGCTAAATAATACCACGGTATATTATGATTAATTAACGCTCTACACGACATAGACAGAGCGGAAACGCAGTAAGACTGTGGTATTACTGCGTTTCCGCTTATTTTGTTACTTATTTCGTTTTCACCATAGATGAGCTCCGCGTTGTGGTCCGAGGATCTGCCTCCCAAGCAGGTCCCGGGTAGAAATACCGGCTAGAGTGGAAGAACTAAAACCCTGGGCATTTTGGTATATGTGGGTCGTCGCTGTTTCCGGTTCCCACGACACAGGTATCCCAGAGTGGGGCCAGAATCAATGTTTGTGTCTGAATGGAAATGTTTATGTTTTAAAATATTTGTAGGTGATATGGTCAAATACAATAAGTCCTTAATGAACAAAACAACCGCTACGTGAACAACATGCTGCCAGCAGCAATATTCACAGAACATCTGGCACTAGACACCGAAGCGCAAGCTATAAAATCCAAAGCCTCACCCCCAAAGCAAACACAGACATTACCATGGCACCCTGGAATGTCCTTTCCAGTCATTAGGAACTACACACGAGTATTTGGCAAGCCTGTTGGCATGGCAACCAGTGCAAGCTAGCTTGCTAAAGCCAAGCCATAGATGGTCTTGGCTCCAAACACGACTGCTCAAAGTGTGCAGCGATTTCGGTTTAGATGTTGTCGAGCTTCGTAGTTTCAAGCATTTGGAAGCCATTGAATTGTATCGCTGATGTAAGTAAGTATGTTTTACAGTTAGTAACGCAAACGATTTAATATTATTTACACTAAATCCGTTCCTTCATAAGTAACCCACCAATAAAACTCAATACAATGTCGATAAATGTGCATTACTAATATAATTAATACAGTTTTAGGGTAGTCATTTGGCTAGACTTTTATATTCTGCTGTTGAACGCATCGGCCTGCTGACACAGACTGCTGCTACAATAAACTGCTGCGCTATTGGCTTTCACAGAGAGAAAATCGTGATTTAAACGGTAAATTGTAAATTTTCTGTCTGTCAAATAGAACAGAAAATTTACAATTTACCGTAAATTGTAAATTTTCTGTCTGTCAAATAGGCTCAACATGTTGAACCTTCAACAAATTCCTGAATGTGGCAATACAGTGTGGCTAACTGTAGGATTTGAGTATCAAGTGATAATTATTTATGCACCCTCGCTCAAAAAATAAACGCAGGGGAGTGAAAGGTTTTTTTAAAGGCATAACGCTTAGATTTGAAAACGCTTTTAATTTAATCTTGTAAATTCTGAAAATTCTAAACTAAAGAGAAAATATTTGGAAATTTGGTTTTAAATAAATGGATTTTTTCATAAAACACTGCGATACATGCCACCCGCACTGCGATTGGTAAAACCAAAACAAAAGATCGATTACAGCCTGACTTTTCCATTTACAAAACCTTATCCTACCCCAAAGGAAATGGAACGTATGATGCCAGTAGTGTAGATTCTGAAAAGACTTCAGCAGATGGTCTAGCGAGCAAATCCCTTGTGCTAAGTCTGCCAGATTACGTATCTGAGAGATTCAATGAGACTGACCAGTACTGTGAAAAATGTGTCGATTTGGCTTCGCAGTATTTCTAAGTGCCTTCTATTTTATAATTTCATTTAAAACAGGTTGTTGAAATACCGTTTTTTATTGCTCAAGGCTGACGCAAAATCTTAATGATGATGAGAAAGAGCTGAGAACCTAAGAACGGACAAAATGAGCAATAGTACTGAGCCTTAACGTATACTCTACTGCCCTCAGCAACTCCTGTAACAGGACATCATGATTATGGAGATGATAATAGGCTAATAATTATAATTTATTATGTTTATAACGATAGAGCCAACAGCAGACTGATTAATATGTCAATAGAAAAAAGGAGCATTTCCTTCTAATAAATATATAATCTAAAGAAAATGATAGACCACTAATCAAGCCATACCTACACATCACGTCGAAACACAAATTCAATTCACACCCCAAAACCCCAAAATCACGAAAAATAGATTCCAGCTTTCGCCGACCCGCAAAACTACGTCGCTATTAAATCCCCGAGAAAATAAAATTCCATGACGTCGTAAACGCGCTTTAAAAACAAACAAGATTTTAACTTACTGCTATACACTCACATGAAAGCCTACCTTAGGGCCTCAACAATTAGTTCCAGAGTTGCGTGGCAAGAGGGTGGAGACGAAGGCTTAATAATTTTGAGGGCGTGCCTAGTTAGCTGTCCAGAGGATTTGTCCCAGGATTTGTCGTGGGATTTTTTCAGTTTTATTGTAGGTTATTATTGCCGCAGGGTTGGGATCGGTAGTTTTATTTTATTTGCTTAATGATTGAGATACTTTATTGTTCTGTCTTCACCTAATTGTTCGTACTTGTATCTCCAGTTATACCTGTCAGCGGCTGTCTGTACTCTGCCACTTAGTATGGGAAAAGGCGAGACAAAATGTTTATTAAGTGCGTTAAAGTTGATGATGTAAGGTTAATCTTGACAAGCTTTGTGAGCTTCATTTCATAGCACTGACGACCCGAATGGCTGAGTCGGCAATGACCCTGCCTACGAATCCAAGGGTTCGAGTCCCGGTGGGGGCAAATATTCGTTTGATGAGAACGGATGTTTGTATCCTGGTCATGGTTGTGTAATAAAACTTCTCAGTTCAGGAAACAATACCAAGTGTTTATTCCGCTATTCCACCTCTTCTTCACTGATTATTCCTCCGAGTACGACCAACACGAACGGCTACCGCCAACAGAATGCCCCTAAACCACGCTAAGCCTCCAATGCCTCCCATTTTGCGCGCCAGGCGTCGCGCCATTTTTACTTTTCCTGTTTGTGTTGTTCGCACTCCGGAAGTTAACAAAATACATATCCTTATAATATAAATAGACACATTATGTGAATTCCAATAAATGTAAATAATTATAAATATAATTAATAGAATTATTTATTGAACGTAACACTTTCTTGTTCGTGTTGTTCGCACTCCGGAAGTTGACAAAATACAGATTCTGATAATATACATAGACACATTATGTGAATTCAAATAAATGTAGATAATTATTACAGTAATTAATGGAATTATTCATTAAACCTAACACTCGTCCATCCTGAAAACGTGTATCGCCCTCGTACACGTGTCAAGTGACCAACACCTAACACTCGGTTGACATAATTATTATGCATGATTTGCAATTAAATTTTAGTACTTAAAATATAACAATAATTACTATCATAACAAAAGTGCTCTTTCTACAAAATTATAATTAAATATATTCTCTATCATCTATGATTTCAAAAGAAACTAAGGAAGCAGCTAGTATTACTTAATTGTAGCCAATCTTAATAATAAATATTCCTGATGTCACCTTCATAGTTTCTAACATCTTCATATTTATATTTGGACTGATTCACATTAGAAGTCCAATTATTTACAGCCAATCGTTTGTATCAATTGTAAATAATTGCGACAACTGTTTAAAGATAATCTACTATACAATTATACACGGCTTTAGAAAGCTGTCTTGAAAGTAACATCAATAAATCTGTTCTTTCCTTACTAATCTCAATCAGTGCATTTGAGCTGTTTTTCAATAAATATCCAATTATTTACAGCCAATCATTTGTATCGATTGTAATTAATTGCGACAACTGTTTAAGATTATCTACAATGCAATCATACATGACTATAGACACTCTTGACAGTAACATCAATAATTTTTCTTTCCTCGTTATCTAAATCAACGTATTTCAGTTGATTTTCAATAAATATCGAATTACTTACAGCCAGTCATTTGTATGGATTGTAATTAATTGCGACAACTGTTAAAGATTATTTACAATGCAATCATACATGACTATAAACAATCTTGACAGTAACATAAATAAATATTTTCATTCCTTATACTCTTAATCAGCACATTTCAGCTGATTTTCAGTAAATATCCAATTATTTACAGCCAATCATTTGTATCGATTGTAATTAATTGCGACAACTGTTAAAGATTATCTACAATACAATCATCCATGGCTATAGATAAATCATAACAATAAACACATTCAAATCATTACAATAGAATCACTCAATCAATAAATTAACTGACGTTATTTCTCTATTTGAACGATTCGTCTTAGGTAGACATTACATTTGTTACATATTACAATTGAACTGTCATTATTAAATCATTTATGAATTCAAACGTTAATATACAATTCTAATTAGGTAGACTCAGTACCACTTAAATCACTTCCGTCGTCTCTTGTCATCATCGGAATCAACATTAAGCTCAAGAGCCGCCATGTGAACCCATGGTAACATGCGAGCGGCGGCCACGGTTGTCTTTCTTTTATTTTTAGTTCCACTCAACCCCGGAATAGGCGCAACTTCATAGCGGTCGTTGTCAAGTACCGTTACTACTCTATAGGGGCCTATATACGATGGTAGGAGTTTTTTTGCTCCTTCCATCATTATTAAATGATATCTTAGTGATTTTTACCAGCTCGCCCTCCTTATATACACGAGCGGGACGCCTTCCTTTGTCAAAATAATCTTTTTGTTTTAATTGTTCAGCATCAATCCTGTTTTTAACCTCCTGACGAATTTCTGATAATTCTAAGTTACTTTGCATCTCTTGTCTTACATCGTTAAGTCGAGGGTCAACTTCGCTGCTCATGCAGGTTCCGAACATCACTTCGCTTGGCGCTCTACCTGTAGTTTTTTGCACGCTATTGTTGAGACCCCACTGAATTTTGCCTACCTTGGTGTCCCAGTTTCTTTCGTCCCCGTTTAGGTTTTGTGCAGCCAATAAGTTAAGAATAGTGCAATTATACCGCTCGACCTGTCCGTTGGATTGATGACTTGCAACCGCATTCAAGACATGTTTAATTCCTTTATCTGCACAAAATCTTTTAAATGCATGAGACGTGTAGCATGTACCCCTATCGGAAATAACGCGGTTTGGTGTTCGAAAAGTGTTGAATATATCATCTAACACTGCTATAGCATTCTGCGTTTTAGTATTCCTGACGGGCTTAACGAACACAAATTTTGTGAATGCATCGATAAGCACCAGCAAATAGTTATTTCCTTTCTTTGACTTGACAAAAGGCCCAAGATGGTCAACATGGACCATATGGAAAGGTATCTCTGCCTTAGTAATAGAATGGAGCTGCCCCTCAGTTGCTCGAGACTGCTTTTTAGCATATGCGCATTCGATGCAAGCACTCACGTATTTTTTGACAAACCTGTTCATCTTCGGAAACCAGTTTCTCTTTTTGATTCTGTTTAGTGTTTTTTCTACGCCAAAGTGCCCGATTTCATCATGGTTCATGCGGCATAACTGCCACCTCGCGCCTTTCGCAACAACCCATCGAATATTCGTAATATCCCCTCCTATATATTTGTACAATTTGTTGTCCCTAATTAAGTAATTATCCTTGATATATTTCAAGCCATCACCGTCTATATCAGTCGTAAGAATGTCACGAATACGAGATAACTCAGAGTCACCAAGTTGTAAGGTGAGCAGCCAATCTTCGTCACTAAGTACCATGACCATCGGGTACTGATCACCCTCTGTTGCATTTTGGGCGTTCACTACTGGATTTCGAGACAAAGCATCGACATGAGTAATTTTTGTCCCTGGGCGGTATTCAATGGTGCATTGAAATTCTTGCAACAAGAGCCACCACCGTGCTATTCGCGGAATTAGATCACGTTTCGTGAATGTCGTTCGCAATGCCGAACAATCAGTCACAACCGTGAAGTCGAGTCCCAGTAGGTAGACCCTGAATTTCTTTAAGGAACAAATCACAGCTAGAGTTTCCAGCTCGTAAGAGTGGAAGTTCTTTTCCTCTGGGGAGGTTTGCCGGCTATAGAATGCTACTGGCTGAAAACTGTCACCTGCATGTTTACGCTGCAACAGAATTCCACCGATACCTATCCTACTTGCATGGGTATGTAGTTCTGTCTCAGCCTTGGGGTCACAAACAGTCAGCACAGGTCTATTAACCAATCTCTATTTAAAGGCTATGAATGATTTATCCTGTTCCTTGGTCCATGTCCAAGTGATGTCTTTTTTAAGGAGCTTGTTTAATGGGTTTGCTATCTGGGCGAAATTTTTAATAAATTTCCTAAAATAGCTGACCAGCCCTAAGAATTGTCTAACGGAATGCTGATTTTCGGGGCGAGGAAAATCCACCACGCTTTGAATTTTCTGGCGGCCAGGTCTGATGCCGGAACCACTGATTTCATAGCCTAGATAATCGACTGTATCTTTGAGGAATTCGCACTTAGCTAGATTTAATGTCAGATTGGCGTTTTCAAGTAATTTCAGGATAGATTCCAGCTTCGAAAGACATTCATCCACACTCTCACCATAAATCAATAAGTCATCGATATACGCAGTGGCCTTGCTGAAACGATCAGAACCTAGAACCTTATTCTTCATCCGCTGAAAGACGGCTGGTGCGTTAGCCAATCCGAACGGCATGCGATTAAATTCAGCGGCTTGGACTCTTCAGCTATTGGTACCTGATAGTAGCCGGATGCCAGATCTAGCGTAATGAAGAATCCCTGACCCGACAACCGCGTTATTTCATCTTCGATTATCGGCATGGGGTATCGCTCCTTCACGGTGATTGAATTCAGCATCCTATAATCTATACACAGTCTGAGTTTGCCGTCCTTCTTTCGCACCAGGATGATGGGGCTGGCATATTCAGAGACAGAATCTCTGATTACGCCAGCCTCCAACATCTCATCAATCATACCCCTTACCTTCTCACGTTCCATGTGCGATAATCGATACGGTCGGTATACGACAGGAACTTTGCTGTTGACTTCAATATTCATTTCAGCTGCGTTTGTACAGCCCAGTTCCTTCAAAGTCGATGCAAAACAGTGTTTGTACTTTTCCAGGATCCTAAGAAGTTTTATCCTATCAGCCTCGCTAGCACTCTCACCAACAATCACATTGTCCTTGTCCAACGCTACCTGACTCAACGACTCCATCTCAGCCGTAGACGAGAAGACTCGATTCACTACCTCGATTTTTGTTGCTCGACTTATCGTCATGTCTTCATGGAGCAGACACGGAGTAGAAACAGGACTGATATAAACGTTGATTACGCCGTTTTTGACCGAGTAAACACCTCCTGTGAATGTATATTGGTGGTTTGGTTTACCGATAGTTTTATTTCCTATCAAGACATACCCATTATGCATTGGTAGAGTTGCTGCTCTTATGGACGCCTTACCGCTTAACACCGATGACTTTTCGACAAATACTTTTATAAGTTTGCTTTCATTGATTTTGTATTGCGATAAGGGCATCTCAGCGCCGACATCATAAAATTGTAACTTTTCTGCGCTTTTATAGACCACTACATGAGGTTGCTCGGTGTATGTATGCCCTACTAGCAACGGGACGTCAAAAAATTTATCTGGAACCACTCGGCAAGCTACGTCAGCGCATACTCCATCGATCACTAGTTTAACAACTACACTCCCCAGGGATTGTACTAGCTCATTCCCAAAGCCCCTCATTGTAGATAATACGCTATCATGTTCGATACCTAGCCTCTTGACCATTGATTCCTTCAATATAGTTACCTCGCTACCGAAATCAATAAATGCCTGCACTGTAACATCGTTGATCATTACATCCTTTAGCAACTTAGAACTTGGGCAGGATGTTGAAATTGACATGATTTTGTGTACGGTTTCCTTTGCCTTACATTGATCAGCTAAATGACCCGTCTGCTGACAATGGGTGCATCTCAAGGATTTTTCAAAATATTGCTGTATTGTATGTCCCACCCGCTGACATTGAGAATATTTCACTAAGGGTTTAGAGCATTGGTGATAAGTATGGCCTTTTCCTTTGCAGTTGAAGCAATGCGAAGGGAATGCAATATTAATCCTACCCCCTTGGTTATTGGCCCTATTAGTATATCTAATAGTATCGCTGGTTAACCCAGTTTTTGATTTAAAACTATTATTCTGCTCTTGGTGAATCATTTCGTTGCCGCTCTCGTGTGCAAGTAAAAATTGTAACAAATTATCAGGGTCGAGGCAGCGCACCGCTATGGCGCTTGATCTAATGGTTTTGTCACTGATTGCAGTCGACCGCACGTTTGCCACTAATGTCGCACCGGTTAACTAAGGCTAGCTTTTTCATAAAAGTAAGTTTCTATGCGCTCATTGTAGCGGCTTTTACGCTTCAACATGTCCTCCAGGGTTTGGCCATAGTTTTGCTCGAACGGAAAAGCGCTCAAAAGTTTGTCTTGCCATTGTGACCATGTAAACATTATAGATTCTAAGCTCTCGTACCATACTTTAGCCAAACCCTGAAGTTTCTGCACAGCAAAATGCACCGTAGTTATGTCGTCCCAACCATACACCGCAGCGCATTCATTCACTTTCTTTACCCAAACGTCAATGCGTTGGTTTTTGGTGGAAGGGTTGAATTCAGGAAGAATGTTTTTGAAGTCAATACCCCTGTTGCTTGAATGCGCTGGCGTGAATGGTTGCGGTGGTGATGCCTTAATTGTATTCAATAAGTTTGCTATATCTTTCATCGAAAACTGGGGACTAAGCGACTTCTTAGATCTGCAAGGCGATGGTTCACCGGATTCTCTGCTATGACTCCGTTTGCGCCGATCGTGACGTGGAGATAAATCGACCTGCTCCCGCGGTGTCGCCAGTCGGTGCTCACAATCAACATCCCTTCGTCTGCTTCTTCTAGCGGCACTCACCCGGTCGCGCTGTCTACTGATCTCTCGCTCCAAATGGCGCAGACGCGCGCGCTCGAGAACCAGCATTTCCTCTTGCTCTCGCAGTCGCTGGCTGCGACTACGATCTCGGGAAGGGCTGCGACCACGATGGTGACTACGACTGCGTCTGGACATTGATCGTCGGGAGTCGCGATCTCGTTCTATCACCGATGAACGGTCCACGTTAGGCGTCGCGGTCTTAGGACCCTGCTTCGGGTCATGCATGCCTTGGTCTGACATTCCTGGAACTCGGACACAACAATAGGTTAAAAACATATAATTACTTATTTATTATATATATAAAGAAGATACTATCGTTCTCACTCTCTGAAACAATCTGATCGCAGGTTCCCGTTTTAAACATTATCATTACACACAAACACGTAAGTTCCAAATAGCATATATTTTATTATTATTATTTCAAAATAAACGCAAATTTCGCTGAAATGGTGCATCACAGCTCAATACGGACAGAATTCTCTGCCACGTAGACCCCTATCAACGGCAAGAGCTATTCATATGGATACGGTTCATTGTGATTGGTATGTATTTTGGCGGCAAAACTAAAAAGCAATTATCTCAGAAACGGTGCATCACAGCTCAAAACGAACAAAATTTTCTGCCCCGTAGACCCCTAACATATGGCAGGTTCTATACGAAGAGACACATTAACATTATAAATTTTGGCGCCAAAATAAAGTTCTAAAATATTTCGCACAACAAGTAACTATTTATACAACTCTTTGTACTCCATTTTAACAAACTAAAATTGCTTGAAAATGCGAGTTACATAGCAATGCAAAATCAAAATCAAAATCAAAAATCATTTATTTCCATTGGATGTTGTTACATCACTTAGATTCGTCATTACATTTTTTTGGGTGAGTTCACTAACCCAATGGCGGAATCTGTGGAGAAGAGCTCACCGAAGAAACTCCACAGTCGTCGCATCTTTTGCGTTTCCTTTTTTAAATAAAATATTGTCAAATTACAAAATGAATGCTAATTATATATCGAAACAGCCTGTTACTCAAACAATCTATTCCCATGGACATCTGTCCTCTAAGTAATCAGATATCCTGTAGTAACCTTTTTTATACAATTTCTGTTTTATTATTATTTTAAACTTGTCTAAAGGTAAGTTTTTAATATCAGTAGGGACCTTATTGTAATAGCGTACACAATTGCCTTTAAAAGAATTACTAATTTTATGTAGTCGGCTTACATAAGCAACCAACTTGTCTTTATTTCTAGTATTAAAATTGTGTATATCACTGTACTTCTGAAAATTAGTTATATTTCTTTTTACAAACACAAGATTGTCATAGATATATTGAGACACAAATGTCAGAATATTGATTTCTTTAAACTTTTCTCTCAGTGACACTCTAGGCCCTAATCTATAAATTGCACGAACAGCCCGTTTCTGCAGAATAAATATACTATTAGCATTCGCAGCGTGACCCCACAATAAAATACCATAGGTCATTAGACTATGAAAGTAACTAAAGTAGACTAGTCTAGCGGTGTCTACGTCGGTAAGGGCTCTAATTTTTTTAACTGCGAACGCTGCCGAACTCAGTCTGTTCGACAATTTATTTATATGAGGATCCCATTGTAGTTTGGCGTCTAAAGTAATGCCCAAAAAGACAGTCGACTGCACAAGGTCCAATCTCTGTCCTTTTATAAATATGTCTGTAGTTACCGGGTTCACATTGGGTAACACGAATTTAATACAATTAGTTTTCTTTTCATTAAGTAATAAATTGTTAACAGTAAACCAGTTCACTATACTAGAGATAGCATTGTTTACCTCGTCATAATTTGATTGCTGTCTTTTAACTTTAAATATCAAAGAAGTATCATCGGCAAACAATACTAACCCATGTTTTGCTTTAACAAGGTAAGGTAAATCATTAATATATACTAAAAACAAGAAAGGACCAAGAATTGAACCTTGCGGTACGCCCATACTTATTGAAGACCCAGGTGATCTTTTCCCATTAACATCGACCATCTGAACCCTATCTGTTAGATATGACTCCAGAAGGCCAAGTGCCTGATCTTTTACACCATAATGGCGTAACTTCCTGACAAGAGTGTCATGATGGACGCAATCAAAAGCCTTGGATAGATCGCAGAAGACACCTATTGCATCCATTGCGTCTTCCCAGGCATCAAAAATATTGTCGATTAGTTCAACACCAGCATCGGCTGTTGAACGACCCTTTGTGAAACCAAACTGAGCAATATGAATTAAATTATTGAGATAAAAATGACTTTGCAATTGATTAAGTATGAGTTTTTCAAATATTTTGCTAAGCGTTGGTAGTATCGATATGGGTCTAAAATTGGTGGGGTCTGATGTACTACCAGCTTTGAATAAAGGTATAACTTTACTTAGTTTCATCAAGTCAGGAAACACACCATTATCTATACATTGATTAAATATACAACAAAGGTGAGGTGTAATACAATCTACAATGGAACTAATAATTTTTACTGATAGACCATGGGCGTCAGCTGTCTTTTTCATTTCCAGGGATTTAAACGCTTTTACAATATCTTCATTATTTACGTGCCTAAATTTAAAATCTGTTTTACAATCCTCAAAGTTTTGTTTAAGTATAGATTCAGCAGCAGCGGGAGATGAATTTAAAGACTTAGTTGTTGAAACTGGAATGTCCGTAAAGAAATTTTCGAAAGCTTTTGCTACTTCTAGGTCTGTACTTAGCAATTGATTATATATCTTAAGCTTGAAGTTATTATGTGTAGCTTTGGCCTTTCCAGTCTCTCTGTTTATAATTTGCCAAGTCGTTTTCATTACATTGCTACTAGATTCAATTTTGTTTTTAATGAAATTAGATTTAGCTACGGCACAAACGCGTTTAAACATTTTTGAATAACTACGAACATAATCTAGAAAGGCCGTATTTTTGTTATATGATTTCTCTTCATAGAGTTCATATAATCTTCGTCTGCTCCTATGAATTCCAACTGTCGCCCAATCACTAAACAAAGCTTTGTTATTAACTATTATAGTTTTTGATTTAAATACCGTATCATATTCATTTTTGACAAGGTTAAATACTGAGTTGTACAACAAATTTGGATCGTCACTGTATGGTATTTCCCATAGTTTATCTAAAATATTATTCATGTAGTGTTCAAGCCGAGTGTCACTAACGGGCACACATGTAATATCCTCTTTTTGGTCCTTTTTTATTTTAATATTGAATATACCTATCTGACCAGAGTGATCAGAGGTTAATTTATTGATGACCGATTTGAAAATGGGCGTAATGTTAGTAAATATATTGTCAATGCAGGTAGCAGATGTTGCAGTAATTCTAGTAGGCTCCAAAAACAGATAGTTCATGTTGTGACATAAAAATAAAGATTTTAATCTAGTACAAATATTATTATCCTCTAACAGATTAATATTAAAATCACCACAAATTATAAAAAATTTGTTTTTATCGCTGATTTTAATCAACACTTCATCCATTTTCTTTTCGAATAAATCAAAGGATTAATCTGGTGGTCTGTATACGCTCATTACAATAAGTTGTTCAAGTTCAATACAGGCTATTTCCATGGTACGCTCAATAGACAGGCTCACTATGTCAACTCGTTCCTTATATTTAAAACTATTAATTACAAGTATTAAGGAGCCACCGCGATCAGCTGTTTTTCTGTTGAACGAACTAGCAACGTGGTGGTTATTAAAGTTGAACATGAACTGATAACTCTTTAAAAAGTGCTCTGTTATACATAAAATATCAATATTATTACAGTTCATGAATAACTCAATTTCCAGTTCTTTACTTAACATGCCCTGTATATTTTGATGAACCACGTTTAAAATATTCTTACTTTTACATTTTTCATTACTAGTAACTTGATTTAATGGGCAAGATGAAGGTATATTTATACAAATATTAATATTACTGCAATATCCATAAGGTTTATCCAAGTTGTGCGACACCTCACCATAAAAAGATTTGGTAACATTATTTTAATAAAATATAGGCGTGCACTTACCACTTCTGATATGTAATAAAACTTCTCAGTTCAGGAAACAATACCAAGTGTTTATTTCGCTATTCCACCTCTTCTTCACTGATTATTCCTCCGAGTACGACCAACACGAACGGCTACCCCCAACAGAATGCCCCTAAACCACGCTAAGCCTCTAATGCCTCCCATTTTGCGCGCCAGGCGTCGCGCCATTTTTACTTTTCCTGTTTGTGTTGTTCGCACTCCGGAAGTTAACAAAATACATATCCTTATAATATAAATAGACACATTATGTGAATTCCAATAAATGTAAATAATTATAACTATAATTAATAGAATTATTTATTGAACGTAACACTTTCTTGTTCGTGTTGTTCGCACTCCGGAAGTTGACAAAATACAGATTCTGATAATATACATAGACACATTATGTGAATTCAAATAAATGTAGATAATTATTACAGTAATTAATGGAATTATTCATTAAACCTAACAGTTGTTTATCTAAGTAAAAAAATTATCTGTATAAGTACGTGTATCGTTATCTAGTACCCAAAATTCAGGGTATTCTAGTTTGGGGCTAGGTCGATGTGTGTAAATAGTGTCCAAGGTATTATATTATATTATACAGAATGGAATTTTGTGACACCACCTGGAGGGCAAGTACTCTAAATAATGGAGGCAGCAAATTTCCCTCAAAGGAAACATTCCTTTATTTTTAAAAAGAAACAAAACTGCATTCAAAGATTTTGAAAAATATGTTGCCACAACCAGGAATCGAACCGGCTAAAATTCGAAAAAACATCATTCTGTACTTTTATGGCGTGGACATATATATGGCGTGAATCGACAGGGTCAATCATAAGGATCACGTCTCTCTAGGTGATGACGTCCACACTGCTACAAACAGCTACGGCGTAGCAGCTGTAGCACTGCGTAGCACGCTGCTACGACTTCTACGGATTTTTGTTTTATACCTTACGTCACATTATGTTTCATTCCACATTATCAAACTAACTCTTTCATACCATCATTTAGGAGTTGTTATTAACTAACTAAATCATTTACATGCACTATTGAAAGTTGTACAACAATTAAAAGTCGTTAACTCCGAAAGTGTGCCTTGATAGAAACTAGAACCATATTTTAACTAGTGCATAATTTAACAACTCAATAAGAAGAGTCGTTACTCAACTCAACACAAAAACAAAGGCATAATCTTTTTAACGGGAATATTGTTCGTGTCGTTTTCCACAATTTGACACCTGTCACTAAGTGCCCAGCTAAAATATAAATTGGGCTTAGAAACTGTCCATACTTGGTAATTTACATACCTATCATTGTGTGCCGCGTGATGTTGACGCATGACACCGCCTAATCTCCGGACCAGCAGACAGCCTAATACTACTTCTGAGCTCGACAGTACGTCCCGTGTCCGACTAAGTACAGTCGCGCCCATAATCCCCTCAATAGGTGTCAGATCATGGCCGGATTACCCGCTGGGATATCCTCACCAGTTTAGGAACACCATTACGAGACGATTACATAGCTCTTGTAGATATTGGCACTAGGGTGGTTTTAGCAAAAATTTAAGTGAGTTGGTATGTTTGCTGAAGAGAACGTGACAACCGAACAGTTTCAAACGACTGATTGATTTATGATATTGTTTATTGTGGGTATACAATGAAATGTAAACAATAACATTGGTAGTAAACAATAGAAGTGATAATTTGCCTGTCACAGATAGGATACGGGTGATGCGGTTTTGTAGGAACCAGAAATTGCATGGCCCATTGGGTTTTTATTGAGTTAGGCATTTTAAAATTGTTGGAATATGGGAATGTAGCAATGCATTTTGGGAATCGGTTGAATTGGAAACAGCTAATGCGTATAACATTTTGTGTAATTTAACTTCTTCAACATTATGAGGCTCTGTCAGCTCAATCACAATTTATCTATCGGGGAAATATTTTCATGTTTTATCGTGAAAACGAACTAAGTAACGAATGTGTGTTACTATTACCTACTTTTTGTGTTCTTTATCTACGACTTACAAAAAAAAAACACTGTTTAACTTATACAGTGTTTTATCCTTTTCATACGTCGAGTAAATGTCAAATGACGACCCGAATGGCCGAGTCGGCAGTGACCCTGCCTACAAAGCCAAGGGTCCCGGGTTCGAGTCCCGGTGGGTGCAAATATTTGTTTGATGAGAACGGTTAGTACCCTAGTCATGGTTGTTTATCTATCTAAGTATGATATTTATCTATATAAGCATGTGTATCGTTGTCTAGTACCAAAATACAGGGAATCCTAGTTTGGGGCTAGATCAATGTGTGTAAATAGTGTCCAAGGTATTATTATTATTAATGTCAAAGCAAGAAAAAACACTGTATAATTTACACAGTGAATAACTTCTTTTATTAATAAGGCCGGATGTTTAGTTTTTTTACACATCTCCATATTCAAGAACAGCCCAATAAGGGCAAAGTTATTTAATTCGATATAAATACATTATTGTTGTTGTCATACAGTGCCTTCACACGTGTTATATTTTAATGATATATTTTAATTCATTGTATAATTGATTGTGCAATCAAATTTTCCAATTCGTATTTGTAAACAAATAATAAATATCGGCCGACAATCTTATACAAATCGAACTAGGCGAGACCCATACTAAACTCAACAAGGCTTTGTGTTATATTTAATAGAGATGTATTTAACAGAGATAAATACTTTTGTGAATATGTAGGAGCTGCGTGGTCTAATGCGTCTCACGCTTGCTTCTCATACAGGAGATGCAGGTTCGATTCCTGATGAGATAGTGCCAATGAGATAATTCATTTATCTTAAGTACATTATACGGACGTTCTAACGGTGATGGAAACACCGTAAGGAAACCTACATTACTCAAAAGCTGCGGCGATGGGCTAGCATCCTGTCACGCAAAATTGAGTATTGAATAACTGGCTTTAAGTGAGCACAATTTAAATTTCCCTTATGGGAAAAGGCGTGACGCTAGGTAAGCTTTGTAAATACATAGAAAACATCCAAGAGTAAGAAACAAACATTAATGCTCATAACACAAACTTTTGTCCTTACCGGGATTCGAGCCCAGGACCGTTAGCTTCGTAGGCAGGGTCACTACCCGCTAGGCTTAACAGGTCGTGTATTTGTTAATTATTCAGATCTAAGCCGCTACAGACATCCAACAACTCAAAATGGCATGACACACTTTTTTTTATAGTGCAGAAGTTTTTTTTTCTGTGTAGGTGCGTTAGGTTTTACTACTATAGTTGGTATGCGTTAGCGGGCATTGACTCCTGTCTACTACTGTACATTCATGTTTGGGTTAGCGATACTTACTTATTGCGTGCAACGTTCAAAGTTACTCATTCGGTGTCATGGTAGCGGTCTCCAACCGTTACCATGGTTACTGACCGCTACCGTGGTTACCATGTATGATTCGGTTTGCAGTAATAGTCGGGTCAACGACCGCTATTGCCATGCTAACTCATATATACTTAGCCATGGGCAGCATGACATACAGTCTGTCGCTGTCAGACATTTAAGCTGCACTTTATTTCAGCTGCAGTCCAAAATACAGACTGGTAATGGGACCCTGTTGGCGTCGCGGAACCCTAATAAGTACTGAACGCGTTCCGTTCATAAAGAAATCCTTTATTTACAGAGTCGCCGCGCATCGTCGAATGCGACTTGCGATAATTGCGTTCCCCAGTAAGAGTTAATTTGGCCGGCATCCAAATTTTCCAATTTATCCTCAAATGAAACTGGCGATACATTGCGAGTGCAGTCCAAGGGTTATATTTCTGAAATTAGGAGAAATAAAATAGACTAATATCATAAATCTTTTCTCGAATATAATAAACCAATGAAAATGGTTTGTATGGACGCATACCTGAGTGGTTATTTTGAAAAATACACGATTTTTTATCTGATCGCAGAATTCTGATCTCAAATGTCACGACGGCAAACGTCAAATCGTAAACGTACATATTTTATTAGCGAGTCAATGATCTTTACTATAAGTTTATCTGGCCATTGCTATATTAATCGTAGTGATTCTGTACCACAGCCTCAATAGCAGCCAAAGAGTTAACCTAGCTCTGAAAACAGTTGCAAATCGTTTTTATGACCGTCCATATAATTTGTCCTGTTTGCGCCCGCTTTCGAGTTTCTAATGAGTTTTCTTATAAATGAATTTCGCGGGAGCTTTAATGGGAATGAAAGCGTGACACAATGTTGGCTCGAAATGAATGAAATAGTATGGTATGGTAGGATTACCATTAGAGGTATTCCTGCCATTCAATGGCAAATAATAGTATATTATACAACTAGTGAATAAAGGACGTATTTAAAGCGAGGGCCAGAGATGAATCACAAGCAAGTGAAGGCCTCTATTGACTGAATCGCGACCGTAAGGAGTGTTTATTGATTCAAGTTTTAGAATCCTGAGTGACGCGAGTGATTCATGGCCCTCGATATAAATCCATTTTATTTAAGAGTTGCATACGATACTTTATACCATGACTACGAGAAAAAGAAAGATTTAAGCGAAAATAGACATTTAATGAAGAAAAAAAGAAGGTTAAATTAATTAAAATGCACATTAAAATAGGAACAATCAATTTAGTGTAATTTTCTCATTATTATCATTAGCATAGTCAACTTGTGAAGCGATATTTATTTCTTGTCAATGGCCAAAACTTTCTGCAGGAGGAAACTCTGGGGCATCTTTGGACGTTGAAGGGCGTAGAATCCATGGGTCTTCAGGTTTCTTCAGGTTAATGCTGCTTGCTATCTGAAGGCTGCGTTTAGGTTTCTTTTCGATGGAATAACCTTCAGCCACGGTAGTAGACTTCCATCCGCCTTGTCTTGATTTTCATTTTTCCACATTGTGTTCGTACAACTTATAGTATTCAAAATAGCGCCAATTTATTAATGACAGCAAAAAACACGAAACAGTTGTTATTCTAACGAGCAGTTACCCATCAAAATATCCAGGGGCTACCTGGCAACTTGTACTATAATTATTTCTAAAAAATTATGCCATCAATGTTATTTGTGTTACAGAACACTGATTAAAGGTAAATAAGAAAGTGATGTATTTTAACATAAATATTTACAAAATTGTCACAAGGCCATGAAAATTTTGAAATATTGGAGAAAATTATGGAGGAAGCTCTCACTAAACTATGTAATAACAGAAAAGTGTTAATTATTTGTGGTGATCTTAATGTAGATTTGCTTTAACGAACAACAATGAGATCTTATTTATATTCTCTGTACTTATTTTCATGAATCTTTTGCTTAATAAATTTCTTATCGCTTAACAACAATGAAACAACAATTATCAACTTTATTAAAGTCATTTAATTTATGTCACATATGTTTAGAGCCGACTTGTTATACACTTACCAGCCAATCTTGCTTAGATAATCTTTTTGTGACTGTGCATTCACAAATAAAAATGTAATTAACTGCTTACCATCCGATCACGGCGGTCAAATAGTTTCATTCCCAATTGCTAGTAAGGACTGATAAATCATTTTATAGGCCTTTAACATCCCATATACGAAAAACTTAGATTTAAATTTGCCAGCACCGGATTTTAATGAACAGAACCCAAAGAAAATCTACTCAGACTGACTACTACAGACTAATGTTGAAGACAACATTATTCAAACAGAATTCCATAAAGTTTTTAAATAAAAAAAAGTCAGTGATACCACGGTAAATCTAAATTTAATGACTAGGTACGTTTGGAATTCGTAAAAGAAGATTATCTCGTATGACCTTTATGAACAAAAAAACTATAAGTAACTTTGATCGAAAATTTCATTACAGTAATGAACTAACCAACTTGATTTTTTTAGAATATTTGTTAACATAGTGTTAACAAATATTCTAAAAAATTCAAGTTGGTTAGTGGAATTGCAAAAACTTTACACATTAATGAAAAAATTAAAAATTCAAATAATAGTATGAAAACAGTTCGGCAAATAATTAACCGTGAAACTAGCAAAGTTATACCAAGGGACAATGATTTCTGCCTAAAGATAGGTGATGATGTTGTTAAATCCAACGCTGAGGTTGCTCGAGCTTTCGAAACATTCTTCATCAATATACTCACAACAGATCGTTTAAATTCATCTCCATATGAAGCAGAGACTTTATTAAAAACAACTCTAATGTATATTTAAAAATTTCATCTTGTATATCCCCAGGACATTGCCAAAACGTTTCGATTATTTAACTTAAAAAATACTGAAGACCTGGGGTATATCAGTCAAAGTCATTGGTTCGGTAGTTCTAGTTATAGCCCCACACTTAGCTTATATATTCAATAAATATGTTGACGATGAAGCTTTCCCAGACCTCATGAACCACAGTAAATTGATACCTCTGTTTAAGCCGGGAGACAAGGGTGATCCCTCAAATTTCTGACCAATATCTGTTCTTCCAGCACTAAGTAAAATATTTGAAAAGATTATACTTAATCAAATGCTCTCACACTTCAACCGCACAAAACAATTCTCGCCAATCAATACGGTTTCACTAGGAGTAAATCAACTACAGATGCAGGTATTACCTTTTATTATATCTGATATTTATTCTGCATGGGAGGCCGCACAAGATGCTATCGGAATTTTTTGCGATCTGTCGAAGGCATTTTATTATGTTGATACTAGTTAAATTAAATCATTACGGAGTAAGAAATAAAGCGTTGGATGTAGATCCAACGCTTCCTACTAAGATCATACTTAAGCAATTTAATTCAAAAGGCAGAAGTCAACGTTAAATATGATCGATCGGATGTAAAAATTGGCATTCCACAAGGTTCCATATTAGGCCCTTTCTTAGTCCTGGTATATTTTAACGGTCTGCCTTTCATGGTGGAGAAATTGACTAACATAGTGTTGTTTTCTTATGATACTTCAATGGTCTTCAAACTGAAAGACAAAAATAATATTTCGATTATGTTAATGGTGTTTTGTCTTTAACCTTGAATTGTTTTACAGTTAAGCATTTGTTGTTGAACGCTGGTAAAACCAAGTGTATCAAATTCTCACTTCCAAATGTCAGGCAAGTGGTGACCAGTTTAGTGTTAGACAGCAACTCCTTAAATATTGTTACGAGGGTGGGGTTCGTATTTGATAGAAAAACACGAATTAATCCACTAATTAAAACACTCACTTTATTACCCAAATTAGGCACTTACAATTCACACGAACTGTACATAAAATCCACTAAAACACACACACACTATTTCACTAATTATGCACTCACTATTCACACGAAGAGTCTTTCTTTACGATTATCCTTGTACTAGCACTCGATCGCAGTTAAAATGTAACTAACTCGCGCCGGCCGTCGACGCCTTTTATATCCCGCGGAGCCGCTCTGGACACATTGTCCACACATATCGCGAATATTCTAGTAAGGACCAGCGTGCGGGCCGAGAACATTCGAGACCATATATGTCTCTCTCTAATGGTGCACTCTCTCTGTCACTCCCTTCTCGAATGTTACGAGTATAGCTATCTCTTTCTAGTAGTGCTATCTCTGTCACACACTTCTCGAATGTTCCGAGTATAGCTATATCTTTCTAGTAGTGCTATCTCTGTCACTCCTACCGGATATTTTGCCATATAACGATTTGTGCTTCAGAGGCCCATAAGGGGTCCTGAAAACGCCTGAAAACGGGTTTTCAGGTTATGGCGTCATCTGATAGAGGGTGCCCTGAAACGGACTGAAAACATGTTTCAGGCGCCTGAAAACGACGGCAACTTGGGTGAAATTTCGATCTTTAGATATGTGATAGAGTAACTTCTGAAACGGCCTGAAATGACTTTTCAGCCTGCTGAAAACGCCTCTAAAGCACTGAAATTGACGTTCAAAGTTTTTGACCTAACCTACCGGCGTAACACTACCCCCTCCTAAGACATGCTCGTCCCGAGCATCATTATTTCCGTGGTATCTGGCCAGCCGGTCAACATGAACAATCTTGCTCGGACTACGAGGATTCCGCTGGATTCGATACGTGACGTCGTTTATTTTGGTGACTACCTTGTAAGGCCCTTCCCAATTCGGAGATAGTTTCGGGGACTTTCCTACTCGTCGCGTAGGGTTATGTAGCCACACCAACGAACCTTCCTCAAAACCCACTTGATAAGACTTCCGGTCATATCGAGTTTTCATCTTTATGCTAGCGTGGAGCCCGTGTTCACGTACCAGGCTGTGAACATCATCAATCCGATCCCACAAATCATTTGCATATTCCGTGATGGTCCTCGGTGTATCGGGCGGACGTCCAGTCAGGAGATCTGCAGGCAGACGGAGTTCTCTTCCGAACTTCGCATACGATGGAGTAACTTCA
This sequence comes from Argyresthia goedartella, assembly GCA_949825045.1. NCBI lineage: Eukaryota > Metazoa > Arthropoda > Insecta > Lepidoptera > Argyresthiidae > Argyresthia > Argyresthia goedartella. Next base: position 39,151,110 of record OX463810.1, read on the forward strand.
TGAGTTCCGTACTTTCGTGAGTTGCCGACCTATAAGACAACAGGAAGAGGGGGATATGCCGATCCCAATCTTTTTGATGGCTCTCAACGACCTTGGCTAGATGTCTCTCCAGTGTCTGGTTAAATCTCTCAACCATTCCATCTGACTGTGGATGATACGCCGTAGTCCTCGTCTTATGAATTCCCATTATGCGACAAGTCTCCTGAAAGACCGCAGACTCGAAGTTTCTTCCTTGATCACTGTGGATTTCGAGTGGTACCCCAAACCGGCAGAATACTTCGTTCACTAACTTTTCAGCTATGGTTACCGCTTCTTGATTAGGAATGGCAAATACTTCAGGCCACTTCGTGAAGTAATCCATCACGACAAGAATGTACTTGTTTCCGGAGTCCGATGCTGGGAAAGGTCCTGCGACATCTAATGCAACCCTTTCCCAAGGAGCTCCCACGTTGTACAACTTGAGCGTTCCTCGGCTACGGGTATGCGGTCCCTTGACTGATGCACAGTTAGTGCATCGTTTACACCAATTTTCAACATCTTCTCTGCAGTGAATCCAATAAAAGCGTTGCCGAATTTTCATTAGGGTCCTTTTTACTCCAAGGTGTCCACCGGATATTCCATCGTGAAAGCTTCTCAAAACATCCTTCACCCTTTTCTTTGGGACAACGACTTGCAGGTGAGCATCCTTCCCATTTGTTGATTCCCATTTTCTACATAGAACGCCATTATGCATAACCAAGCTATCCCATTGTGCCCAGTAGCTTTTTGTTACCGCACTCATAGGAGCTACATCACACCATCTTGGTTTAGGTGCGCCAGCATTAATCCAATCAAAAATGGGTCTCACGTCAGGGTCCTCTTGTTGCGCTTGCTGCATGATTTCATCACTCCACTCGTCGCTAACCGTATCAGTTCTTATCATTCGAACATATTCCTTGCCTTCTTGTCTTGAGCAATGTTTACAGTCGTCCGCACAAGGTCTACGTGATAGGGCGTCAGCATTTCCATGTGATTTCCCACTACGGTGTTCGATGATGAAATCATACTCCTGCAGTTGTTCAATCCATCTCGCCACTTGTCCCTCGGGGTTTTTAAATTCTAGCAACCACTTTAAAGCAGCATGGTCAGTTCTGATACGAAACTTTCTTCCCAGCAGGTATTTGCTGAAATGCTGTAACGTCTTGACAACTGCTAGCAATTCCCTCCGAGTTACACAGTAATTCCTCTCTGGTTTTGACAATGACTTACTGAAATATGCAATCACAACTTCGTTATCTCCTTTCTTTTGCGACAAGACACCTCCAATTCCAGTATTACTAGCATCTGTATCCACAATGAAATCCTCGTCCGGGTCTGGATACCCCAATATTGGCGTTTCACAAAGTCTTCCTTTAAGCTCGTTGAAACTTGACTCACATTGTTCGTTCCAGTCAAATGATCGCTTTTCTTCCGTTAGTTGATGCAAAGGCTTTGCTATATCCGAGAAGTTCTTCACAAAACGTCTGTAGTATGAACAAAGCCCCAAAAAGGCACGTACTGCAGTCTTGTCTTTTGGCGTCGGCCAATCCTTCACGGCGCTAATCTTCTCAGGATCTGTCTGGATGCCGTCCTTCGAAATCACGTGTCCTAAGTAATTCACTTTACGTTTGAAAAACGAGCATTTCTTCGGACTGAGTTTCAGATTTACCCCTCGTAGTTTGCCTAGGACCTGCTCCAATTTATTCAAGTGGTCAGTCTCTACCAACGATAATGATGTCATCCAAATAGACCAAGCAAGTTTCTCCTAGAAGTCCAGCTAATATTTGTTCCATTAATCTCTCAAATGTGGCTGGTGCATTACACAGTCCAAATGGCATAACATTGAACTGCCAGAGTCCCTTGCCAGTAGAGAAGGCCGTTTTCTCCTTATCCTTGTCCTTGATTTCGACTTGCCAATAGCCACTTTTCAGATCCAACGTTGAAAACCATTTCATTCCGTTCAATGTGTCTAAAGTGTCGTCGAACACCACGGGCTTGTTGAAGGTTCAATAATGCCGCTTCTTTGCATTTCCTCGATCATGCCCTCAACCTCCTTCTCCCGAGCTACTGGAACTCTCCGAGGGCGCTGTCGGATAGGCATAGTTTCCCCAGTGTCGATCTCATGCTGAACCACCAGTTCTTCCAATGTCATCATCATGCGAAGAAAAGACGTTGCGATATCGTAGCAGTAAGCTACGCGCCTTAAGGAATTCCTCCTCGGTAAGGTGCTCCCTGGAGTCATTTAGTAATTTTTCAACATCCATTGAAGGCTTAACATGACCAGGTTTCACGTTTACCTCAGATTCCCGGCAGCCTCTTATCCAAGAAATTTCTTGGCATGATCCGACCAGCGTTCCTTTTTTTATTGAGGACGCATTCCGTGTCGCTTGGATTAAGGATCCTTACAAATGCTGTAGATGCCGTGGTTACCATTGTACGGGCTGTTATCCACGGTTTATCAGCATCCAACCTCTCTACCACCACACAGCGGTGAGATTGCGGCCTTGTGGAGTTCGGCAATTTCACTGGAACTAAAACCTGTGACCTTGGTTGAAGAATGGTTCTCCTGGTACAGTAAACATTTCCATTTACTCCACCTTGTATAGGAATCTCATCAACTCCAAACTTTAGAACTCCAACCTTCAAGTCGATTTTACAGTCATGTCTCCTCATAAAATCCAATCCAATAATGCAGTCGTCGACGATGTTAGCAACGATCATTTTATGCCAGTATTCTTTTTCACCTATTTGCACAGCTAACTCTCGTTCTCCTTGGACGGAAATATAATGGCCGGTAGCAGTTTGCAGCTGGAGATGCCTAGGTCGGACTAGATGATCTCTGGTCAGGTGTCTCAGTAGCCGAGAGCTGATCACAGTCCGAGAAGCTCCGGTGTCTATGGTAAGGAGACATGGTATTCCACAGATTTCTCCATTGACAACCAGACTATTCCCGTCGTTTGCCTGTGAGATCATAATTGGGACATTTCTACCGCCAGCCAGCACTCGTCCCATAGTCCTGGCTTTTATTCGTTTCCCTGTTGGGGCTCTGACTCCACAGAGCCTATTTTCCTCGCCATTGGAGCGGGGTCTCTGACCCTCCTAGTCCTTTTTGGACAGCCTGACTGCAGGTGACCACGTTCTCCACAATGGTAACAACGTGGCCCAAATTCGCGGCGGAAATCTACTGGCTTCGTAGTCGACACTTCTCGCACCCTGAAAGGCCTGGATGAATCCTATCGTACAGCTTCCACCTCGAGAGCGTGGGCTACTGCATCCTTTAGGCTGCCATGATGTCCCAATCGCACGGCTGCCCTCACTTCCAGATCCCGGATCCCATCGATGAAGGCCTGCACCAGCATACTGTCCACAAAGGATGCTGACGTACGTTGATAGGCCTTCCTAACCAACTTCTCGATTTCCAGGGCCCACTGTTGTAAGGACTCGTTACGTCCTTGTGTCCTGTCCTTTAACTGAGCTCGGTACACGTGTTCCAGGTGACTGTCACCGTATCGTGCCTCCAAGGCTTCTAGAAGGCGGTCGTAAGTCCGGTCGTTTCCCAGAGCCTCTAGTATGGTAAGAGCCTCGTTGCGCAGCGCCAACGTCAGTGCTGTCCTGGCTTGCTCCTTACTCCAACCATTAGCCTGGGAAACAGACTCGAACTGCAGCTTATAGGCAGTCCACGATGAGCTACCGTCAAAGGGGGGCACTTTGAACCTGCCGCCTCCGGACACCGATGCGTCGGGTACATAGGTACTTGGACCATTAGCCACTTTGATCTCAAGTTTTTGAAGACGGCTCTCACAGGTCTCAATTTTTTTATCGACATCATGGACTCGACTCTCCAGTTTTTCATCCATATCGGCCAGTTTTTCCTGGACCTCGAACAACTCTCTCTTCCATTCGGTCGTGGACTCATGTACCTCACGAAGCATTCGTGCCTGTTCCTCCTGTTTCCTGGCCCATTCCTCCTGTTTTCGCGACTGTTCCTTTAGCTCTCTCGCTTGTTCCTTTAGGAGGACGAATATAACGTTGAGGTCTACTCCTTGTGCAGCTGGAGCAGGTGATTCCGACGTACCAGGCGTCGAGTCTCCAGACCCAGACGTTTGGCTTCGCGTCGTCACTCCTTTTGGCTCGGTTTCTCGTGGCATTAACGGCATTTTCTATCCCACTTCTGACACCAAATGTTACGAGCGTGGGGTTCGTATTTGATAGAAAAACACGAATTAATCCACTAATTAAAACACCCACTTTATTACCCAAATTAGGCACTTACAATTCACACGAACTGTACATAAAATCCACTAAAACACACACACACTATTTCACTAATTATGCACTCACTATTCACACGAAGAGTCTTTCTTTACGATTATCCTTGTACTAGCACTCGATCGCAGTTAAAATGTAACTAACTCGCGCCGGCCGTCGACGCCTTTTATATCCCGCGGAGCCGCTCTGGACACATTGTCCACACATATCGCGAATATTCTAGTAAGGACCAGCGTGCGGGCCGAGAACATTCGAGACCATATATGTCTCTCTCTAATGGTGCACTCTCTCTGTCACTCCCTTCTCGAATGTTCCGAGTATAGCTATCTCTTTCTAGTAGTGCTATCTCTGTCACACACTTCTCGAATGTTCCGAGTATAGCTATCTCTTTCTAGTAGTGCTATCTCTGTCACTCCTACCGGATATTTTGCCATATAACGATTTGTGCTTCAGAGGCCCATAAGGGGTCCTGAAAACGCCTGAAAACGGGTTTTCAGGTTATGGCGTCATCTGATAGAAGGTGCCCTGAAACGGACTGAAAACATGTTTCAGGCGCCTGAAAACGACGGCAACTTGGGTGAAATTTCGATCTTTAGATATGTGATAGAGTAACTTCTGAAACGGCCTGAAATGACTTTTCAGCCTGCTGAAAACGCCTCTAAAGCACTGAAATTGACGTTCAAAGTTTTTGACCTAACCTTTTGGCGTAACAATATTAATAAATGATACGAAGTTTCTTGGAATAACCACAGATAGAAAATTGCAGTATATTTTCGAAAATATAATGTATGTATACGCAAGAACCTTGCAACATTTACCAAACTTAGTGAAAGCTGTAATGTTTACCTAAGAAATAATCACAGACCAGCTGCGCCCCCGGTTTAGACTCGCGAAGGTTAGCAATTCTTTCAAGGGTCTGTGCATTCTCTACTACAATAGGATACCTCTGGAGATTTTGAAATTGCCATTGGAGCAATTTAAAAAGCATGTTAAAGCGACCTTGTCGAAAAAGGGATACAATTTCAAAGATTACTTAAATGATGGGACTGTATAAGGTTAATCTAGCTCAACACAGACCTTGCTTTTATAGTAGTTTATGTGACTGCTGCATAATGGAGGGCATTAAAACTCGAGAGTGGGTTTATGAAACGAGCCGAAGGCGAGTTTCATAATAAGATCAGTCGAGAGTTTTAATGCCTAATTATGTACAGTTACATACACTAGTTTACCTACACACATATCATAAGCTCTCTTTGATGTGTTCAGGAACCGCATGTTTGACCGGCATTGTGGTTCTGCAATTGTTTAGCTTGTTCTTTAGTGCCAACTTCACGCGGGTGGGCGTCGGCGTTCGAAATTTGAATATCATTATATGTAGAAAAACTACACATAATGACCATTATGTGTAGTTTTCCAGATACGAAACGAGTTTTTACCAAGTAGTTTAACATAATGCTGATCGTAACGTGCGGTTTTATGATAAATGTGTAGATAAATAGTTTTGTAAAATTTTTTTTGCTTATTAATCATAATAATTCATATTGTAATATTTGTATTAGTTAAGCACAAGCAATTTTTAAAAGAGATCTAAAAATCAATCTTTGGGAGTTTCTCTCCCACAGTGGTCCAATGTGGAGAAGAGGCAAAAATGACGTTTGCAAAATATATGTAAATATCTAAAGTTATAAAGAGCCAAAGTCTAAAGTCAAAGACAAAACTTTGACATAAATGAAAAATAAAGTTGCTCCGTTCAAATAGGTTTCTTTGTGAAAGTTGTTCAGAACAATAAGGAGTGACAGCTCCGGGGTTATCCATTGTTTACGGGACACCCTGTATAGGTGATAGGTTACAATTTCAAACACGCTTTTGCAATCAGTTTAGTCCGAAGAAACAACTAGAGTATAGTATTGCGCGATCATATGGAATCCTACATACCGTTTATGGTACTCAGTGTAAATGAACCCCAAGGGTTATTATTCCAAATAAACAAGAATAACAGCAGGTTCATATAAAGCTCCGTTTACACGGGATCGCGTCGAGCCTCTTCTAAGCCTTTTGACAAGGGTGTTATTATTTATTGGACCCCATTACTTCGTGAAACACTTAATGATTAATCCCTATGGGAGAAGGAGTTTGTGACCATAATAATTTGTAAGGCTGCATGTTACTCATGTTAATGTTACCAAGTTTGGAATAAACAAAAACAGGGGACATTTTGTTAATGAGGGATCATGGATGTAAATAATATGTTACACGCGATGACCAGTTCATCCTGTACCTACCAAAAAATTTATTTAGAGTTTTCAGTATGTTTTCTGAGGTTTACTGCCAGTCTGACCAAAAAAGGATACTTATTTTATAGAATTATTCATATATATACTACCTTGGTTTTCATCTGCAAGCTAAATCGATAAGAAATGAATTTGTTTATGCAATGATTTAAAACTGAACGGAGGAGGTATATGACATTTATATTTATATTCTACACAGATTAATTTTAAAATAAACGCACAAACCGGTCAAAGTCTGTACTGTAATCCTATTTCTGTGTTTACATCGTTTCACTCTACCATAGCTCTACATACAGCTCCAATCTCTCTTGAAACAACCCAATCCAATCTAAATTTCAACCTTAAAACCGATTGCCTATAGACGACTTTGCTCTTAAAACTGTTAACTGTATGAGCTGTTTTCATTAAAGAGGTCTCCAATGGGCGTTTAAAGTTTAATTGAGTTGTGGGTTTCTGAGAGCAACTAACGACTATCGGAAACTAACAAACTACATTAAGAAATTTCCCGTTTTGACTCCGTTCTTGCTTTCAGAACTGGATATTTCCTCACAAATTGCGTCAAAAATTTCCGGCAGTGATGAAAGAAACGCAATACATAATTAGGTACTAGTAAAGTATTAATCAAGATTTGCGTGATTTGTCAATGCTGCTTTGAATTTATAGACATAAACAAACATATACGTATATGTATATATACAGGCACATACATTGCTTCTGGCCCCATATCACACCTGCAAAAACATCCAAAACATAAGTTTTTTCTCTAAGGTGGGACACAGACGCTCGAACCGCAACTTCACAGAGATAGTTTTATCAGAATTGTGCTTCATATAGTGTTGTTGTATTGCTTCCAAAGCAGTCCTGATTGTTGTGGAAAGAGCTAAACGATCGTTACTCAAATTAATAAAAAAAAAGCCTTTTAGATACCCCACCGCCAGCATTCATCAGGACTTTAGATACCCCACCGCCAGCATTCATCAGGACTTTAGATACCCCACCGCCAGCATTCATCAGGACTAGAAGGTTCTTACGGTTCGGCAACATAATGCCTTTCGCGATTTTAAACCTCATGCCATTTTAATAAAATTCAAAACCTATAGTTTAGTTTTGTTAACCGTCATCAGGGCTTAAGGGGCTAAGATAACTCTGTCTCAGCACAAGACTACTATTCCTTCTGCCTCATATCACAAACTATTGAATAGTTGAGTCTCAATAGACTCTATAGTCCCCACGCTTATAATACACCCTGCTTTCGCTCAGCTTCATCCCTTGCCCTTTATCTACAAAAAAAAAATGCAAACACATCGAGATAAGACCTGCTACTGCTCGGGAGGCTAAAACCGCAATCCAAAAATGTCTTGCTGTGCTAAATTATGACGACGAAACTGAGAATTTGCTTGAGGTCATTGGATGACCTGCGCTGAACTAAGTTAGTGGGCATACAAATTTATTTAATTATTTACAATTATATTAATAAAACTGAGATCCACGATATAGGTTTGACCTAATGTGAAACCTAATCTGTATTGTTTGATAACAAAAATTTTTCGATTTTTGATTTTGAGTCGATTGGCGGACCGCAATAAAAGCAAAACCTAACCGGATTGATTGACTTAACGTAAGTGAATTTGGTTTAGTTAACTTTTAAAACAGTTACACTTAGGTTAAGTTAAGATCCCCTTGCGATTAAACTGAAAGCACAATTTGGGTAAGATTCGTTATTAGATCATAGCCGTGGGAGTGTTAATTAATAGTTCCTGCCTACACCACTCCGAGTAGTTAACGCGTGAAGACCGGTAACACCCAATTAAATGAATACATTTGCATCTGATCACATTTACATTTCAATTTGGTCCAAATTGCAGTTACGTTCTGTGTTACAAGAAGCTATAGGTATATGCATTTCCCGGTTAGAATTCATTTGATCTGGCGATGGGTTTGGCATATTAAATTAACGATGAAGATGAATGACGATGACTATCGAGATTTATGCTTAAAATTCATGCTTGAAACTACGGTTCTCTAAATTTTGCATTCTCGATTTTCATTCCTGAAGATAGGACTTCAACCGCAAACATTTTACTAATGTAACAACCTAAAAAATAAATAACGGAAGCAGGAAAACTTTAAAGTAATTACAATAATCCATCTCCGAGCGCCCCCCGCTCTTCGGCGACGCAGCAATTTTCAGTCGATTCTGAAAACAAACAACTCGCTGTTCTCAGCGAATGGAATTAAAATTTTCAAAATGGCGGCTGTTTGCTGTGTCCGCGCCATCTTGGACACTGGATGCAGAGATTGTGAGTGAGTCTTTACTTTCAGATATTAATGATGCTTACAATGTATAGGTATATAAGACCAATACATAATTGAATTTGATAAAATATCCATTTTGATAAGGAAATACCTGTGATACACTTTCATTTTTCAGAGATTCTATGAAACTTTGAGTGTAGAGTAACTAATACACGTTAGCTTTATGAAGTAAAGGTCTATTTATCATCAATTATCATCATATCAGCCAATTTATCATCAACCCAAAGGCCAAAAGTTCGTCAGTGGTGAGAGACAAAAGCTAGTACTTAATAATGCAGATTGTTTAATATTTATGCGTCGGAAACGCACCGGTTTTTGTTGCGCGAATCGATCGCGAGTAATCGAGACATCACTAGCGGAAACGGACCGCAGATGTCACTCGTATCGGAAACGAGATGTAAAATTGGAGGTTAATTTTTCTCTTGGTCTGGTCTCATCGGTGAGAATAACATGGCGGCTCGGGCCCCGTGATGGTATTTCGGTGTACCAATTATCATACAGGCATCGGGCCTGGTCAGAGTGTAAATCTACCTCATAGCGTCGGGCTATTGATTGAAATAAGTAGATTCGCGTCAGCGGCCAAGTGATCCCGGTTGATTGGACATAGTCGCATCGGTAGCGGCGACTCCACGGTCACGGCAGGCAGCACGCCGGCGACGGCGTCGGCAGCAACGATAAGTTTCGATTCGCTCCATATCCTATCCCAAACTGTGCCCCTTTCCGTATTCCCGTCTCGAATCGAGCTTTCGATTTCCTGCCTACGGAGACATGGTCAGTAACCAATTTCATCATTCTTTTCTCTCACGTGGCAAAGGCACGTCCCCCTCAGGATTCCATGCCGTTCGGTAGGCGTGGGAAATTAATCACAGATAGTTCCCAACGGCTCATGCACCAAAAATATTGCCAAGTCTAGCTAGAGTCCTATTCAGCCCTGCTCAGCGTACCGTAGGAAGCACATCATTGAAATATAATTATATGGACGTGAACTTTGTTACAGTTATCAAGCAACAAAGCGCAAGTGACTCTGTAGTATTGATCAAATTTAGTCAAACTTGTAAATGAATACTACTTGACTGACTAGAATCTTCATTTTAAGACTTGAGATGAAGCTGGCCATAGGCCTCTCCTCTATAACGCAAATCCGCACCGTTATCTTAAGCGGTCGGAAAAGTTTGAGCTATTTTTTAACATTTTCGATGCGAGGTTATAACCTATTAAGCTATTTATACAGGGTATATCAGAAAGTTTTGATCATAGTTTAGGGGCTAACTATCGACATCATTTTGAAACCAGCTTTTACTATGAAACCAAATTTATTGGAGCAACACAAACCCGACTCGGTCAGCTGTTCCTTGACCCTCGTGATCGTTTCCGATGCGCGAGTACCGCTAGACCACAGGCGCTTCATTAATTTATTCGTTTCTCGATTCAATTTCATTTTTAGGGTTAATTACCCGTAGAGTGTCATACGGGACCCTATATATCTATATATTTATATTCAGATGATGGGGCTATTATTATTTTTAATGTCGGATGAGTCTGTTGAGTAAATTAAACAGTAATTGCTTGAAAAAGCTGTTTCTTTATTTTTCTCCAAGACGGGCACACTATTTTACTTGACAACGTCAACGCACACACACAAGATGAACAGGGGGGCGATCGCGGTAATAATATCAACCGAACCATAGCTGAACCATAACCGAAACACGACTTTAAGGACTTTTCGTATCGCGCTAATGTTTTGACAAATGGTTGAAGTTCCGAAGTTCGATTGGAATTGGACCGTAACCGCTGTCAAACGAACGGTTTTGTTAAATTTAATGCGGAGCCTTCTTTTTCACGACCGTTTTAGAATTGTTGAGATGAAAAGTGGGTGAAAATCGTGAAATTGATGTATCTGGACTTTGGAAATGGCCTACGAGTGTTATGTAGCTATAGCGCGAGCCCAATCTAAAACAGAGAATCGGAGTTTATCAAGCGAAATTGACTGTCGAAGCAGTTAGCTTGTGGACACGTTATTTATTCAGTTGACCCTTAATTTGCCACCAACCAGTGCTTTGGATGTGGACACGAAGATTAGTAACAATATACAAAGTACTAGAATGTATCACAGCACATTTACTTTTGTTTGGACATGAACAATTTTTATTCCGTTTCCCAAAAACAGAACTAAGTGAGCTTGTTTATCATTTTGCCACAGGCTCCTACCAGACGATTGGATGAGAAAGCCGGAAACACTGTGTTTACCAGTCAAGTGTCTCCAAAATTGTAAAACAAGTCACCTTAGCATTCAACAAGCCAGAAATCTTTAATTTCCCTTTCAACTTCGTGATAGGGAGCAAATTAAAAGGAAGTTAAGTAACTATATGTTAACATCATTCAATTCAATTCAAATCAGATTACATTTACCTACGGCTGGGTATAGGCCTCCTCTTTACCACACTATCTACTCTGGTCCTGAGCCTCCCGCAACCACTGCTTACCAGCCAGCGTCTCAGTGTCCATCTATCCGGTGGTCTGCCTATCTGCCTCATACATCATACAATTCCTAATTATTAGTTTGCCTATCACAATTTATTTTAGATTATTACATTTGGTTTGGTAATAAACAAAAAAAAGCATACCAAGATTGTGTGGCTTATAAGTTTGAATATATACTTTACTGCACAAAACAGAGAATACAAAAAAATATATAAAGGAAAAACATGTACAAAGGCGAGCTTATCTCTAACAGGAAATTTCTCCCAGCAAACCATAATTGGAGGGGTTAAAAAGAAACTAAAGGTAGAGCTATGTGCACAACATTAAATACTACTACTTACCAATATCTACATAATACTAAAATATATATCATATACATAAATAGAAACAAATACATACTAATAGTAATAGCATTAAATAAATAAATAAATATATACCATATACATAAATAGATAAAAATACATACTAATACATTCTAATACTTAGCATTGATGAGAAAGATAGTGTAATTTCAAACAAACAACTTTAAAAAATGCAAGTTGACGGACTGTCTCTGATTTGATTTGAAGTTGTACTAATTATAATATAGGTATAGGACAACCTCTGTGGTGCTGCTAAAATGTATGGTTGTTGCCCTGCCTACCATGAGAGAGGTCCTGGGTTCAATCCCAGGCTGGGGATAAAGAAAATAAAACCCAGACTTGTCATCATTGTTTCTGGTTCCCACAACCCAGGGTACCCTAGTGTGGGGCCAGAAGCAATGTATGTGCCTGTATGTAAATTTTGATGAATAAATGTTTATTTTTTTTCAGATTTTTCCAAAAGTACAGATTGCCAGGGGTACTGGCTTGTGGAGATGGTACTCATATGTCTAGTTACCCCTAAGAACATGAGGAGAGATACTATAATAAAAAAGGGTGACATTCTATGAATGTTATGATAGTAAGTCTATTGCAGGGAGCGCAATTGTTGATAGATTAAGGACTAAAATAAATTATATTTAACTAAGTAAATTTGTTTTATTCATGTCTTGGTACTTAAGTTATCTCACTTTAATTATTCTCACATTAGAGTACTTTTCTCAGCAATGGGATATTATAGGCTGGTAATAATAATTAAATATTTTTCACACATCTTCTCTTTGTTGAGTACAAAACTGAAAAATTAAATAATGTACAAGTTAGTAGAAATGTTTTACATAAAACTATATGTTATATGATTGCATGAATTAATAAATTATAGCTAATATTTTCTACAGCATATTTACAGGAAAAGTAAACATGCTTTAGAAAACTTGTGGGGAAAATGTCATTAAAATTATACTAAGGGCACTTTTAAAATTAAAATTTATATTAAGTAACTGGCATTTTATATTAAGTAAGTATTTAGGGCATATTTCCTACAAAATTATATCCTACCCAAACTGATAGTAAAGTATAGAATTACCTGCTTCGTCAATCTATGATTTCACAAATAAATTCATTTGAAGGACTATGGACTAAGGACTATGGTATTAATACTATAGGGGAGTCTGAGCATTTTGCAGAGCAGCCTGGGAAGTCTGTGCAGCCTTTGCCATCAGATGTTCAACTTTCAATCCCATCAGCCTTGATACGTCCAACATGCTTCTGCTGGCTGGAATATTAATAAAACAATTTGCTGTACATTTTCCTTTAGGATATAAAAAAATTAACATTGTTATTATTATTTATGTAAACTTCGTACAGCTTCTTACAAAAGCATTATTCTGATAGGGAAAAAGTTTAAGATAAAGAAAACTGGATACCTTGATTCATTCTTTTGCAGTCCAAACTGCTCTAAAGGGGTTGAGGATGTCTGCTCACTCCCTCCACAGACAGTCTGCTGCGTCGGAACTCTTTCTATTTTATTCAAACTAGAGATCTCAATGAACTTCCAGAAACTCCATCATCATGTCAAGTTGGCGAACAGGTTGTGACCCTGCGGTGCTGTTGCTGCATTTTATATGAAATACAAAGTTTGGATTAGATTTGATCAAACTAAACGTATTCACACCTGTAATGTTGAAAGGACACTTATTTCTCCTTCATGGTCATCTCACGCACCCCTTCCGGGACGTGGGGAGTCGAGGTTAGGTCAATGGACCTCTTCCCGAAGAATCGCCTCTGTCCACTCCTGTGGACAGGTCATCAGTTGGCCCTAGCGGGCGGTGGTCTTCATGTGGCGCTGGTATGCAGTGGGTGATCGCCGGCCGGCGTGGTGCGGCGCCAGACTGGTCCACGGTTTCCCATCTTAGGTCCCTCTGGATTGTCGCGTTCCTCATGTAGCGGGGGGCGCCGACGATGGTACGCAGAGAGAGGTTTTCTTGGGCTCGGAATCTTCGTTTGTTCGTCTCCGAGCACAGGGCGTACCATGCCGGAGTCGCATAGGTGAGGCGGTATCTCGCGTAGGTCTTGTAGATCCCGAGCTTCGCCCTCAGAGAGAGGCTGGAATATACTTATTTATAAAGCTACATTTCTATCCACTTGAATCTTTTATCTGTAATTTATCGTTCACCCCGTAAACACATCAAATTCCACGAATTCCCACCCAAGTGTGCTCAAAACTAGAGTAGTTAACAACAAAAACGCGAAATCGACGGTTGAGTATACACAATCGATGCTACACCTCTAATGTTTTGATTACGACGATGGTTCGGTTATGGTTCAGCTTCGGTCACCACTTAAACTTTAGCGCGATACCGAATTTCATTGAACCGAACCAAAGTTGAATTACAACTGGAACTGAACCAGAACCAAACCTTTGACGTTCGCTGACTATACAAAATAGCGCGATCGCTCCCCAGGAAGTCTGACTACGCCATTGCTCTTACACACCGGAAGTGACCATCGACAACTTATACTATTTTATTGCTAATGCCACCCTGTGTGTAAACTAACAGTTATAAGGATAAAAAATCCTAGATATCGTAAGATCGCAGATATGAAGAACGCAGTAGGAATGGTTTCTATGGTGGTGTCAAGAGAATGACCTTGATCTGAACCCAGAGAAAACAGAGCAAGTACTCTTCACGAATAGAAGGAAAAGCATTGAATTGTTTTCCATTACATCGAAGGGTATAAGAGTGGAAATGGTACGCAAGATAAAATACATAGGAGTGAACTTCGATTGGAGAAAGAAGTTTTACACCCATGTCAAGCTACACTGCGCAAAGACCACAAGACTCTTATTTCAAAGCAAGAGAGCCTTGCGGAATAAAGCCAGATATCGTCCATTGAATCTACACGGCAAGAATTATAAACCGGTCTATTGCATGAGTAAAAGAATAGATCCAGGAACAACGACAAAAAAGGAGCTTGACAAGGTACAAAGATTGGCTTGTCTTACGATGACAGGTGCCATGAGGTCTACACCAACGGCATCCTAACTCAACCTTAACCCATTGCACGTAAACGTAAAACAGACAGCAATTGAACAATGGTACCAAATGAAAATGAACAAGGAATGGAGAGGCAAAGCCATGGACACAGGATATGCCTTTATTATAGAATCGTCAGATGGTAAATAAAAAATGAGAGTAACACCAGAAATTAAAAATGAGGCTATTGTAATTTATTCCGACTGTCAAACTGCTCTAAAGGCCCTGAGGCAACTCATAAATAAATCTGCATTAATTAAAGAATGTAAGGCAAGCCCTTGGGAAGGACATCTGAAATAATTATTGTATGGGTTCAATAAGGGATTTAAGGCAACGAAAAAGCAGATGCATTATCTAGAGATGACGTTATAATTGGCCAGAACCGAGGTTACCCATATTAGCGACTTTCACGAAGAATATCTTCAATATTATAGCTACGTGAGATATGAACCTTGAATGGCAAAATATCAAAGTCTGCAGGCAGTCTAAGACGTTTATCTCGAGAAAGGACCCTAAAAAGGCTATGTATTTATTTAATCTAAGTAGGGACAGTTTGGCAACACTGGTAGGTGTGATAACAGGTCACTGTATACTACACTGGACAGCAAATAAACCGAGCCACCCGCTACCTAGGCACTCTAATTCGATTTTCTCAAAAACTAAAAAACCTACAATTATCAAAGTTGTACCTACAGAAAGTGCGTTTCATGGTGATTAAAATGAAAGGAAACTCATTGGGTTTAATCAATATTTCAGTGTTTATTAAGGATTTTACAAAGAAGAGTCGTTTTCCAGTCGTGACAATCGTTAGTAATGATAAAGTGAAAAAAAAATTAAAGCCAAAAACAAAGATAAAATCAAAAAAAAGTTTTTGATCAATATTCCGTATTCCCTCCCCTTGCTCGGATAACTGCCAGCATCCTTGTATTCATCGACCTTACGAGCCTGACGATAAAATCTTGAGGAATTGTATTCCACTCCTCTTCAATTGCGATTCGCAGCTCTGGAAGCCTTGTTGGAGCAGGTACCCGGGCTCGAACCCGACGTTTCAGCTCATCCCATAAGTGTTCTATCGGATTCAAGTCCGGGCTTCGAGCTGGCCAGTTCATCGTACGAATGCTGACGTCGCGTAGATACTGGGTCACCACATGAGCAACATGAGGCCGTGCATTATCATGCATCAATTGCATATCCTGTCCGATATATCCTGCGTAAGGTACCACATGGTCTGCGAGGATTTCAGTAATGTAGCGATGAGAAGTCAGTCCACGTGTACGGCCCGTCGGTTCGATGAAAACTAACGCCGTATGTGCTGTTAACGAGATGCCGCCCCAGACCATTACAGATCCTCCTCCATAAGCAACAGTTTCCTCGATGCAACACTGAGAATAACGTTCTCCAGGGCGACGATATACTCTCTGACGTCGATCACTTCCATGTAGACTCACCCTGGTCTCATCAGTGAAGAGTACATTACTCCACTGCTCTAATGTCCAATCCCTATGCTCTCGAGCAAATTCAAGTCGTGCTCGACGGTGTGCTACCGTTAATGCTGGGCCTGTTGCAGCTCTTTTTGGGGTCAGGTTCCGTTCAGCAAGTCTCCTTCTGACGGTATCTGAACTTATGACCACTTGGCGTTCGTCACGCAGACTTTGTTGGACTTGAATTGCGTTGAGGTGGCGATTTCGCAGAACAGTAAGGTGGATATAACGATCATCTGCTGCTGATGTAGCCCTAGGTCTGCCCGTACCTGGACGGCGATCGAATGCTCCAGTCTCTAGGTATCGTCTGTAAACTCGTTGCACCGAAGATCTGCTGATTCGAAGCCTTCGAGCGACTTCACGTTGCGCAATGCCTGCTTGAAGTAATGCTACAGCTTGAGCTGCTTCCTGAGGTGTTGTATCCATTATTAATCGAAAAAAGTAGCAAAAACACACGCGTCTGAGCAAACGATGGGCAAAAACTAAAGAAATGATAAGAAATATCCGACTACCCTCATTGTAGAGAAAAAGAACGCTAATTTCAAACTCTGGTGAAAACAGAGCAAATCGTTAGCATTGTGTTTGTTGCTTGATTACAATGTGAGTTGACGGTACTTTCGAATTAATTTGTAGTCATTTTAATCACCATGAAACGCACTTTTTGTAGGTATAACTTTGATAGTTGTAAGTTTTATACTTTTTGAGAAAATCGAATCAGAGTTCCTAGGTAGCGGGTGGCTCGGTTTATTTGCTGACCAGTGTATATAGAAACCTATCGTTATTAAAGCTGGAAGAAACTAGCCAGCATTTCTTGGGAGAGTGCGTAATGTATTCCAACATAAGCTGGGTACACTAAAGATGGATGCATTATAGTAAAACAAAGTTTAGCGACATTTTAGAATTTATAAAAAGAACAGGAAGATTGGGGAGGGACAACTGTTGAACCAACATTAACCAGTACCCAAACTCTGGGAATGGGGTGAAATAGTCACAATAGAGGACTGATCACACACCTTTGCTTCAGCAGGTGTGCCAGCCATCCCTTATCATCACGGACTAAAGTATCGTCGAGATAAGTTATTGGCTGACACAGAAAATCGACATCACGTACCGGTTTTGGTACGTGATGATTATCGAGGACGATTTATATATAAGAAGAGTTATTTGTTAAATAAAACTAGACTGTAACTGAGCATAATAAAAGCCTTTTATTCCGTCTCCCTTAGGTTGCCACAACGTTGGCAAAGTGGTGACCCCGACGTTTGAATATCAAGCAACCTTCGGTTAAGCAGCAGCATGTCGTCGCCTGTGAAACAGAACCCGTGTGCAGCTACCCTAGAAGTGCAAGCAATCAGCACTTCGTCTAAAATCGCAGACTTCTGGAAGGACAAGCCCCGGTTATGGTTCGCACATTTTGAAGCAGTAACCACCCCCCAGAAGTTAGGTGACGAATCCAAATTCCACCTAGTCCTTACCAAACTAGCCAAAGAGGAAATCGAAGAAGCCAGTGACATAGTGATTTCCTTATCAGACAGCGGAAAGTACCAGAAGTTAAAAGACAGATTGATTTCGACATATGAAGAATCCCCGCATCGCAAATTCCAGAGATTATTCACGGACACCGACCTCGGAGACAGAAAACCGTCACAGTTATTAAGAAAAATCAAGGAGCTTGGGGAAGGTCAAATCAACGACGAAACTGCAAAAATGTTTTGGCTAAAACAATTACCGACCTCCTTAACCTCAATACTTTCGGCAAATAAAGAGAAAGGAATTGACGATTTAGCCCAGATGGCCGACAATATTTACGAAGTCTCGAGCTTCGAACAAGTTGCTGCGCTAAGCAGGGTCGACGACCCAGTAACGCAACTAACTGCCGAGCTAGCGAAAGTAAAAATTGAGTTAGCTGCAATTCATAATAACAACAATCGTCGGCAGTTTTATCGCAGTAAGCCATTCTCAAGTTCACGGTCAGGAAGCCCGTTTCCATCCCGGAGAAACTCGAAGTTATGCTTTTATCATTCACGTTTTGGCAAGAGAGCTTTCAAGTGCGAGGCTCCGTGTTCCTGGAAGCAACAGGGAAACTAAAGCGGGCATGCACTGAGGCGGAGCTGTGTGCTTTTTCACAATTTCATCGCCTATTTATCACAGACAAGAAGACTGGAGAAAAATATTTGATCGATACTGGCGCGAACATATCTGTACTTAAACGCAAGCTGAAGCATTCCGGGAAAACAGATTACTCATTACATGCTGCCAACGGTTCAAAGATCAGCACATATGTAGAACGATGTTGTGCCCTTGATCTCGGGCTTCGAAGAACTTTTAAATGGAACTTCGTGATCGCCGATGTCAATACCTCTATCATTGGAGCAGGTTTTCTGGAGCATCATGATTTATGGGCTGATTTACGCAGAAAAAGGTTGATTGACAACACTACCAAACTATCATCCAGAGGTAGAACCATAATAGCAAACCAAGCCACTTTAAGTACCATTGATGGGAGTCTTGTTATCGCAGACTTACTTCGGAGATATCAGCGCATCACCGTACCCACATCTTTGAAGTTTAGTCCCAAGCACAACGTTCAACATTTCATAGAGACGCAAGGCCCTCCGGTCGCTTGTAGAGCCAGGCCTCTCCCTCCAGAAAGGTACAGGACGGCTCAAAAGGATTTCCAGGACATGATGGATATGGGAATATGTCGACCGTCAAACAGTTCATGGGCCAGTCCTTTGCATATGGTGAAGAAGAAAAATGGTGAATGGAGACCATGTGGAGATTATAGAGCCCTGAACAATATAACAGTCCCTGACCGGTATCCACTCCCACGGTTACTAGATTTCACTTACATTCTCGAGGGGAAACGCATTTTTAGCAAAATCGATATCCGGAAAGCATATCATTCCATACCAATGGCTCCAGAAGATATTTCCAAAACAGCCATCATCACCCCCTTCGGTCTTTTCGAATTTTCGAGAATGACATTTGGACTTCGGAACGCCGGTCAGACTTTTCAACGATTTATGGACTCGATATTCAGACATCAAATATCTTCACAACGCGGCGGAGCATCTTATCAAGAGCCAAAGGATGAAAACATATCAGATTTCACATTTTGTTTCGTCGACGACATCCTTTGTGCATCAGAAAATGAAGAGCAGCATTGCAAACATTTGGAGATAATTTTCAAGAAATTAGATGAACATGGTCTTACAATGAATCTGGAAGAATGCGAATTCATGGAGAAGGAAATAGATTTTTTGCGGTATCATGTATCCTGTAACGGGATTTCCCCCACTCAAGAAAAACTTGAGGCTATAACCAACTTTCCTAAACCAGAAAAGGTGAACATGTTGCGAAGATTTTTGGGTATGGTTAATTTCTATAGAAGCAGCATCCCAAAAGCGGCATTTTATCAAGCAGAGTTGAACAAATATTTACATGGCTGCAAGAGGAACGATAAGAGTGTAATTAAATGGACCAAGACAGGGGAAGAGTCTTTCGAAAAATGCAAGGAGCTTATGAAAAATTTAGCAAGTTTATCTCACCCTGCTAATAATGCATCCATCTCGCTTATCTACCTAGCTATGAAGCATTTCCAAAGGTTCGTGATAGGACGAGATTTTACTATCTACACAGACCATAAACCAATCACTTTCGCATTTTCCAAAAAAACAAATATTGATGACCCACCTCGGAGAATTCGTCAACTAGACTACATATCACAGTATAGCACAGACATAAGGCATATTAGCGGATCAGACAACGTGGTTGCAGATGCCTTATCAAGGGTGATCGAGGAGATAATCACTCCTTCAGAAATTGACTTCGAGGAAATGGTCGAATTTTAACGCACGGATGCAAATCTTGATGTCCTCCAAGCCGATACGGCTACGGCGACTGCCAAAGACCTAAAGCGGGCGTCGCTGGTGTGCCCGAATGTGGCTGACGTAGCCAATCTTGGCCTTAAACGTTTTTCCACAGGTTGCACATTTAAGTGTGCCGTTCTCATAATTATAGTTAATGGCTGCAGGTGTTCGAGCCGTGGCTTCATCTCGCTTCTTGTCCAGGTCAGCGCGACGCCGTGCTTCGAATTCAAAAATCTTCTTTTGTGTGAGATGCCTCCATTCTGGTCGCCGGGCTGCACGATCTTCCCAAGTGTCCGGGTTTATGTCGCAGCGCTTCATATGCCTCTTTAACACGTCTTTAAAGCGTAGAAACTGGCCACTTTGCTTGCGCTTGCCTTCTTGGAGCTCTGCATAAAAGACGCGCTTAGCCAGCCTCTCATCGGGCATGCGGGAGAGGTGTCCGCACCAGCGCAGTTGTCGCCGTATCAAATAGGCTTCAATACCGCCAACATTCGCTCTGCGTAGCACCTCTGTGTTGCGAATGCGATCAGTCCATTTGATATGCAAGATATTACGAAGACACTTGAGGTGAAACCTATCCAACGTCCGGATGTGCCTCCGGTACAAACACCATGTCTCCGCTGAGTACAGAAGATTTGGCAGCACCGTAGCCATGTACACTGCGATCTTGGTAGTCCGACTTATATCATGCGAACGGAACAACCTCTGTTCCAGCTTCCCGAAAGTCGCTGAAGCAGCGCCGATTCTGCTGTTGATCTCAGCGTCTAGGTCTCCACGAGATGTTATCGTGCTTCCCAGGTATCTGAATTTTTCTACTTGCTTCAGAGTATCTCCTCCTAGGCTTATTTTTAGTGCAGGACTGGGCGTTTGAAGTGTTTCCAGGGACATAACTTCCGTTTTATTAACACTAATTTTTAGCCCGTACCTACAGCAAGCTTCAACGAGTTTAGTCATCAGCTCTTGTAGACCTTCTGGGGTAACCGCCACAAAACACAGGTCGTCAGCGTACATTATCTCTGTGATGATACAATGAGAGACTTTAGTGTGCGCCCTAAGTCTAGATAGGTTGAACAGCTTTCCATCCATCCGGAAGCGGATATAAATGCCTTCTGAAGTGTCTTTCAGGGATTCTCTAACCACCACAGCAAAATACAAGGCGAACAGAGTGGGTGCCAAAACACATCCTTGTTTGACTCCACAGGTAACGGAGAAAAACTCTGTCTGTTCGCCATTTGCTGAAACGCAACAGGTCATGTCATCGTGGAGGAGACGAATGAGCCTTATAAACTTTTCCGGGCACCCATACTTCTCTAGAACCAGCCATAGGGCTTCGCGAGGAACGCTGTCGAATGCTTTCTCCAGATCTACGAAGCAGAGGTGGAGGGGTTGTCCTTGCTCTTTGCTTTTCTCTTGTAGCTGCCGCAGACTAAAGATAGCTTCACTTGTCCCTCGTTCTGGCCTGAAACCAAACTGGCTTTCTGGTAGTATTTTTTCGGAGATTGGTATAAGCCTATTCAGTAGGACTTTAGCAAAAATTTTCCCAGGAATACAGAGCAGTGATATGCCACGGTAGGAGTTACAATCGGAGCGGTCTCCTTTATTCTTGTACAGAGTACATATACGCGAGATCTTGAAGTTATTTGGTACAAGTTCTTCACTCCACATCAGAGAAAATAATTTCCAGAGGGTATTGTGTAGGTTCTCTCCGCCGTACTTAAGAAGTTCTCCAGGAATGTCGTCCACTCCGACCGCCTTCTTGTTTGGTTGATTTTTTATTGCTGCAACTACTTCATCAAGCGTGGGTGGTTCACTTAGTTCAGTTGCTTCGGGAAGTTTTCGGAGTCCTCTAATGTGCTGCAGATCAGCTGCCCGGTCTACATTCAGCAATTGATTGAAGTGCTGCGCCCACCGATCAAGAACGTCTTTTTTCGTTGTAAACCGCAGAGTACCGTTCATAGACTTCAATGGCACATTTATGCGAGGCGCACTTCCGACTAGCTTCCTTACTTCAGCATGAAACAAACCAAGTCTATTGTGCTGGGAAAGCCAGTTGATGTAGTCAGCCTTCTTTTTCCACCACTGATCCTTCGCCTCGCGTGTAATGGTTCGAAGTGCCGCGTTACTTTTCTTTATCTCCTCCAAAGTCTCCCGTGAATTCCTGCCTCGCCGACGACGTAACAGAGTGCGGTGTTTTGCAATCGCTTTAGTGATCATTTGATCGTTCTCGTCAAACCAGTCTTCGTTAGTCCGGGTTGTTTTCCCTAACGTTTGAGTGGCCGCATCGATTACTTGCGTACACAGGAGTTCCCATGTCCCCTGAAGTGCACCTTTTGTGTCCAGCGTTGAGATTGCGCTATTTAAAGCCTGAGAGTAATTTGCTTGGATTTCTAAGCTGGATAGCTTATTTGTATCAAGGCGGAGGGTTTTAGCTTTGTTGCTTCGGATCGGAGGGCGAAGTTTCAGTTTCATCTTCGTTACCACTAATTTGTGGTCCGTCCAGCATTCGGCACCACGCATAACTCTAGTAACAAGTACTTGTGAGATGTCGGCTTGTCTGACAATGGCATAGTCTATGAGGTGCCAATGTTTTGACCTTGGATGCATCCATGTAACCTTATCTTTTAAAGGGAGTCGAAAGTAGGTATTGGTTATAGCCAAGCCAAATTGCGCACAGAGGCTTAGTAACATTTGGCCATTACTGTTCATGTTACCAATACCATGCCGTCCTAGAACACGAGGCCAAGCATCAAAGTCACGTCCAACCCTTGCGTTGAAATCTCCCAACAGCAAGATTTTTTCCGTGGGACCAATTTTCGCCAGGGTATCTGATAGCTCTTCATAGAATTTTTCTTTGATATCATCGGTATTCGTCATTGTTGGTGCATACACACTGATTAAATTTAAAAACCTCTCATTGTCCATGTGAAGGCGCAAAGTGATGACACGGTCAGATGTGTATATAGGATACTCGCTTAGGTTCTTAGCGATGGAGGTTTTGATCGCAAATCCTACCCCGGAGCGCCTTGTTTCAGAGGTGGGAGTCCCTTTCCAGTAAAAGGTGTATCCGCCTCCGTGTTCAACTAATTCTCCTTCGTCGGCCAGGTGTGTTTCGCTAAGTGCGGCTATGTCCACGTTGTAGCGACGAAGTTCCTGAGCCACGATTGCTGTTTTCCTCTCAGGACACAAGTTGGTATCGCGATCCAAAAGGGTTCTAACGTTCCATGCGGCAAATATCATCTTAGATATTCTAGGCGTATTATTTTTACTCGTTCTTTTTCGACCACGTGGGTAAGGATGCGTAGACAGCCGTGGTTACTGACTCCTTGTTGTTTTTGGGATAAGCAATTTTTGGGACACCTTTTCTAGTCCCGCCCCCATTCGGGGCGAGCAGTGCTTCCCTAAATAGGGCTGCTCGGTCACCCAGAGTGCTGCCGAGCTCACGCTGTTAACCCTTTCAGCGCAAAAGCGACCACTCTCTCTGAGCCGCCTACGTGCAAATGTCAGACAAAGCCCGGTGTGCATCACAACCGAACCTCTCTACCCCCATTAGCCGCCGCAGGGCTTTTTATTCTCCGTGTACCAAGTCCAAAAGCAGTCCGATACGCAGATCATATTTAAGTGCACAAGTGGGCGCGCAACCACAGGTGCACTCTCTCGTCCTCCCTCTCCTGTATCCGATGGAACGGGAACCGCTACGACCAGAGAAGAGTTTGGATGCAGTGTATGGCCGCCAGTTGCCTTGTCCTCTGCTGACGCCCTGGGCATTACACGCTGCCTTGCTGTCTCGCCGTCTCCGCCAAACCACTGTCGCTTATCAGCATTCGGGCTGCCATCGCCGCCGAACCAGTCTTCACACGCTACGCGGGAGGAATCCGCCCCTTCGTTGCCTCTTCCGCCAGCTTTGCCGTACCAAAGCCCGCCTTCTCCGCCGCAGCTGCCGTTGAGGTCTTCACCTGTAACCCTAGGCAAGGGGCCTGTTGGTCCGCGGGAGGTATTTTATTTCCCTCCAGCCCTGCAGGTGTCCTAGAACAACCTGCCGAGCACCCCCTATCCGCCACCTGGGGACGCGTTCCCTAGGGGTGAGGCTCCCCCGAGAAAAGCAAATCTTAAAGAGCTTTTCAAGAAATCAAATCTGACATTATCCAAGTTTAGTGTGCCCGGCAGTAATTCCCAGCTATATTGCGATACCTCAACCGGGCAACCGAGACCGTATGTTCCTGCAGTATTTCGGAAGAAAATTTTTGACGCGATTCATGGTTTGAGTCATCCAGGAAAACGAACCACACGAAAAATGATTTCAAAAAGATTTGTTTGGGATAACATGAACAAGGAAATAAACGAGTGGTGTAAAACACGCCTATCATGCCAGAAATGCAAGGTTACTAGGCACACTATTTCACCTATCGGCACATTCATGCCCGCTCAGCGTTTTGAGCACGTGCATATAGATATCGTCGGCCCCCTACCTACAAGCCAAGGTTACAGATTTCTGCTGACTATGATTGACCGTTGCTCTTCTTGGCCTGAGGCATTTCCCTTGAAGGAGATTACTGCGGAAAAAGTCGCTTCATGTTTATTCCAAGGGTGGATCTGCAGATTTGGCCCCCCCCTCCGGCTTTCCTCGGACCGTGGAAAACAGTTCGAATCTGAGCTTATTAAATCCTTGGCGAGGTTAATGGGAACGGAAAAATTACGAACAACAGCCTACCACCCGCAATCCAATGGAATGGTGGAGAGATGGCATCGTTCGTCTCTCTCTCATGGCAAGGAACAGTAAGGAAAATTGGGTAAAAGAATTACCAATCGTCCTTCTTGGCCTAATAAGTTGTTTACGAGACGACACGGGTTTGAGCGCCGCGGAAATGGTTTATGGAGAAACAATAAGGCTTCCCGGGGAATTCTTTGGTGATTCTGGCTTGCGATCAACGTATCACGACTACGTGCAAGATTTGAAACAACGAATATCAAAAAACTGCTCCGTTCCGAGGAGAGAGAATCACCAAAACAAGTATTTCGTCCACCCCTAATTAAGCTCCTGCTTTCACGTTTTCATCAAGAGAGAAGGTGTCGCCAAAGGTCTGATTCCTCCTTATGAAGGGCCTTACAAAGTTCTACGACGAACGGCGAAATATTTCTTCATCAACAAGAACAACACCGTCGACACATTTTCGATTGATAGATTAAAGCCAGCTTTCCTACCAGCAGATCAGCCGAGTTCCATCACGTTCCCGCAACCAACGAGCAAAGCGGAAGACTCAGTTGTCGAGTCAGCACGACCAACAACGTCCAAGTTTGGTCGAAAGTACAAACAAACGTTGAGATTCCAACTTTGATGACGGCACTCATTTTGTATAAATAGCGAATTGGTAAATCATAGAGTATCATTCGCTATTCAGTAAACCAGCAGGAAACGCAACGAAACCACCATGGGCGGATATAACTCCAAGGAACAACTAACCATGACCCAAAACAACGGGATACAAGACGCCACCAAATTGACGGAAAATATCGCCGAGCGGAGGTGATAAAAGAGTTCAACGGTCATCGGGAGATGATTCTTGCGACGCTCGGGATCCTCACCATACTAGCGGCCATCGTGTTCTTCATGGTGGCCAACCGTTTTTTTAACGGAAGAGTTGGCGCCGCACTCCGGAAGAGGGGGATTACATCAGCCTAGCTAGTCGCAATGTATAGTATTATTTAATTTAAATGTTTTCGTGCTTTGTTTTTTTACTTTTCCATTTATCGTAATTTACTTAATATTGCCTTTTTGTAAGGGGGGGAGTATCTGTGCCAGCCATCCCTTATCATCACGGACTAAAGTATCGTCGAGATAAGTTATTGGCTGACACAGAAAATCGACATCACGTACCGGTTTTGGTACGTGATGATTATCGAGGACGATTTATATATAAGAAGAGTTATTTGTTAAATAAAACTAGACTGTAACTGAGCATATTCCAAGCCTGTTATTCCGTCTCCCGGAGGTTGCCACAACGTTGGCAAAGCAGGTGTCCCACCTCATAATCATCATCAAGGCTCCGCCGTTCGTCTGTCTTTCAGT
This sequence comes from Argyresthia goedartella, assembly GCA_949825045.1. NCBI lineage: Eukaryota > Metazoa > Arthropoda > Insecta > Lepidoptera > Argyresthiidae > Argyresthia > Argyresthia goedartella. The sequence goes on from OX463810.1 coordinate 39,177,299, forward strand.
CCGTCACCGGGCTGTAGAGAGTCTAAATTTTCACAGAATTTTGAATTTTTGTTGCCGCTTGAGCAACAAATAGTAAACTACACAAGATTTTATAAATTTAAAGGGTTCCCCATAAAAGAGACGTGTTTAATATTCCTCCCCCTGCGAATTACCAAATCAAGTCGTCATCAATGGCGTAATTGGTTGGAGGTCGTTTTTAGGGTTCCGTACCCGAAGGGTTCCAAACGGGACCCTATTACTAAGACTTCGCTGTCCGTCCGTCCGTCCGTCCGTCTGTCACCAGGCTGTATCTAAAGAACCTAGCTAGCTAGAGAGTTGAAATTTTCACAGATTATGTATTTCTGTTGCCGCTATAACAACAAATACTAAAAAACAGGATAAAATAAATATTTAAGGGGGCTCCCATACAACAATACCACATACAAACTTATGGATGCACCTGGTTACGTACATGGAGTGTGAAAGTAACCGCACCAATTACTTTGTAAACAATATTTTGCTGTGTAAAATCCAAACTATTCACTCCACACCATCGCTTCCATTGAACAGTGGTACGGAACCCTTCGTGCACGATTTAGACTCGCACTTGACCGGTTTTTGTTATATTATTTTTTAGTCCATAAGTTTTCTACGATGGTACGGAACTCTTTGTGTGCTAGTCCGCCCCCCACTTGACAGATTTTTATTTTCTGTATATCCCGGGATTGTAGTCAGAATTCTAAGGAATTTTGAATCTTTGTTTGCATGAACCAAAGCAGCTCCCACCCATTCCGAACACTTCATAGTGATTTTGAAATTTTTTTTGAGACCGCTCTAGGAAATAGTTGTAGATCTATGGAGCAGGTGGAACCATCTCCTTACGTTTTCAACGAGATTACATTTCCATAACTGATTTAGAAATTAAAATGCGCTATGAATGTTCTTGATTTTTTGCTACAGTTTGTTAGCTGCATTATGACAAGGTAATGGTTATTTTTTTCAAAACGAACGCTGATTTAACCTAGTGTTCTTAGTTAATGTGGAAATACTTAGCTGCTGACACAGCCTTGTTTGGGAGTCGCGACGGCAAAATATCGTTTTTCTCTGTAAAAAGTAGAATTTCATATCTTGATTGCATAATTACTTCCGCCCTTGAAGCCATAAGTATAACTTCATATATTATATTCAGAAAACCTTTAAATGTGTGACTAACTTTGAATATACTTAGCTCTACTTTAATTACCAGAAAATGACTTTCTTAAAGGCTCTCGCGGCTTTAACTTGAGCCGTTAATGAACGTGCCTGAACATTTCTAGGCATTGAGGGAAGAGCGGGACGCAATTTCCGGTTTTTAGTTTCAAAGAGCTCTAGCGGTGGCGCCCTCTACTTCCGGTACTTCTTGTTCATGAACTCGTACGATGGACTCTCGGTTCGAGTTTCACATAGTAGTAGTAATAGTGTGTATTTACTCTAATACAAAAGAATATATATATACTAATCTTAAAGTTCAAAATCGGTTTTCATTATAATCGTTTGACTTATAGTCTGTTTCAAGAAGTCAAACCTTACGCAAACACTATTGCTCAGTGCATATTGAAAATTCAGTACCCAGAGCATATCAATAGGTACGTAATTAAGTCTCACATTATCTGCTAATATGAAATCCAGCCTCTTTAATCACTAAAATAGACCAAAAATTGTGGATAACAGAGCCGACACTGCAGCTGATTTTACTTCGGGCGATGGAGTAACACCATACGCGTGGAAATTACGCGACAAATTGTATATAGAGCCGGCACAATGCGTTGCCGCTGAATACATTCAACCAAAGATCGGTTTACGCGACGATCGCGACGTAATTTCGGAAAGACTAGTATTTAATCGCACATCAAAAATACTGATTTGCACAGCAAAAAAGGATCAACGAAAACACTTTTTATGTTTTATATGTAAAGTTTATGTTTTAAGTATGTTTTGTTGTTCTTACATGTTCAACCTCACACGAAGGATAAAGGGGGCTTCACTTCGCTCACCTCCTTTACCCTTCACCTAAGCTACCGCAGCATTTTGCCCTGATATTTGCTGTGCAAATCAATATTTTTGGCAGTTTAATATTTCCCTTTCGGAAAGTGTGTTGCTGGTTATTGAAATACCATTGTAGGCGAATTACGCCGAAATTCGGTCACGCAATTTTGGCATAGCGTGTTTTAACAGTAATTTATTATTTTCCCATTGTATCATACGTCGTGTAGGATCTTCTACAATGAATTTATCACTTTGCAGTGTTTTACGTTGAAATGAATATTTATTACTGTGCTTGCTAATATCGTATATTTTAATTTAGGTAAGTAAGTATAACAAAATGTGTGTCTATCTCAAGCAAGAGTCTATCAGCTACTGGTCGGTCAGGCTCGCGTGCCCTCTCTCGCCTTCATTGTCGTCGTTAGGGGCGGGCGGGGTGCGCGGGGCGGCCGGCTGCTGTGACGTCAGAGTATACCTCTCGACAATCTCCCGGGCCACTAAAATCTCTGTTTTAGTCGTCTTCTTCTTCCTTTTCTTCTTCTTCTTCTTCTACTTCTTTTTCTTCTTCTTCTTCTTGTTCTAGAAGGGGGCATATTCTGCTGATTGCCCGTCTAAGAGTGCCTTTGCTCGTTCGGACGTCTGCGACACGACATGCTCCATCAGTTCCTGGATATAAGGTCTCAATTCGTCCAAGCGGCCACTTCAATGGGGGTGTATCTTCCTGTTTTATCATTATAAGTTGCCCAGTCTTCAAATCCGGCTGGCGTTTTTGCCATTTTGTTCTTTGTTGCAACTCACACAGGTAATCTCGACTCCATCTGGTCCAGAAATGTTGTCTCGCTTGTTCGATTCTGGCATATCTGTGCAGTCTGTGCGGGTTCACCTCTTGCAGGTTCGGAGATGGCAGCGACGTCATTGGTCTCCCGATGAGGAAGTGCCCTGGGGTGAGAGGAGAAAGGTCATCTGGATTAGAGGATAAAGGACATAGGGGTCGAGAGTTAAGTATTGCCTCGACTTGGCAAAGCAAAGTTGTAAGCTCCTCGAAAGTCATATGCGTGTTTCCCAAAACTCTTTTAATGTGATATTTAGCTGACTTCACAGCTGCCTCATTTAGTCCCCCAAAATTAGGCGAATAGGCAGGGGAAAACTTGAATCCGATACCCTCCCCCGCACAGAAGTCCGACACAGAGTTACCGCTATCTTCTAAAAACTTTCCAATTGCCCGATTGGCCCCTACATAAGCGGTCCCATTGTCACAGAATAATACACGGCTTTTGCCTCTCCTACTAAACATTCTTCTTAGACTAAGAATAAATGCTTCTGTGCTTAAATCACTAACTAATTCTAAGTGAACTGCCTTAACCTTTAAACAAACAAAACACAAATATATGCCTTAATTAACTTCGAACCGCGGCCCTTTCTATCGTTGATGTATATCGGGCCGGCGAAATCTGTTCCCGTAATCTCAAAACAGGAACCGGGCTCAATTCTTTCCAACGGTAAGTTGCCCATCATCTGCTGCACAACTGCTCCTCTCAGCCGCTTACAGCGCATGCAGTCATTGTATATTCGCCTGGCCAGAGTCCTGCCTCCTATTGGCCAGTAGTGCTCGCGAATGACCGAGAGTAGCAGCTGTGGGGCTGCATGCATAAACTTTGTATGGTAATATCCAAATAAAAGTTTAGTTAAAGCATGTTTTGCATTTAATACAACGGGGTGACGCTTATCATATTTACAGCTGGAGTTGTCCAATCTCCCTCCGACTCGAACTAAACCTAATTTATCTACAAATGGACTTAGATTAGAGAGGCTCTTATGAGACCTTAAGCTTTCCTTAAAACTAGGAAAACACTGTTGCTGTGCTAAGTATACCAATCTAATTTCAGCGGTCTCCAATTCGTCTACAGAAATGGAGTCCTTACAGATGTTGTTCTTATTTCTACAATTATTTATAAATCTACTTACATAAGCAAAAATGCGTCGCAGTTTCTGAAAGCTAGAATATTTTGAAAAGTCTATTATACTATCTGTCTGCGTCTGAGTTGCGTCAATGCAGGTAATGTGAGCGCGTAGCTCTGGCAACTCGTCACAGATGGCGCTGACTTGACTTGGCCATTGACTCGGTTCGTTCTTCAAAAAGTCAGGCCCTTCCCACCACAGCGTCGCGGTCTGGATTTCCTCTGGGTATACTCCGCGTGAAGCCAGGTCTGCTGGATTCTGTGCTGAAGGAACATACATCCATGCACTGCCTTGACACAACTCATTCACTTCTGCCACACGATGCGATACAAAAGTTGCTAATTTATGTGAGGGTGTACACAACCAACCCAGGACTATTTGTGAATCTGACCAAAAGTATTTTCGTGAAATTACACAACGCAAAACTCTTACAACCTTATCACACAATCTTGCGGCTGTAAGTGCTCCGCATAGCTCTAGTCTGGGTATGGTTGTGGCCTTAAGTGGCGCCACCTTCGCCTTTGCACACAAAAGCCTAACAGTGTAGTTACCCAAAGCATCACGCGAGCGCATGTAAATGCAACCTGCATATGCCTTCAGTGACGCATCTGAAAACGTATGCAGTTCAACCTCTACTGGATTTCCACAAGATGCATGACGCGGTATCTTCAGTTTGGATAAACAGGGAACAGCGTTTAGGAATTTTATCCATTTTTCGTTGATGCTTTGTGGAACAAAATCATCCCAGTCTGTTTTCTCTAACCACAACGATTGTAATATAATTTTACAAATGATCACGCATAAACTAATTAACCCCATTGGGTCATAAATACTTGACGCAAGCGACAGTATCATTCTCTTTGTGAATTTTAAATTTTTATCAAAGTTACTCAATTTATTCAAAGACATGAGTATGTTGTCAGTATTTGGGTCCCATTCTATTCCTAAGATGTTGTTTACAGTTGACAGTTTTAGATTTTCCTGTTCACCAAATACAGTATTAGACAGGCTTTCGACTATGGATTTTGAATTGCTTTTAATTTTCCTTAAATTAAAACATGCGGACTCCAGGGTCTCAGTGACACGCTGATATATGAGCTGTAGTGTCTCCTGATCATCATGACCAGTGCTGAGGTCATCAACATAAAAGTCATGCAAAATAACTTCTCGTATCAGCGGGTCATTGACCTCCAGTCCCAGCTGCTTCAAACACCGTGTACTGAGGAAGGGGGCCGACGATGTACCGTAGGTTACGGTGTTTAATTGAAAACATTTAAGTAGGCTTTCCTCATCCTCTCGCCACAGTATCGTTTGTAGGTGTCGTTGTGAACCAGTTATCTCCACTTGACGATACATCTTTTCTATATCGCCCGTCACTACGTAACTATGTTTACGGAATCGGACAAGTATAGAAAAAATGTCGTCCTGTACAGTGGGACCCACCATCATAATATCATTCAATGAATGGCCTGAGCTAGTTTTCGCCGACGCATCAAACACGACGCGACATTTTGTACTTTCGCTTTGCTGCTTTAGGACCGGATGGTGTGGTAAATAATTTGCATTCTTTGGCCCGTCTACTTCTGAAAGATGGCCTAAGCTGGCATATTCATTTAAAAATTCTACATATTGCCTTTTGACATCAGGTTGTCTTTTGAGACGCCTCTCTAAACAGTCAAAACGTTTTTTTGCAATGTAATAGGAATTTCCTAATACTTCAGATGGATAGCGCAAAGGCAACGTGACGCAAAATCTACCGTTGTCGAGCCTCCGCGTGTGGTCCCGGAAGTGTTGCTCGGCAGCTTCCTCCTCGGCGCTGAGCGGCGCGCAGCCGCCAGCCGGCGGCGCCGGCGGCTCTTCCAGCTCCCAGAACCTGTTGAGCTGTTCGCGGATCTCCTGACTAAAATTACAGCGGACACTTCTTTGTACAGGAAGGTCTATACAGATGGCCGGTCCTACTACCAACCATCCGAACATACAGTTTTGTAAAAGCGGTCTATTTTTACCTATTTTGATTTTTTCTGTGCAGATTACATCCCAAAATACATCCGCCCCTAACAAAAGGTCTACTTGGGCTGGGTGATGGTATTTTGGGTCTGCCAGTTTTACATTATTCGGTATACTTAGGTCTGAAATATCTACTTCCTGAGTTGGCAAATTCTTGGTTATCTGTGATATAACTAATGCAGTAATGCCAATACTAAATGTGCTTGTACATGATTCAACCGTTACAGTGCAACTTTTTAGCGCGTCAAATGAAATGCTGTTAATACCTGTTACACTAATCGACTCGAAATTTTCATTACAATCGAGCCCCAACCTTTTTTGCAACGATTCTGTCATAAATGAACTCTGGCTACCGCAGTCGAGTAGACAACGTACTTGATGAACTTCGTTTGTTTTTTTGTTACGAATTTGTACTATCGCTGTGGATAACAGGACCTCATTCGACGCGCAATGAGTGGTGAGTGCAATCGGATTCGACACAGTGGATCTTTCTTCTACATGACTTATTTCAGAGCCCTTATGTAGCAAAGTACTATGTTTTCTTCCACATATAGTGCACGGCCTAGCCCTGCATTGGTAAGCAAAGTGTCCTCTTTTTAAACAATTTATGCATAATTTCATTGTAGCAACAGTAGAATTTCTCTCATCTGATGACATGTTATTAAATTTCTCACAGTAATAAATTGAGTGGTCATCACCATTGCAAACACGACACTTGTAATTATTACTATTGCCAGCAGCAATTTGTGCGAGGTTCGTGGTGTTTGTAGTTTCACAAGCGGCGGCGACAAAAGATTTCTGTGCGCTGTCTATGCGCCTATAGGTAGACACTTGTTTACTATGCTCACTTGTTGTCGCGTCGCAGCCCGACGCTTGTGTAACCATTTCCAACACATCTGCCCGACTGCGCAAAAAATCGTAAAACTGATCTAATGTCGGACTATCTGCAATGTTATTCCTATGCTCCTCCCATTTTGTCATTGTTAGATTATCCAGCTTAGAGGAAAACATAAAAACAATGAGTGTATCCCAATTTGTAGTCGACTCGCCCAAACTGCGTAATGCTCTCAAGTTACTTGATATGTGATCGACAAGATGCCTCAGTGACTGTTCGCTTTCCTTCCTAATAACCGCTACATTAAACAAGCTATTTAGGTGATTGCGTATTAATTGCCGTTTGTTATCGAAACGATCACACACCAACTTCCATGCAACTGAGTAATTATCTGAGGAAATCTCCAAAGATTCCAACACCAAAGCTGCACTGCCCATCAATGAAGCTTTCAGATATTGAAACTTGGTGACCTCGCCTAGCCCGTCATTTTCATGAATAATGGATTTAAATGTGTCTCTGTATTCCAACCATTTCGTGTAATCTCCATCAAAGGTTGGAAGCTTTATCGTGGGTAATTTTACATTGATGTTATTGCTACTATTCGATATACTTTCTTCCGACCTGCCGCTGACAGAAAAACGTCGTGCCTGCGCCTCAATTAGATCTTGGGCTATGCTCATCATTTCATAAAATATTGGCTCAGTTTTTTCTCTGTCAGCAGAGCTAATTTCATCCGGGTCATCACTTAAATTATCTGCGATTTCAATTGTCGTCTGGATATTATCATATTCTACAAATAAGGATTCTACTTTCTTAAGTCTAGTTTTCAATTCATTAATCTGCTGTTTTGACAATTCTGTACCCTTCTTCACACTATCTAGATAATTCTTAAATGTTGTTAACCTCCCCTTAACAGAAGCTCTTTTAGCCCTTAAATCCTTCATCTCCTTGTTTACGCCCTCTTTAACCTCTGTGCCAGTCATCGCGGAAATATGAGTATCAAATTCAAGAAATCTGCACTATAAATACCTTTCTAGTGGGCAAACCAAATGACACAGCTGTTGATGAAGCTGCGTAGCGGTAAACCGATCGCTGACGGCGCTGACGTGGTCGTTTGAAGTCAAGGTCAACGAACCCGTCGTCGCTGCAATACCGTTGTTCTGTAAACGTGCAGCAATCCTGGTTATAATGCCCAGTAAGACAAATAATGTAGGTGCGTAAGGTTATAAAGCTGGCCTTGAATGAAAAGAAATGATTTGCAGAGAAGCTAGGCGGCTAAATTATAAGCTGTATTTTTGTTTTTAAGGTTAAATGTTACTTTATACGTAAGTAAGTCTGTTTTAAGCAATTCACACTGTCAGTCTACCAAAGTGCCATAGCAATGTTAATCTGCCCGAATGCAGTAGCCACGTGCCTAAATTAGGTACGTACAGCAAAGCTTTCACAAGCCTAGGAAATACAGGGCAGAACAGTTAGTATGGGTATTTAGGAAAAAGGAACGAGCACTCCCCTTGTTCGTAGTCCACAATGCGGCCACGCCACCGGTCTAGGGTCCAAAGTCCGTCCTCTCCTTTGTTCTCGGTTCGCCGCGCCACGCGTCCGCGCAGTGCAGAATGACAAACGGTCGCCAAATTGTAGGATCTTCTACAATGAATTTATCACTTTGCAGTGTTTTACGTTGAAATGAATATTTATTACTGTGCTTGCTAATATCGTATATTTTAATTTAGGTAAGTAAGTATAACAAAATGTGTGTCTATCTCAAGCAAGAGTCTATCAGCTACTGGTCGGTCAGGCTCGCGTGCCCTCTCTCGCCTTCATTGTCGTCGTTAGGGGCGGGCGGGGTGCGCGGGGCGGCCGGCTGCTGTGACGTCAGAGTATACCTCTCGACACGTCGATTTAACATTTACTGCATCGATTCCGCCATGCTCCATGGCTCACAGTTAAATCGAATATCGATAACTGTAAAACACAAGGGGTTATTGTTAGTCCGTGTACCTCACGAGCCCACTCAATATGTAGGGACCCGGACAAAGTAGGGAGGTCTGACTCCTGGGCATGGGTAATTCCATTTTTTTCTCCTCCAAAAAAAAAAGCAAAGTACATGAGTAGATTATAGTTTTCCGTGCGAGGTACTACAGTAGGGGCGGCCGGAAGCACTTTGACAAACACGGATGAGCGCTGAATTGGTTCCGCTCTTTACCCCCCGAACAGCTCGTCATTTTCTGCGTTCAAGAGGAAGAAGGATCGAAGGAGTATGGTATTAAAAATATTGTTTCATGTGTTAGTTCCTTTCTACAGAATCCACATTATACGTTTTTGATAACGTTTTGATTTGGTAAAATTGTGATAATAGTAGTTTATGTGACTGCTACATAATGGAGGGCATTAATACCCGTGAGTGGGTTTATGAAACGAGCCGAAGGCGAGTTTCATAATAATATCACTCGAGAGTTTTAATGCCTAATTATGTACAGTTACATACACTAGTTTATCTACACACATATCATAAGCTCTCTTTGATGTGTTCAGGAACCGCATGTTCGACCGGCATTGTGGCATTGATAATTGATCTGCAGTTGTTTAGCTTGTTCTGTAGTACCAACTTCACAGACAAACTAGGGGCGGCACGCAGGCATTCGAAATTTGAATGTCATAATTTGACCAATTTTGGTGCATTATGGTCATAATGATCAATATTCAGATAAGAAATGAGTTTTTACCAAGAACTTATTCATTATGCTGGTCGTAACGTGTGGTTTTTGGACGCAGTAAAGAGGGTTTATGATACGTGTGTAAATACAATTATTTATTTGGTGTCAGCGCTGCGATGTGTCACGTTGAATTCCAATTTAATCCCGCAAAAGCGCACTTCACAAAAAATAATCATAACTATCCTATTTCTTTCATCCCGCCAAAACCAAGATTCCTATTCTTAGCCCAAGGGTAATGCGACTAGGGAAAATGAGGGTTCATAGAGGAGGTATTTGTATAACACCAGACTTTGTACCTAATCTTGGCGAATAGCCCGCGGACAATAATTTCCTTGGCCTTTAGAACTGAAATTGAAAATAAGGATATTGCAGATTTCTATTGCTTTATATATTCTTTATTGATTCGTGTTTGGTTTGATTTTGAATAGAGATGGGTTTGTTTTGAAATCATACTTTACAACGGTGAAAAATAAGACGTACGAAAACTTTGGTTAAAAGTAAAAATAATTCGATTACCTAAAAATTTTTATATAAATTACACCTTACGAAGCCTAGTATAATTTATCTTAGGTATTACGGCATGTTCTTTTGATGACCTATCTCAAAATAGGCCACATAGGGGAGGGATTTTGTAGATTTTTAATTGCTTTTACTGCTTCAGGAATTCATAGGTATTTCATTTTTTACTCCTTTTCGGTATTTCAATAAAGAGTTGGAATTTATTTCATGATAAATAATTTATCAGGCAGATATGAAACCAATGAACACGATTTTCCGTTCCAAAGATTTGAAACGCTCAATGGAAAAATATTGAGTCGAGGCGGCGCTGAAAAAAAAATGATGAAAAAGATTCCGCCACGAGACGAGTCTATAAAATTTGATTTATATCGATTCACAGACCTAATATCCATCGTAGATATATATAGAATTCGATTATTCCATGAAATAGCCAACCATGTATTGACTATTTTTGAAATGGCCAACCATTTTGTTATGTTATGTAATAATAATAATAAATAAATATAATATACCTACATATTAACATAGCGTAACGCCTTTTCCCATACGGGGTAGCAGAGGCATAATTGTGCCCACTTTGAGCTAGGTATTCGATACTCCATTTAGCTTGACAGGGGGCTAGCCCGTCGCCGCAGCTTTGGAGTAATGAAAGTTTCCTCGCGATGTGTCCATCACCGTTAGAACGTCCGTATATAGTTAATATACTTAAGATAAATTATTTATCTCATTGGTACATTCATCTCCTGTGTGAGAAGCAAGCGTGAAACGAATTAGACCACGGATGCCTCATGACTTTCATGATATAGTCAATTATTACATGAAATTATCAGAAAGGGTTGAAATTCTCGAAAACATGTCTTTTTAAAAGCATTTGTGTTCAATACTACCTGGTGTTTTTGTATTATACATGTCGAACTAACACGAAGACTATTCGGGGGCTTCGCTGCGCTCGCCCCCTTTAGTCTTCACCTAAGCTACCGCAGTGTATTGCCCTAAAATATTTCTTTGTTCAATGAAAGTCCTTATTCAACCATGGTTGGCTATATCAGGATATATTCAATTCTACAATATGGTTACGAGATATCCACAAAGCAATGTTATAAATAGGTTTGAATATAAGTTTAGTTTTAGTATGCAGTATAGTTTAGTTATAGCAGACATGCAACATTTAAATTGAATAGGTAGGTACTTAACACATAACTTAGCGTCACGCCTTTTCCCATACGGGATAACAGTGGTACAGTTGTGCCCACGTTTTAAAAGATGATAAAATAAAGAAATGTGTAATTTCTGCAGGAAGCAGAAAGAAATTTACTATCGTATCGAGTAATCTGCTTTTCTTGCAACTACTGCAAGGAAAGTCGGTGAAAAATATAACCGCATAGAATTTAGAATAGTTTAATTATTTTATGCGGGATTTTTGTATCATGTTTTTGACTTCGAACAGGTTCCACCCTGTCTAATTCAGGTTAAAAACTTCATCTTATTGCGTCTTGAAATGCTTACATTGGATGTTTTTGCTGACTCAGTCGCAAATCGACAGAATAGTTCTTTCCATCGCTTTCCCATCTCCTGTGGGCGGATGTGTGAGTACTAAACAATAGTTTGACGGGAGCACAAAGTTTTGGGCCAACAAGCCAACGGCTTATCCCAACATTAGCATTGGCAAAGTTTGTTTGAAAAAATAAAGTTATTTTCGGTGAACGAGGGTGCGCCATATGTGCTGTAGGGGACGGGGGAGCCTGAATTTAAAATTTGTGAAAAAAAACGTTCTGAAACATAATTTTGAGATGGCTGTTGTAGGCATCTAGGTAAAGTTGTTAATTAGTATGCAGTTCGTTAAAAAGTTTGTCAGCCCTATTCCTTTGTGCGTCTTAAGGGGTCAAAGGTCAGACTTACTATGAACCTCAGAGCTCTTACACACGAGCATCATGTACGACTGCTGCCGACATGCATGCTGCTCAAGTGGAAGAGGTCTTATGCTTACCTGATCCGAAACGTAATAACAGTATAGGTATGTATTTTAAAAACTGCACCATAAAACCTCCAATCTCCATAGCTGCGGCGATGGGCTAGCCCCCTGTCACCCAAAATGGAGTGTTGAATAATTGGCAAAATGTGGACACAATTGTGCCTTTGCCACCCCATATGGGAACATGCGTGACGCTATGTTGTCGTTGTTTTTAAGATGCACCACTAACCGTAAATATCGTAGTCCACAAAGACAATCAGGACATAGGATGATTTCAGGCGTACAGCTAACTACTTGTCACGGAGGGTTTCGCATTTTACATTTAACCACGCACAGATTTCTGATTGCGACAACCTTAGAGGTCCAGCAGCTCTGGTTACCCTTTGTGCCAACATGTTTATGGTAATACAGCTGTGAAAAGCTGTTACGCTCAAATCCGTCGAAAAACTTCCAGATTTTAATTTAGAAAACAACAGGGTAATGAACTTGTTCTGTGAAAGCATTTTACTAGGTAAGTACAAAATTATTAAAGTTTTGTTGTTTGATGAATAAACACGAGTTTCAGTAAACTTTCCACTCAGTTGTTAACATTATTGAGAAAATTATAATAATTAGAATTAATGTAAAAGCTTTCGTAATATTTCAGTGAGATAACTGACATGAATAATGTATTATTTTGAAGTTAGCGCTAAATGTCTAGAGTTGTTATGTAGGCTAAGTGATAGCTATACATAAAGTACTAAATTATTATCTTGAGATGAAATACGGCTTTGCAGAGGAACAAAATGCTATTAGAAAAAAACACTATACTAATGATATTATGATCTACTAAAACATGTTTAAGACACCAGCAAAAATAGACAACATATCTGAGTGATTTTCATGGACGTCACCAAGGCTTTCGAATTCCTAGATCATTAACAGCTACTGATGAAACTCGACCATTTTTATATAAGAACTATTAAATTCATTTATGAAAAAAGAAAACAATTTAACATTATTAAATCACATCATACCGTTATAGAGCAAAGCTAGGCATCCAACTCTAGGCCCATTAAGAATGGAGTACCACAGGGTAGTATCTTGGCGCCTCGACTATTATGGGCCGATTTCAATAATGTACCAGAAAGTGTCCCAATTACAACGGTTATGTTTGCGGATGATTGCTTGGTTGTCATAAAATTCACAGGGATAATATACTTTGAATCAGAGATCAACAATACGTTACTACTGGACTAATAAAATGGCTAAAATAAAGTGAAGGGAAGTGTGTGTTTATGACAAGACGTGTTTCCGTTGGCTCCACTTTAAAAAATAACAGCGCCTAACATAGCGTTCGCACGGTAGCAGTTCGAATAGATAATAACAGTGCAAGTCTTCCCAGCCAGTTTTTTGCTGGCACTAAATCTCCATTTGTTTTTAAAAGTGACTAAAACAGTGATTTTGTGTTCGCCGATAAGCACAGTGCCGTGTTTTTGAGGGTGTTTGAATAAAGTTAACCAACATTTTCGTTCAAGTACCGCATCACGGTCAGATAAAATATTGGTTTTTACAATATATGTACCATATTTTCGCATCATTGCTTCGAGATACAGTGGTGCAGCGGTCTATACGCCGTGATCGTCCGTCAGCGTTGCGGGGCCCCGGTTCGAGTCACGCCGGACGCCCTTTTTTGTTTTTGTGATTTCTAGTCGGAACTTTACCTATATTTGATTGTTTATTTTTTTTTTGTCAAAAACTAAATAAAAGAAAAAGTTTGTGGAAAAAAAAAAAAAAAAAGTTAGATTTGGATACACACACAAATAATAAACTCTGATCGACAAAATGCGTGTGTGAGTGTTATCTCAAACCGACAAGCGGTATTTAGTGATATAATACAGAAACTATAACCAGTGCCAAATAAACAAAATCACCAGTAAATCCGAAAGACCCAGTGTAGAAATCAACTTGAATAAAACATTTAATCTGTGTTCAGTGTTATAAACGAAATATCAAGTGACTCTAGTGTGTGCATCAGTAGAAATAACTAAAATCCTGATTTCGCAAACGTTAAAATTCAAATCTCAAAGGACGCCCATAACAACGACATCTCACCTATGCACAGTGAACCAATTCTTTTTGACACGCACGCCACGGATTGAGGAAGTGTCCCATATGCCCGACAGATGGTAGCTGCAAGCAACGGCGGCGCCACTCATACAGACCGATAATTTCGTCATTCAGAAACACTGACGTGTGACTCAGCGGTCTGCATCGTGGCTCCCACGCAAGAGGGTCAAGTTCGATCCTCGCCTAGGACTTTTTCAACAGTATTAACTTTTTCTATCTCAATAACATAACTAGGCTATAAAAATGAGTTTTTCCGAAAACGTTACATTACGAAAACCAAGGAATAACAAATCGGACACAGATATATTAACTGACGACGACGACAACTCCAAAGATGGGCTAGGACTAAACAGTACAAGCAATAGTATGCCTATATTGTCGGACTACGAGGATGATGACCAAATAAAGGAACTAAAACAGCAAATAGAACAACTAAAAACAGATTTAAAAGCAGCGCACCTAGAAATAGACAACCTGAACTTGGAAAATTCGAGCCTAAAATCGAGCTTAGAAAACTCACTAAAGAAAAATAATTTATGCAAAAGAATAACAGACAGCCTCAAAAATGATTGCGTCACACCTAAAAATAAACGAAAATCGAAGTCAACGCCACAAACAATACCTAGCCAGTTACAAAAAACTTCAAAAAGCGCTGAAAACATCAGAAACGAAACAATACAGACGTGCGACATCAATACGGAGAGTGCGGCTATTCACAATTTCAACCCGAATACTATAACCGGAGATACGAACCCAAAGATCTGCTTAATTACAAGTAACAGACGTAACAAGATCCTCGAAATTTCCCAGGACGCACTAAAGAAGCAAGGTCGTATCTGTCACTTCCTAACCCCTGGCATTGGAGTAATGGAATTGCTGCGAGGAATAGACAAAAAACTAAAAAACTATTCAAAAAATGACTACTGCATTATTATGATAGGTGAAGCAGACTTCCAGAGCACCAACAACTACTTTGATCTTGTGCAGAATATTCGGAACACTCTACAAACGCAGCAACATACCAACATCATAATGTGTCTACCGGTCTACATGTGCTCAGACTTCACCACAATGTTCAATGGGCGAGTTGAAACGTTCAATAACTTACTTCATCTAGACAACCATACTCACAAATACGTGACATTGCTGGACTCCAATCAAAACCTAACTTATTACGACAATAAAGTGTTTACCAAGAAGCACGGGACTACAACCAACAGCGGGATACGTACTATATTCACACAGGTCAACCGATTGATTCAAGACACAAGAGAAAACAACAACATTAACTATGAAGAGAACACAGAATCTCAAGAACCACGCCCAGATTCCCAAGAAATGCGCACAGGACCTCAAGATACTGTACCCTCCGGCAAACACAAGCATTATCAAAAAGAGCGCACAGAAAGAGAGCACCAGTTTTTTCTTCACTAAAAATCTCAATCTTCTCCATCAGAACATCGCTGGTCTCATTAATAAATCAGACATGTTGACTCTATACCTAGAGGAACTATACATAGAGAACGTTGTAGTGGACGTCATCTGCATCACGGAGCACAACATTATAGCAGGAGAGGAAGACTTGGCAGTGCTATTAAACTACCATATTGCGGCATACTACTCAAGAGATGATAGAAGGAAAGGGGGAGCCTGTATACTAATTAAAACTGGTCTTCAATATAAAGAACTAAAAGAAATCGCAAAACTCTCTATAAAGGGGATATTTGAATGCTGCGGCTTAGAATTAATTCATCAACAAATTATTATCGTATGTATTTACAGAATTCCGAAAAATAAAAATAAAACCTTGCATTTAAATACATTCTATGAGCAAATGGAAAAATTACTACAGAAGATATGTATAAAAACGGGTAAACGAGTAATTATTAGTGGAGACTTTAATATTGATACTATCAAACAAACAAAAACCTCTACCGACTTTAAAAACTTTCTGCTAGGATACAATCTAAGACTTCAATTTGCAGAACCAACAAGATTGTCATCTAAAACCTGTCTTGATAATTTTGCTCACAACATTAATCACGGAATAGGAAAAGTTATTGATTACGGGCTCTCAGACCATACAGCACAGCTTTTAAACTGTCCCGTGAAAAAAACACGTGCAATCAACTCTTAGAAAACCACCAAAAGAGATTATAGCCAAGAAAATTTAGACAAATTTAAATCATATCTTAATGCACTCTCTTTCTCTGACATATATACACTTGATGATCCCAATGAATCATATGACTGCTTTTTAGAAACATTCCTACTGATTTATAACCTATGTTTTCCAAATATTACGGTAACTGTGAAAATAAGAAAAAAACCCAAATGGATCTCGAAAGGAATAAAGAAATGTAGTATAACACAGAGACAATTACTATGGAAATCTAGACTAGACCCTACAATAAAGAACAAAAATGACCTAAAGTCCTATTCAAATCGACTTAAAAAATTGTGAAGTTAACTCAAAAATCTCAAAATAATTATAATATTCAAAACTCATCGAATAAATCAAAAGAGTCATGGAAAATAATTAATGACACCAAAATCTCTCTCCCTAGTGAGCCCATAGAGAAAATAAAAATTGACGACAATGTCATAACCGATGCCCAACTTATTTCAGAAGCGTTCAATAACTTCTACATAGATCAAATACAACAAAACAACCAGTCACGTAATAAAACCTATCCCCACCCGATAAATCATCAGCAACAGTCAATGTACATGAATCCAACAGCAGCGGATGACATAGTCAAAACCATTAATGCTCTAAAAAATAAAAATAGTGTAGGATATGACGGCATCCATACTAAAGTAATTAAACATGTCCGGTATATCATTGCACCGCACATGAGCCACATTATAAATTTATGCATTCTCCACGGAGCATACCCGGAAAGTTTAAAAACAACAATAGTAAAACCTCTCTTTAAGAAATCAGATAGGGAATCTATGACAAACTACCGACCCATTGCACTCATCCCAGTGATATCTAAAATCTTCGAGAAAATCATATATAACGCACTATCCTCATACCTAGAATCTTTCAATATCTTGACTTTGGAACAAAAGGGATTCCGCAAAGGAAAAACCATTAATATGGCAATTTACGATTTCTTGAAGGACATCATGTCCTGCGTGGATAGAAGACAACCAGTAGTGGCCCTTTATATGGACATGACAAAGGCATTTGATTATGTTGACCACAGAATACTGCTCGAAAAACTATATGTATCTGGTATACGAGGAAACATACTGCAACTAATAGAATCTTACTTGAGCAACAGACAACAACACACAGAACTAACTAGAATAAATACAAAAACAAGATTAGAGAATACATATAAATCAAATGTAAGAAAAGTACTGTTTGGTGTCCCGCAAGGCAGTGTACTAGGGCCTCTTTTATTTATTATATATATCAATGACCTTCCAAAAGTGACATCTAATAAAATGACATTATTTGCGGACGATAGCACAATGATTTTAGAATGCAATGAACTAAACGATTATAATTTAAAAATAACTGACGCTTTAAAAGATATAATTAATTGGATGAATACTAATAATTTAATTGCAAATTTAGATAAGACCAAATTAATGAATTTCTGTCAAAGACAATCAAAATTAGAAAATCTTAGTGTTTATTGTGAAGGCACAACAATAGAAGTTGTCGAAAAAACCAAGTTCCTAGGATTAGTGGTAGATAACAATTTAAATTGGAAACATCACTCGAAACAAATATGTGATCGCTTAAGTAGCTCCGCCTTTTTGCTCTACAAACTTGTGAAAATCGTTAGCATCGAGACAGCATTAGCTGCCTATCACGGCTTTGTGTCGTCTACCCTGCGGTACGGTGTGATTTTCTGGGGCAACTGTTCTGAAAAGGAAACCATTTTTAAGGCACAAAAAAGATGCCTCAGAGCTGTGTTTAGCCTCAAAACTAAAGACAGCTGCGAACCATACTTCAGGAAACACAGAATACTCACCTTGCCCTGCCTATACATTTTTGAGGTGGCAGTTTTCGTAAAAACCAATCCTATTAATTTCACTGAGTCCACATCCACAACTAGTTTTTCCCACCGTCATCAACATCGGCACAGACTTTGCTTGCTAACTTCTAGGACAGCTTTATTACATAAAAGTATATTTTGCATGGCACCTAAGATATACAATAAAATTCCAAACGAAATAAAAGATTTAAATTTACAACCATTTAAGAGTAAATTATTCCATCTGCTCAGTAAAAAATGCTACTACAATATTAATTCCTTCCTAAATGACAAATCTCTATAATTTTGATATTTTGTAATTAAGTTTGACATTTTAAATTTGTGGTAAAAATAATAGACGTAATCTAATATAATAATATGTGTAAATGTTAATGTAGGTACTTTAGACAATAATATTCATACACCATTTTACTGGTAGGACATAGCGGTAATCTAATTTCTTTAAGACCTGTGTATTAATGTAACCTATGTTCATGAAATAAACAATTCTATTCTATTCTATTCTATTCTACAAAATAACAATCTTATAATTAACTTACAAAGAACTAATATTATGCAATTTCATCAGCCTTAAAAGCAAACTTTACAAAATAACTATAGTAACTAAAACATTGAAATAGTAAAAAAAAATAATATCAGATTACTCTTGGACAATAATGATGGATAGAAGCTTCACATAGAGAAACTATGCTGTAAAATAAATAGATTTGTATACCAACTAACGAGACTAACACAAATAGCGTCCACCGAGGCGGCTATTAGAGCATGCCTTGGCTATGTCCACTCTATCCTAAGCTGCGGTATTATTTT
Source organism: Argyresthia goedartella (assembly GCA_949825045.1). Taxonomy (NCBI): domain Eukaryota; kingdom Metazoa; phylum Arthropoda; class Insecta; order Lepidoptera; family Argyresthiidae; genus Argyresthia; species Argyresthia goedartella. Next base: position 39,196,244 of record OX463810.1, read on the forward strand.
CTTTGGTAATTCTACTGAAAGAGATACAGTTTTCAAACATCAGAAAAAATGCAACATGCATTGAAATAACACTCGGAAAAATGCAGACCTTATTTATTTCAAAACATATGACATCCAAACATTTCCATCAATATTAATACGAGGGCTGCTATTTATGTATCTGGAATAACAAAGTTTAACAAACATATAGCATTTATTATAATTTTATTGCTTTTCAAAATATTCGCCATGATGATGCACTTTTGCATATGTTGGAACCAATTTTTGTAGCACATTTTCCATTCGGATTGTGGTATCTGCAAAACGTTCATTTTGAACGCATCAACAGTCTCTTCACGGCTGCTCCAAAAACGTTGATCACGTAATTTATTGTTCACGTTTGGGAATAACTAGAAGTCGTTGGGGGTCCAGTCAGGGTTTTACGGTGGATGACCCGGTAATTAGATTTTTAGATTTTCCAAATACCGAGTTGTTTCAGCCGATGTGTGGCAGCTAGCATTGTCATGGTGAAGGATCCTGGGTTATCGGTTGTTCTTTATTATTTCAAAGCAATGTCTTCAAAGACTTTTGGCAAACACATGGTCATGTACCATTCAGAAATAACATTTTTACGATCCTCTAATGGCACAGTCCAAAATAAAAAACAGACCAAGTGCGAGTTGGACTCGCTCACGAAGGTTTCCGTAACACCTCACAAAGACACAGTATTTTTCTTAATTGTGCCCCGACTATTTAAACCTTAAATTACTCAATTTTTAACTAAGTATTTCAAATTTATGAAGAAATAAAATTTGTTAGGATTTCATTTTTTTGTTTTAACAAGCTCTTTTATTTGATATGTCAGACGGTACAGTCTGATTTTTTTATTTCTTTATTTTCTGATTTGCCCCCCAGAAGTGCGCCCCAAATTCAATATTAATTGGTATACGCAATTCGACCGTATTTGAGTCACATATATACATAAGTGTGCCAAATTTCAACACAATCGGTCCATAATTCGGTCATTTAATTGACCGAGCGAGCGAAGCGAGCAAAGCATCCAGTTTCGAGCCAAAAATGCCTTTGTCCGTCTATCTGTTCTCGCCTACAGTTCGCATTTTCAACCAATTATGACGAAAGTTGGCACACAAGTTCCTTGATTAATTTAATTATTTTAGATGATCGACATTTATGATTATGGGGAAAATAAGGTGGAAAAGGGGTGAAGTTTGCTGTAGCGTTATTTATCGACAAATTTCAGTTAAATTTGAGAGGCACACTATGGACTTTATTGTTCACAAGTTGATGCAAAAAAAAACAAAAGGAGGGAGTGAAGGGGGAAGCACTTCGGGGTATTTTCGACCCCCCTGTAACTTCATATGTTGTAGATGAAGCTAGACACCTGTGACCTTTTCTGTAACAGTCCACAACTTATATAGGCAAATTCCCACAATTCAGTCAAATTGAACCATTCTATTGGAAACGACAGCCATTCAAAGTCCCGTCATTTTGTCACTGAATGACTCATTATCGATCGTCAAAATTCTGATGTACTTCTAGCAAACATATGAGCTTGAAATTTTAAACAACCGAGTTCTACTGTTCTCACAGAATAACTAGTATCTATGGTGTAGATAAAGCCTGAAGCACTACTATGTATGTTGTAGGCACACTAAGGACAACTTTCTATACAAGAAGTTGTGAAACAAAACGGCGAAGTGGAGGGCGAAGCACTTCGGGATATTTTAGATCCCCTTGTTAGTATGTTTTAGATAAGGCCGTTCACCTGAATTTTCTGAGACGAAGAGGCCACAGTTTAAATAGGCAAATTCCCAAAATTCAGTCAGTTTGAACCAGTGGATTGGAAATGACAGTCGTTCCAAGCTCCGTCATTTTGTCACTGTCTGACTCATCATCGATCATCAAAATTCTAATATTATTCTAGCAGACCTATAAGCTTGAAATTTGAAACAAGCGAGGTCTACTGTTCTGACAGAACCTAGTACTACTTAGAACTAGTAGACTTTTACACACGGTCGGATAGACACACGACGAGTGATCCTATAATGGTTCATGTTTTCTTTTTTAAGGTACGGAACCCTAAAAAACGCTTATATATTCCAGCGCTACAATATTTAAAATACAGTTTGGTTTTAGTTTTTTGTGCCTCTTTTCTTTCTATTAGTTGCAAATAGCACGTTGTTGGTGCTATTTGCAACTAATAGAAAGAAAAGAGGCACAAAAAACCAAAACCAAACTATGTTTTTGGGTTACAAACAGCGGTGGAGGTACAATGGAATGCTCTTGTAAAATACATCACCGTCCTCCTATCACGTTTTTCTAAACTAAATAATTATTTTGATTGCTGCATAGTTGGCAACACTGACAAGAAGAAATGGCAGTTATCAAAACGCGCCCAAAATCGGATTTCATAACAAATTAACAAATAGAGCGGCTTTCAAACATGGGCAATTCTGACAGAGAAATGTCGCCTTTCGTTCCGGATATTTACTTTAATTTTTAAATCGTGTCGAAAATACGAAAGATCTTCATGAAATTAGAGATAAAGAATCCATGACGTGAGCTGTAGCGTCAATGAAGGTGGATACAATTCTCAAAAGATTGCTAAGTCCGAGTTCCAAATTAAGGTTAGATAACAAACTTCGTTAACCTCCTTTGTTAATTTTAAAAGATTATTTTCAATCTTGCTGATGCTGGTCTAAAATAAAACAATGAAGAATAAGACCAGCCAAGTGCGAGTCGGACTCGCGCACGAAGGGTTCCGTACTACCGTACAATGGTAAGGTTGGCGTGGAGTGAATAGTTTGGATTTTACATATCAAAATGTTGTTTACAAAGTTAGTGGTGTGGCTACTTTCACACTCCATGTACGTAACGAGGTGCATTCATAAATTTGTATGTGGTATTGAAAGAATTGTTGTATGGAAGCCCCCTTAAATATTTATTTTATTCTGTTTTTTATTTTAAACTGTCTTACTATCACGGTTCTTACTAGCCTGGTGACAGACGGACAGACAGACAGCGGAGTCTTAGTAATAGGATCCCGTTTTTATCCTTTGGGTACGAAACCCTAAAAACAAGCGGCCATTTGCTTCAAAGTGCGTTTTGAACGTACTATTACTTGAATCCTTAAAAATAAAATGTAATATGATGTCAAAGAATACTTAACCCCTCAAAGCCCGAGGGTAGTTGGGAGGGGTCGCGATTGTGAACATCATGCCATGGTAATCAAATTTAAAAACTATAACGGAAAAGTGGCGTTAGCTAACGCCGGTGGTATTCAAGAGGTTAAATGATAAAGAATTAATTAATTACTAACTAAACTCCAAAAGTTGGTTGAGCTGGCCTGAGTTTTCTTGCCATTTTGTTCTCGACCAAAAAGCCCACGGCTTTGCGGAATAGTAATTCCTTATAACATATTAACTACTTTTCTTCAGAAAAATCAAATTAAATACAAATAAAGTAAAAAATTATAAATAGCGTCCATGGCCTAGCGGTATCCGCACATTGGAATCGATCGTGTGGGTAGCTACATCTGGATGGGTGCCCATTCTATGTGGCATTTCTTTCGGACGCTTCCGTGTTCGAATGACACGTTAAGCTGTAGGTCCCGGCTACTATCGCTACTTGGTGGTAGTAGTCCTAAAGCTGCGTCAGAGACCCTGAGGGGGCAGCTTGATGTTGGGGCAGTCGGGTTGGCGTATTTCCGTTGTATACAAGGCCATTACCCTCCCATAGCGTACGGCTCGTGTATATTTCGGAATGCTGATACTCACATCTGCAACTACAAAATATACAAGAATTTTGCGAACTACTCGTGTATAGTTTGTAATGAATGAGTACGAAAGTTTAGTTCCAAACTATACAGTGTCTCTTACGCACGCTATCAAAGGTATTATTTAATAGCACATCAAAATTACTGATTTTCACAGCAAAAAAGGTTCAATAAAACACTTTAAATATTTTATTTGTCCTTAAGTTTGTATTACGTATTTTTTGTTGTTCTCACATGTTCAACCTAACACGAAAGATAAAGGGGCTTCGCTTCCCTCGTCCCCTTTACCCTTCACCTGAGCTTCCGCAGTGTTTTCCCTGATATTTGCTGTGAAAATCAGTATTTTTGATGTGCGGTTTAATATTTCCCTTAAACTCTGATATTAATCGCTGATATATAAACTTACATACACATAAAATATTTATTTAATAACACGAGTATTTACACTGGGCAATAGCGCAGTATATAACGGAACCATAAAATTGGCGTAGACCATTCCGAAGTATACACGATTGCGGCGTAATGCTGCTGTTCGGAAGACGTAAGTGAAAATATTGCGTTCTAAAGTATACGCGATAATTTACAGACCCCTGGGTAATGGCCTTGTGTATTACGGAAACACGCGTCGGGTTGTCCACAAGACCGACACCCACCCATAAACCCGCATTGAGCCAGCATGGTGGGGTATGGCTTAATTTTACTCGTATCCGGGTAAAAGCCCTTGCCTCTGGGTGGGGACATTAATTGGCTACATTTATGATATAAATATATAATTATTTGAAATATATAAGTACTAACTAAGATACTCATTCCCTGGCAGAAGGGAAGGTCGCTGGTTTGGGAAGCGACCTGCGTTGGCACGCTGGCTCCGTGTCAGCTACCGGTGACCTCTGCCACGGCCGGCGCTTCGGTGGCAGTGGCAGAGGGTCTCAAACGTCGCAAGTACGTTACATTTGGGAAAGACCATGTTTTCGTGCCATTCGGCTTTGAGACCATCGAGCCGTGGGGCCCTGACGCTCGCCGAGCCCTTAAATATATATCTAAGCGGCTAGTCGAAGCGTCAGGGGACCAGAGAGCTGGCAGATACCTCGCTCAACGCATCATCATTGCGATACAGCGAGGTAACGGTGCCAGCATTCTGGGCACCTCCCGCCCGGCAGCGATCTGGGCGAAATTTTTCATTTAGTTTTGTTAGTTATACCTTGTAATTTTGAGTTTATTTCTTACTGTTATTTAGTGTCAATAAAAAACTTATTGGTTTTAAAAATACTCAAATAGAGCGATAGATTAATTCGATAAAAGTACTAACTTGTTATGTAAATATGTTAATAAATAGCTATCAATTAAGTTTTAAATCAACAACAACAGCCAACAATTTTAATTTAAAAAAATGCACCTGCTATCAATACTCAAGCATACGCCTAGTTATCATAAACCTTCGGATAAAATATGAATTGTCGTGTGCTGTATTTGGCATATCTTCACACCCTCTATCCAGTAATTTTATGTGTCATTTCATGCCACCGGAAGTCGTTAGTGACGTCACACCCGACATTTCCGGCTACCGACAGCTAGACAACATAATGGCGGAGTTACTTATGCATGGATATGAAAAGTTTATTACATAAACGACTCGTAGTAGAGATATGGATGTAGCTTCTGTTGGTCTATGGTTCTGTTGGTTGTTGTGTCTATCACTCAAAGCTGTCAAATTCCATTTGCTTCTTCCAAAAAATTAGGGCGTGCTCTATAACCTAACCTCATTGAAGGTTAATTTTGCAAGTGTCAAGTGTATTTGAAAGATCACGTGACGTGTTTTTCAACCTAACATCAAATGAATAAAACTCTTTGCCTTGTAACACCCCCCCCCCCCTCTAGGTATTTGAAATAGCAAGAATAAACCCTAAGAACCGAACGATTCTATGAAAAGTAAATTAAAAGATATAACCGACCAACCATTGATTTTACCTCAGACGGAATTAAACCCTTACGTATATTTTTTATTGGAATATTTCTCCAATTGGAAAGGTTCTAATACCAATGATTGCGAATATCTTATTTAGATGAGTGGGTGATCGTCTATGGGTAGGACGTTGTGATAGTAATAACCTAAAATTCTTTTTAGAGTGGTTTTGGTTAAACAGTATCGTCAATAGGTTCCTCAGTCAGTGATGAATATAAGTGACATAAAAATATTGATAAGCATCGAGTCCGTGCTTATTAGAATAAATTCCAAGTAAAAAACCATTTAAAAGACATTTCGATTACATGTGTTTATAAAGGAGGGTTTGTGCTAGAGCTCACGGCCAGAAGGGACACGGGCCCTAGGCAAGGGCCCCACAACCCCGCCCAACACCAGTGGAGGTCAACCAAGTTCTAGGAACCAAAGACAGATGAGGTTAGATTTAGCTAAGCAAAATAAGCTTAAATTTTATAAAAAAATGCTTACAACCACTCAAAATTGTAAACACAATTTATAAGAAAACATAGGGTTAACTATGTGTTCATTAGTACGCTTTTGGCGTTATCTTTCACCTTTTTTGGGGCCATCCTCCTCCCACACATTCCCATATACAATTTACGTGACTGCAATATTTAAGACTGCTGAAGACCTGGAATTAGCCAACTGAATACACCAGCACCTAGAGACCGTCTGAATCTACTCAAATCCCTCAAGAGTTAGTTTCCCTGCCAATCAACTACATAAATACTATTTAGGATATTTTTTTTATATGATTTGATATTGTGATTTCTCTCATCCATCAGTCCAACATGTTTGTTGATCGGTTACGGGATATTTTTATTTGCACCTACTCGGTACACCTACGGAGGTTATCTTGAGAGACACGTCTCTTAAGTTTTATTCCGTAACCATGTGGATGTTCATCCAGATATTTTATATATAAATTAGTTTTAAGACATGTAAATTCAGCGTAACTACTTAGGTCACTAGATTGATAATGTAGCGTGAGTGTAGGTTTGATTCTAATGGTTTTCTAGCCATCCACAGCCATTCTACAGCGAAGTAAACTACACTCTAAACAGGGGCGATGAGCGTCCCTGAATGATGCGACCAGGGTCTTTACTACAATGTCAAATTAATCCGAATTGTAAAAATCCATCTTTTAATCGGGGTATGCGAGTAGTTTTCTAGTCCATGAGTAAGAAGAAGTCTAGGCACTACGTGCTTACGACAAAGGTATGAACCAGATAGTACTCAAAGCAGTGACAGCCTTTGGAAAATGGAAAGCACAAGTTCGTTCGAATTCCAATACAGTAAGAATGATCGAACTTCTGAATCGGAGGCGTTTCAGAAGGGGAGAATGACTGCTAATAAACCTTAGGCCGTGTAGAATCTAGTAGAGTGTTAAATTCACTTAGCGTAACGTATTCAGCGTAACTACTTAGGTCACTAGATTGATAATGTAGCTTGTGTGTAGGTTTGATTCTAACGGATTTCAGGCCATCCACAGCCATTCTACAGCGAAGTAAACTTCACTCTAAACAGGGGCGATGAGCGTCCCTGAATGATGCGACCAGGGTCTGTACTACAATGTCAAATCAATCCGAATTGTACAAATCCATCTTTTAATCGGGGTATGCGAGAAGTTCTCTAGTCCATGAGTAAGAAGAAGTCTAGGCACTATGTGCTTACGACAAAGGTATGAACCAGATAGTACTCAAAGCAGTGACAGCCTTTGGAAAATGGAAAGCACAAGTTCGTTCGAATTCCAATGCAGTAAGAATGATCGAACTTCTGAATCGAAGGCGTTTCAGAAGGGGAGAATGACTGCTAATAAACCTTAGGCCATGTAGAATCTAGTAGAGTGTTGTTATAGTAATGCTAGCTTCTTGTAGAGTAAAGTATGTGTGTTTTGTGAATGACCAAGTAACCACGTCAATCTACATCCTATATGGAATTAGAATATGTTTGTCATTTAATGTAAAGTTAGGTAGGCCAACCAACATGATAGACGGTCAAGAAAAGAAAGCTCAAAACAGCCACAATCAAAAGATATTTAGTTTGTTAGATAGTTTTATAAGTATTTAGGTATTTCAAGAGTGAGAAGGAAATAACGTAATTATTTGTAGTCATACGAATTTCAGATACTTGTTTTGTTACATAAACCCAAACAATTGTGTTTAGTCTCCCTACCTACATAACCTCAATTACGTAATTTAATCATTTAGCTAAAAGACAAGCAAGAATAAGATCAGAAAAAGAAAGCCTGGTAATTTAAAAGTCTGCGTAAAATGCATTTAAAGTAAATCTCGAGGACGAATTAATTGAAAACTCATCAAAATAAAACCCGCGACATGAACGCAAAACAAAACCTAAAATTACAAGCCTTAGAACCATAAACAATCCCCCCCGCCGATGACCCGCGCACGATCGCCTCGGCAGCCGGAAGTCCAGGACCTAGGTCGCCCAGGTCCATCTCCATCTATTCCTGGGATATCGCCACATTTCTGTCCCCATTTCACTGCCCACAACAGGGGCAATATCGACACTACCCAACTCAGGCAAGCCACTATCAGAAAACATTTAACACAAAAGAATAACTAACACACTTCTGAAAATATAATTTAGTTCCAAATTACATTCTACTCGACGACCAGTAACCAAAAGAGCCCCTTTCATCTCGACCCATCATTTTTATATTTTCTATTCCCACCAAAATGTCCCACTCAAGGCATGAGAGCAAGAGCAAGAGATAACATGGAATCTTAGGGCGATAGGTGGCTCAGGAGTCAAACAGCATAACGTTATAATGTTGTATATTTGGGTATAAGAGAGAGACTTAAACTAAGTTACATAGCTATTTATAGTAATATAAATGCTTACTTAACATATTGTACCTATGTGCGTCACAGTGTGTTGTTTGAGAGTGTGAGTGTAATTCACACATTACACCTCCCCCGAAAGTTAAGGGTTCACCTACCTATTTGAAAAAAAAAATGTGTCGCACATAAGCTTACACATTTTTTATGACATAATAATAAAACACTTAATTAAGGTTGTCAACAATCACATAATAATTTATTGGTAAAATAATTTTGTATTATTTTTATGAATTATATATTCTTTATTATCTTTCAAAATTTTTACATTACACTTTAAATCTTCTAACACTTCAAACGGACCTAAGTATACATCATCTAATTTACTACTTGTCTGATTTTTCAATAGTACAAAATCACCTTTCTTATAAGTAACTGTGTTTATTTTCTTATCATATCTTACTTTAGTATTCACTGTAATAAATTATTCCGAGCTTCTAACTGAGCTTTCTGCAGTCTAAATTTTAACTCTAAAGGATAGTCATCATAATTATACAAAGGATCTATAGATTTTATTTTGGTCAGATTACTTGATAAATAACACATTTTCCCAAAAACTAACTCATACGGTGTGTACTGTGTATGTGAATGCACCGTAGTATTGAACGAAAAACACCAATAGGGTAGCCAGGTGCTCCAGTCGCTAGTGTTGTTGGCACACTGGATGCGGAGGAAAGCGCCTAAGCTTTTGTGGCTATTCTCAAGAGCACCTATAGTCTCATGATGATACGCTGTCGAATTAAACTTATTAATACCTAGTAAACTACAAACTTCTGTCATCACTGTTGACATATTCTCGGTTCCTTTATCAGTAATTATTTCTCTAGGTATACCGTATCTTAAAATAAAGTTATTTACTAATACCGATGCAACAGAAACGGTGTCTTTCCTTTCTAAAGGATACGCCTCTACATATTTACTTAAATTACACTGTAATGTTAATATATACCTATAACCATGGTTGTCTATTTCTAATGGACCCATTATATCTATACTCATTCGTTCGAAAGCGCTACTTGGGGTGGTTGTGATAACCATTGGTTCCCGTGTATGCTTATTTGTGTGTTTCTGCATCTGGCAGAGTTTACACTTCTTCAAATATTTAGTGACGTCATTATAAATACCTGGCCAGTAGTATTGTTTCCTAATGTTATTTAACATTCTATTTACCCCAGCATGACCGCTTGTGGGTAATAAATGGAAGTCATTTAAAATAATAGTCATGTCATCTTTATTCGTAATGCGACTAACGCCTTTTACTATCAATAATCTTGGAATTGTACAATTCATAAGTTTTAATTCTCTTGATAAACACGTTAAAAAGTTTACTTCTCTTTTTTCTTTTAAAACAATTAACTCCTCAATTTTATATTTTCTGCAAAGGGACTCTAGTTCTCTCGTTATTTCACTCACGGAATATAACGATCTAGAAGTTAGGTATATAACAGACATTGAGGGAACGTAGACACATAAATTATTTGCACTAGTGACTTTTTCTACGTTTTCAAACTTTGAATAGTTTTTACATGTTATCATCAACTCTACTAAATCAGTATTTTTCGGTCGTTTGAGAATTTCTACCGCTCGAGGTTGATCAGACCTTGAATTAGTGGAAATCTCATTGTCAGTCAAGTCAGGCTGTAATCTTGTTTTCTGAGCTCTAGTCATGACCAATACAACGTTTTCATGCATTTTTTGCAACTCTTGACTATTTTTAGGAAGTTCTGAAGGTCTCGGAAGACGACTCAATGCATCTGCAGCTGCGTTGCATCGTCCCGGAACATACTCTATATCAAAGTCATATTCTTCGAGATAAAGTCTAAACTTTGTTAACCTACTCGATGGATCGGTCATGTTGAATAAATAAATCAGTGGCTTATGATCAGTTCGTATGAGAAACTTTCTGCCGTACAAATAAGGTCTAAAATGCTTAATTGACCATACGATTGCTAATAATTCTAACTCAATAACAGGATATCGGGTTTCGGCTGGTTTTAAATTACGGCTCGCGTACGCTATCACGCGACCATTCTTGTTAGACAATACGGCGCCTAGCCCTATCTTTGATGCGTCTGTCTGTAAAGTAAAGCTATTACTATCTGAAAAATCTGGATAATCTAGTACTGGTGGCTGAATAAGAGAGTTTTTCAATGTTTGAAATGCATTTTCGCATTTCGAGCACCAGTTAAAAACTGCGTTTTTCTTAGATAACTGAGTTAAAGGATGTGAAATTTCTGCAAATCGTGAGATGAATCTTCTATAATAATTGGCAAACACAACGAACCTTTTTACTTCCTCTACGTTACTGGGTCGTTGGTAATTAACTAAAGTGTCTATTTTAGACGGATCTGGTGAAATCCCTTCTGCTGTGATTTTATGACCTAAATACATTATCTCCTTACGTAAAAATTCGCATTTAAGTGGATTTAACTTCATATTTACTTCTCTAAGTCTGTCTAAAACACGTATCAAGTTTCTATTGTGATCTTCTATGCTATTTCCAATTACAATACAGTCATCAAGGTAAATAAAACATTTTTTGTAATTTAATCCTGACATAGCTATGGTCATTAATTGAGAGAATGCACTTGGGCTTGTTTTAAGACCCATGGGGCACCTCTTCATCTGATACATCTTATCGACTGTGAAGGCTGTATTCTTGCGTGACGACTCATCAAGCAACAACTGATAATATGATTGTGACAAATCTAACTTCGAATAGTAAATGCAATGTGATAATGATTCAAGGATCTCAGTTATGTTTGGTAAAGGAAATTTAATGTCCTGAATATTGTTATTTAACTGCCTATAATCAATTACAAGCCTCCATTTCTTCTCACATGACTTATCCGTCTTTTTCGGTACAAGAAGAACGGGGCTGGAACACTCGGAAATGGTTTCCTCAATAATGTCGTTATCTAACATGTCCTGAATCTATTTCTGAACCTCATTTTTCAATGCCTGTGGAAGCCTGTAAGGTTTTCTGTAAACTGGAGTAACATTATCCTATAATTGAATGGAATGCTGCAATAAATTATTAACAGATAGTTTATCTCCTGGCAAATGGAAAACATCTGCGTACTTAGCACAAATCTTCTGAATACCCGTTAGTTCCTCTTCGTTTAAATATGACGATAAATTTAACAGATTTAATAACGAACTCTGTCTGGACTTATCTTTCTCTGGTCAAAATTACATACGTCAAAATATTCGTCTAATTCGTGAGTCTCTAAACTAGAACAATCAATATCTATTTGTCTATCTGTGGTATTTAATATTCGAATAGGTATTTTACCATTTTCCGGTTTTGTAATAATTCCCGCAACAAAAACACCTTCCTGTATCTCGGTCGCTAAAGTTACACAATCTCTGACCGCTGACGTTGGGATGTATTTTACTATCTCACAACGTGGCCCTATATTATAAATATAGTTTTCTGTACTCTCTATCGGGATTGTGACAGCATGACTTTGGTTCTTCAAACTCAAAGTACAATTTCTGTAGTTAATTATCGCTTGATAGCGAGTGAAAAAAATCTGTCCTACAATTCCATCTGCACTGCATGATAGTTTCTTAAAAACGTAAAAATTTTGTTTAAAAATTAAACCATTATGTTCTAAATTTAAATAAACATATCCCTCTGAAACTAAACTACCACTTATACCATTAATCTTTATTCTATCCTCAATAATATTTGGTACAAAATCATAATTTTGTAACCATTCATACCTTATCACACATATACTTGCACCACTATCTACTAAAAGATCTATCAATTTATTATTTACGCTACATGATATTATAGAAGTGTTATTCACGTTAAAAATTCTCAAGTTAGGTACGAAAAAATTTTTCGCCCTCAGCACGATTGTAATGATTGCTGTCGGTGGCGGCGTCTACGTCAGAGCTTATGTGCTGTACGCGCTGACTCTGCGAGAATCGGCCTCGGCCATGCGAACCTCTGTTCGTTGAACTCTGCCAACGACCTCTTCCTCTATGACCTGAATTCGTTCGTTTGTTCACGTTCCCTACGTTCACCGGCGAATTCTGAGTTTGATTACCGAATGACGGTCTAAAAGAACCCCTAGAGAACCTATTGTTCCTAGATCGGTAGTTTCCGTGATACTGACCCCGAGTACTTTGCGTGTGGTTAAAATGAAATGACGAGGGCTCTGTTGATGACATCGTTTGTTCATCGATAGCAGCTCGTATGGATTCTGTCAGTGAGGAAAATTGCCTCGAAGCAATAATCGTACTCAATCTTGAGTCAGATAATCCATCTGCAAAACGCTTCATTGCAGTCTTTTCATTGAGAGGTCTTAATATCTCATATCTCCCTTCATCACCATCGGCCTGGGCTATTGTAAGATTAACGAATAGCTCTTCCAACTCTGAGCCAAATGATTGTACCGTCCTACGTCCCTGTCTTGATCTATACAGCTGAGATTATAAGGCTAAGAACTTAGTCATATCGCTAACTAAATCGCTAACGCTTGGATACGATGATCTCAATCTTAACTTTGCACTTGCTGAAAGTCTGGTCTTTAACACAAATTCTATCAGCATGATTCTCGACTGTTCTTTAATCATTGTACTATATAACTTAATCCCATCTATCAACTGCTTAGTGACTTGCTCTTGTCCTGTTATCACAGGTAACAAGGTAATCGCTGTCTTGATATCAAATTCACTAGCCATTGTGAACACTTTTTCTGAACTATTATCACAAGTCTGGGATGAAGAATCCTTAAAGGTAACTAACTCACAAATCCTACTATATATCCTATGTATTTCTTCTACTAAACTCTTAGCAACTGGCACATCCTCAGCACCAATATTCGACTGATTGATCTTTTCGTTCAATACCGATACAATTCTTGACAGTTCACTATACCCCTGTTTCGCTTCATAAAACTTTTTGTAGGCTAACTCACTACTTCTTTTCTCTGGACCTAATTTAACTAAATATTCCCTTATGTAATCTAATTTCAAACGCAAATCATCTAATTCCTTAGGCATGGTAACATTATAAATTCAAAAAAAAATATTCGCCTATCGCTATTCGCCAACATAAAAATAACACAGTACATAATGAATAACTTACTTGATTGCTGTACTGGCAGATTTAACTAATCTAGGTCGAACGTGACGAGGCTGGCGGCGGCGGCGGCGGCGGGGCGCTGACCATGACGGCAGCTGGGCACTCCACGAGGCAGGAACAGGTCATCATCTTGATGTGGCCGGGAAACCCCTGGACTCCCCTTCCGGTCGCAGTCAGTCTTCTAACGAGTCGGGTCACCCTGTACTCCCCGTCCGGTCGCAGTCAATCTTGATGTCTTGATAGTGTTGCTTGAGTTTATTTAGTTATCTTCACACGAGGGCCGCTTATTATTTATCTTCTTAAAAAGTTACTGCATAGGTAATTTTGTCTTCATTTTGGAATTTTCTTCTAATTTTCTTCATTACGCGTGTTTCAGTTTTTCTGCATAATTTTCAGTTTCGTCTTCATAATATTTCACTGGATGTCTTGATCTTCATTTTTGAACGCTGATCGCAGGTGGCCTGCAAGGTCGCCATGAGATAACATGGAATCTTAGGGCGATAGGTGGCTCAGGAGTCAAACAGCATAACGTTATAATGTTGTATATTTGGGTATAAGAGAGAGACTTAAACTAAGTTACATAGCTATTTTAGTAATATAAATGCTTACTTAACATATTGTACCTACGTGCGTCACAGTGTGTTGTTTGAGAGTGTGAGTGTAATTCACACATTACACTCACCAAGCCACAATGCAAAACTCCGCGAGTCATTCTGATTGGTTCGTTTCATTTCCTTTCGAAACTCAGGGCTCTGATTGGTTACTGGTCCACACCGTATACACACTTTATATTTTAGATCACACAGTGCAACTAGAAATAGACTTTATAACATCATAATATAATCTAAATAAAATAATACTCATTTGTTTTCTATATAATAGTAGTTTATGTGACTGCTGCATAATGCCTCATTATGTACAGTACACTAGTTTATCTACACACATATAATAAGCTCTCTTTGATGTGTTCAGGAACCGCATGTTTGACCGGCATTGTGGCTCTGCAATTGTTTAGCTTGTTCTTTAGTACCAACTTCACGCAGGCGGGCGTCGGCGTTCGAAATTTGAATGTCAGTACCAACTTCACAGACAAACTAGGGACGGCACGCGGGTGGGCGTCGGCGTTCGAAATTTGAATGTCATTATATGTAGAAAAACTACACATAATGACCATTATGTGTAGTTTTCCAGATACGAAACGAGTTTTTACCAAGTAGTTTAACATAATGCTGATCGTAACGTGCGGTTTTTGAACGCAGTAAAGAGGGTTTATGATACGTGTGTAGATAAAACAACTTATTGCAATTATAGTGAATAAAGTTCTACTTTGAGTTAAAACCATCTGGAATTTAAAGGCGATCGACCGCCATCTGTATTTCCAACATTGAACTAACTACGCATCTGTTTGACCTACCAAACTATATCGTAACTAAACACCATTACGTATGAGTTTCGATTCAATGAGCCATTGTAAATGCGACATTTCAAAACAACATCACAAATGTGTAAAATGGTCACAATTCGATATCCACTGAAAGCAACGGTGAAGTTTAACCATGTTCATTTAAAATTTATGATTCATAATTTATTTCATAGCTCTTAAAGTTTATCCGCATTTTGGAGAATGTTTAAACAAATATATTTCTACCTACTGAGAAATAAACCAAATGTTTGTTTCGTCACAGCCTTCAACTACACCAGCGCTATCAAGAGGAAACGAAAGCGGGCATAGGTGTCATTAAAATGTAGCACACGTGCGCACTCTAGCATGCGTGTACAGAACATTTTCTATTAAAATTGTATTTATTTATGCGTTTCTAAATTGGTGTCATTCGGAACTCCGTAAATACCAATTTAACTACAAGGTTTCGTGACACTATCCATGACAATCAAGTTGTACAACTTACTACTATACAGCTAGCACTTATTTAAAAACTTAATTAAATAAAAATAAAAACCCGGCTGCATAAAATAACCACTAAAAAGGAAAAAACAAGCTCTATAATTTAGTGTGAAGAGTAATACAGTGTACAGTGTATTGTATTTTGTTAGGTACCTACATAAATAACAGATATATTTTAATGTATTTCAAATAAAATTATATGTTTAAAATTATTGCAGGGGGGGGGGGACAAACTAATAACCCAAATATATTTAATTGATATCTAGTAAATGTTTTTGTTAATATTCGTTTTATTGTAGATATTTTTTGAACTCACAGTATGTCGTCTAAAATCTGCCCTTTGATTTTTTATTGTTTTTAATATACCCTGTGTCACTCGAGCTATCAAGACCAATCTAACGACACCTCATATCTTAAAACACTTCGAGCTGTTCAGGCTGTAGCAGGGAACATAGATACATACATACATACATAGATACATACTCACTTACACTCGAAAAAAAAACGCTCCCTTTCTGATGGCAGTCGGGTAAAAACGTCATAATAGCGCATCCTATTCATTATGAAGACGTTACAATTTCTAACTTGGCCAATCCACACTTTATTTGTACTGTTATTAAGGTTCACTAACGTGTGCAAGGGAAAATACCTACTCCAGTTTAATTTGGAGAGGTTTTAGTCTAAGTAAATATCATTATCGTAAGTCCACAACAGCCCTCTTTGGTGGAGTTGGGAAATTCTAGGTTGCATTTTAATAAACTTTTTTAGTATTTAACTCCACGGCTAAGAACCGAGTTGGTGACGATCCCCGTGGCGTTGCGGTTTGAGGATCTGCCTCCGAACCGAGAGATCCCGGGTTCGGGTCCCGGTTGGGGAGGACGAAGAAAAAACCCCAGGTCTTGGCTGTTTGTTTGTGTGTGACGTCGCTGTTTCTAGTTTCCACGAGACAAGGTATCCTGGTGTTGGCCCAGATGCAATGTATGTGCCTGTAAATAAATGTTTATGTTTTGTGTACTGCAACGTAGGGAAACAGAAATTGTAAATTTATGTACACTAATATTTTATCTACTTATTTAGTTCTATTTCTATGTAAATATACATAGTCAGGTCAAAAGTTCTGTCACATGTGCAATATGAAATAATTTAGACATGTTTATTATTTATGTAAACATTTATATCGCAAAATGAACTTAATAAAACATAGATTCTTATGGTAGTAAAGTTTATTCAAAATGACCCCCGCGATTTTGAATGCAGGCCTTTATTCTGCGCGGCCAGTCGTCTATCGCAGCACGAACGAGGTCCATGTCAATATCGGCGGCTGCCTTAATCAAGGATGCCTTGAGTGACTCCAAATCAGGATGAGGCTTTGAGCAGGCCTTTTCCTCCAAGTGTTGCCATATCTTGTAATCTAACGGACTCAAATCTGGACTGGAGGAGGGCCAGTCTTCGTGCCGGATGAAGTCAATTTCACGCGCCGCCAGCCAGTCTTGTGTGATTTTCTGGCTGGCGCAGAATCTTGTTGGAATACCCAGTGCCTGTTATTAAACATGGTATGAGAAACAGGTTCCACAAGGTTCTTGAGGACTGCATTTTGATACACAACTGCATTCATTTTTACGCCTTTCTCACAAAAATGTACCTCAGTTAAGCCCCAATAAGAGTCTCCCAACCAAACCATGAGCGAGGATGGAAAATGACCTCGTTGGACACGCGGAATACGGTTGCTCGCTTCTTCACTGCTGTGTGCGAACACCTTATCATTTTGTTTGTTGTAGCTCTCTTCCACGGTGAAAATTTTTTCATCCGAAAAAAGAATTTCCCGATGCTTTTTTCCCGCGTACCGCTTCAACAAAGCGCGGCATCTCTTCAGTCTCAGGTCCATTAAACGAGCGTCCAAACGATGTCCTGTTTTTCTTCGATATGCCCTAAGCCCTAAGTCTTCATTTAACACCCTTTTCACCGTGGTCCTGCTTAACCCCATCTGAAGGGCCAACAGTTTCTGCTTACGTATGGGATTTCTTTGAATTCGCGCCTTCACAGCTTTTATCACTGCTGGAGTCCTAACAGAGCGAGGGCGACCACTTCTTGACCTGTCATCTACACTAGAGTCTTCATTGTATCGTTTTATGGTACGATAAACGAATCTTTTGGTTATATTCAAATTTTTCAGTAAGTCGAAAATCTGAATTGGCGCCTAACCGCAACGATGCAACGCAATAACTGCGACACGGTCTTCTTTGAGTGTCCACTCCATATTTAAAAATGAGGAAACTTCTAAAAAGTACACATTTTTATTTTCATGAAAAATTCGAAATTCGAATTCAATAAACTTTTTTGTGGCCAGCGTTCTAAATTCAAAAGTTTTTATTGTGTGACAGAACTTATGACCTGACTGTGTATATTTTATACTTATAAAAATGAATTGCTGAACGTTAGTCTTACTATATTTTTAAAATGGCCCGATTGGTTTGTATAATTCCTATTTGTTTTTTTCCTCCTCAGTACAGAGGAGGTTTAAATAAAAATAAAATGACGAATAACGCAAAGAAACAGCCGAAAAATAGAAAAATATTTGCTATGGAAAGTTCAACCTGTTTCGCTAGATAGCGTTGATAGCCTTAGATCTAGCATCACTCAAACTCCTTCGTCGTTGATTAATTAATTTACTACATTCAACCTCTTTGTTGGTAGCGGAAGTGAAGTTTGAAAGCGCTATGCATGAAGTTTGTAAGCAAAGAGTTTCGTTAATCTGAGACCTGATGTGAATTATGCTCAACAACGGGCCAATAATACCCATCGATATGAATTTTAGAAACCTATGAAGGTGCCTCTAAAATGATAAGCGAATAGTTTTATGACGGGCAACTATGTGAATAAGAAAAACGCGTTGCGAAACCCCACCATGGGGTTCATAAAATGAATACCTTACTGAATAATGCGCTATTAGACTCTTAGTCGAAATGGTTACTTTTATATTTATTTCGTGAGTTCTATCAAGCTTATGAAGTCATAGTTGATTGCTGTCTATTGTACTCAACATTACCTTTCTAAAATAAAACAACTAGGTACTGGAAATATACAATTCCGTTATTGTCAAAACATTTTTGTCTAAATTCTTTCAACTTCATTTATTGGACCTTGGTACCTTCTCAAATACTGAATTTGTCAAAAAATACCATGGAACTTAAAATATAAGGGTCTCAGCGTCTCAGCTCGGCACACAATGTTCCGTATGGAGCGATCAACATTACAATGATCAAAATGTTCATTACGAGTTCCGGGCGCGGCAAGTTTCTGTTATTAAGTTCCGCGTGGAAGGGGTAAACTCTCTGTCTCTTTCTCACCCTATGCGGGAAAGATAGGTTACCTCCTCTATGCGGCACTCAGACACAGAGAAAGTTGGCGCGACCGTAAGAAGGCGGACCGCGGACGAAAATGAATTAAATGCTAACAGTTGGCTGGCTTTGGCTAACCTACCTTTTCAGGTCTGTGAGTAAGTTAGGAGCTATGAAGAACGTGAAATAAATGGTAATATGCAGATAACAAAACTGAATTGAATTATCCTGTGCTGTACAGATGATCATGTATGGTTAAAACATGTACAAATACGAGTTTCGGTAAAAAATAATACCAAGTGCTTATGACACCATAAAAAACTTTCAAATGCAAGTCTTACTCGCGCACGAAGGGTTCCGTACCTCCGTATAATAGTAGGGATGGTTTGGAGTGAATAGTTTGGATTTTACATAGCAAAATGTTGTTTACAAAGTTATTGGTGCGGCTACTTTCACACTCCATGTACGTAACCAGGTGCATTCATAAGTTCGTATGTGGTATTGAAAGAATTGTTGTTTGGGAGCCCCCTTAAATATTTATTTTATTCTGTTTTTTAGTGTTTGTTGTTATAGCGGCAACAGAAATACATCATCTGTGAAAATTTCAACGGCCTAACTATCACGGTTCATGAGATACAGACCTGGTGACAGACGGGCAGATAGATAGATATACGGTCAGCAGAGTCTTAGTAATAGGGTCCCGTTTTTACCCTTTAGGTACGGAACCCTAAAATTGCAGACGCTGTTTGAACCATCTGTGTTCTGTCAAGATGTAAGAGGCTTGATGATGGTGGAAATAATATTCCTGCATCAGTTAGGGTGTTGCATCATTTCGCCGTCTTACCTGAACTGAGGCAAAATACGAGTACGGTAAAGTAGTGCAAATATTTCGAAAGCAGAAGCCAAAACGAATTTAGTAGAAATGTAGTTTTTTTTTTATTTTATTCTACCACCACAGTCCATGTTGTATGATCAAAAGTGTTCGTAGCTCCACGAGCGTTGTTTACCGTCTCACCGCTTTCTGTAATGATGTTAACTTTTCATTCTTCTTTTAGATTTAGTTAAAACGTTTCGGTGCAGTGCATTTTGAGTTAACATTTACTTAGTTTTCATATAATACGACTTTCAAAACAATGGGTTAAGTCCTAGTCCTTACTTCGTTACTTAAGGTTTCGATTCGATTTGACTCTATCTGCCATACTTAAGGCCGTACTCAGAGTCATTTAATGAAGCGTTAATCCTATTTCAAAGAATTTCAATACGAAAGCGTTCAGTAGGTAATTCTTAATGAATCATTAAACGACCCTGGGTATGGTAGTTAGAGTCATTTCATCCATTATGGATTACATTAGTACTTTAGTACTAGTAAACGATGAAGTAGGTGAACTCAGATTGGGAATCGTATTATAGGTTCGATAAATGACGCCCTTTCATTTGATATACATATTGAGGGGTCCTGGGAAAACATGCTTTCTGCCTTCTAACCTCAAAATAGCACATTCGCCGCTTGATTTTAGGCTATCTGGTGGAAAAAATAATATTCGTTACTCGTTCGAAAAGGCTTCTTTACGGACCTCGCTACACCCTCGCCTTCGGCTCGTGACGGTTCGTAAAATGATCCTTTGCGAACTCGTAGGAAATATACTATTTCACTTCTCATGCTCGCAAAGTTCGTGTTTGTGCTGGATGTATGATACACAAAAATGCCACTTTTATGCTCTAGTGCACAAAGTAAAATTGTTTCAAAAGCTGAGATAATCAGGCCTAACAGTCACACGCACAATACAACTTCGTAGAATAACTTGTTATTTTAGCTGATTTGCTTTAATAAATTTCACATTCGAATCAAATCAAATCAAATCAAAAATCATTTATTCCATAGGATGTTGTTACATCACTTAGATCTGTCATTACATTTTTTTGGGTGAGTTCACTAACACAATGGCGGAATCTGTGGAGAAGAGCTCACCGAAGAAACTCCACAGTCGTCGCATCTTTTGCGTTTCCTTTTTTAAATAAAATATTGTCAAATTACAAAATGAATGCTAATTATATATCGAAACAGCCTGTTACTCAAACAATCTATTCCCATGGACATCTGTCCTCTAAGTAATCAGATATCCTATAGTAACCTTTTTTATACAATTTCTGTTTTATTATTATTTTAAACTTGTCTAAAGGTAAGTTTTTAATATCAGTAGGGACCTTATTGTAATAGCGTATACAATTGCCTTTAAAAGAATTACTAATTTTATGTAGTCGGCTTACATAAGCAACCAACTTGTCTTTATTTCTAGTATTAAAATTGTGTATATCACTGTACTTCTGAAAATTAGTTATATTTCTTTTTACATACACAAGATTGTCATAGATATATTGAGACACAAATGTCAGAATATTGATTTCTTTAAACTTTTCCCTCAGTGACACTCTAGGCCCTAATCTATAAATTGCACGAACAGCCCGTTTCTGCAGAATAAATATACTATTAGCATTTGCAGCGTGACCCCACAATAAAATACTATAGGTCATTAGACTATGAAAGTAACTAAAGTAGACTAGTCTAGCGGTGTCTACGTCGGTAAGAGCTCTAATTTTTTTAACTGCGAACGCTGCCGAACTCAGTCTGTTCGACAATTTATTTATATGAGGATCCCATTGTAGTTTGGCGTCTAAAGTAATGCCCAAAAAGACAGTCGACTGCACAAGGTTCAATCTCTGTCCTTTTATAAATATGTCTGTAGTTACCGGGTTCACATTGGGTAACACGAATTTAATACATTTAGTTTTCTTTTCATTGAGTAATAAATTGTTAACAGTAAACCAGTTCACTATACTAGAGATAGCATTGTTTACCTCGTCATAATTTGATTGCTGTCTTTTAACTTTAAATATCAAAGAAGCATCATCGGCAAACAATACTAACCCATGTTTTGCTTTAACAAGGTAAGGTAAATCATTAATATATACTAAAAACAAGAAAGGACCAAGAATTGAACCTTGCGGTACGCCCATACTTATTGAAGACCCAGGTGATCTTTTCCCATTAACATTGACCATCTGAACCCTATCTGTTAGATATGACTCCAGAAGGCCAAGTGCCTGATCTTTTACACCATAATGGCGTAACTTCCTGACAAGAGTGTCATGATGGACGCAATCAAAAGCCTTGGATAGATCGCAGAAGACACCTATTGCATCCATTGCGTCTTCC
The DNA here is from genome assembly GCA_949825045.1 of Argyresthia goedartella. NCBI lineage: Eukaryota > Metazoa > Arthropoda > Insecta > Lepidoptera > Argyresthiidae > Argyresthia > Argyresthia goedartella. The sequence goes on from OX463810.1 coordinate 39,218,417, forward strand.
CAGGCATCAAAAATATTGTCGTTTAGTTCAACACCAGCATCGGCTGTTGAACGACCCTTTGTGAAACCAAACTGAGCAATATGAATTAAATTATTGAGATAAAAATGACTTTGCAATTGATTAAGTATGAGTTTTTCAAATATTTTGCTAAGCGTTGGTAGTATCGATATGGGTCTAAAATTGGTGGGGTCTGATGTACTACCAGCTTTGAATAAAGGTATAACTTTACTTAGTTTCAACAAGTCAGGAAACACACCATTATCTTTACATTGATTAAATATACAACAAAGGTGAGGTGTAATACAATCTACAATGGAACTAATAATTTTTACTGATAGACCATGGGCGTCAGCTGTCTTTTTCATTTCCAGGGATTTAAACGCTTTTACAATGTCTTCATTATTTACGTGCCTAAATTTTATATCTGTTTTACAATCCTCAAAGTTTTGTTTAAGTATAGATTCAGCAGCAGCGGGAGATGAATTTAAAGACTTGGTTGTTGAAACTGGAATGTCCGTAAAGAAATTTTCGAAAGCTTTTGCTACTTCTAGGTCTGTACTTAGCAATTGATTATCTATCTTAAGCTTGAAGTTATTATGTTTAGCTTTGGCCTTTCCAGTCTCTCTGTTTATAATTTGCCAAGTCGTTTTCATTACATTACTACTAGATTCAATTTTGTTTTTAATGAAATTAGATTTAGCTACGGCACAAACGCGTTTAAACATTTTTGAATAACTACGAACATAATCTAGAAAGGCCGTATTTTTGTTATATGATTTCTCTTCTTAGAGTTCATATAATCTTCGTCTGCTCCTATGAATTCCAACTGTCGCCCAATCACTAAACAAAGCTTTGTTATTAACTTTTATAGTTTTTGATTTAAATACCGTGATACGGTATTTAAATCATATATTCATTTTTGACAAGGTTAAATACTGAGTTGTACAACAAATTTGGATCGTCACTGTATGGTATTTCCCATAGTTTATCTAAAATATTATTCCTGTAGTGTTCAAGCCGAGTGTCACTAACGGGCACACATGTAATATCCTCTTTTTGGTCCTTTTTTATTTTAATATTGAATATACCTATCTGACCAGAGTGATCAGAGGTTAATTTATTGATGACCGATTTGAAAATGGGCGTAATGTTAGTAAATATATTGTCAATGCAGGTAGCAGATGTTGCAGTAATTCTATAATTTAATCTAGTACAAATATTATTATCCTCTAACAGATTAACATTAAAATCACCACAAATTATAAAAAAATTGTTTTTATCGCTGATTTTAATCAACACTTCATCCATTTTCTTTTCGAATAAATCAAAGGATGAATCTGGTGGTCTGTATACGCTCATTACAATAAGTTGTTCAAGTTCAATACAAACTATTTCCATGGTACGCTCAACAGACAGGCTCACTATGTCAACTCGTTCCTTATATTTAAAACTATTATTTACAAGTATTAAGGAGCCACCGCGATCAGCTGTTTTTCTGTTGAACGAACTAGCAACGTGGTGGTTATAAAAGTTGAACATGAACTGATAACTCTTTAAAAAGTGCTCTGTTATACATAAAATATCAATATTATTACAGTTCATGAATAACTCAATTTCCAGTTCTTTACTTAACATGCCCTGTATATTTTGATGAACCACGTTTAAAATATTCTTACTTTTACATTTTTCATTACTAGTAACTTGATTTAATGGGCAAGATGAAGGTATATTTATACAAATATTAATATTACTGCCAGAGTTACTCTCTGTTGTCCTATGGGTTAATTTAAAGAGCTTGGAACAGATTCCAAGGAGTACATGTCATTATTATTACACTGATCAATAGAAGCAGGCGTTTCATTAGTCAAAAACTTGACAGAGTTCAAAATAAAATAAGATAGTGACTGTGCTATCTGTTTTGTATAAAACCTAGATAGGTAATACCTATCCTTAGTCAAATAAAAATATTTTCCAATACAAATATTGGTGTCTATGAAATGAAATTTTTAAGTATGACGACATGTCAATGTGTGTATAAATGTATTATAATCATGTCTTATATGATTTTCATGTTGTGACAAAGATTGGCTGAAGGGAAACGCAAACAAGATTATTCTATCTACATTTTGTAAAGAATTTAATTTGGAAAAGTATTTAGTAATTAGTTTTTTAGATACATTTTCCCTTCTACCAATTAAAATAATTAGGGTGGTTGGTTCTAAAAACTGCGATGACAACACTTTGTTTAATATTTGTGAATATGTGGCGCCAGGCATACAGTTATTTAATATTTCCTGGCCTACGCGCTGACTAAGTTGTAAACCCATATTTTTTCCAAGTTCATCGATGTACATTATATACCTATCCTTTGTCCGAGAGAAGGAGGCGTTATTGATAACACTATTAGTACTCAAGTCGACTGACGGCGGCGCCTGGGTCAGTATCAGCTGTTCGGCCGGCTGCTCGGCGGGACACACGGTCGGCACGGAACAGTCCGCTGGAGCTTGTTTACAATCACAGATGTGATTGTCGGTCAAAGATATGAAAGTGTCATAATTATACTTACACGTCTCCAACAAACTATTCATAGCCGACACATGTTCCTTAATTTCGTATTGTGCTGACTCATATTTACGTGTAATACTTTGTAATGATGAGTTTAAAATATGCATATCTGACTGGAGTCGCCGTGTGTCACATTCGTACTTTTCTGTAGTTTTTTCCAAACATAATCTACAATCATCGATTTCCTTAATTAATTCGACACGTTCCTTGCTACAATTTACATTTTTACAAAATATATAATTTCTATTAGCTAGTTTTTGTGTTTTTTTATATATAATTATTCAATTTAACATATTTCTTTAATTTATTTTTACTACAGCTCATAGTGGTTACTGATTGCGATCTATTAGGACTATCACACGTGAGATCACAAGCTGTTAGGTCAATAGTTGGTATGCCAGTTTGGCTCATGACCTCATTATATAAGGCCCTGGTTGTAGCACTGTCTCGCTGTTCCTCCCGCTCGCTGAAAACTTGAAGCTCGTGGTGTGCCTCTGCAAGCTGTTGTTCAAGTGATTTTATGTGTTGCAATGCTACGTGGTGGACATCATGACACTTGTAAAATGAGTCGACTTGGTGTTGTAGTTCATCTCTCTGGGCACTGAGATCCTGGCATTGGATGTCCAACTCACTGAGCTCTTCTTTTAGCGCCGAATTTTTCTTAATTTGCTTTTCTATCTCCTCTTCACACTCATCTCGCTCTCGTAGAAGTATTTCACAAAGCTCTTGGCTCTTCTTGAGCTCCAGCAAGGTCGCTTTCAGCTTCAACTCCACATCGCGTGTGCTCATCTTGCTTCGGGTCAGCATTGCACCCTTTTTCGCCTGAAAAAAAAAACCGCGAATAGGTGTCAGTGTATGACCGGGTGGAATACTAGCGAACACTAGGGAGTTTATTGCACAATGAAGGTGTTAAGTGTGTGTTTTTGTTGAATGTGGCAGAATGTTGCGTCTTCAACTTTGCTTCCGCTTTTGCCAAGTAAAGAGAGACAAAACGGTACCTGAGTGAGTGTACGGCAAGTGTTTCACTTATATGAAGGTTTGTTTAGTTTGTTACGGGTGTGAAAGGTGAGATTATTGATATAAATACAGAAATAAAACGATACTTCCCCCGTTTACGTCGTTGCTATTTGAACTGATTTTGACAGTTCAATCGGCCGGTACAATCGGTCTTGTTTTTTCCAAAGCTTGTATGTTTGCACAGCTGTTTCTTATCTACACATTATTTAATCACTAATTACTACTTAAATTAAGTTTACTCGTGCAGAAAAGCAATTTTGACTAATTTAATTGAAATAAAAACTACAGAGCTGTTCACATCGTCAGCTATTCGATCTGGGGTTGCCAGCCGTCTTCGTGTTTTCTGTTACAAAATTATTAATACTAGATAAAATAGAAGTCAATTATTATTTAAAAATGTATTGAACCATATTGACTTGGCATTATAAAGTAACTTAGTCTAAGTCACATGTCGGATATTAAAAACAAAATAAAAAAAGAAAATTGGCAAAAAGCTCTTGTGATTCTTTGCAATTTGTTGCTGTTTTATGATTGTTGTTTTATTCGGATCATTTGTATGCCATTGCTTAATTTTCTCTCAATCGAAGTGAAAATTAGTGTGTATAATTCGGTCATAAAACCAATTTTACCCTCGACTTAACTATCCACCCTGGCCCTCGGGTGAAATGGCGTGTTCCCTTATATGCCCTTGTTGTACAATTTACTTAAATAGTTTCGTTAATCAGAGAATCTACTATATCCACCATTTTGTTGGGGCCACCATCATGGATTAGGATTTTTTTTCAAGTCCAACGTTCTGAAAGTGCCAAAAGGGTCGCAGCCGAAAGTGATTAGCGAATCGCGGACTATTTTCGATTTAAATCAATGAAAAGAAGCAAAATTATTTGCTACTTGTACTCAGTCTCTCTGTCAATAATAGTGGTACTAATAAAGAACCTAATTTCGTTGAAAACTATTAAAAATACGGATGTCAAAGTTAGTGACTTATTATCACAGTTATCACATACCTTGTTATTCTACGATTTTGTGAGAGAGTTTTCGGGAAGGACTTTAGCGGATGACCAACTTTTGTTGACCCTGAGGGGGGAGGGGGGGGGGGGGGGGGGGTTGGGGGAGGGGGGTAGATGCCCCCCCTACTACTACCCCCCCGCGGAAATGCCTAGTTTCTGAGATATGATTATTTAAAGTTTTGAGGTTATGTTGTTAAATTAAAACATAATTTAGACTGACCTTGATCTTTAAGTGGGGGAAGGGGGTAGATGCCCCCCCCTACTACTCCCCCCTGCGCGGAAATGCCTAGTTGCTTTCTTCGAAAGGGTCATTTTTCTGCCTCGACACCTTTCTCCTCCACAAATGCTCCATAATGCTATCATCAAAATTTACATGAAAAGAAGCCACAATAACCTTCTTTAGCCAATCGTTTTTGTTTGCATACGCTGCGCTCCGCTCCGGTTTAGCTTCTTCAACGTTCTAACATAACCTATAACCCGATTGAAAAGTAGCCACAATAACCTACTCTAGCCAATCGTTTTTGTTTGCATACGCTCCGCTCCGCTCCGGTTTAGCTTCTTCAACGTTCTAACATAACCTATAACCCGATTGAAAAGTAGCCACAATAACCTACTCTAGCCAATCGTTTTTGTTTGCATACGCTCCGCTCCGCTCCGGTTTAGCTTCTTCAACGTTCTAACATGACCTATAACCCGATTGAAAAGTAGCCACAATAACCTACTCTAGCCAATAGTTTTTGTTTGCATACGCTCCGCTCCGGTTAAGCTTCTTCAACGTTTTAACATAACCCGATTGAAAAGTAGCCACAATAACCTACTCTAGCCAGTTGTTTTTGCTTGTAAATATCGAGAGAACAAGAAAATAGAACATTCGCGAAACTACTAGAAAAGGGACTACTACTTTGCCGCCCAACCAAAAACGCGGTTAAACGCCCCAACAAAATGCGTTCCGTTTTAAACAAAAATGACAACTTTTTTATTATCAAAAGTGATATTTTACGAAAGAAATACTAAATTAATTTTGATTGACACTAAAATAAATAAACAAACATAAATTGCAAGTTAAGTGAACGTTTTTATTAAAATAGGTATTATTAAAAAAAGATTCCACATTTCCTCCATTTTTTAGAGAATTCTCATCTTTTCAAATATGCGTACAACGAAATGTAGGTAATGTATTTTGACCACAGACAAGATTTAAACATATTATTTGCGTTGCGTAACATCATTTTACAAAGTATTTTCAGATTTTCAAAAAATCATATCTTAAAAACTATTGAATTCCGCACCCTGAAACTTTCAGGAAGATGATCAAATGACCCCAACATGATGCTAAAAAAGTGGACGCCCCAGCGAGTAGGTCATCCGCTAAAGGTGAGCCCTTAGCTCTTGCATATTAAATTGATGGTAATGATATTTCCTGCAAGATCCAAGTATAAAATTTATAATTTTTCAACAAATATTTTTCATGGAAATAAACTTTAAAAAAATCGAGGAAAATTTAGGAATGTTTAATCCTTCTTGGCGCTATGTTCCTCAAACAGCTAATTAACTATTATAATACTAATTTTTCATTTCTTCAGCTTTCTAACAATGCATTTCATTTGATGTTGGCATGAGTAATCGAGAGCGAAATTCGCAAAAAAATACCTGAAAGGTTTACTGCATAGGAGTCCGCTACGTTCGGCAATCACCTGTGCGAAGCTACGGCAGTGCGATGCACGCTAGTGCGACATACGCTTCTCCGAAAAAAGTGCAGTGTACTGAATTTCTTAAGATCATATGAGTATGGTGGACCGTCACTAACTTAGCTGGCCCGGTGACGGCGTCGAATTATATTTCTCAAAGGCGCCTAGTTCTCGGCCAGTTATCGGCTGCTCCGTATGTACCATTGGGCCGCTGGAATTTAAAAAAGTATAACCTCTTATTTCTTTTATTTGAAGGAAAATTATCATAATTGATACGCCGATATCATCATCAGCCAGCAGCGGCGAACTCTGCGGAGGTTCTCTCGGAGGACTCACTCAGTCTGCGACGCAAATATGCCGCATTCCGCGTTCCGCGTTGACGTCAGGCACATCATGATGTGCCTCGGCATATCATGACATGGCGGAATTTCTTGATCTGCCAAGTTAAACCCGCCATATCGTTTCAAGACCAACGTTCGAAGATCTGCCAGCCTATAACTCGGTATAACGAAAAGTAGGGTGACAATAGATTTGGCTCGGTAGGTTGGGTTAGGTTAGAACGTGCATGTGCAGTGCAACCAGCGGAGCGAGCTTGCGACTGAATCTAATGAAAAGTCAAACTAGGCTAGAGTAGGTTATTGTGGCTTAGTTTCAGTTGTGTTATAGGTTAGGTTGGAACTTAGAAGAAGCTAAACCTGAGCGTAGCAAAGCGGGGCGGAGCAAAGCGTATGCAAATAAAAATAACATTTAATAATGAGGATTTATTTATTTATTTATTTTTATTTATTTTATTATTTAAAAAAATCCACAGCTAAATATATGCAAGATTAAACAGCTTGTTAAACCTTAACTTAAGCCAATAATGGATTTAAATTCCTTAAGCTAAACATCATGACATTATATTGAGGAGGTTAAATAAGTACATACACAAAGAAAACAGTAAAATATGTTACTAAAAACAAATTCAAATTATTAAATTATAGATTTTGAATGTTGAATGCATGGGTAAAATGTAGTGTGCAGTGTAGTGTGATACCCTTGCGTAGCCTAGTCTAGTCTACGCAAGGGCGTACACCACCACAGTCCTAGTCCATAGTCTTGGGATCGGATCTTTGGCAGCATTTACCACTAAGCAGTGTGCATGGGTATCGGGTCAGAAATAAGCGAGAAGGATAATAAAAGTCTCTAAAATATCATACTCAGATGCCCAATAGTAGTCCACCGACTCCCGTGTGATGGTCATCCTACTTTTCTTGAGTTGTTTTATAACCTAAAAATAAATTTATGAATAATTATTTTTAAAAGTATACAGAAATAGTCATCTCATACGTGTAACAACAAAAAAAACATTGTAAAAATTAAATAGATTTGTTTATTCTTAAAATTTTAACTATTTTAAGATGTGACGTTTTATCCTTTGGCCATATCATGATGTGGCGAAGCGTTTCCTGGGAATATCAACAAACGTTTGATTCTAATGGATCTGCCGATTTTAGTTTAGGCACATCATGATGTGCCCCATAGACAACGGTGTATTTCAAGAAACGCCGCCATATGTATATATGGAATTGGGCACATCATGATGTGCCCAATTCTACAATCAGCAGCCGACATATATATTTTTATAAAAAAAATGATCGACTGAAAATTGTAGAAATACGATAGTTTTACCATACACTGAACGTCAGCGTTGTGGTTGTCTCCTAACTTAGTCGAATAATTGTGTTACCTGTCCAATACAGAAAATGCTGTCAGAAAAATCTTTAAGATAATTTATTTGATTTGAAAATAAAATGGAATGTTAATTATCTCTTGTGATTTGCAATAAAGAAATGACAGGTGACAGGTGATACTTTTCTTTATTCACTCGGTACTGTCAAAGTTACTGCCTAGCCCACACTTCAATAATTTTAACTGACGCACTCACTGCACCCTCTTTCTCCACTCCCCCTGCAACCCCCTTTATCAAACAAGCAGTGCCATTCTGCACACAATTATTGCATTAGCTTGTCCGTGTATCAGATGACAGTACACACACGCGGGCACCCTCGGGAGAATACCATGAAGAGGTCAGCTGGTGATTCATCAATGCTGGCGGCTCCATCGGCTACATGGCGGCTACCTGTACAAATAATATCGGCGGAGTTATCTTTAACTGCTTACCGAATCGAGTAAAAAGTTACATAAAAAAAAAAAAAACATCCCAAATTAACTAAACGTTTACCAAAATTTTTGTACTAAACTACATGAGGCCTAAGCTCTATAAAGTTGTGACCTAACAAAACTAACTTTAGTATTTGGACAGAAAGTGACCATTAGCAACCAATATGGTTCTGTGAAACATTAACACATTTGGAAGTCAACACTAGCTGATGGCCGCAAATTCATCTGCGTGTTCTTAGGAAGTATCATTTAAGGAGATAACGTTACCCTCTTTCTGTTAAAAACTTTATCCTATATGTTAATTTACCTCATAAACTGTATCTGTGCCAAATTTCATTTACATCCGTTCAGCCGTTTTAGTGTGATTGAGGCACAAACACACAAACATCCAAACAGCGCTACTTTCATATTTATAATATTAGTTGGACTATAAACAATATATTTGTTGTCTTTTTAAGCCAATACCAATTTCGTAAACTGAAGACCAACATTATTCTTCGTTTACAACTACAGGTTCGTTGGAAAAATCTATTTGGTCAGAATCATTGCTAGTGTCCCCGCTTCAGTCAGATAAATAATTATATATTTTCTGATTATTGTATTAACTTTGACTATCGTACATATTATAAACTTGACATATACTACAAACGCCATCACTTACACCAATATAAATTGAACTCATCAGTGAAACATTCTCAATAAGAACTTGTGTCTGTATAGGCTGGTCATGTAGTTTATAGAATTCTACCTTGCCGCACAAGTTTCTACTAGCATGGAGGGTAGCGGACTATATTCTGGTGGTTCCATTATCTATGTAACTTACACACCATTTTTATGGGATACCCACAATATCATCTTGTGTATTTAGTTTATAGTTCTAAACATAAGTTTGGGTATGTGGTATGGTTAAAATAATATAGCTATGAATTACCATAAAGTTAAATATATTAGTACCAATTTGTAAGTACCTACTTTGTAACCAGCATCGTCCACGATCTCTTAATAAACATTTCATTTCATTTCAAATACTCTTCTCTACATTGGACCACTGTGGGAGAAGAAGGGCGTAGAAACTCCCACAGATTGATTTTTAGATCTCTTTTAAAAATAGGTGTGCTTAATTAATACAAATATGAAAATTTTAATTGTTATGATTAATAAGCAGGAATAAATAATTACAAAATTATTAACAGCAAGGTCTGTGTTGAGCCAGATTAACCCCATACAGTCCTGTCATTTAAGTAATCTTGAACATTGTAATATCCCTTTTTCGACAAAGTCGCTTTCACATGCTTTTTAAATTGCTCAAATGGCAATTTAAAAATCTCCAGAGGTATTTTATTGTAGTAGAGAATGCACTGACCCTTGAAAGAATTGCTAACCTTCGCGAGTCTAAAACGGGGCGCACGGGGTGTTTATATGTCCGAACTTTTTTTATAGCATTTGAATCATAACATCTTAAAGTTCGAAATCGCGATCCAATTTTCAAAATGTCCGTGATATCTGGCTTAAACCGCAATAATCCAGTATGGTACAATAGAGCTCTATCTTACTCACAAGGGATTGTGCCGCTCCGGCCTTAATGGGTTTTAAGGTGACATTTACTCTTAGTAGTACCAAATTAACGCCATAAAGCGACACTTAACCGTAAAGCATTCATTACTTTGTTTTAATCGTGTCCATAAACCAGGTTTGATGTAAGATATTTAATTCAAAGTTAACATAATTATACCTCAACATTTTCCCACGCCGCCGCTGCTTGTAATTTTTTCTTGGTATGAAAAGCTCTCGTGATATTGCAGTTCATGTGAACTTTTTCTTGCAAAAGTTTTCTTTAACAATTTTGCGTGAAAGCATTTCACATTTGCTCTGGAATTGCTCCATATCGAGAGAACTGTTGTTTGGAAATTGTTTTGCGGCAGTGGCATGAAATAGTCCATTTTATTAAGCTCTTTAAGGGTAAACTTGAATTCGAATCTTGTAGTATAAGAACAGTTCAAATATAAAAGTAGTTACTGCATCTAAGTAACTAATACTTAAATAGACATACAATTCCGTTGTCGGTAAATACACAAAACCGTCACATCTAACTAAATACTAATGGCTATAAGTCTGCGAATACGCCCACATCCCGAAACATACAGTTTTAACTATAAATTGGGGACATATTCACACATTCTTTCATACAATCGACTAAATATGCGTACTGCTCTGAGATGAGAAATAATAAAACGGCCGAATGAAAAACTGATTCAGCGAATGACGATGAACAGCGAAATTTCCTGAAAATACTGAATTGCGCGACGAAATTACTGAATAGTTTAGTCATCGCTTATTGGCTTAATAAACACTGTCTGTGGGATCAGCGTAGGTGAGCGAAGGAAAGCCCCCTTTATCCTTCGTCTTAGGTTGGACATGTAAGAACAACAAAATCCATAACTCGTTTTGTATTTATGTTACGCGAATTAACGTTTGCAAATTGCTGTTTTTAGGTTACTAGTCGCGACATTCAGTAATTTAATCAGATGAAGCCAGTAAGCCAGTATTTCTAGTTGCGGTCATTTATGTCGTTATTCAATAATTCAGTCAGGAAAAGCTGTATCTAGGAAAAAACTAGCTTTACGGTCATAAGTTTAATTACTACCCCTCAGAAATTGGCTTCCTCATAAAACTTAGTCTGATGCCATTTGCTGCTTTCGCCGTAGGGACATTACTTCGTCCTGATGGTCTGAGACAACACGACAATATGGCTAAGTGATGACATTTTCGATAAATCTTTCAGTGAGACATTTGACCACTAATAGATATCCCCATAATTTGGTATGTATCTGTCACCTTATATAATAAGATAGTCAGAACCGTTAGTTGATAAACTAAGGAGTTAGTTGATCAACTATCGACAGATAGTAAACCAGACCCGCAGGGTTTATAATTTACGTTTCTTTTGTTCTTACATGTCATGTTGCAGTACGCTACAGTTTACGATCTGTCGATAGTTGACCAACTAACGAGAAAAAAAAACGTTAATTCATCAACTAACGGTTTAGACAATCTCACGGTGACATATCTAACGCACGGCGTTAACAAGTAACTTATCCAAATGAGGGATTAACACGATCATGAATTTGACCCTGCCGCACGGAGCATAGGGTCCTCGAGTTAATTAGAAAATTAAATCAGGCCCTCGGCGGAGCCCCTGCAACCCACTTGGCCCTCGTTTGATATTCTGCATCCTGCAATATGGAAGACATAGCGTCCTATTCCACTATGCGTTTCTACACAATCTACACATGGGCTTATGCGTCTGCAACCTCGTATGGGATAAGGCGTGACGCCATGTTTATCTATGTCTCTACACATTGGTATGTTGATTAGGTGTTATGCTCTGTTCTCATTACGGCTGGCAGTCTGCGCCGACAGTCATGTTTTCATATGAAGGACGCCGCAAACTAGCGATGTGTCAAATTTATTCCCTCCAGACCTTCCGTACCCCCCTCGTACCCCTGGGGGTAGGGCGGGACTGAACTATACCACCATAGTAGTGCTGGGCTTTGAAAAATTGAAAAGAAATAGGTAACAAATACAAATGAGTATTTATTTTTATTGAACTAAAAAACTTCAAATATAATAAACGAAAGCTATTCTGGCTGAACTAATTCATGTTGAAACTGAAAAATATTACAAATAGTTTGTTATTTATCTTTAAAAAAAAACTTCATTTTGATCTTAATTTGTCTAATGCATGCATCTAAAACAATTATTAACAAATAGTTTGGCCTATAGGATGCAATTAACAATTAGGACGCAATATTTGGAAAAACAAAACTTAAAAGCACTGTCCTACAGCACTACGATGGTATGTATCAGTCCCACCATTAATTTGTGACGTCGCTGTTTCTGGTTCCCAAGACACAGGGTATCCCAGAGTGAGGCGAGATGCGATGTATGTGCCTTTATGTAAATAATACATGTTTTTTTATTATACGCAAGTGATACAGATTGCCAGCCATAATAAGATCACTACCTAATACTGGTTGACACGCTGTAGAAAACCACTTCGTAGAATTTTAGTAGGTTAAAAGTGACATCTTGAAATATGTAGCAATTCAAACTGACAATAATCTTTATTAAGAATGTTCTCTTGAAAGGTGTTCTATTCAAGATTTTAATTAGTAGAATTGGGCATTAGCTGTAATACAGGGATGATGCATAACGTAGGGATTTTGGAATGTATTTGAAAGCAGACACATAGATAAATCTAAGAACTATGATATCTAAGAGATGGATTATTTATATGATTATTTCCGTTGTATGCACTAACTGTTTAAATATATTTTATGTAATTAAGAATTTTTTGACAATTAACAGACCAATATGAAGTGCCAATGATGACGCGAAAATTGTAGGGAAAATAACAATTAACTACCATTGAACAACTAGCGTATGGAACAGTTGTTTGCGCCATGCTTTGTTGCCAACCGGCAACACCTCATTTAGTCCTACGCTCATCGCAACTGTATGCCAAAATTTTGAATAAACATCTTTTAAAAATGCCGGCTTACATGTTAAGAATGGCAAAATATCACCTAAAACCAACCAAATATTAATTTTGTATATTATTTTCTGCTATACCCGACATTTTCTTTGAAATTCATAGATTATGAAAAGTGAACCGTACAGAATAGATACGTAGGTGGGTCGAATCGTAAAATGTTGTACAATAACGTTCATGACACCATAACACATCGTAAAGTTCATGACTGGATGTAACAGTCATGACTATTATAAAGCTTAGTTCATATTGGCAGTAAAGAAATAAAACATAGTTTATTAATCAGAGTTTTATTGAAATCATCCAATCTTATAATTATATTAATAGACTTATTTACTGACGCTTACTACTCGCTATGTTTGTATGAAATAGGAGATCTTTTCCTTTTGGAATTTATTATTCTTTGAATCGAAGCGAAACGTACGCTTAAAAATAAATGTGGTTATCGCCATCTTTCAGAAAGTACTTTTTTGAATATAATATTAATCCTACTTTTTTACTATACAAATTTCCGGCACTATCGACTTTTTTTGTTTCAATAAATCTGAGTTTCGGTTTGGTTATTGTTTTTAAAAATCTTATGGCGAATCTAACTTTTTCATGTTTTTCTGTTATAAACACTACATAATACTTCCATTTATTTTTAATGTAATATCTCTCAAGGACACTGTCCTTTCTATTATAGAGTTTGTTAGATTCCAAATCGATATTCGATCGATGGTTTCTGAACGGCCATTTTTAATTTGACGTTAGCTGTCAACCTGGCAGTTTTGACGACTGACAGACGAAAGCCCTCGCAATGTAAACGCGTTTTGGTTAGGGGTTGAAATTAAATCGCAGGGCATCTGGAATGTATTCGGGATTCCCTCAGGATTGTTAATAAAGCTGAGTGTGTTGTTGTCTCTCAAACCAGACAAAGTTCGGATTTTCGTGCCCGGTTTGTGTTTGCCAGTAGAAACATAACCTGTGTTGGACACTGTGCTCATTGAAGCTGGCCCGCCAGTCATACCTGGTTGGCTGAAGAACCTGTCTACCAAGAAGAGCCTAGGGTGCACCCGGGCCTTGCAGAGAGACAGGAGGTTGACGGGACCGAAGCACAGACCAGGTTAGATCTACCCCACATAACTTCAGCTCGGTGAATCGCCGACGTTCATCACTTCTTGGCACCTAATCGTCACACTACCTCGTAGCTCATGGGCCCCTACAAGGTCATTAGGTGCTGAGAAGCCTGAACACTTTGGTAGCTAGAGCGTGGCTTCCTGACATTTGCAGCCGTCAAGGGCTCCAGGAAGGCACGATTTGGGACTATCAATCTGTAGGTATAGGCGGTTATTAGGTAACTTGGTTGTTGTTCCTATATCCACATAGATTGGTAGTATTGTAAGCTATAAGTCTATTGCTGGTAGTAGACAGACAGATATTGAATTGAAATTTGCATTGAATTAACAGTTAGTCAATCTATTAGTGGTCTAGTAATGCTATTGAATGAATGTTTTGGTTAACATAGGTAGTTACATCTATTGATAGCAGGCTATTACATTGTTTTCAGTTATAGCAATTTATAACTTGAACTAATATTGACTATCTGTGTGTGTTTTGAGTTACTGCAAATTGTGAGTAAGTATCGTTCCGATCATGTCGTTATCTGAAATCCAGAAGGGTGTTTCTAAGGAACTCAGATGGTTTTCCTCTGCACACGGTCTGATAGACCGTTTAGATAGGCATGATGTGGTATTGGAGCGGTCTATGGACGTTAAGGAACGTTACAATAGGGTGCTCGAATTGTCCGCGCAGGCGGAATCAGTTGATGGTTGTGCACCTGACAGGCTGTCACGGTTGATAGGGGATGTCGACCAATGTATGGAGATGGCAGCTGCTATCACGCAGAAGGCTGCGGACATACGTAGACAGCGCGAGTCCAGCAATGATGGTGACATTGAAGCACCTCTGCCGCTTCAGGGATCGGGGTCCAGGTTGCCTGCCATAACTATGCCTACTTTTGACGGCGTGTCCGGTGAATGGATGAGCTTCATCAATCTGTTCGACAGTTTGGTGCACATGCGATCGGACATTACCAAGTCTGTCAAGATGGCTCAGCTGGTGGCAGCATTGAGGGGTGAGCCTAGGGAGCTGGTCGCTCATTTGACAGTTACGGAGGGTAACTATGAGACGGCCAGGCAATTGTTCAGGCAACAAGTTCGCTGTCCGCAGAGATAAACTTGTTAAATAAAGAGGTGTCTACTCTCAACAACCGAGTCTCTAATATTGAGAGTGAAAATTCAGCACTCCGAACCGAGCTGGATGAAATAAAGGTACAGTTAGAATTATTTTCGCTGAATGAGCTACAAGAGACTGTTTTGAAACTGAAAGCGCAAGTGAAACACCGAGACCAGTCCGCCCTACTAAACGATATTGAACTTACCTGTATCCCGGAATTCGAGGGAGAATCTGTGCTACATATCGTGACTGCAGTAGCAACGAAGCTTGGCGTGAATCTGGACGAACAAGATGTAGTCAACGCGGCGCGCGTTGGGGCCCCCCGCACACCGGAAGCAAGGTCAGCAGCAGCGGTGGTGGCCAGTGACCAGCCTCAGAAGATCAGGCCACGGCCGATTGTAGTCCAGCTGACGCGGCGCGCCATCCGCGACGAGATGCTTAAGAGCGCAAAAGTCCGACGCGGCACGACTACTGACGGTCTGGGTCTCCCACCTCATACTCATCAGAAATTGCACGTAAATGAACGACTGTCGAGAGAAAACCGGGTTCTACTCGCTAAAGCTCGAGAACTTGGAAAGCGCTGGCAGTTCATATGGACCAAGGATGGCCTGGTGCAGGCTAGAGAATCCAAAACATCTAAAATCAATTATATACGATGTGATGATGACTTGCACCGTGTTTTTGGAAACCGCACTAGTCCTGTTAAAGTCTAATTATCAAACACTATTACTATCTTTAAGCGTGTATTATTTACTTATAATTTTACTCAATTTGTCAATCACCGCTGATTCCGTGTCTTACTTTTGTACTTTCGTCACTTACTATCTTTGTATTATTTGTGGGTCACTTTTACACCGCGGCGTGGTTTGCTTATACAGCCAATATAATCATTTTCAATTTTATGATAACAATATGTCCAGCGTTTACTGGTCCAGCATTGTTTACGCGAGGGTGAACACGTTGCTACCGGCCGGCGGCAGCGACAAACTGGTTTCTATAAGGCCTAGCACCTCACAAGATACTCATCATTTCACTACAAATCTAACACAACCTGAATATACCCGCCTTACATTATTATCACAGAATCTTCGCATAAACTTCCTATTCTTATCAAGCATTTCTGTCACAAAAACACATCTATATCTATCTAAAACCCGAGATATATTGTACACATACCAATATACCACACTTGAACACAAATACACATAGTTATATTATTATTATTTTTTTATAAAAAGAGCTAAGTAATAACCTACTTACAATTTCATTCTGGAATGCGGGGTCTTTAAACACTGGGCACGATGAACTTATTGTAGCTATATTACAAAGATCGCCAGATCTTGTCGCCATAAACGAGACATGGTTGCGTGAAGGTGAATTAGGCCGAGCCCCATCTATTCCTGGTTACCGTTTACGCCATGTAGCTCGCCCCACTCAAGTTCGCCAAGCACGAAGCGGAGGTTTAGCCTTTTACATTAGAGTTGGTCTTCGGGCTAGGATTTACCCTCACCCTGAATCAGATTCCCAAGTTGAACAGCTCTGGCTATCCCTTAGCGTCAAATCTTCAAAGATTATTGTTGCTACTGCCTATCGCCCGCAATGGATGGGCGTTGATACATTTCTTGATGCGCTGACTGACTCTATAGCAACGTTTTCCAAATTTGATCGTATCATTCTTACCGGGGATTTCAATATAGACATGTTGAATAGAGAAAATATCATGACAAAAAAACTGCAAGAATTTTTAGAGTGCGCTCGTCTTACATACTGTATTACTGAACCCACACATTTTACAGATCACAGCGCCACTTTGATAGACCTTTTCTGTACAAATGCCACCGCTTCAAATGTTTCAATAAATCATATCCCAGACCTCGGCGCTCATGCATTATTGACAGTTAAATTAAAGGTGAAAAGAGATAAATATCCAACATTTAAATCACTTATAGACCACTTAAGAGCATACCTATGAAATGCTTTGAGCATGATTTAAACGCTGTTGATTGGGATATAATTGCAAAAGGAGCCAATGTTGATTCAATGGTCGCAACCTTAGAGGGATATATTCTCGACTTGTTCGATAAACATGCTCCAGAAAAAACTACGACCATCAAAGATCGACATATGCCCTGGTTAACCAATAATGTCAGACTGATGATGCAGCTAAGGGACAAAGTACATGCAACTTATAAGAAATCCAAATCTCAAACTCATAAACAGGAATACAAATCTCTGAAAAACCTCG
The DNA here is from genome assembly GCA_949825045.1 of Argyresthia goedartella. Classification (NCBI taxonomy): domain Eukaryota; kingdom Metazoa; phylum Arthropoda; class Insecta; order Lepidoptera; family Argyresthiidae; genus Argyresthia; species Argyresthia goedartella. The sequence continues at coordinate 39,235,874 of OX463810.1, forward strand.
TAATAACCAGTCTTTTTGCAGAAAAGAGGGCATACTTTGAGCACCACATCAACAATAACACCAAAGACCCAAATCAGTTATGGAAAAAACTTCGTGAAACGTGTATTCCTAACTTCAAAAATCCAAATGAACTTCCTGACAACTTTGCTGATCCCAACGATATTATGTCTCATTTTATGAATATCCCCGGTGAAGATCGTGTAAGAATATCAGATCTCACCTTTTACGAATACCATAGGTTTGGTCATGGTGTTTTCCGACTTAAACAAGTGAATGAGCATGATGTCAGTAAAATTATTCTTAAACAGAACTCACACGCCTGTGGTATGGACAAAATTACAATGGATATGTTAATTCTCACATTACCACAAACACTTAAAATAATTACTCATATTCTAAACCAATCCTTGATTACCTCTATATTCCCATCATCTTGGAAGGCGTCTATTGTCCGTCCGACCCCAAAAATAAGTAACCCCAAAATAATATCTGATCTACGACCTATAAGTATACTACCGTACCTCTCTTAAATTCTCGAAAAACTTGTGTACTTTCAAGTAATTTCATTTGCGGAAACACACGGCCTTCTTCCAAAGTTTCAATCAGGTTTCAGAAAGAATCGTAGTACAACGACGGCACTTCTTGATGTTGTTGACAACGTATTAGCATCCCAAGACTCTGGGAATGCCACGTTTCTCGTCCTACTTGACTACTCTAGAGCATTTGACTCCATCAATGTGGATTTAATTCTTTCCAAGCTAAGCTACTATGGATTTGAAGTAAATACGATTAAGTGGTTTGAAACTTACCTCAAAGACCGCAACCAACAAGTAGTCTTAACAAATAGTGACGGAACCAAAAATCACTCTCAAAAAGTCACCACCTGTAGAGGTGTTCCTCAAGGGTCCATATTGGGTCCTCTGTTATTTATTCTGTACTGCGCTGATATCACAAGCTGCATTCACCATTGCAAATATCATCTATATGCCGATGATTTACAGCTTTATATTGAAGTGAACAAAGAATCGCTTCCTGATGTTATGCGGAGGATAAATGCGGATTTAGAACGTATAACAACTTGGTCCTCCAAAAATGCGTTGGTCCTAAACCCAAAAAAATCAAAGTTCATGATACTCGGCTCGAGACACCAGGTGAATACTATTGGCGATATGAATCCACAAATTGCTATATCGGGGGTACCAGTGGAGCGAGTGCGTGAAGCGCGGAACCTGGGTCTAATCATGGATGAGGAGCTGCGTTTTGACAAACATGTTCTCGAGCTCGTCAAAAACTGTTTTTACAGGTTAAATATTCTTTACAGAATTCGGAAATTCCTAAAAGAAGAAATACGAGTGGAGCTCTGTGAGGCGTTAGTGTTGTCAAAGCTTAACTACTGCATCACAGAATACGGGCCGCGTTTGTATAAGCGCACTGAGCGATTGGTACAGAGAGTGCAGAACGCCTGCGCTCGCTATTGTTACATCATCCCACCACGAACTCATATCACGCCCTATCTGAATCGAGCAAATGTTTTAAAAATGGAAGGCAGACAAAAATTTCAATTTGCAGCGCTCTTGTTCGGTGTTATAAAGAGAGGGATACCTGAATACCTTCACGAAAAGCTTTCCTGGAAAGTTTCCAATCACCACATGAACCGCAGCTCAACAAATATACTCTCCATTCCCCGGCATCGGACTGCTGCTTTCAGGGGTAGCTTCAGATATCTGGCTACAAAATGCTGGAATAATATCCCTCCGCCAATTCGTGAAAAAATTACTTTAACCAGCTATAAAACAGCATACAAAGCCTATTTACTAGCCCTTCAAAAAGCGGATAACTGAAGCTATCTCTGCAGTCTGCATCGGCAGCCTTCGTTTCTGACCCACAAAACCTCTTGCATTTTTCAAACATGTTTGTACATTATTCATATTTATCATAATTACTGTGCCTATTTACTTATTTATTTATTTATTTATCGTTCTTCATACCATTATTTACATGCCACACACAAACTCTATACTCATATACCCTACATTTATATTATGCTATTTATTGTTTATATCTCTTATCTATGCATATTACGTAGTCTAATCAACACCGTACAAAACAACACACTCAGTCACACCGGTTCCGACAGAATACCAGCGCTTCAGGTCCTCCTGTAGGCCCTGTAGCATAATGCTGAGCCGGAGCCGTTTCACCGTCGCCGTATACAACTAGCACACTACGCTGTTTTCTTAAGAAGCCATTAACATCACATAATATACCCACTTTTGTTGTTGTCCATGTGTATTCCTATTTTTGTATATTCCTATTTTGTGCTATGTGTTGTGTATTGTGACGCTTGAATAAACGCATATTCTATTCTATTCTATTCTATTCTATTCTATTGTTGGTCAAACGTTACCACAACAAACGGAGGTTGGCCGATGCCCAACTGAACCGTTTGTTTAGCATCCCGGTTGTGAACAAGGTCGGGGCCATACAGACGGAGGTTTTGAACCCATTGTTGTCCGTCACCAAGGCTCTAGAGAATCTTGGACTTCCGGTTGGTGAATGATCGTACTTGCTGTTGTACATTGTACTTTCCCGCCTACCCGCTGACGTGCAGACTCGTTTCGAACAGTCTCACGGGAGGTCGGCCGAGGACCTGCCCGCCTTCTCCGACTTGGTCGGATTTTTGGAAGAGGAGGCTCGACGGGCAGAGAATTTGGGGTTGACGGTCACCCATCCTTCGGAGCCACAGAGAGCTGCCGGGAGCGCTGTGAGTAGGGGCCCTCCGACGAGGAAGGACCGCACCAACCGGCAGTCGTATGGGACTGTGAGTGAATTGACCCCACATGGTGAGACCTGCCCATGTTGTAGGCAGATTGGCCATGCTGTGGCCAATTGCAATAAGTTCGGGGAACTTAGGGTTCAGGGACGGCGCCGGATGGCCAAGCAGCGGAGCTGGTGTTTCCTGTGCCTCGGGCCACACATGGCTAGGGACTGCACGCGCACACAAATGTGCGGATATTGTGGTGGGCCCCACAACAATCTGTTGTGCAGATACCGGTCCGGCCAACAGCCACCACAGGGCCGTACCCAGGGTGACACGGCATGGGGCCCTGAGAATTCGTTTGCGACTCGGAGCGCAACTCAGGGGCCAACGTCCCCACGTGCACAGGGCAGTACTAGGGTGCAGGGCCGCACTCAGGATCATTACATGGGGGCCCTGAGTTTTCGGTTGCGACTCAGCATCCGACTCAGCGGGACATTGAGTGTGTTGAGCAGGCCGTAACGGGCGGGTGGCATGGGACACCTTCGAGCTATGCGGGTGCGGTTCGGACGCCGCCTCAGTTGTCGCCCCGCTCGTCGCCTCGTCCTCGTCGGTCACATGTGATGTCCCCCCCGCTCATGGAGCGGCCACGGTTGAATTCACGCCCATCCCACTTTACGGGGAATCGTAGGGTGGCAATGGAACCGGCGCGTGGGCCATTTGTACAATGGGACCCTCTGGCGTATAGCTGCATACCTGATCGGTTACAGGCAGAGTGGGGCCCCGGGGGCCCTCGCTAGGAATTTGCGGCCCAACCATTTGTTGCCCCCCAACCGGAGACGGTGGTGTTACCGATCGCCTCTGTGCTTGTTTGGGATTTGGCGGGCAACCCAACATACGTTCGCGCCCTATTAGATTCTGGAGCTCAGGGCTGCATTGTATCGAATGATTTAGCAAAATGGTTGGGCCTCAAGGTAAATAGGTATAATAAATCAATACGGGGCGTGGGGAATGTTACGGTTACGAATGTAGTTGGTCAATCGGTGATCACGTTCTCTCCACGTTATGACATTTTGACAAAAACATCCGTGCAAGCTTTAGTAATGACGCATGTCATGGGCAGACACCCCTTGGTGAAGTTGAATCCGGCCGTTCGATTCCTGACATCAGGACTCAAGTTGGCGGATCCCGATTTTGACACTCCAGCCCCGGTCGACCTGCTACTGGGAGCAGACGTTCTGGGTAGGTTTCTGTTGTCGGATCGGCGAGTTCTTCAGCCGGACGGGTTGATTGCTGTGGATACTAAGTTTGGTCACGTGATCATGGGTCCGGCATTGCCAATGGTTAGGCCAGATGGCATGCTTATTGGCTCAGCGTTGTCAGACGCTATCCAACGTTTCTGGGAGACAGACGAACCTCCCACCGTTCGTCGAGTCGACGCAGACGAAGAAGAGTGCGAGTTGTTTTACCAGAATAGTACTGGTCGCCTTCGTTCTGGTCGTTTTGTAACTCGACTGCCTTTCAGGGCCGATCGACCGCCACTAGGAGAATCTATGAAGATGGCTGAGACGAGATTGATGTCGATGGAGCGTAGGATGTCAAGGGACGCCGTATTTAAACAAAAATACGTCGATTTCATGAGGGAGTATGAGTCGTTAGGACACATGTCCTAACGTCAGTTTACCTATCGGGTGGTATTAGAAACGCCTGGACGAAGCGGTCAGTACTGTCAACGATTGCGAGAACGTTCGACCCGAATGGATGGATTTCTCCAGTCACCTTTGCTCTCAAATGTTTTATGCAAAGGCTATGGGCGGCTCAGTTGACCTGGGACACCCACCTCTCAGGTGATTTGTTGACTGATTGGACGCGAATGTTCACCTCGCTATCGGACATAAATAATGTATCGCTGCCGAGGAAATTGGTCCCTGCTGGGGATTACAGGGCAACCCTTCACGGGTTTTGTGATGCCTCTGAACGAGGGTTTGCGGCAGCGGTTTATTTGCGAACCGTCACCTCCACCGGGGAGGTCGAGGTGAGTTTGGTTTTGGCAAAAAGCAAGGTAGCGCCTATTCGGACAAGGATGACGATTCCAAAACTGGAACTATCTGGGGCTGCTCTTTTGACCAAACTTTTGAATCACACTCTAACAGTGTTGCGTGGGTCAGTGGTTTTGGAGGATACGGTGTACGCTTGGACGGACAGCCAGATTGTTTTGTGCTGGCTGAAGGCTTCGGTCCATAACTTAGAGGTTTTTGTTGCGAACCGTGTCTCCCAGATTGTGTCGTCTGAGGTCCCACTGACCTGGAGACATGTACCAGGAGAATTGAACCCGTCTGATTGTGCATCCAGGGGATGTCAGGCTCCTGAACTCGTTAGACACCATTTGTGGTGGGGACCACCCTGGCTTGCCAAGAGAGAATCGGACTGGCCCCACAGCCATGTAGTAGTATCTTCGGATCATGGCCCCAGAGCGGCCGTGCATGTTACCCAGAAGGCTGAGGACCCTGACGCCGGGTTTCTGCTGGACCGGTATAGCTCACTTGACAAGTTGATAAACGTGTCCACTTGGATTAGGAGATTCGCTCGAAATTGTCGTACTCCTCGCGATCAGCGAACGTTGAACCCTATTCTGACTCCGGCAGAGCGAAACGAGTCGCTGTTGAATTTGGTCCGGTTGGTACAGTCCTCGAAGTTTGGGGCAGAATTGGAGATTATACGAAGTGGACGTTCGAAATTGAAGGGAGCCGTCGCGCGTCTCACCCCCTTTGTTGATTCGACCGGGTTACTTCGGTTAGGAGGAAGATTGCGCAATGCGAATCTGTCGTATTCGGCTCGTCACCCACTACTGCTCCCCAAGGGGGGACAGTTAGTTGAATTGCTGGTGACTGATCGTCATATTAAAAACGCGCATGCCGGCTGTAACGCGTTGTTGGCCACGCTCCAGCTGGAGTTTGGGATCTTATCTGCCCGCCGTGCCATACGGAACATCGTGTTTCGGTGCATGCCTTGTTATCGACTTAAGGCTGCCACGATGCAACCTCTCATGGGGGACTTGCCCCCTGATCGTGTGAATGAGGTCAGACCGTTTTCAGGTGTTGGTACGGATTTTGCAGGACCGTTTATGGTAAAGAGTTCACGATTGCGTACCGCTAAGCAATACAAGGCGTACCTATGTGTGTTTGTTTGTTTATCCACCAAGGCGGTACATCTCGAGCTCGTTGCTGATCTCTCGACAGAGGCTTTCATTGCTTGTTTGGATAGGTTTGTTTCTCGAAGGGGACTTCCAACTTTGATCCGCTCTGATAACGGCACTAACTACATAGGTGCGGAACGATACTTACGAGAGATAGTCAACTTTTTGAATGTAAATAAAGTGGATATTGGAACGGCCCTCTCCCGTCGGGGTATGCAGTGGACCTTCAGCCCACCGATTTGCCCCCACTGGGGTGGGATTTTTGAGGCCGTAGTTAAGTCAGCTAAGACGCACTTGGGGCGTATAGTAGGTCAGACCGCGCTGACTTTTGAGGAGCTCGCGACATTGTTTTGTAAGATCGAGGCCGTTCTCAATTCGCGACCGTTGTGTCCGCTCAGCTCGGATCCAAATGACCTGGAGGCTCTGACCCCAGGCCATTTCTTGATAGGACAGCAACTTAACGCGTTGCCCGAGCACCCCTTCGAGGGAGTGAAATTGTATCGGTTGTCAAGGTATCAGATGTTGCAGCAGATTACTCAGAATTTCTGGAAGCGTTGGTCGCTCGAGTATCTGCATATCTTACAACAGCGCCTTAAGTGGACTGACAAAACTAGCCCCCCTAGTGTTGGTGACCTCGTTTTGGTTAAGGATGCTAACCTACCGCCACTACGTTGGCGCAGGGGGCGCATTGTTAACTTGTTCCCTGGCAAGGACGGGACCCCCTGGTCTGCAGAGGTTCTAGTAGGAGGCTCGGTTCTAAAACGAGCGGTAGCAACGTTGTCTCGGCTGCCCGTAGATTAGGGGACAGGTGGGTGCCTGTCCGGGCGGGTGATTGTTCGATTCCAAATCGATATTCGATCGATGGTTTCTGAACGGCCATTTTTAATTTGACGTTAGCTGTCAACCTGGCAGTTTTGACGACTGACAGACGAAATCCCTCGCAATGTAAACGCGTTTTGGTTAGGGGTTGAAATTAAATCGCAGGGCATCTGGAATGTATTCGGGATTCCCTCAGGATTATTAATACATAGGGCGCACTGTAAGTTTCCGGAACTGGCCACTTACATAAACAATATTTAAAAATTTATTGCAACATTTGAAAATAGAACTCTTTGGCTGTAGAATGCAGTTTGTTTCATCTGACTGCCTCTTGTTTTTACCTTGTGGCGCCATTTAAAAAATTGTGTGTCTGCATCAACATGGATTTAACTCGGGAAAATTTTCGTAGTATGATTTTCTACGATTTTAAGTGTAATTTGACAGCTCAACAGAGCATCGCTCGGCTTGAAACAGCTTTTGGCAATGAAGCACCATGCAAGACAACTGTTTATAGCTGGTTTGCAGAATTCAAGCGTGGTCGTATCAATCTCAGTGACGAATCTCGCGATGGTCGGCCGTCCACCGCTGTGACCAACAAAAACATCAATGCTGTGCGCCGTATGATTGAAACAGACAGGCATGTGACCTACCATGAAATTCGCGCATCCTTAGAAATAGGCATGAGTCAAATACAATTAATCCTACACAAACATTTGGGTGTGAGAAAGCTGTGCTCGCGGTGGATCCCACACAACTTGACCGAGGCTCAAAAAACGGACCGCGTCACTTGGTGCAGTGCCATGCTTACCAGATTCAACGAAGGTGCGTCAAATTTGGTGTGGGACATAGTAACAGGTGACAAAACATGGATTTATTGCTACGATCCCAAAACAAAGCAGCAATCGAGCGTATGGGTCTTTCAAGATGAGCCGAAACCAACCAAAGTGGCGCGCGTGAAAAGTGCATCTAAGCGGATGATTGCTTCTTTTTTTAATAAAACTGGACACGTGGCTACTGTTGCTTTAGAGAATCGTCGTACAGTGAATAGTGACTGGTATACGACCATTTGTTTGCCGAAAGTTATTGACGAACTCCGTAAAAATAACCGTAAACGCCGTATCATCCTGCACCACGACAATGCTAGTTCTCACACGGCCAGACAGACAAACGACTTTTTGAAGGCGAAAAATGTAGAACTCATGAGTCATCCTGCATACAGTCCCGACCTGGCACCTTGTGACTTTTTTCTGTTCCCAAAAATTAAGAACCAATTACGCGGTCAACGATTTTCATCACCAGAAGAGGCTGTCGAGGAGTATGAAAAACACGTTTCAGAGGTGTGGCACAAAAGTTTTCAAAACTGGTTTCATCGAATGAAAAAGTACATAGACGCCAAGGGAGATTATTTTGAAAAACAATAAATTAATTTTGTACCTTTAATAGTATTTTTTCATATTCATTCCGGAAACTTACAGTGCGCCCCACGTATAGCTGTGTTGTTGTCTCTCGAACCAGATAAAGTTCGGATTTTCGTGCCCGGTTTGTGTTTGCCAGTAGAAACATAACTTGTGTTGGACACTGTGCTCATTGAAGCTGGCCCGCCAGTCATACCTGGTTGGCTGAAGAACCTGTCTACCAAGAAGAGCCTAGGGTGCACCCGGGCCTTGCAGAGAGACAGGAGGTTGACGGGACCGAAGCACAGACCAGGTTAGATCTACCCCACATAACTTCAGCTCGGTGAATCGCCGCCGTTCATCACTTCTTGGCACCTGATTGTCACGCTACCTCGTAGCTCATGGGCCCCTACGAGGTCATTAGGTGCTGAGAAGCCTGAACAGAGTTCTTCTTTGGTTTCGTTTTCCATCGCAGTCTCATTATCGTTAATTTTAAAGCCTGACAGTTCTGTAAATGAAGGTATGTGATTAAATCATAAGGTAAAATTTAAAAGTATATATTATGCCAACAATTCTGTCCTCAATCGAATAGATAGAACCTGCAATAAAACTTTCTCCGACATTGACGTATACCATCATTCCAAAAGTCTTTTTAAACATAAAATTCTTGACACTCTCTGCGGATAACAAAATATAACAATACAGTTTCCATCATAGCTATACACCAACCTTCACATACACACACACTCACACTGCATTCACAAAATCCCCCTCAATAATACACAAAACATAGTTCCGAATAAATAACTTATCTATTTTACTAACCCCATAATTTAAGGAGTCTTGAATTAAGTAATTTACGGAAACCTATAATTGGCTGTAGTAAATAAGTAATTTAATTAAGAGAATTAAACTGTAACGCTGTTGGTTTTCTGAATAAATAAAATAAAATAAAATAAATAAATATATTTGCATTATACGGTACGGAAGTTCTTTTTACCTACTTACAGTCATTTTGTTCGCAATTTTCTGCCACGGCCTCATTATTTTTCGCATTTTTAATAATTTATTTATTTATTCTTTTTTTTTGTGTTTTTTTTTATTCATATCTCAAAAAGTATACATTTCCTAACTTAATAAATTACTAGCTGTTACCCGCGGCTTCGTCCACGCCCAATTACCCTCCTTCTGGTGCAGTCGAACAAAAAGTACCCTGTATGTTAATCTAGCTCATAAACTATACGTGTATTAAATTTCATTCACTCACACACAAATAAACACACACACAAAAACTTTCTCAATTATAATGTTTTTATGATATTGGATGGGAGCCTCCCTCCCTCTCCCTCCCCCTCCCACCATCCAAATCAGGACCAACGATTCAAAAAAAAATTCCCTATTTTGAAGTCATTGAACTCAGTGCACATTATAGCCTACACATAAGAATTGGTCATGACTATAACGTAGCGCATTCCGCTACACATCGTTACATTTATGACAAAAAAAGCGTGGTACCTAACTTAAAATAAATATTATCTTTTTGTTGCGGACAAACTCGGACTGATAAGTAGTTTCATTGGCTTGTGTGACAATAAACCTTCATAATGATATACAACAGTGAGACAGAATATGCCTACTCACCTTGGAATCCATCAAGGAATATCCACGTTTTTTTGCAACAAAACGCTCGTCCACCACTCTTACCATTTTTCTTCGCGAAAAAATGGCTGTTTATTTTTTTTAAATGTTGCCTTGTCGTGATCAATGGTGTTTCCACTCAAAAAAGTAATGTAACTGTCCAGGTTATTCCTTTAAGAGGAAGTAATGACCGTTACACTCATGATGTAACACACTCATTAAAAAAGTGGACAAATGTTTAAAAATTAATAAAACAATAACTATGTTATTAATTAGCGTAAACTTTTTAGAGACACGTAGGGCAACTATCATAGGACGTATCCTAATTTGAAACTGTGGGACAGAGATCCCATCTTGTAGGTGATGGCAGTTTTCTCCTAAAAATCGGGGGTGGGTCAAAAAAAAATAGTATGGGAGTTAAAATAAGACCTTTGGAAAAAAAGAACTAATTCAAGAGATAGCGTAGATTTTGTGGAATCACCTATATTACACAATCATGTACCATCCCATAAAATATAACAAACAGCAATAAATCAAATAACGTTCATGCTATAAAAAAAGAATTCGAGGTCAAAAAAATAATTCAACATGTACAACATTTTACTATTCGACCCAGGTACGTGGTATGAGTAAGCAGTTAAAAATCAGAATGAGGGATGCTTCAAATGATAGACTTAGGGCGACTTGCACCAGACTTTTCACAGCCACTAAATACAGTTTATACACAACTTAAATACAACAAGGCTAGGTTAAGTGGAAACCTGGCTGAAAGGCAAAGCAAAAGCAGTGTCACTTCTGTTCTTATGTTGTGTGTAATCTATAGGGATAAAAATCCGTAGCGCTAGTCCCAACTCCCGCCCCGCTTGTCATAAAGTTGCGACACGTTTTTGATTGAGACAGCGTCTGTATACGCTATATTCTAATTGCCGGAACAAGTTAATAGAGCGTTGTCCCTGTTACACAATTTCATACAAAAGACAAGGTCAAAAAATCGCCAGTGGGCGTCAACCAAACTGGATAGAAGTAAAGGCACATTCAAGACGTTTTGTACTTTCAACTAAACTATTTTTCTGTTTTGATTAACCAGAGAGATATGAGGTGTATGACTAAAATAAAATACTTGTTTGTATTGTACAAACACAAATACCCGATTTCATATTGACTTTTATTTAGCAACTTTTTTCTAATCTCATGTGATACATACATACCTAATACATATATACACAAGCTCACGCTACAGGCAGATAATTAACTACACACAATAATTATACGTAATTTTAATTAGGGTGTTAAGTTAGGTCGTTTCCGCTTTTTTACTCTGCTATCTTCAACTTGTAATTGACTAATCCGTTAAACAAAAGCACCAACTCGTCAGTAATGCACTCTATCACAAAGTCCAATAAACAAGCCGGGTCATGTGATAAAGTTTTCAATTGCACTAACACGAGACAATAAAGCACGTCTGAACGATACGAGTCACCCGAACAAACTGAAAAAAATTCGCACTGTGAACACGGTCTTAGGGTCGTGAATCTACCAATCAGACGCCAGTGTCTTTCTTTCCCATTAACTCGTTTTGGCAAATAGTGTGTAGTAATAGTAGCTCAATGTTAACTACCCATTATTTCATTGGAAAACTTAGGTATTTGTGTGCGGTTCTTGGTTTTGTGTTCATACCCCTTTTAATGGAGTATTGGAGACATTAAAGTTGGTTTCATTCAAAACATTTCTCTATTTACCTTTAAACAGGTCATGTAAATCCATCCATCATACACCTGAAAAGACCGCGTCCCACTTTCAAACTCGACAATTTCGTTCGTAAAGCCCGTATATCTCAATTTGGCTTCAAACCGCCTAAGAAATTAAGTAAGGACCTACATAATTGTGCTCGGACCGAGTCCCGGCTCTTACCTAATGACAATTTAATGCGTCCATTGTGGGTTAGTGGCGGTAGTCTATCCTGTTTTTTGTTCAGTAAAGGTGGGTTTGTATGTGTTTATTTGAACTTTGGCTTACAATGATCCGGTTGCAATAAGAAATACTTCATGCTATATACATATAATATATATACACAGTCAGGTCATAAGTTCTGTCACACAATAAAAACTTTTGAATTTAGAACGCTGGCCACAAAAAAGTTTATTGAATTCGAATTGCGAATTTTTCATGAAAATAAAAATGTGTACTTTTTAGAATTTCCCTCATTTTTAAATTTGGAGTGGACACTTAAAGAAGACCGTGTCGCAGTTATTGCGGTGCATCGTTGCGGTTACGCGCCAATTCAGATTTTCGACTTACTGAAAAATTTGAATATAACCAAAAGATTCGTTTATCGTACCATAAAACGATACAATGAAGACTCTAGTGCAGATGACAGGTCAGGAAGTGGTCGCCCTCGCTCTGTTAGGACTCCAGCAGTGATAAAAGCTGTGAAGGCGCGAATTCAAAGAAATCCCATACGTAAGCAGAAACTGTTGGCCCTTCAGATGGGGTTAAGCAGGACCACGGTGAAAAGGGTGTTAAATGAAGACTTAGGGCTTAGGGCATATCGAAGAAAAACAGGACATCGTTTGGACGCTCGTTTAATGGACCTGAGACTGAAGAGATGCCGCGCTTTGTTGAAGCGGTACGCGGGAAAAAAGCATCGGGAAATTCTTTTTTCGGATGAAAAAATTTTCACCGTGGAAGAGAGCTACAACAAACAAAATGATAAGGTGTTCGCACACAGCAGTGAAGAAGCGAGCAACCGTATTCCGCGTGTCCAACGAGGTCATTTTCCATCCTCGCTCATGGTTTGGTTGGGAGACTCTTATTGGGGCTTAACTGAGGTACATTTTTGTGAGAAAGGCGTAAAAACGAATGCAGTTGTATATCAAAATACAGTCCTCAAGAAACTTGTGGAACCTGTTTCTCATACCATGTTTAAAAACAGGCACTGGGTATTCCAACAAGATTCTGCGCCAGCTCATAGAGCGAAAAGCACACAAGACTGGTTGGCGGCGCGTGAAATCGACTTCATCCGGCACGAAGACTGGCCCTCCTCCAGTCCAGATTTGAGTCCGTTAGATTACAAGATATGGCAACACTTGGAGGAAAAGGCCTGCTCAAAGCCTCATCCTGATTCGGAGTCACTCAAGGCATCCTTGATTAAGGCAGCCGCCGATATTGACATGGACCTCGTTCATGCTGCGATAGACGACTGGCCGCGCAGAATAAAGGCCTGTATTTAAAATCGCGGGGGTCATTTTGAATAAACTTTATTACCATAAGAATCTATGTTTTATTAAGTTCAATTTGCTATATAAATGTTTACATAAATAATAAACATGTCTAAATTATTTCATATTGCACATGTGACAGAACTTATGACCTGACTATGTATAATACAGGTAGTGTCAGCAGGTAATGCAATTATAACCTAACTAAAGTTTTGAAAGAAAACTAACGTAACCTAACTATACATAACATATTGATATTGAATTTTCGACAAATTATGACATTCAAATTTCGAAAACTGACGCCCGCCTTCGTGCCGCCCCTAGTTTGTCTGTGAAGTTGGTACTACTGAACAAGCTAAACAAGTGCAGAGCAATAGGCATGATGACAAATTTTGAGAAACTGTCCTATAATATTTGGAAATATATATGAATTATAATAAACATAATATTTCTGCGGAAAATTTAGGTTTAGTACTTAAAAAATAATTTTTGATTCATAAATTTAAAATTTGCACCAAAACGCATCAAAGTGTCATGGCGTCGCTTGCTTACGTCACTTTAGAGTACAAGGAACATTCGGTATATGTAAACATTATCTAATTCATATTTAATTTGGACATTTTTCTAGTTTTTACATTAAAAACATGACTTCGAAAGCATATAGGTGGTGTTCTGTCCCTCTGTGTACTAATACGTCCATAAAAACTCCTGAGAAGTTATTTATTTTCGTTCCTTTCGATAAGAAATTAAGAAAGAAGTGGCTTGAACTTGCAAGACGTGATTTCGAAGGAATATTACCCACTACACAGCTTTATTTTTGTGAAGATCACTTTGACGTAAGTATTTCCTTTTTTATTTTGTAGAATTTTGTTGCTAAATTCATTATAAGCTAATTTTATGGGAAGAAGTTGATATACAAACTTTTTGGAGGTTATGATTCTCTTACTCACTGTTACTTATTGTAATCAAATCCTCAATGAATGAGCTATTAAAAAGGTATTTTATTTCATTTTCAGTTACCAAATTATATGGCAAACTACATGGAGTATCATGTGATGGGGTCAGTGTCGCAGATTCGCATGAAACCTGGGTGCTTTCCCTCAAAATTTGAATGCCAACCTGACAGAAGAAAACGAACTTCCGACTCAAACGAAAGGAAATATAGTGCGAAAAAGCAAAGAAGAGAAGTTGTTGCAGAAGCTGAGCAAGAATTACAAAATAAAACAACTACAACTTGTTCTGTTGCAACAGAACAGCTACAACTTGAAGACCCAACCCCCGGAACATCAGCCATGCAGGAAAGTACTACAAAAGATGCACCTAAGATGGTAAATCAATCCATTCAAGTGTATATAACAAATAAGTTCAGAAGTAAAGCTGTTCAAACAGAAATAAAATCAGTAGATCAGATGACTTCACCATCGAAACCCTTTTGTCATTCTGCTTTTACTTCACCATTTAAAATCACAAGTACCAAGCCATCCACATCCACCATACAAAAATGTTCCAAGAAAATAGGATTTCAGGCAGATTCTGACAGTGATATTTCATACAAAAAATTAAATCGTCTTCAGACTGCAGTGAATTAATTGAAGACGATAAGAAACAAGAGGCATCAAGAATCTTGGCATATACATAGCAGAAAATAAAAAAGAACCCACAGTCTTACATTGGAGTTCCTAACAGTTGTTACTACCTTATAGATTTAATTGAAAAAAAGTTAAATATTCCCACACACCATATAATAATGTGCTTGAAAAAAATAAAATTAAATAGTAGTTTCAGAGAGCTTTCTGATGATTTTTCTATTGATCCGACATAAGCCAGCAAGATATTTCTGAAAAATATACCACTAATAGCTAGTTTGATGCGACCTTTTCTTGTTGTCTTAGATAAAGATTCCATAAGAAAAAATTTGCCTATGGCCTTTAGGCATAAATATTACAATGTAACTTGTATTATAGACTGCTTAGAAATTGAGATAGAAAAGCCTTCAAAAGCAGTGAACCAGGCTCTCTCCTGGTCAGAATACAAAAAAGCTAATACGATAAAGTATCTTGTGTCTTGTACTCCTAATGGACTAATCAATTATATTTCTCCAGGATATGGAGGAAGAATTACTGACACATTGTCGGTCGAATCTTGTGATTTTATAAAGTGTTTGCAACCAGGTATGCGTGTGATGGCTGACAGAGGTTTCAAACATGTACAACAATATTTAAGAAAACAGGGAGTGAACTTAGTACGACCTCCAAGTGTTGCAACTGGTACAAAGCTATCAAAACATGAGGCAAGGGAAACAAAACAAATTGCAAGCTTAAGGATTCATGTGGAGAGAGTGATTAGACGCCTACGTGAATTCTGTATGTTAAAGCCGCATGCATGTGTAAATGTTAATTTAGTCAAATTGCTAGATGATGTTATAACCATTGCCTGTGGATTGATTAACTTACAAGATTCTTTGATCAAATAAATATACATGTTTGTTTGATCAAAGAATCTTGTAAGATCAAATCAATCAGCTTGATCAAGAATATATGTCAGTTCAGTTTCAGAATAATGTTAGATTCAGTTTCTGAAATCCTGTTTGACTGTACAATTTTGAGTGCAAGTTATTGTATTATGCAGATAATTAAACAAAGAATCAGTATTATTTGGAAGTTTATTGTTACTTTGCTTAAACTCGTTTGTTTAATATGAGCTAGTCTAACATAAAACATCGATATAAGTGAATGTAAATGAATATTTATATAGTGTTCTAAATTAGTATATAATGTGTGAAGATCATCAGAGGTTTATCCTACAAATAAAAACATTTTTACATAAACTGGTTTTTATTTATAACATTACACTTTTATATTACACTGGATATACATTATCCTTCCACAAAGGGACTATTACCTTAAGAAAATCTGATACATATTTTTCATCATACATAATTTCCATTATATCTACTTTCTTATTGGCACTGTAGTTGCAGTCAGCTACACAGAAGTAGCCTTTTTTATGTCCTGTTAGTAACATTTGAAGTTGCATTTGCACATAAAACTTTTGGGTTGGCTTCCCATTCTTTACATATGCTTTAACTGTTTTTTGACTCATAGGACACTTAATTTCTATTATACTATTTTCACAGATCCCATCAGGTGAACCCGCTAGCATGGGATAATTTTTAGATAAGAATAACCCACATTTTCTAATTTTCTTTTCCAGGTTGGCACTTACAGTTTTCCTCACTTCATCCTCCAAAATTCTACCACGTTTCATAGCTGTTGTGTCTGGAATTTTTCCACCCATTATTACTGCCATCAGAGCCGTCACTGGTTTTACACCTACTGAATTCATATGCTCTTGAAGCGGTCACTCTGCCATACCTTAATTCATACCAAAGCTTACTTTTATGTTGCTCCCTTGTTTCTTCTTCTACATTGTTGATGTCAGCATCAGAAAATATCACACTATCCAAAAATTTATTACAACAGTTTTCTTTATATTTCAACACTAAATTGTCCATTGATAGACTAAGAAGTCTATCAAAAACATAGTCCTTTTGGTATTTCATTAATTCACAGTCGGTTAACCTTCTTCTCTTCCCTTCTTCTACAAACTTTTCGAATACTTCGGTATCAGATGGTAAGCTAGGGCTACCCTTAGATAATTCCGTAGCAGTTATGTATTTAAGGGTACTCCCAACTCTAGAAAGTTTGGATTTCCTCCAATAGCATTCTATGGATGTGCAAGATGGATCTTCACTTCTGCGATGAACCCACATTAAGAATGCCATGGCATGTTTGCAGCCTCCTTGAGAAGCCACACAATCATGACATTCTACTGACTTAACTGTTTCTTCTTGTTCGTCGACTACCAAAGACACTCCATACAACTTGGCATGCACTTTATGTTCTGGGCAGATTTTAGCTTTTATTGTGCACAAATTTCCTTCACGTTTGACCTGAACATAGCTTACAGCATCATCACCATAAGATGCCCTAGCAGACCTGAAATAATTAAAGCAATGGTAAATATTTAATTGCAAAAAGAAATATTTAACATAAACATAACCTCAAATTGTAATATTGAATGTTATACTGAAATAGGTACAATAGCTATGCTTTCAACGAATTATTTTTATGGTTTAAATAATTAATTAACTGTTTAATACACAATACTTACATGGAAGTTTTAACATTTCTAAATTCTGCTGAACAGAAGTCTTTGTTTGATGCCAGAAACGTTCCTAGCATTATCAAGTCGATTCTTGGTAAATTTGCGCTGGAAGCCTTTGTAAATCCTTGTTCCATGACTCAATTTAGCGCAATCAATTTACACAAAAGAAATTGAAGTTAATAACAAAACAATAACGGCGTATTTAATTAAAAAAGCGAGCGAGTGTATATTATCTTAAGTAATTCAAATGTAAACAAAGAGAAAGAACTCTAACGTGACGTCATGCGCTCTGATTGGCGTTCAACATTTCATGCCGGATTGCCGTATTTAGCGATTTTATTTTATCGATTATTATATTCATCTTGCTTTTAATTATGAAAAGAATCAGAGTTTTAGAATTAGGAATTTTGTAATAATATACACACAAATTATTTCAATGAAATTTACTTGTTGTCATCATGCCTATTATCAATGCCACCATGCCGTTCGAAGATGCGGTTCCTGAACACATCAAAGAGAGCTTATGATATGTATGTGATAAACTAGTGTATGTAACTGTACATAATTAGGTATTCGAGTTTTAATGCCCTCCATTATCAGTCACATAAACTACAATTATAAGATTGCAAATAACCATAAGGGATCACTTGTACTATAATACAAATAGTTAAATAACAGGTGACAAGTTTATTTCGACATATTTTTCACATTTCAGTATCATTATTATACACTAATATCCTTCTTCTTCTTATTATTATATCTCATTGTCTCATAACCTCTGGGTTAACGGAATGGCGCAAATGGACCCTTAAAATCAGAAACATTCACAAGAGAAACGCTCAAAAGTCAGTGAGAGAGCATTTTATCCCAAGTTTAAATTGCAGTGAGAATTAAGCGAACTGACTGGAGGGAAACTATTCAAACCAAATTGCCCGGAACCGGAGGAAATCCCGGAAATGTAGCTTCGGAATAGATATATTATATTCTAGACAATCTATTCTTTGATTTGCATTGCTGAATTGGTTACTTAACTGGACAGTAAATTTAAAAAAGGCATGGTAAGGATACAGTTGCGTCAACAACAACAACAGTCCTCGATTTTACGTAATAGGGGGCTAGTTCATCCCCGTTACTACGAAGAAAATGGCGGTTAAACTTGATAAGAATATAAAAGGAACCAATTCTGGAGATAGTTCTAGTTTCTAGTAGATTACTTCAGTTATAGAGAAAGTTTGATAAGTCCGAGATTTGAAGAAGGGATGACAAAAGAATACCAACTGTTATCAAAAGTATTTTCGAGTAAACTGAGAATTTTATTTACTTAAACAATTTTTTACGATGGTTGCTTTTCATGCTTGTGAAATAATTTTGATTTAAGAGCTAACCTCTGTCCCAATGCACAACAAATAACAAAGTTCGGTAATCACTATACTTCGGTCTAGTGTTGGTACCATTTTGATTGCAGTATGTTTTAAGTGTATGGTCAATTAAGTAATAATCTCACAAAACATACAGGATTTAAATAATTAAAATTGAAATCCTTATAAAGAGATAAAAGGAAACTTCTAAGTATAAATTCCAGCAAAGTGTGAGATTAACCCGCGAATTGAAAGTTGGAATGTGCAAGTAAATGAAAATTTCTCTTTCTTTCATCCTGCTGCAAACTTTTTTTTTAATAAAACTTTTCTAGACATAGTTGGGAAGTTCAAATAAATAGCGTAATAACACGTTACCTATTTACAGTCAAGGAATTTCATTACCGATCCTTTTCTTGACTAGTTTAGTTAGAGAAATGGCAATGCATTGGGTCGAAAATTCCTAGATAGCAATAAATGTTAACATCATAATATGATGTTGTCATCACCATATTATGGTGCCAGTTTACTTGACTTGACTTGTCTTGACTTGACCTTGGCTGTACGTAAGGAAGGAGTCAAAATGATATCACTAACGAACTGACAACTTTAAATCCGACGGCTCTTACGCGTATGCCATAGGCTAGTTTTTAAAACTATTTTATCTACACGTATCATAAACCCTCTTTACTGCGTCCAAAAACCGCACGTTACGACCAGCATTATATTATACTACTTGGTAAAAACTCATCTACTATCTGAATATTGATCAATATTCAGATAGTAGATGAGTTTTTACCAAGTAGTAAAATATAATGCTGGTCGTAACGTGCGGTTTTTGGACGCAGTAAAGAGGGTTTATTACGTTATGACCATAATGTATCAATTTTCGACAAATTATGACATTCAAATTTCGAACACCGACGCCCGCCTGCGTGCCGCCCCTAGTTTATCTGTGAAGTTGGTACTACTGAACAAGCTAAACAAGTGCGGAGCAATTATCAATGCCAACACGCCGGTCGAACATGCGGTCAATATAAGAAAGTATTCACTATTCTAAAAAATCTTAAGAATAAAAAAAGTTTCGGAGTAGACGAGATTCCACCCAGTCTAGCAGAATAATTGACCCTTTTTTTACTTATAAACCAATCATTCAATGAAGGCGTTTTCCCCGACCTACTCAATATATCCTTCATAAAACCTAACATAAGAAAAATTCTAAATATGATCCCAGTAACTATCGCCCTATTGCTCTCGTACCCTCTGCTTATAATTTTTTTTAAAAAGCTATATGTAACTAATTAGATGCCTACTGTGAAAAATATAAACTCTTTGTTAACTCCCAAAATGGTTTCTGGATGAAAAAATCACAACTACTTTAGCTGTTTATAAATATATACAAGAGGCCCTAAAATTATCAAAGATAACAAATACGCAATCGGTATATTTCTCGAAATGACGAAGGCATATGATAAAGTTCAATTTCAGATATTATTATATAAACTCTGTGGCATGGAAATTCGTGGCGTAGCATACAAATGGTTTACATCATACTTAAAAAACAGACAAAAAATTGTAGAAATAGAACAGTTTGATCATAAATACGCAGAAATAACAAACATACAATCTGGCAGTACATCAGTAAACGCATCCCACAAGGAAGCGTAATAGGTTGCCTTTTGGTTCTGATCTATATAAACGATCTCCCCAAAATAATGAAAGAACCATGTATTATTATTCGCGGACGATATTTCCATACTTACAACATTCCAATCAACAATCCAAACAAATAACGATGTAAACGATAATCTGAACTCTATCCTTGACAAAACTGATAAGTGGCTACGTGACCACAAACAAGAGATAAACTATAATAAGACAAAAATAAAGGCATTTCATCCTCATCAAAACCCAGCGTTAGCATCAATTTCATATACATGTATAATGACATTAAAATAGAATCAGTTAATGAATTTACGTTTCTCGGCTTGAATATTGACTACCATATTAATTGGAAAAATCTTATAAATAAACTGAAACTAAAATTATCACGTTTTGCGTATGCACTTCGGGAAGTCAAAATATCTACGGATTTAAACACCGCACGTATTACATATGCATGGTTAAGCCATGGCTTTATCCTTTGGGGAAATAGCACAGATGTACCGTCGCTTTTCGCCCTTCAAAAAAGACTCATAAGGATATTGGTCAACATAAAATCGACTGATAGTTGTAAGCCTTACTTTGAAAAACATGAAATCCTTAATACCTTAACCGAACTCGAACTCGAACTCGAAAATACCATGAATTCAACACCAGAGGCGACAATATACCATTCAACCGTTCGGTAAGACCTACACGAAAAAAACAAGTTAATACTACCCATTTCCAACTTAAAACTATATTCATCAGGACATTTAGTAATGTCAATAAAAATATACACAGTCAGGTCATAAGTTCTGTCACACAATAAAAACTTTTGAATTTAGAACGCTGGCCACAAAAAAGTTTATTGAATTCGAATTTTGAATTTTTCATGAAAATAAAAATGTGTACTTTTTAGAATTTTCCTCATTTTTAAATATGGAGTGGACACTTAAAGAAGACCGTGTCGCAGTTATTGCGTTGCATCGTTGCGGTTACGCACCAATCCAGATTTTAGTCTTACTGAAAAATTTGAATATAACCAAAAGATTCGTTTATCGTACCATAAAACGATACAATGAAGACTCTAGTGTAGATGACAGGTCAAGAAGTGGTCGCCCTCGCTCTGTTAGGACTCCAGCAGTGATAAAAGCTGTGAAGGCGCGAATTCAAAGAAATCCCAAACGTAAGCAGAAACTGTTGGCCCTTCAGATTGGGTTAAGCAGGACCATGGTGAAAAGGGTGTTAAATGAAGACTTAGGGCTTAGGGCATATCGAAGAAAAACAGGACATCGTTTGGACGCTCGTTTAATGGACCTGAGACTGAAGAGATGCCGCGCTTTGTTGAAGCGGTACGCGGGAAAAAAGCATCGGGAAATTCTTTTTTCGGATGAAAAAATTTTCACCGTGGAAGAGAGCTACAACAAACAAAATGATAAGGTGTACGCACACAGCAGTGAAGAAGCGAGCAACCGTATTCCGCGTGTCCAACGAGGTCATTTTCCATCCTCGCTCATGGTTTGGTTGGGAGTCTCTTATTGGGGCTTAACTGAGGTACATTTTTGTGAGAAAGGCGTAAAAACGAATGCAGTTGTGTATCAAAATACAGCCCTCAAGAACCTTGTGGAACCTGTTTCTCATACCATGTTTAATAACAGGCACTGGGTATTCCAACAAGATTCTGCGTCAGCTCATAGAGCGAAAAGCACACAAGACTGGCTGGCGGCGCGTGAAATAGACTTCATCCGGCACGAAGACTGGCCCTCCTCCAGTCCAGATTTGAGACCGTTAGATTACAAGATATGGCAACACTTGGAGGAAAAGGCCTGCTCAAAGCCTCATCCTGATTTGGAGTCACTCAAGGCATCCTTGATTAAGGCAGCCGCCGATATTGACATGGACCTCGTTCGTGCTGCGATAGACGACTGGCCGCGCAGAATAAAGGCCTGTATTCAAAATCGCGGGGGTCATTTTGAAT
Source organism: Argyresthia goedartella (assembly GCA_949825045.1). Lineage (NCBI taxonomy): Eukaryota > Metazoa > Arthropoda > Insecta > Lepidoptera > Argyresthiidae > Argyresthia > Argyresthia goedartella. The sequence continues at coordinate 39,258,041 of OX463810.1, forward strand.
AAACTTTATTACCATAAGAATCTATGTTTTATTAAGTTCATTTTGCTATATAAATGTTTACATAAATAATAAACATGTCTAAATTATTTCATATTGCACATGTGACAGAACTTATGAATTATGTATAATAATTTGCCAGAAACTTTATTAAATTAACTGAAAGATAATATATTTATAAATGAAAAATTAAAATAGACAATAAATTAATTTCTAGGATAATTTTTCATGACCGATATTTAATTTCCACTAATTTTTAATAAACATTATACTTAATTATAAATAAACAAACTTTGTTTCCCTTTCTTCTATTGCAATGTCTTTTTTTACAAGGTCCATAAATAACACATGTATCCTCATAACATCCTAAGGAACATCAATTTTATGGAATGCAATAAATATATTGAGTATTGTCTCTTATAATTTCTGATGTTTCCTTACTAACCCATTTGGATTGATTACCCTGTATTGTGTGACTGTTTTTCATCCCAAACAAACAAAATTAAATAACAAATAAAATAAAATGCAGACATTCAACAATACTGTATACATGCATACTATTGGATTGTAAGGCACTGTCCCCACCCACCAACAGAGGTTGGTTTAATTATTATTAGGACATCCCATAAAATATTTTCAATCCAAACATCGATGGGTTTAGAAAATAATGTAACACACGGCTATACAAAATAATTCAAAGAGAGCGCGCTGTTCTTTACGAAAGATTTAACATTGAAATGGAATACATTGTTTTTCCAATAAAATACTATTGCATTTAAACCACATATCTATGGCGGATGACGTCATAATAAAAGAACATCACATAATCAAGATCTTTTAACTGAGATACATTTAAAATCTGATGGTTGGTGATAACGATCTTTTGCATGGTTGATTAAGAGCTGCTAGGGAGTAGCTAGACTTTATACTATATATTCTAGGGCCTAGCTCTGAATGTTGCTTGGCTATGTTATTCAATAGTTGCTTATGGAGCATATACAGTCAGCATCAGGTATATATGAACACGCAAGCTACTCCAATATATCTACACACCTAAACAACCAGAAATATCTACATAACCAAACTGTCAATATTGTGTCAACAGCTCTGTGCCAGTATGCATGCTGAGATTACTTTGACACTTTCACTGTGTAGATGTTTATGATTATTTGTTAATGTCAATCTATTTGAGTAGCTTGGGTGCTCACATATATCTGATGCTGACTGTACTAGGTCTATTTATCCGACTACAACGTTCCGTTTTTCCAATCCACATTCAAACTAGCTGCTGCAAAAATACGGCATGTGCAAACTGTTAAATTCGGGCGATGTATGTACGCTGTAGTTTTTAATGTTTTACCGCGCACGCCCCGGCCCATGGAGCAGATAGTAAAATTTACGACACAGGACGAGAGACACAAAACTACTCTAGTCGGACGTAAAATGGTATTTGTGTGCTGTAAAAGCAATGTCACCTGTTAACTACAGTTACTGCCCCTGTGTTGATATTTGGATTAGAAGATCCCAGTATGAGTATGCCTCATTTGTCAGCGGTAACGATAATGTATTGTCATCGTAAAATCATATCATTGGTTTTCATTCGAAGATCTGAGGCCATGTCTTGTTCTGTTACTCGGTATATGCAAATAACTGTGTCGTTCCTTTATACTAATACTCCGATTATAATCGATTAAGATGAATACGTTCCTTTACAATTCCCCTAATCCCACCCACAACCGACCACCTAATATGTTAGGGTCCTAAAGTTTGGCATAGATGTTTCGTTCCATTACACTCCGGTACATGTTGCTTCGTCGATATCTGAAACTTGTATAATCTGCATTGTGTTCTAATGGCCCAATTCTGCTGGCACAATGACCGCTCTGTAGCAATAACGGGATGGCGACGATCATCTTTAGCTATCTATTTATTTTTAGGTTATTAGTGGAAGTAATTAAGGTCAATCAACCAAAGAGAGAGGATCACAAAAACATCAGAAAAAAAACTAAAGTTGACAGTGGTCGTCGCGTCTCTGTCTACCGGATAGTTTAAACTTTGCAGAATTTAAATATTTAGTTAATATACATTGATTATCTTTGTTTCTATCTGCCTCTGCTAGCTCCTTAGCTATTATCGTTTTAACATCTTGCCGTTCCTTCTCATTTCACCTCCGCCATCTTGCTTATATTCCTGATTTCCGAGCTTTCCATCTATATCTGTTTCCTCTACTTTTTCCTTTTCCGCCATTAATTAAACCCTAGTCAAAATTCGATTAAAGACACGACTCAGCCCTAAATGTGACTTTAAGACCAATCTGCCGAAACAGTGAGAAATAGGAGCATAACCCACGAAACGCTACCCGGGATTTAATTTGTCGCGTATTTACATAATAAATGAACGCGCCTCAGCTAGGCCTGTAATCTGTTAAACCGTTTTATCCGTCATTTAGAGCGAGGCTTGATTCCCGATAAGGATCCATTTGCATATAACATTAATCCTTTGAATAACAACCTTTTGTGGGGGGAAATATCAATTTTCGGGCAATGACGACGCGAGAAGAGGTCTTTGGAAGTTGGTAGCTCATAACAAATCAAATGCGTCACTTCTTCATGTTATTATATATCAGTGACCTCAGCTCTATAGTGCTTTTAAAATTGTCATAACACAGCGTCACAACTAATCCCATAGGGAGTGGCAGATCCAAATCAAATTTAATCAAAACTCAATTTTTGGAGACGGGGGCTAGACCATTGCCGTAGCTATGGAAATGGGAATTTTATACTTCTACAGGTTGACATTTATGATATGAATGATAGTATACATTATTATGAACAACTTTTCCCAAGAAACATATGGCCTCAAGCGAAAAAAAATGTGGGTCTCCCATTGTAACTTGTAATCAGCTGATCGGGTCAATGTATTGAAGGACGTTTTTTTTCATTTGAGACCAAATGTTTATGAGGGAAAGTTATTCATATGAACGGGTACTAACACTCCCCAAAATATGGTCGCTAATTAAATGTCACCTGTATAAGAAAAACAAACCAGAACCGCCCCATAATTCTGATTCAACCCAAGATTCCCCGAGGCTCGAATCCAACCCCCGTATAATGGCGTCAGAGTGACAAATGTGAGACGTCGACTATTAGATGTTAAACACGATTGATCGGCCAGTGACCGTTTCTCTCCACTCATAAATTTTACGAACTACCCCCTTTTACCCCTCTTTGGCCCCCGCGACCTCTGGCAAGGGCAGTTCTGAGTACGTCCTCTGTCGTTTGAAGTTGTAAGAATAAATAAAAAAATACTTTTGACACAGAGATCTGAGCGTAATTCTTAGGTTGTTGTTCGTGTTGCGTCCTATTGTTGTTTTCTGTTGCTGTGCTATTTCAAATTGAGGACGAAAAATGCGAAATACAATGCATTATCACACAATGACTTTAATTTAAACAAAGTTTCATTAGTTGACCGATCGAGCGGGAAACGCGAAGCGTCTCCCTTTAGCTCGGGCAAAAATGCTTTCGTATAATCGGATTTCCGGCTGTTTTCTCTACAGGTCGCATTTCTTAGCCGATTCTCGTGAAATTTTGTGACAAGTCACTGCAGTCTCAACAAAGGTAACGAGCGCTGTACGACCGACCGACAACTTTGAAAAATAGAAGAATTTGTGATATTTTTCGTACCCTCTCAGACTTGTTGTTTGTTGAATGCAACCCTTTTGTTTAGGCAAAGTTATCTTACAGTTCAACCGACATCCGTCGTACAGCGTATGTCTTTTTTTGTCGATTCAGTTTTTGTATATATTTTTTCAAAATGGCGGATATATGGGGTTGATAATGTAAAAAAATATTATTTGATTTGATTTGATTGAATTTGATAACTAATGATTTGTGGAGACCATGAGAGTGGCAAAGGCTATATATATTTAGTTTATGTCAATAGTTTGGATTTGAGATCGCAAAATGTAATTTAAAAAGTTATTGACTACTTTCATAGGTACGAAACCATGTGCATACATAAGTTTGTATGTGGTTTTGAAAGAAAACGCAGACGGGTTATTTATTTTTATTGGTTTTTATAATAACTCCACATGTACATCCCATAAACTTGACGGGTTGAAAAATAATTTAAAAAAAACCTATTTCTGCCGCGAGGTCTACAGCTCACAGTGCCACTAGTTTTATTTAGTATTAAAAGTTTAAAAAACGTTTTGAACCAATATGGAATGGTCCATCAATCCAAGATGTTTCGGGTCACTGGCCTTGGTGGAGATGCAACTTTTAAAGGTCTTTTCAGACGACACTCCGCCATCCTGTTATATTTGCTGAAATTGTTATTAAGTATTCGTATAGCCCATGATGTTGGTACTATATAGGCTTGTAATAAAGACGGATGAAAACTGAAAAAAACTACAATTCAACTTCTGTAGACTTTTTTGGTTTCATGAAAATAATAAATATACCAGCGGAAGCCTCAAAACGCTCAAACTTTCATTTTATTTAACATAATGTTTTTTCCCACCAGACAGGGGCGGATTCAACCGAACTATCGTTCGATTGTGTGAATTTATTTCATTGTTTGCTCCCGGAATTATTCTCACAGTAACTCAATGAAACTGAGCCTCTTCCTGATCCACCACCAGTGTTAAAAATTGTGTTTAAAAATTGTTTTAGTTGTATTGTACATGTTGTCAGAATGAAACAAAATAAACTCACGCCTTTAATTACCCTTACGGGGTGGCAGAGGCGCAATATAAAAAAAAACTCTATTTTGCTTGACAGGGGGCTAGCGCAACGCCGCATCTCCATAGATGGATGGATGTTTTCCATCACCGTTAGAAGGTCACGTCACCGTTTTTTTCATTTGGAATGTACCTATTTCTACAAGCAGGCTACTAGTACGCTGTTGAGGTGATTGCTATGCCTTGCTTTAATATGAGGAATAATAAAACGGGCAATTAAAAAAAGGGAAATATTAAAAATACTGATTTGCACAGCAAATATCATTGCAAAATGCTGCGGTAGCTTAGGTGAAGGGTAAAGAGGGTGAGCAAAGCGAGCCCCCTTTATCCTTCGAGTTAGTTGGAACATGTAAGAACAACAAAAAATGTTTAAAACATAAAAAGTGTTTTTGTTGATCTTTTTTTGCTGTGCAAATCAGCATTTTTGAAGAAATACTAGCCATAAAAAAAATATTGAGCGAATAAATGATATTGAACAGCGGAATCATCTGAAATTAGCAAAAATATTACTAAATTGCGCGACAAAATTGTCGAATTGCGTGAAAAAAATGCTGCATGGTTTAGCCAACTTATTGGCTTGCAACATAAAGGTTGTCTGGGTAAGGTTGGGTCATCAGGATAGGCGAATGATAAAGGGGTAAGCGAAGCGAAGCACCCTCTATCATTCTTGTTAGGTTGAACATGTAAGAACAACGAAATCCAACGCTCGTTTTGTATTTTATGGCACTCGAATTAAGTTTTTCAGGTTGCTGTATATCAGATTTCTAGTCGTGCAATTCAGTAATTTTGATAGACAAAATCAGTAATTCCAGTTGCTCGTTTCTCCCGTAATTCAGTGACTTTGTTAGGAAAAATCTGTATTTCAGTCAATCAAAACTTTAATATCATCAATTTTAGAAGTAGGTTTATCTCCCCGGAGTATTATGTCCATAAAATACTATTGCTGTTGGTCACATAAGCCCGAGTTTACGGCGGACAGCAATTCAGCTCTTTATTATGTTAGGAATTACTTTGTTACTACCAGTTTATGGCTTCTTTACTTGAGTTTAGGAGTAAATAAGTAATATCAATTCTTTAGTAACTACAAAACATTCTACTCTTAGGTTCTAAATACTTGAATACTAATAAATACTAAACGAGAGAGCGAGGTCTCATTTTAATATCATGGGATAGGTATCACAGCATCGTAGGATAGGATACTCGAAGCAGTTTAAAATATTCCAAAAGGAAAAAACAACAAAGGAACTTATGACTAATAAACAATTAATAGTTTATAATAATAAGTAATTGTTTTATTGATACCGTACATTAAAAAAATGGTCAAGTGCGAGTCGAACTCGCGCACGAAGAGTTCCGTACCACCGTATATGGTAGGGATGGTGTAGAGTGAATAGTTTAGATTTTACAAAGCAAAATGTTGTTGACAAAGTTATTGGTGCGGCTACTTTCACACTACATGGAAGTAACCAGGTGCATTCATAAATTTGTATATGGTACTCTTAGAATTGTTGTATGAAGCCCCCTTCAATATTTATTTGATGAAAATTGTTTTTTGAAAATTTTGTGAAAATTTCATCACTCTAACTATCACAGATGCAGCCTGGTGACAGACGGACGGACGGACGGACAGCGGAGGCTTAGTAATAGGGTCCCGTTCGGCACCCTTCGGGTACGGAATCCTAGAAAGATGACACGCTGAAGTCCAAACCCTTCATAATATCCACTTTTCTCATAACTGCCCAAAAACCGGCCAAGGTGATAGTAGCCCTTCGCCATAACGTCTTAACGTAGGAAATGACACGTCTGGTAGGCTGTAAGAAGTACTTGTATAAAGGACGCATGCCACCATCAAGGTGTGAGGGGAAAACTCGAGATTGTTTGCCGGATACCTTTCAAAATGGCTGCCGTGGCGGTCAGTGGTATAACGGCTGTAATGAAGCGCGATAAATCTAAGGAGTTGGAAGGCACATCTATATATTACTACTCTGTGGCCAACACCTTGATGTATGTGGTGCAATCATAGTACTAACTTGAGAGGAATAGGTGGTAGGTATCTTTGTGTTGCTTTATCTATTGTTTCAGTGGATTGTACAACATCCATGGAAGTTGCAAAGTCATTTTGCTTTGTTTTTTTAGGGGTTTGCTTCTTCCGCTATTGGTTAGCTATAGTGTCACTAGTGACAAAGACATCCGACAAAAGAAAACTGGGAGGGATAAGAATAATTTTTGAACTAAAAGTAATAGGCATGCTTTTTTTTAATTTCACGCGCACACAAGCATACTCATCGGCCGCTTTGTAAATACTGAAAAGGCAGAAGCTTATACTACCAACCTATCGAAATACCTATGCATAAAAAATATTGAAGACAATATGATTAAAATATAGCTCTTGCATTTCTTCTATTATTCGTTCTGAAAGCTCTCGGAAATGAAAGAGAGTAGAGCTTTTAAGCTCGCAACATCCGGTCGGCTACGGTGCCTGTGCTATAAAGGCAACACGTGCAACTTTTAGTACTTTTTTTCGCTCTTTGAATACCTTTGTCCCCTGATGTACAGTTGTTGGTGCTTTTCGACCTACTTTAAAAAAGTTACTTGCAAAGGTGGGAAACATCTGAGTGAAAACTATACAGTAGTAAAGCTTCTTTCGGTTCCTACATTTAATGTAACTTGTGCAGGGTGAGGTTTTTCATGTGTATTTGAATTTAGAACCTCCTTTAAATGTACATAAGATAAACGACTGTCCCATTGGTACATGGTCAGATCCGAAATCGAACCCGTACTCCTCTATAACTGAAATGTACCTACATATGTATCATGAACAGCAAATGTGGAGACCCTCTGTAAGGGTTCTTTCCCCATGATAATAATAATAATAATACCTTGGACACTATTTACACACATTGATCTAGCCCCAGACTAGGATTCCCTGTATCTTGGGTACTAGACAACGATACACGTACTTATATAGATAAAATTTTTACTTAGATAGATAAACAACCATGACTAGGGTACAAACGTCCGTTCTCCATCCGACTCGAACCCGGGACCCTTGGCTTCGTAGGCAGGGTCACTGCCGACTCGGCAATCCGTGCAGCCCTACACTTAAAAGTCATGAAACAAATGGTTTTTGAAATTCGACAAAAAGTTTAACAAAAGCAAGGGTTTACCGCCACATGCTAGCTGCAAGGGAAATAAGTTTTAAAGGAGTCACAGCTGCCACTGATAGTACAAATCCTTTGTTTACTGAGAGTGGTGACTCATTGACTTCGCAATGGAAAAGGATGACACACGACCTTGGAAAATGCAACCGAACATAGAGTACCTACATACTTGCCACGAACTACACCACATATCAACTTAGTAAATTTTATATCTGTTTCCCAGAGGTGGACAAAAGTAAGTGCCATTATAAAAATATTTTCGTGATGTACCCCATCTGAGCAGGGGCTCAATTCTCTTGTAGAAAACGCTTAGCGATAGCATATCGATTGGTCCGATGGGCGCGAAATGCCGTAGATGGCAGTCAGCCTCCAACAGCGACTACCCAAATACGGCATTTTGCGTTTTACATATCAGAATAGGACTCCAGGGTTTCATAAAAGTAAAACTAAAACTGCAAAACTGAGTATCGCACTTTTAAAATTGCAGTACCTTTTTAAGCACACAAGATATACTTTCAAAATGAAAAGGACTCGAAAAAAAGTTTAATTTTGTACTATCGTTTCAACGAAATCGATAAAATTTGCTATACTCGTCATTTTATTTTAAATCTCTAACTTCTATAGTTAAGAAAAATGAAATTTCCAAAGTGTAGTACTTACTTTTGCAAGCCAGTGTAATTCAAATTCTAAATAATAATAATGATTGCAATAAATTACGTGCACATTTGAGGTACGAAGTAATTTCATCATACTATAACGATGATCGGTATTCACAAATATAATCTCCATTTTCCTTCTCAGCATTATGTTTAATATCAATGAGGGCTGCATCAGTGATTCAGGTCTCGCCACAACATTTACTGAAGGACGGCGGCGCCGGGAATCTGAGGCGTCGGAGATTTACATTTAACATCTAACAGATTGTCGCCTCAAAGTTAAAGGGCATTTCACATTTCTAAAACATAGACCGGGTTACTACAAAAAATTTTACACATAGTTTAACCTCAAAACAAACTTCAATCCTATACATTTTTGTCTTTAAACAAGTGTTGAAAACGATTTTTTTTTGTAAGACCTAAACATTTTAGTCGTAAACATAATAATATAATAATTATACCTTGGACACTATTTACACACACTGATCTAGTCTCAATAGGATTCCCTGTATCTTGGGTACTAGATAACGATACTCATACTTATATAGATAAATATTATACTTAGATAAATAAACAACCACGACTAGGTTAAAAACATCCGTTCTCATCAAACAAATATTTGCCCCCACCGGGGCAGGGTCACTGCCGACTCAGCCATTCGGGTCATTTACATTTACATAAAAGCACATATATTGCTTCTGACCCTAGGATTCCCTGTGTTGTAGGAACCAGAAACAGCTACAAAGACATTCGAGACCTGGGAATTATTATATTCTTCCTCCCCAGTAGGTATTTGAACCCAAGACCTCTCGCTTGGCAAGCAGAGCCACGACCGTAACGCCACAGTGGGCGCCAGATTTCTCAGGACTATGTTGCTGTAAGTCTGATGATAAATGTAGCCTATTCATGTCACCACCGAGGTGTACAGGCCGGGTTCATCCTCGTGCTCCTAATACTCTCTCTGATAGGAGCACAGGGTCCTGATGCTCCCACTGCAAATGGAAATTTCAAGTATTAGCATCAAGCCGGGCAAGTTACGGGTTCTCGTAATATCTACGTAGTAGCACGGATACTATAATACTATAAAACAGAGAGGCTACGAAAGCATCTTCAGCTCGAGGCCTGCATCGCTTGGTGCAGCACTATTGAAATGTTGCAAATACCACGAGATGGCGCTAGGAGATTAAATAGCACGAGAACAACAACCAATTTTTCTTTGACATTTTTATTTATATTTAATAGATTCTAATAAAGTTGCAAAACATAAAACCGAATATTACGTGGTCGGAACCGCGGTTAAAAGTGTGTAGCTAGATAGTAATGGATTAAAAAAAAAGCGCACGAAGGGTTCCGTACCACCGTACTATGGAAGGGATGGTGTGGAGTGAATAGTTTGGATTTTACATAGCAAAGTGTTGTTTACAAAGTGATTGGTACGGCTACTTTCACATTCCATGTACGTAACCAGGCGCATTCATAAGTTTGTATGTGGTATTGAAATAATTGTTGTGTGGGAGCCCCTTTAAATATTTATTTAATTCTGTTTTTTAGTTAAAGCGGCAACAGAAATACATCATCTGTGAAAATTTCAACTGTCTAACTATCACGGTTTATGAGATACAGCCTGGTGACAGACGGACAGACAGACAGAGAGACAGACAGACGGACAGCGGAGTTTTAGTAATAATCCCCGGGTCCCGTTTTTACCCTTTGGGTACGTAACCCTAAAAATACGCATTTTACAAAAGGGGTTTTACCTTCATAGTGAGTTGCAATACCCTGACTGATCTATCAATACCTAGACAAAAATTATGGACCTGAACATGAAATTTGGACTGTAATTTCTCTTTTATGACGTAGACATCAACTAATAGCATGAAAGAGTAACTAACATATAAACACACACACAAACATTCCCATATATATTAATTTTTCATATATATGTAATACAATTTTTTGGGGTTCAGAAAGACACGAGTAAAACGAATAAACCTCACACGCTTACATTCAGCAATAATCCGCAGAAACTAAGCACTCCTGGTAATAACTTTCTCACTGAACACCCAACTCTCATCTAGCCGAGAATGGTATGAATCTAAAGCACCAGCCAAGTCCCAGAGGGGTTATAGTTTTATTGCATCAAAATGTGCACGAAACTTTACGATGTCCCAGAATGCAGGCGGGTCAGTCGAGCACAACACGATGTGGTTCTTGTCTCAGCTAGAATATTAATTCAGCTTGACTGCAGTACTGAGCAATCCTTCAAGACCCAGAAAAATTTGCATCCATTTTACAAGCGTTGGCTCGTGTATTGGTAAAATATTAAAATAAAGTTCATAACGGCTCGCACTGCAACATGGCTGTTACGTCAGTAGCTGCGGTAGAACATAGCGAAAATTGAGTTTCTTTTTAATTCTTCAAAGCCACTGATTACATTTAGTTTTAAGTTATTTTTAAAACCAATTTTTGGCGCAAGAACCATCTCAATATTCTTTTTAGATCCCAAGAAATAATAATAATAATAACTTACCCTTGTTCAGTCCCTTCTACTACCTTTAATAGGCTACGCGGATGCTTGTTGGGTCAGTGCGAACGAAGAACAACTGAATAAACTCGAGCGACTTCAAAACCTTGGGATTCGGTTTGCGATACGGGCTGCGCAAGTACGACCATGTCTCCCAGTATCGCAAGGAGCTGGGATGGCTTCCGATCCGTCTTCGCCGTGATATGCACATTCTCTCTTATCTATTCAATATTTTGCGAAATCCCCGCTACCCCACATATCTTCGAGAACGTTTTGAGTTTCTTTTCCCCATGGATAGTAATCGGAGATCCCACACGGTGTCTCTCCTGTCAACTCCTCGGCATAACACTGCCGCCTACAAACACTCTTTTAGGTTAAGGGCAATCCGACTGTGGAACGCACTTCCCTGCACTATTAGGGATTGTCCCTCAATTTTCACTTTTAAGAAAAGATTAAAAGCGTATTTCCTTTCTCTTCCGTAATCGGTATCATATTTATGTAAGTATATGTATGATATTTTGTAGTTTATATATGTGCATGCTATCTAGTGTATTTTATATAGTTGAGATATATATTTTTTTTTATTAGGTATATTTTATTTATATTTTAAAAGTAATTTTCGTACGTATGTATACAGTTTTATTGCGCACTAGGACTGTCCTTTTTCATAAACACTCCTGTCTTGCCTAGGTTTGCTGAAAGAAATCTCTTTTTGTAGATAAGCTCGCCTTTGCCTAAAAAAATTATTGTAACTGACTGTTTATCTATGTTTTCTGTGCAATAAAGAATATGAAATTCATATTCATATTCTTCGTTCATTGCCATAAGGAATATAGTTTTTTGATAGATGCATTGGTAAGATTTGACTGAGACAATAGGAAATGGCTTAGCTCCTGCAAACATAGAATCGGGATTCCGTGTAGCGCTGATTTTCAGTCTCTTTGAGAGGGATTACATGTCATCGAGGATTGCCAGAGAGTTTTAATTTATAATAAAATAAGAAAAAAAAAACAATAGAAATAGAATCACTAAGTTAGCATTTGGACTGTCTTCTGGTAACTCCTGTGTAATATTCCGTGTGTGTGTATGAGCGTGTGTGCGAGAGTGTCTTGTATTTGTGTGTTAGCTAGTTTGTGTTTCCTTGTCCAGGGCTCTTACTTAGAAATCGTTTTTAATGTTCTCTTTCCAGTAAGCATGTTTCAGGTGCTGGGTATCAATTTGGCGCTCAATTAGAGCTGATCTGTATTTGTTTTTAAAATAGTTAGTATTAAACTTTTGTTCTAAGAGGCGGAGGCAGATCATTCCATATGCTTGCAGCCATAAATCTGAAGCAGCTTCTGTAACGGATTGTTTTGTATGCTGGTATTTTAAGTTGATTTTGATGACAGGTCCTCAGAGCTCTGTGGGTTGAGTTTTCGAGCCAGTGCAACTTTTACAATAGGTATTCTAGGCTCTTGTTGTGGATGACTCTGTAAACTGTGCAAGCGTAATAGCAAGCATTAGGTGAAAAACATCTATTAAGTTTTTTATTCATATAATTCCCATTGACATACGTAATACGTATGTAATAAGTAATTACGTACGTATTACGTATTCACGTAATACTTGCTATTGCGTATGAGTATTATACTTATACAATACGTATAAGTATAATACTCATACGCAAGTACGCAAGTATAAGGTGAAAATCGTCTATTAAGTTTTTTCATTCATATAATTCCCATTGGCATAATACGTAATACGTATGAGTTATAGGTATTAGATGAAAACCATCTATTAAGTTTTTTATTCATATGATTTCCATTGACATATTATCTTTTACAACAAACAGATTAAAGAAAAGAAATGTCTTCATAATATATATTTTTTGGGTCTTTTGAAAGTGTCTTTCTTAGGAGGAATAGCATTTAAAAGATGGGCATTGGACCGAATTTGACTTTAACCAGCGTCTTAGACTAAACTGATGTCACGCTCTCCATCATGTGCAAAGGAAGTGCGACGAATGTTACCGATTGTTGTCGGTAACCGAATTTCATTAGAATCATTGTAAAAAAATCCGACATGTGTCGCCCTCTGTTGGGGAATTAAGAGAACTGTATGAGTTACACTTGATAAAATCCCAAGAAGACACAACTAACCATAGATTTGAGCTGAGCGATTCTTGGGGCAGGTTGTTTGTGTTGTATTGACAGACGTTTGTATAATTTATATTATTTATCACACTACACAAACCTATACTCAGATAAAACAAAACCAGACCACATTTCAAACATAATACACAGTTGCCCTGATTCTATCCCTTTCATAAACGCCACAGAAGTAAATTTTGCCCTCAAAAATATGAAATATAATAAAAGCCCTGGATAAGACGGAATAACTACAGAAGCCTTAAAATTCGGAAGACCAGTATTACTACCACATATAACTAATATTTGCAACACAATTCTTATGAAAGGAAAACTTCCTACTAAATTATGTCATTCCAACATTATTCTGCTGCATAAAAAGGGCGATAAAAGTGATGTAGGAAACTATAGACCTATCAGCCTCATATCACATATTTACAAAGTTTTTATTAAAATAATAGAAAACCGCATTGCTGGTCAGCTTGTCTCTCATCAACCCCCAGAACAAGCCGATTCCGCCCCGGCTTCTCCACCACAGATCACCTCCACACCCTTAATCAAATCATAGAGAAGAGCAATGAATTTAATAAGACCCTTTATCTTGCTTTTGTCGACTACTCCAAGGCTTTTGACAGCATTACACATTCATCGATATTTTCTTCACTCCACAACCAAAATATCCATCACACTTACATTAGCATTCTGGAAAGTATTTACCAGCCCATATAAAATTACATCTAGCCGGCCCATCATTCCCCATAGAGAGAGGCGTCAAACAGAGAGACCCGCTATCTCCGAAGCTGTTTACCTGCACCTTCGAGGAAGTCTTCAAGAAGCTGGCGGTCCCGTGGGCAGACCGAGGCATTGACGTTGGTGGCAGAAGACTTACTAACCTTCGCTTCGCCGACGATATTGTCCTGTTTGCCCCATCTGCACCCGAGCCCCAGCGTATGTTACAGGAACTCAGCAATGCAAGCCTTGAGGCTGAACTGAAGATGAATCGTTCAAAAACCCAGGCCATGACTAACAGTGTCAAATGTAGGGTCGAGGTAGATGGGCAGGAAATACATTATGTCGATGAGTACATTTACTTGGGCCAGATAGCCTCCTTCTAAAACAAGCAGGATAAAGAAATCGATAGACGCATTTCTAACGCCTAGAAGAGCTACTGGTCCATGAAGGAGCTTATGAAGGGTAACCTTCCGCTGACCCTCAAGCGCAAGCTCATCGACATGTGCATCCTGCCTATCCTAACCTACGGCGCTCAGTCATGGTCTTTGACCGAACTTCAGAAGTCCAAACTCAAGGTTTGCCAGAGAGCAATGGAGCGCAGCATCCTAAGTGTTCGTAGGACGGACCGCATAAGGAACACCACACTGCGCTCCTTAACTGGCATCGCTGATGTGGGTGCACAGACCGCTAAGCTAAAGTGGAACTGGGCCGGCCACGTAAGTCGCATGCACCCAGATAGATGGGCGAAAATCGCCACTGACTGGGTGCCACAGGACGGATACCGGCGTAGAGGCAGGTCTAAAAGGAGATGGCGGGACGACCTCGACAAGTTTTTGCCGGGGTGGCCGGAGGTGGCACAGACCAGGGAAGTATGGACGAAAGAGGGGGAGGCCTTTGCCCAGCAGTGGGACACCTTAATGGCTAAATAAAAAAATAAATAATCACACCATGGATTAATTTTCAAACATTTCAATTTGTTAAGTTTTGACCGCGGAAACGGCAGACTGGCAGCTTTGTTTACATTCTTTGAACTACCAACTTGGCTTGACTATAATGTCCTTTACATCCATTATACCTCGCGCCACACGTTATGAGCGGTGGCTTTGAGTGCGCAGTAGTCACTTTTCAATACCTGTACATATGCGCAGTAATTCCCGCCAACGTCGCCCAGCGCTTTTAATTCGTGGCGCCAGGTTTACCTGTGATTTAAATGTAGAAATAGAGGTCAAAGAGGTGGATGATGAAAGTTTTCAGCCCTTTGACGGAGCAAAAATTTAACGAGGTGTATGGATGTTCAGATCAATCACAACGAATCAGATTACGCATGTCGTCAGAGCCGTGTCCGGGTCGACAGACATAGTTAATTTGTCGCTTTGTCTACAGAAATCCAATCAATTTCGATCCAAATTGGACGGGCGTAGGGCTTAATTAATTTTATTTTATTTTGTCATGTTGCCTCCCTGTGTTTTGCAGGAGTTCTACAGGTGTTCACTCTAAGGGCTTAACAGAAAACGTTAGCCTGATTCAAAGGGTAAATGGATATTATATAAATACAGAAAGGATTTCATTACAACACTTCTAAGGGCTTGTGATGATGATCTTTTGAATGTGTTGATCCGTTTGTGACCTGTGGTTCAAGTTCAAGTTCAAATCCAAATATTTGTATTAAAAAATGGAGACTTAATGAACATCATAACATAATTAAGCAAGGATAGAAAAACGTTAAGTAGGCGCCTAATTATTAGTGCATAATATATAGGGTGCAATGAACTGGTTTGTTGCCAGATGTCGATGTCTTGTAAAAAGTCATTATTTTTGTAATAGACCTTTGTGCACAAAGTGTGCTTTATACATTTTTTGAATCGAGCTTCAGTTATGTTTTGTATTTCTTGCGAAATTTTATGGTAGAAGCATATACAGTGTCCCATAAACGAACTACTAACTTTTGTGGTAGCAGCGACGGTGGCGACGTAGACAAAATAAACCAATTATTCGCACCATTTAACTATTTAACCGTACAACCTATTTTGTAGCAACGTCACAAGCATTTGGAACATTATTGCTTAGTAACTATGGTATATTCCAAATTCACCATTTCCATCAAAGCAGCAGCTTTAATCGCACTCAATCAACACACCCCAAAATTTGCTTTCCAAACGTCTTATTTTTCAAGAGATTATATTTTACAAGTTAACTGGAGTCCCGGCGAAGCGACGTCGATGTGAAAGTAATCGCTGTATCAAAGAGAAATTTGTCAAAAACACGACCCGGCCCTACACTTCCGTCAATTCTCTCCAATTAATAACTTAGCAGTGTCCCTTTCTGGCTTGAGGGTCTAATCGTAGGTCTTTCTCGTTCGCTCTCCCTTGTTTGAGAAGCCCCGCGGAGAGGCTATATTGCCACTTTGTAGCGAGTCGCCTAGACTGTTTATATTCACTGTGAAATTGCAATATTTCCATGTTTTGCCGCGGTAAGGTGCCGTCTCATTTTTCCTTTGACTTTGGGATTTTTTATAGCTGTTACACACTGTAAGTCCAAGACAGGTTTGCCTTTTTAGTGAGATACTCAATGTGGATAGTTACCAAAAAGTTACGTGATAAAATGAAGGTTGAATGTTAGCATATTTGATAAACTAATATTTTATTGTATGACAATCAAAATTAAATGTTTCCATAAAGAACTCGCAAAAAAAACCTTTTAGAAATATTCGTTCGTCATTGGTTTCTTCGATTTGATATATCTTCCATCCCTATTTCTATTACTACATCATTTGATACGGATTTTCATTTTCTAGTTTCTGAATATGTTTTTCGAAATATATTTTCCGTTGAATATCGCAGTTTTCCAATATTTTTCTACCTAGTTCTCGTGCTTGAGAATGTGATATTGGATTTTACCTTTTTATAGACCAAGACGCAGTCAATGCCATTTTAAATACACAAGTACATACAACATCAGTTATATCTGAGCAGGTTAGCTACTCAAAAAGATCTACACATCTTAAAAAATCAGAAATATCGACACAGCCAGAGTTTCAAAATTATGTCAACATCCAAGTTAACTCTGAGGGTGTTGACATATTTTTGACACTTTCACTGTGTAGATATTTCTGATTTTTTAAGATGTGTAGATCTTTTAGAGTAGCTAACCTGCTCACATGTATCTGATGCTGACTGTACAAGTGCAAGCTTCAGCATTAGCAAGATCAACATCGATAAACAGGATCGATGCCGTCTTGCGCAGCACTATGCCAGGGCCTTTGCGGGTATGCGGGGAGTGTGCAGGATTCACCCCCTCGTCGATTTCCTCTTTCCCCTCTGGCTATCAATCCTTGGACTGTAGATAGGTAGGCTGTTGATAACAAATGAAGAACTCCTATTTGTCACATTGGCCATGCTAAAAAAAATACCAACTATTTTTAACCGACTTCAAAAAAGGAGGAGGTTCTCAATTTATCTGTTTTTTTTTTTGTTTTTTTTTTAATTATTTTTTGATCGTTAGGATCAAAATTTTATGAGCGCTTTTTGAAAAAATCTACAAATGCAAAAAATATAAACACAGATTACGTTTGGTAAGTATGTGGTTCCGTGTAGCAAACGTTGTGACGAGGAGATTTTTCATACATTGACTTCATTCTCATACCGACCGGGGAGGATGAAATAGGGCTTAAGCATGGAGTCGGTTTTTTTAATATTTTTAACTTGGTGTTTTTTTTTTTGTCATACTTTAGCATATTTTAAGATACTTAATTGATTATTTCGAGTAACAGATGTCTAATTGTTTATTAAATGATTCTTAAAATAACACCATTCGTGACGTCACGTTCAAATGTTCAAAATGGTTGAATGGTGTTACTTAAGGCGTGTATCTTATAATATATAATATTAATATTTGTTTACGTTCCGACTGTCACCTCAGTTACCTATCGACTGAGAGGGAAAATGTTGACACTTGATAGTTTTATAGGACAGCTTACATAACGGCGAAGGGAATTTGAACAAACTACAGTGTATATGACATTATGTTTTTGCGGATATTTCTGTAAATATGTGATATTTTTAAAATTGAAATAACGGAATTCAGTTAAGGACACAATTATCTTGAAATGGTTTTGTCAGTTTGGTTCCATTGAATTTATTTTTACACGACCAATTGTTTAAATAAGGATTTTTATTTAAAAATGTTTGTATGTAAAATAACTTTTATTGTGTTCGTTTATAATTGCCATCAGAAGCATATTGAGTACCTACATATATTTACTTATGACTAGTTAAACAGTTACTTAATTTAATTACATCAATATTTTCCTAAAAATATGTTATTAAATAATTATGGCACTGAAATAAAACGTCTATTCTGATGATTATAAAAGAGACGGATTGCAAGTATGGCACTAAAGCAACATTACAAATTACAACAACAGTGGTATTTGGTTTTTCAAATAGATATAAACTAACCCGTACAAAAGATAAGAAGAGGATATTGTACAACAGGGAAATTTAATTTTCAAAGTCCCGTGAGAAACCCATAATGACATGTGGCGAATGACTTGACATACAGCCTTAAGATAGCACGTATACTTAATACAACATAAACTGACAATAAACCTGTCAATAAAAACTGACTTAAATGCTAAAAAACATCAACACTGATTAAGCGCAAATAATTTCACATCAAAACATCAATTTCCGCATTTTAGGAGAACAACTGCCATCGAAGATGACTCATATGTGAATAGCCTAGTCTTCACAAAATAAAAGGCCCGGTGGCCCAAACTGAATTCAACCTTATGACGCGGACCCTGTCACCGGGCCTTTTATTTTGTGAAGACCGTAGTAACCAAGTTTTGGGGAGCAATAAAATGAGTGACCATGAACAGTGGAAATACTGCAAAAGAGTGAATAAAAACTAAATTGGGCGAAAAAAAATTGAATGGTTTTGCCATTGCTTATTGGCTAACTTACTCTATTTTATTGTTTATTAAAGACTGTGGCGAGACAGGGTATGTGAAGAAAGGGGTAAGCAAAGTGAAAACTATTATTTCTTGTCACATTCAGTTTTTCACATAATTCAGAAATTATTCGCGCCATTCAGTAAGTTTGTTTATCAATAACTGGATTTAGGATTACACTTTTAAATATGTAACGTTCTAATGTTTTAACGTTAAATATGTAGAGTTCTAAGGAACTCTACATATTTAACGGTATAGGGTTAGGGCAATAGGGTCCCCTTTGGCAGCTTTTGGGTAAGCCCAAAAGCTGCTAAAGGGGACCCTATTGCTAAGCCTCCGCTGACCGACTGTCTGTCCGTCGGTCCGTCTGCTCGTTCTTTTATCAGTGGGATCTATCTGATGAACCGTAATAGGCAGAGAGTTTAAATTTTTACAGACATTAATTAAAGTTACAGTTAAATATAGTAATAAAAATTTTCATAAACATTAACCGTGTTATTACAGAAAATATTAAACAGTGTTTAACCTCAAAACAAACCCCAAATCCCGTAAGTTTTTGTTTTTAAACAAGTGTCAAACAGTATTTTATTTTTTTGTGATAAGGCCCTATAGGTTAATTTTTATTATATTTAATTGTGTTCGAGTAAATAAGTCACTGAATTTCTGCCCACTTCCGGTTATTATAATCATTGCATAGTTCATGTAAAGAGTTTAGTTAATCAGAGGTGCATAAACAACTTTTTTATTATTATTTTGTTTTACGGTCTTGGAAGCTAGTCCAACCAGGTGTGATCATTTGAGTTGTTAAAAATAAAAGGTTTAACAGAGTGTTTTTTGCATGTTTCCTTGTAAGATGGCACGGAAACATCGTGTGCGGGTCCGACTCTCACTTTACCATTTTTGTCACGTTTACCATAAATTTACGGGGGAAATTGTTTAGATTCAAAACAAATTTCCCCAGTTTATTGGGGTATTCTAAACTTTAAAATATACTTATAAACTCTCAATGTTACCTATAAAAATAACTTATTTATGTTAGTAGACCTGTTTAAGCAAAATTATCTTTAAACCTTAATGAGCGTTTTATGTTTTTGTGATTTATATAAGTACAGCGAGTCAGTTTTAACTAAATCACTGTTGTAAGTTATTTTATTATTTTAGGGTTATCGATGTCGGCTGAAGGAAGAGAATCCAAAGCCGTAAATTTAATATAAAAAAGGTCTGTGTGTATGTGTCAAAATTTACGCTATATTCCAACAAACGAATAAAAAAAACAACCGACTTACATTCTCAGATATAAAAAACTCTTTGCTTAAATTCATACATTGACAGTTTTCTTTTGGCATTTGGTGTACAGTACACCAAAGAGAATATAATGTGTATTAAGTTGGTTTGATTGGAGTTGTTTGTTCTTTTAAATTAATTATTAATTCAATATTATAGAAAAAAGTGTTCTATGTCGAAAAATGTTGATTTAATTTTTTGCTTCTGTAATTTGTGATCTCATCTCTAGTTTTTTGGTTGTAAGGACGACATACATTAAAATTGCAAGATCGTAACAAAAAATATATTCAGAGTATATTTATTTGTTTTATTTTATCCTTTTATATAAGATAACACAGTTTTTGAATACTTTGGCTAGCTACCACACTTAATTTCTATGATTTATGCCAGATACCGCAGTGGGCCTCTCAGACCCCGCGTCACCAGTTAGTTACGTAACACAAAAACCATGTCACCAGTCAAAGGTTAAGTTGTAGAAGGTTTATAACGAAAGTAAAATAAAGATTATTTTATAAAATCTCAATTTTATGTGAACGGGTTGTAAAACTGTTTTATCTACACACGTATCATAAACCCTCTTTACCGCGTAAAAAAACCGCACGTTACGATCAGCATAATATTAAACTACTTGGTAAAAACTAATTTCTAATCTGAAAAATTACACATTATGACCATAATGTGTAATTTTTCTACATATTATGACATTCAAATTTCGAACGCCGACGCCCGCCTGCGTGCCGCTCCTAGTTTATCTATGAAGTAGGTAGGTACTGACATTCAAATTCCGAACGCCGACGCCCGCCTGCGTGAAGTTGGTACTAAAGAACAAGCTAAACAATTGCAGAACCACAATGCCGGTCAAACATGCGGTTCCTGAACACATCAAAGAGAGCTAGTGTGTTTAGATAAACTAGTGTATGTGACTGCTACATAATGGAGGGCATTAAAACTCGAGAGTGGGTTTATGAAACGAGCCGAAGGCGAGTTTCATAATTATATCACTCGAGACTTTTAATGGCTAATATTTCCTAATAAACTATTATTAACTCCATATTATGAATGTTTTACAGAAATTGAATCATTATAAATAACACTGAAAATTTGAGTACATCTATCTGATACAAGCTAGTAATTAATTTCTAAGCCAAAAAGTATATGAAGATATATTTTGAAAATTTCGAGTAAGCAGTTGTTCCAATAAAATGCGTGATGCATTAGAGGTGCTTATAATGCCTATGAGTACAACACCCTGTATGATCCAAATATGTGTTTAAATACAATTATAGTGAAATAGCATATACAATACAATATGAATTAATTACAACTAGACGCATTTTTAAGTATATATATAAATCTATAGCCGATATAACAATTGGATTGGCTTTGGATTTATCTCGATTTTTTCAATTATCAAGAAATATAAAACAGAACAGTTGGATGATTAGTAAATGAACAATAAAGATGTGGATGAGAAGAATATTAATTTTACGATTAACGAAGAACATGAAGCGAGAATTACAAATCTATTCATTAATAAATTCTAACTATATGGGAATTCTCAATACTTGTTACAGATCGGTTAACTCAAGCTGGTACGTTCAACAAAATTTACACGTTGCGCTTGTGTAGTATCTGTGAATAGGCCCGCGGGCACAGATTAATAAAGAATGTTGCACTGTACGGGAATGAAGAATAGTCTGTCTGTCTCTCTTGCGCGCGTCGAACTTATGAGTATGAAGGAGATAGTTATTGTTTTGCATTTGCTACTGCTTCTTAATATAAAGTGATCTTTTTCATTCGTGTCACGTGTCAACCGACGCGTGTTATTGTGATTGTTTACCTATTTCGAGGTTACAATAAAATCATTCATTTTTAAACATACTGTATAGTGAAATTACAATATTGTGAGTAGTGGGAACGTGCTAGCTTTAGTTAACAGATCTGTAGTAGGTATGTGTTTATTAATCTCTTTATTTTGTTTGATACTTTGAATATTGATACACTATGACTGAATTGCTTTGTATTTCTTTATACATATTAACTTGCTGAATACCTATAAGTTTTGTCTCCATTATTACTTTTATCTTTATCTTCTATATATAATTGTGGTATAATAGACATATATTTTCAAAGTACGTTGCAAATAACGGCTTCCTTTTACAGTCTTGAAAAAAAAAAGCGATAAGATTGAAAACGAGCCTAGTATCAACTATCTCGAGTCAACCTGGACTTTCCATAGTCATTTTGTATAAAATGACTTCGTAACTCTGGCTTGTTGCTTGATTCAATTCCTTTCTTTCGAGTGTGATCTTCTTCTGGCAGCCAAAAAAACAGTTCTTATTTCATAATTTCATTTATTATATTACATTTGTTACTGTTTCTTTTGTATTTAAATAACCATCTTTTATTATTTCAGGAACCAAGTTTTATTTCATCTTGTATCGGAAAAAGAAAATTCATCGAAAATGTACTTCGGAAGCCGCATCGACAACCAACAATAACTAACTACCTACTGTGATTGGTGTTTGTTCCTTGTGGTATTTTATTCCTGGACGGACATGTGTCCACAGGTGTTAATTCTAATATCATAATTCCTTAAATAACATCGATTCAAATTAATTGATACCTTAACTGTTACAAATACTATCTAGCATTGGTTGTTTCTAAACTGATTCATAATTCCGTTTGCATCATTATTTTCTGTATTTACAGCTGCATTATCTATATTTTTTTAAAGTTCTTTAGTTTATCCTCCAGTTACATTTATACAGTGATGTTTAGGAATATTTTAGCCATTTAAATTCCAGTGAGCGCTACGAATTCTTTGAATTCATACCTTTCTGCGATTATCTTATAAATATATCACTTTCCATACATTAAGTATTGTAATTTCCGAAATATTAAATTATAATGGCGCTGATCTAGCCCTGTGTCACTCAAAGTAGTTCTCATCGCCACTCATATATGCTCAAAAAAACTACTTAAAATTACTGCTAATAACGGTCACACTGAAGCAAAGGGGCCTGTTACAAAGCACAAATGGGGCGGGTCTTAGATTTTTTTTCATGGCAGAGCATGGCCTTGCCACATGGGACCGCTTCTCTCGGCTCCAGTTTGACCTAGCACACCCTAACTTTAGTATTCGGACAGAAGATGAACAAAGTTTGAAACGCCTAGAGCTCGGTCAATTTTGGTCACAGCGAAAAAAGTGTATTTGTGAAAGAGCCTTTTTACATCGTTATTATTAGATAAAATGTTATAATAAAACTACGAAAACTTAAAAAGTAGATAAACTTCCCGCCCATCGAGCTCACTTGCTCCAGTCCAACTCCAAACATATTCACTAATCTCCTTTCGCTATTTTAACTGTGGTACCAAACCTATTTTGATCATTGCTATCTTTGGCAGGCACTTTGATTCCCTTCTTTATGAAACATACATTCTTCACCACAATATGATTTATGCTAAAATCAAGAAGATTTCTTTAGTTTAGTAGTTGAGTAGACACAAAGGAAAAGTAAAAAAAAAACGAAAATTTATTTTTGACAGGTATTTTTTTTTATACACATCATAGACTTTGACCTATAGGTATATTCCAAAGACACAGTAGAAACTTTGAATACAACCAAGTTGAAACTTTGAAATTGGTTTAAATATAAGTGCTAAGAGCTTGTCTGAAGTCATGAAGAGCCGCCAAGAGCTGTGGAGCTGATGGTCGAGATGATACTGAAGTAGTCCAGCACCAAGACATTAGACCGTACCTGATTAAGAATTGTAACATTTTATTAAATGATCATTTAATATTGTACCTATACTAGCACTTTATATGTTTATCTTTTTTTCTTTTTTTTTACAGTATTTTCTAATAATTCCTCCACTTGATCTACTTCTCCTATTCAACCATGATTTGCTGAAAGAATTATCTTGTTAGAGACAAGCTTGCCTGTTATATTTTTAAGTTATACTTTTATCTTATAAGTTTTCTGCATGTCTACAGTACAATAAATTATGAAATAAATATTCTCGATAAACAGCAATAGCAGCAGTTGGACTTCACCAAACCGTGCACAATACTGCGGAGGTCAATGAGCGTGAATCTGAATGTATACTACGTCAGGTTTACAAACTAATCATTTCGAGAAAAAAATCTGCATTTATTCACACTACGCAGTTAAATAGTTACTTACAGTTCATCTGGACAAGTGTGCGGTTGCGAAGGTCGATACCCTCCGCTGAGGAAGGCACCCACATCTGCCGCGTCCAACTCCGGCAAGGGAGCGGCACCTAAGGTGGCCAGCTCCCAAAGTGTGATCCCTAAAGACCACTGTAGAAGGAAATGAAATATTAGAATATACCGTAAGCACTAGGACAATAAGGCAAGTTTCAGAAAAAATGGACAGGATAATTAGTAGTCCTAAATCCATATTACCTCCGACGAGCCCTACGGCATTGCGGTTCAAGGCTCCGCCTCCCAAGCGAGATTCCCTGGTTCGAATCGCGGCTGGGGAGGACGAAAGACAAATCCAGGTCTTGGGTGTGACACCGGTTATCCTAATGTGGGGCCAGAAGCAATGTGCCTATATATAAAACGGAAAACGTTGTCAGCGGCCTGAGTAGACAACTTTATTTTGTCTTGAGTGTCGCCGGGCGTGCAGGCCGAGCTCTGAGCGAGCTCCCACCTCCCTTTTTCGCATTGGGTAAGGTGTGGTGAGAGAAAGAGAGAGAGAGAGAGGTGACAGCTCGCTCAGAACCAAAGAAGCTATACGCATGTCGTCGACGTTCCTTTCATATATGCCGCTGACCTGTGGCAGTCGGTGAGTTACGTCGGCGATTTAGCCGCCTTGACGCTTGCGCTGTACTTACCACATCAGAAGCGGTGGTATAGAGGTTCTGGAGTAGCGTCTCTGGTGCCATCCACTTAACCGGCCGGTTCTCGTTGTCTCCTAAGTAGTGGTACTCATCAGGAAAGAGGTCCCGAGAGAGACCGTTGTCTGCTAACTTCAGTCTGAGTTTTTCGTCCACACTGAGAACAAAATGGTGTAATGTAAGACGAAACTGTATTATGGTCTTGTCCGTGGACGAAACCGGTTCCGGAATGTAACAATGGAAGCAACAATAGACATCCCCACAGAAGAGAGGTGTACGTACAAGTAAATACAAGTCCTTTAAGCAAACTAGCTAAATGTGGGTGAAAGTTTGAAGCCCTATCAGGATTATAAGTGACGAATGACGATGTATGTTATGAAAATGTATAAGTTAAACGGTGAAACAAGGTAAGTGAAGTGTAGGAGAATGACGAAGGGTGAGTAAGGCCCGAAAGTATCTATCTAGCATAAAACCCTAAATGAAAAATACTGATTAGCTACTTACACACAGTTTCTGGCAGCAACATCAGCATGAACCAGCCTCTGAACGTGCAAATAGGCCAGACCGCAGGCGACCTGTGCCCCTAGATCAACCAAGTCTCGCGTGGCTGGTGCCGCCTGGTGACCTAGTCTGCATGACGTTAGGAACCTGCGTCAAAATACATTGACGATTACTAAAATCAAAGACATATGGGTGCGAAAATTAACTGGCGAAGCAAAAAATCCAACTGATTCCAGGTTTCCTAACAAACTTGCGTTGTTCGGAACGCTACCACTGTGTTTATGTTAATAGAAAGAAAGACAATATGTACGCTCGTAATAAATATTAGATAGATTAATTAAGAGCAAACACAATACAAAATTCACAAAATAAAATACAATGTCAAAAATCCGCCAAAGGTTTCGTTACAACTTAAAATCGGTCAAGAGCGGGTCAAACCCGCACACAAAGGATTCCGTACCATAAAAATTTAAGACTACAAAAAAATAAAACAAAAATTTAAAAAAGTTTGTAATTTACAGGGGCCAGGGGTTTCAAATATGTCTAGTGTATGGAGACCCTATATTTAATAATATGTTGTTTAGTTTATTAATTGCTATAGCGGCAACAGAAATACATATTCTGTCATAATTTCAACTTTGTACCTACTCGTAATTCGGTTCATGAGCTACAGCCAGTTGAAGGAATGACGGACGGACAGACGGACAGTGGGGGCTTAGTAATTGGGTCCCGTTTGGCACCCATCGGGTAGGAAGTTACACATATTCATGAAAAAAAAACCCGAAGAATCGCATGGCCCATGACAGATATAAAAGAAGAAAGTTATCCAGAATACAGAAACCCAGCAGAAGTAGCAAGTTACTATGATCAAGCTGCTGTACCCAGATAGCTACAAGTAGTTCTATTGACACTAAAAAAAATGACATTCCATTGACACATCTCTTGGGCATAGGCCTCTTCCCTAAATCCTCACGACCCTATGCCACAGAGAAGCATACCTTTTCAAATTCGAAGAGTGTGAAGCACAGCAGTAAACTAAGAGAGGTCGCCTTGCTTCCTCGGCGCAGGCGGCAATCGGTGCCAGGACATTGGTGTGAGACAACCCGTGTAGCCTCAGACCTTCTGCCACTAGTAATGCTGCTTGCATGGCTGACGCGGCTTCTAGAACAATTTGGGTTTTTATACCTTGGAAATAGATATATTGGATATGATGAGACACACTCTTACTGTTTCGTTCCGCACTCGTGAAATAACATAATGTGATGGATGACTGTCATATTAGGGAGGAGCTCCTTTGTTTTCAAATGAATGCGAATGCTAAACATAAATACGCATAGATAGTTAGTAGTAGTAACTATACTCATTCATCAATATGGGGACAAATTTGGCAAAATTTTAGGTGTTAAAAGGAAAACCATCAGTGACAAGTAGGTCCTTCGCCTAGCTCCTCATTCCTTCTTATGATATCACGGGAGTAGATTTAACTGATGGTTTTCTTTCCAGCTTACCTGTAACTGTCTTGACCAGCACCTCCTCATAGGTTTCCCCTCTCTTGAATACCCCCTTGTACACCCTCCCGAAGGTCCCCTCATGGACCAGAATCTCCAGTCGAATGTTGGCGCGTGGAGTGGTGAGAACACGCAGTTGCTCTGCTGGGTCTGTGATGCGGTCTTTGACTGTCGTTTGCTGGGTGAAGTGAAGTGTTTATTTTAGTACTCGTAGTTGTTTTTTTTTCTGATACCATATAGTAATATTAACAGTACAGTTGACATCAACACAAAAAGGCAAACGCGCATATCTATTCATTTTTGACCGAGCGAGCGAAGCGTCCAGTTTCGAGATTGGCCAGAAAAGCATTTTTCTTCTGAATGTCTGTTCTCGGCTACAGGTCACATTTCTCAATTTGCTGGAGCAAAGGGATTCGTTATAGCGGATTTCAGTTTTTGATTTTATTTTGGAAAAATTATATTTAATCAGACTACGCAGTTACCAAGACTTTAGGACCAAGAAAACGCGAGTAATCGCCAAAACTTATACCCCTATTTTGCTCAGAAGTCTGCATGCTAATTGGAAAATTCAAGCACCTGAAATTCAATTTAAAATTGGACTTTGGTCGTTAAATTGTTGTGCAAAATAAACTTGTATCGCATTATAATAAAACTTTTTGTCCGTCAGTCGTGACAATACCTAAGTTTAAGTAACTATGTATGTATGTCGAAGGGCTCGCGAGGTCTAATGTTCTCACATAACCACTAGTTTGATATGTTGTAAGTACCCCTTATAGTAATTTATACCCAAGTTTGCAACCCTGAAAAGCCTGCGCTTCTGATTTCTGCGCGCGAATTCTGACACTAACTGGCATAACCCCCTCTCTTTTCCCCATGTAGGGGCCAATTTTATTAAACGCTTAAATATTGCAATTCCTTTACGTAAATTCGACAGCACGTCTACTTCGCACGAGCACCGTGGCGTACAAAAGGGAATCGTTATTAGGGTATAATTACTCTACATTTGTAAAGTTAACTTAATTTGCTACAAATTGAGTCCAACCAGACCTTGTTAGCTAGTGGCCCATCACCAGTCACACGAGCTTTGATCGACCCCTAACCATTTTTGCAACTGGTGGTAAGTTTTGTACCATGTAGTACGTGATGAGATATTGACGGCCGAACTAGTTGCTACAGTAGTTCTGCCATTAAATATTGGTTAGTCTATTTTGTACACAATTCCCCAGTATTCTATGTTTTCAGACCAATTTAAAAGGCTAGTATTTAATCGCACATCAAAAATACTGATTTGCACAGCAAAAACACTTTTTATGTTATATAAATGTTATGTGTTCTCAAGTTTATGTTTTAAGGATTTTTGTTGTTCTTGCATGTTCAACCTAACAGGAAGGATAAAGGGGGCTTCGCTTCGCTCATCCCCTTTACCCTTCACCTAAGCTGCCGCAGGATTTTGCCCTGATATTTGCTGTGTGAAATCAGTATTTTTGATGTGCAGTTTAATATATATTTGCCAATTTAAAACTGCACAATTCTTCCAATAATTTTATCGGCTTTTATTATGTAGCACAACAAAATTTCCCATGACGTGTCGTTTTCAAGTTATAAGAGGAAAAGTAGCTAGAAATGGTTCGTGATATATATATATATATATATATAGGTATATGTCACCGGAAGATAGTCAAAACCGTTAGTTGATAAACTAACGCGGTAGTTGATCAACCATCGACAGATAGTAAACCAGACCGACAGGGTTTAGTTTAGTTTACGTTTCTTTTGTACTTACATGTCAACCTAACACGAAGACTATTCGGGGACATCGCTGCGCTTGCCCCCTCTAGTCTTCACCTAAGCTACCGCAGTGTTTGGTATTTCGTTTGAAACTCAAGTTCAAACCAGTTTACTATTTAACGCTCTTAACCGGTATTTGATCAACTAACGGGTCATATTGTTAGCAGTTCGCTACAGTTTACTATCTGTCGATAGTTGATCGACTTACGAGAAAAAAGTTTGAAGTTTATCAACTAACGGTATTGACTATCTTACGGTGACATATATAACCCATGGCTAGTGCGCGCAAGTATTTACGCTCGACCTTGGCATGAGACAATGCCTTGTATTTCGATATGAACGAAATAGGTAATTACGACTGTTCCCCAGTTTCCAGAAAACAGTCCCTCATTTTAATTACCGATCTCCATCATCCGTTGCTATACTATCTGGTAGGTGTCGTATCTGGAGGAAGTCACTGGAGGGGTGGTCAGGTGAACACGCTGAGATAATTGCATTGTACGGAGGAGCGGCGGAGGCGAATGATATCGCTAATCGAGTTGTCTGAGGCGTTCAGCTATTGTCTATCCTGTAGGTAAATGACGGAGTATACGAACCCCTTTATGTCTAGGTATTAAGGACCGTTAGGTATTTTCGTGTAAAGTGGCTACAGCTTTTGGTTAGAGATTATCTGAATTCCAAGTCATGCTCTCTGTAGCAGTGTTTTGATATGCATAACAGAGTTGACAGTAAGCATTATTATAATTTTCACAAAGAAAGAGGTAAAACATTTCAGACGACTTAAAGCTTATGTTATGTATGAATTCCATGTACAAAGTAATAATAATAATAATAATAATACCTTGGACACTATTTACACACATTGATCTAGCCCCAAACTAGGATTCCCTGTATCTTGGGTACTAGACAACGATACACATACTTATATAGATAAATATTATGCTTAGATAGATAAACAACCATGACTAGGGTACAAACATCCGTTCTCATCAAACAAATATTTGCCACCACCGGGACTCGAACCCGGAACCCTTGGCTTCGTAGGCAGGGTCACTGCCGACTCGGCCATTCGGGTCGACTGAAGTAAACTGAACTTAGAAAAAATAAATAACGCAATCGCGATAAGATGCAAATTAACGAACCATTAATAAAATCAACAAGAAGACTTCCTTTGAACCTCAGCATCTGTCTGCAGACTAAATAGCGCTAATTCATATTTCGTCGCTAAGAAAAGCATCCGGGCGTTAAAATTCCTGCACAAAAGGGTACCTGCAAATTAAAAACTTGGACCCCTGCCAAGCCAAATACTTTGCGCCTTGTAGATCACTAATTGTGTTACGTTTGTATCACCTGAAGGGAAGGGACCCCGTCTTAAATTGGATCCTTAATGAGGTAAAGGACTCGTTTTATGCACAATTCTTCCCTCCTCAATGCACAAAGCGTTGGTAATGGCGAAAGAATAGTGGCGTTACCAAGAAGATGTAGAAAAAAGTAAGTGAATGCTTGCCTCGGATATACTGTCGACGGAGCGAGATTTATTTCATTAAATTGCAGGAAGCACTGGGCGCTATTGTTTCGGAGGGTAAATAAAAGCCTTGGCAGATTGGGCACGTAAGACCGGTTTCATATTTTCAATCTGTTTTCAACACTTGCCCCACGGAACACAGTATATCTCCTAAAGCTTTGAATTTCTTCACAAAACTTGGAGAATGCGGTACAACAATAAATTGTTCCAACGCTTCGATGATTCTTAAATGGGGGATAGTAATAAAGAACATGAATAAAAGCTTAAACCAAGAAGAATACTCACCTGTGAAACATGAGTTAGGTTGGAGGCGGCGTAGTATGAAACCCTTGATTCGGGTTTCGCATAAACGTGCTCTCCGATGTGCGTAGTGGCATAGGGCGAGGGTGATCTTCTACTACCTGAGATAACAAGAAATGTGTTCAAAGGATCAGACAACATAAGCGTCACGAGTTTTTGGATACGTTGGTTATACACATCAATAGCCAATTCGTGAACACAATTCATAATTTCTTATAAACTTTTTCGTAGGTACTTTATATTTATAACAAGCAATTCAGTGTTATTCTGAAAAAATAATCATGTCTCATATAGAACCTGAGTGGAGTGGAGGTAACCACTAGAATAAAACCTTTTATTTGTTCACCTTACCTTTCATGAGATACTGAAATGTGTTAGTAGTATGTTTAACTATTCAATCAAATGCGTACCGAAGGGAAATTTGTGCAAGCTAGCGATAGTAGCATATGATCCTGTGGAGCTCGGAGGTCGACCCATTGTATCCAGTCTAAGCAGAACATTCTGATGGCTTCCGTATGCGGCCGTGGTGTATGATGTGCTGGGGAGGCAATGAGACCATTTAAAAATCACATAAATAATGTCCTTTACCACAGCAAAGCTTTAACTCTTTATTCATTAGAATTGTTGAAATGTTGAAAGTATAGAAATCAAGTGATTGGCCAATAGCCAAATGCATTGCAGCTCTATTTAAACACAATTAAATATCGTGCTAGCGTCTAATCCTACGAGACATTACCTGAATATAAGGAATTAAGAGCGCTGGGCGAAACTGGCGGGGATTACTGCGCATACGTACGTATGAAAAATGACTATTGTGCATTCTAAGGCCACCACCGCTCATAAATCGTGAAGCGACATAGTCGGTCAAACTTTGAGTTGGTAGTGCAACCGTGCCAACACCGTTAATACTTCGTCCTTGTATTCAAGGCATTTTTTGATTGAGTACAACAATGCCTCCCAAAACGGCCTCCCTTGATTGATTCTACGTCACACCTGTTTCCTCCCACCAGCAATTTGAAAAGAAATCTCTTACAGGTTACAGCTTTATTATCGCCATAAACTCGACAATAATAGTGCAATTTCCTCCCAATATCGTGGGAGTTGACCCTAAGCATATGTGGGGCACCGGGGAAACAGAGTAACCCTCGTCTTTTGCCGTCAAACGTGATTGATGATGCGGTGTGGAGCAAGCGTTGTCGATGGACGAAGAATGTACTCGGGTTTTCATTGAGGATGGGTTTAAAAAGGTTTATCGTTCAGGTTTTTTGATCCTAATAACAGTATAACACACGTTGTGCTATATTTTTAACTATGTAACAGTTTAGGTGAGACGGTAAATGCAGAAAAGTTTGAATTTATAAATAATGCCAAAAATGAGAACTGGCAGCTACTAGTAGATTTCGTGGGAAAATAATTGACCATCTTGACAATATCGTAAAAAATCGCACATAAGTGATATTGAGCTTTTACAGATGACGCATTATATCTTTTCCACTCTTATACTCGAGTTGATACCTAGCGCAACAATAAATTTTTAGTTACAATAATTCAATGTTATCGGCGCAGGAAACAAAAAGACATTTCTTACGCGTCGACGCGTTTTATTTATTTTTATCCACAGAGTTATCCATGGATCTCGTTAAAACTCAATCATAAAGTTCTAAGTGAAACGGCCCAATCCAATTCCAATATTATTTGTTTTCTCGTTAAGGACTTTGTTTACTGCCTAACAATACAGTTCGTGAAGCACTTCAACTTTGAGGCCCCCCTCTATTTTTCTCCCCTCAAAAAGTTGTGTCTATTTAATACAGCTCTGATAGAGGCCCATAACTTAAAAGGTAATGCAGCTACTTATACCTGTAAAACCGTGGATTTAGTTAATTTTGTTGCAGTAGAAGTTGTGATTAAGCACTTGAAGGAGTCTTACGGCTTTACTTATAAAAAGTTAATTCACAGTTTAGTTAATTCAGTGTTTTGTCTTGCTTTGACATTTGACATTTACTCGACGTGTGAAACGGACAAAACACTGCTTAAGTTAAACAGTGAATTAACTTTATTAGAAGTAAGGCCGTTAATTTAATTTGAATGACCTACTGTCAAATTAAAATTTCTTAGTTATGTATTGATTTAGAACGTCTTTTAGATGTTTTATAAACTGGAAATTATGGCTCTGTTCGATTTAACATGAAGAGAAAAAGGGAAGCAAGAGCGAGAGTTAAATATGAGTTATCATTAAAACAGCAAGGTCCTAAATAAATACAAAATTCACGATAATTTCTCATTTCCAATTACCTTCGACGCCGAGCAATCTCCTAACAGAATTTGGAGGTGTGATAATTTTGTTTGAAATTTTCAACAACTTCTGCCCTGTTCCCGGTGTAAGGGGAAGCAAAGTTGCAAAATAAAGTCCGAGAGGACCCCGGCACAATCAAGAAGAGTTTACCTTTTCTCGTTTACTCCGAAAAGTTGAAAAACCTTTGTAATTTTTTCAAGAATTATTATTGTCCAGTTTGGTGAATGGTTTATTCTGCGCGTGTTAGAATAAACAAATGGGAGGCTCTCGCCACGGGTCCCTGATCTTGCAGGCTTTATATTAACCCACTTGAACCTATTTATTGTACTGACATTCTCGTTGCCTTATTAGATTTTTACGAAATGCACGGAATCCTATAAATCATCTCCAAATTCAAATATACAAAAAATGTGGTAATCTGTCAGTAGTTGCATATACTAAGAATCAATTTGACAGACACCCACTGTAAATTTATGTCAAAGCAGGGGGATTTACTTACAGGATTTAGAAAAAAACTACAAGGTAGGACTCAGAAAAGAAGAACTCACTGTATAGAGTCATGGTGCCGCGCCTTGCTCCCGCGTCGATACAGAGTGCCGGCCGCAGCCGCCGCCAGCAGCGCCAGCGCGGCGGCAGCGCAGCCCCCAGCCGCCAGTAGGACTCCGCTGGACGCGGGGGCGGCGTCTCCGGCCAGCCGGGCGGTCTCGTTGTGGGTGGGGATCGTTGAGAGGCCTGTGGGAACGAAGAGGCCTAACTGAGCCACGGAGGCACCTTGTGCAGTAACAGCACAGTACTTGAAAGGCGTGACACTACCTTTATGTATGTGCGTGTTGAAACACACTTTGTCAAACAAAAAGAATATAGAGTCATTCCCTTTTCCATACGGGGTCGCTGAGGCAACATTGCGCCCTCGTTTAGCCATTAAATCTAAGAAAACTCCTCCTGACTCCTTTCATGCATACCTAATACCGTCACACAACACGTTATATAAAACTGTACAGGTATCTAATAATGTTAGTTCAGTCTATCAATTCAGCGAACACAATGTCCCTCGCTTAACCTTTACAAGTTTTCAATTGCCCGGTCTTTTGTCAAGCATCGAAGCTATTTTCACCCACGCGCTGAAAATATAATTAACCTTTTAATTTTCATTCATAAATCAGGTCGGGTCCAGTGTATGTTAGCTTTAATTACTTTTTGTTAAAACAAAACCGGAAACTTTTCGAATAATAAATCCGCTTCCTGACTTGGAGCGTACTCGTACGTTGTATGCAGTACAGCTACTTTCTAAGCAATTCATTTACAAACCGCATCTAATCAAACAACCATATCTTGGAAAAATAGAATGAAGCTCTTTGATATTCGTACTATTGCTGATTTTGTGAAGTTATGTTCCAACTTGCCCGTAAGCCGTAAGGGTTTTGAGGGGCACATAGATTTTACTTTCAAGTGACTGATTAAGGATTTGAAAGTTGAGGATCATAAGAAATAACAAACAAGTCGTTTATCCTAATGAAATATATTACGGCTGCAAAGTCAAGTTTTCGGACATTAGGAAAATTATACAATTTTCTTTAAATGTTCCATAAAGCGTTATATCTACTAAGATGATACTTAAGAAATATAATTCAAAAGGCAGAAATGAACGGCGTAAAAAAATTAGGCCCTTTCTAATTCCTGGTAGTCCAAGAATTAGAAAGGGTACCATAAAAGCAGATCTTTAATTTATCGTCATCTAGTACCCATAACACAAGCTTTTGTTGAGCTTACTATGGTCCTGGTTCGATTTGTGTAAGATTGTCCTCTAATATTTATATTTATTATTATATACATATATTGATGTGATGATGTTAATGATTTATTGTATTTTTATCGTGGTAAAACCATTTTTCACAAAATGTGGTTCCCCAAACCAAATTAATTTATTACAAAATATTATTCTATAACAGATAAGCTTACAAAAGACAGGTAAAACAGAAACTTAACTAACAACTTTTCTAGCTAAACTACTTTTGAGATGTCAACGTTTTTAAAATTGGTCTTAAGAGGGATCAATTCCAATAACCAAATACAACGAAATTACTTTATGACAAGATCTCCCAGATCTCTGGAAGTACAGTGCACCTACGGGAATATGTTTTATACCATTTTTAGAGGAAATAAGTCATTACTTGTTTATTAGCAATAAATATTTAATTATTCTAGGTCAGGGGAAGGACATACGGACGGATCTTTCTTTTACGTTGAACTAGAAATTTCATATTTTTACAGCTTTAAACCTAAGTATATGACCACTATTAAATTAATTTGGTAAGATACCAGATTTTACAGCAAAACTAATGGAAAAACTGTGAAAGGTAATTAGGTAAATGATAACAATAGGGGTTATTTGTACGGAATCCATGGTGCGCGAGTCAGACATGCGCTTGGCCTTTTTTGGAGTTCTGTATCCGAAGGATGCCAAACGAGCCCCTTTCACTGCTTAGTTACTCTGCTGTCCGTCTGTCCATCTGTCCGTCCTTCCATCCGCCAGCAGGCTGTATGTCATGATGAAATACAAAAAGATTTTGATGATGTTAATGATGTAGTATCTCTAACCTTGAATGGCTTCCCAGTTGATAATTTATTGTTAAGTGTAGCAAATTCTCACTTCCAAATGTCAAGCCTGTTGGGACCAGTTTAGTGTTAGAGAGCAACATGTTAGAATTAGTAAATGATAGTAATTTCTTGGACTAACTAAATTAGCTGGTAGATGAAGATCTGCGGCTTACGCTCTGTTAGGAATATTAAACAATAAACGGATGTGGCTACAGATAAGCAAGTCTATTTTAAGAAGTTACTTTCACAGTGGCATATCCAGAGAATTTTTATAGAACAGAAACTCCCAAAGATAACTTTTTAACCTCACTAGCCTCAAATCCCGTTATGAGGCAAAGCGATTTAGAATCATATTTCATGGTAATAAAATGCAAAACGTATAATGGGAAAATTTCATGTCGGCATGACAGTTATGCTTGAGCGGTTAAAGAAATTGACTTGCATTATGACAGCTCAAAACCCATAGATTATAGACATCTTCAATGAAAAATATTGCTTATTATGTATACATTAAGAAAATGTCATAATCGCATTCCAAAAACGACCGAAGTGTACTCAATTTTCAACCCAACAACATTGTAATGTAAACCTTACAATTTTGTAATTATTGGTTATACACAATTATTTTTTTATGAGGTCGCCATTTTTCGCCTTTCTACTCCCTGAGTGGTACAATGTAGAGAAGAGGCAAAAAATTATGTTTACGAGGTATAGGTAAATATCTACATTAATAAAGATTTTTTGACTTTCACTTTGTTTGTGTGTGAAACGAACTGAAATATGAGTATAAGGGCTAATGGGAAAAGTTTCTATAGAGTGGGGAAGGGGATCTAATGACAGTTTAATAATTTTATAACAGGCCATTATTTGATATGGAACAATAATAAGTCCTGTTTTAAGTGGCCGTTGACTTCCTAGCCATTTTGGACCATTCCACCACAATGGATGTGCTAACAACTCCTTTTACTGTAAACTCGCGACACACACTCCGTGGGATTATCCTCTGTAGAAACATGACTCCATTTGTCGTACACTAATATATTCAATGTTACTGATGCCCTATTGCTCACGAATGTGGTCCGACAACTTGACGCACCCTTTATCCATGCTAAAACAATGGTGGAGTCTGTCCAACCATACATATTCTCTTTGGGTATTCTTTGGACGTGCGACACTTCACAAACAAGTTTGGCAGCCGAAGCCGCACCACACAACTCAAGTCTAGGGATAGAAATATATTTCTCGATTGATACAACCTTAGACTTAGCATTAACCCAATGTAAGTACATGAATATGATTTAATTAATCAACAACTCTAATGTACACTGCCGCTGCATAGGCTGATGTGGATGAATCTGAAAACACGTTTAACTATGTCTTACAAGAGGATGTAATTTTTTACCTCCTCGGCACTTTTAGCAGTTTTAAATCACTAAATTCGTCTCTGTTCTTAAACCACTTGTTGAGAAGATCATCTGGCAGACAATCCCATTCTAGACCTAATTTCCACAAGGTTTGGATTTATAATTTGGCATTGATTACTACAGGCGCATTTTAACCTAAGGGGTCATATAGTTGGCAAGGCTGTCAGCACCTAGTAATCGGCTCAATCATATCGGTAAAGCTTATACTAAAATTGTCGCTCTCTCTATTCCAACTCACTCCTGAAACGTTGATGTTTTTTTTGTTTTATAGTCGACTGATTATCATGTAGATTACCTTTTCCAATTTTGTCTAATAAACTGGCACTGATACAATTTTGAGCTCAAAACTGCCTGCAATCATCGCCTCATTGATCTCATTATATATTTATACAACCTCAGATCACTCACTATCACTACCAGGCATCAGATCGTTGCTATACTAATCTTTCTTTGTATTTTTTGCAGCCAGGCGATATTTTGACTTTTCTGCCGTTGTAAATATTTGACTGCAAGTTATGGTGCACATGCTGTGCCAAAAGTCAATCGTAAATGTTTGTAATGCTGATGTTTGTTTGTTGTTTGTTTGTTTTTTTGTTTTTTTGTTTGTTTGTTTGTTTGTTTGTATGTAACCGACTCCTTTGGACTCGATTTTGACCCACTTTAAACGGACAGATTCAATTCAAACTTTGTACACTTATCAAAAATCAGCGACAATGTAATAATTTCATAAGTTTATCTCATTATTCTGATTGGGATCGCCAGGATTAATTAATTTCTCGTAGTTGGGGGATTGACAAAACAGTCTACTTATACTTTCCGGCTCGCGCACTCGAACTGAAAAATTAAAAATAAAGCGATAATGTAATCATTTCATAGGTTTACCTCATTATCCTGATTGGGATCGCCAGGATTAATTTATTTCTCGTATTTAGGGGATTGACAAAACAGTCTACTTACTTTCCGGCTCGCGCACTCGAACCAAAAAAATGAAAAATAAAGCGACAATGTAATAATTTGTTGGTAATGAGCGCGAAACTCGCAAACGGCTTGACCGATTTCGATGAACATTTTTTTATATTATTCGTTTTAAGTCTGGAAAAATATTTGAAAAAACCGAACCCAAATAATTTATTATAAATATATAGTCACTCTGTAGTTTAGCTTTAGGTTATGTTGCACATAATAGGTCTACCCCTTATATTGAAACTATTCTTTCTTTTCAGCCATTTGCTGGAAGAAATCTCTATATAGATATCTCTATATAGAGATTTCTTATAAGCACGCCTTTGTATACCAACTGTGTTTATAATTGTCCAATAATGTTTATGTGCAATAAAGTTAGATGAAAAAACTGCTGAAAAGTCGAAAAATCCCGTCCATCTTCCAATATAAGTATCTTTTAACTCAACGAAATTTTGGTCGGTGTCAGCTCCGCCACCACTAACCACTGCGCCACGCCGCTCTAATAATTTGATGTGAAATTTTCGAACTATTCTTTGAACTATTCTCTTTAAAATTAACAGCGAGAGGGTAAATTGTAAGTTGGTAATAACAGAAATGTGTTTACACACCCTCAAATACTAACGCAGCACAAAACTCTCACAATTTCACCGATTTCACGTCGAAATGCAATTCTTGGTGAAGAGTACATAAAAACTACGAAACGCTTAATATTTCGACTATCACCTTTATATTACACCCTGATTAGGATCGCTAATCGCTGAGGTAATTTAACATCATTGCAATTAGAACTCCTTGGGTCTTACCACAAAAAAATTAACTCCAGTTTATTTATTTATTCATTTACTGATTAAAACACTTGTTTAAAAAAAATGTAGAGGATTTGACGTTGGTTTTGAGGTTAAACTATGTCTAACATTTTTTGTAGTAATACATTTAAGTTTTTGTTCCGAATTTCCAAATAGTAACATAGTTTTGTACTCAATGTAATTCAGTCTTTATTTCCTCTTTAGGTGGTTTCTTGAAATTAGTTAGAGATTTATTTTGCAGTTTAACTCATATAGTATTTTCAACAGATTTCCATATTTGCAACAATCGTCCGCTAAAATGTCAGAAAAAATTCGAAAATACCGGTATTACGTAACGATGGTAACATGTTGCAGTTAGTAACTCAAAACCACTGTTCACTCCACTCCACAAAAGCACGACGAATATTCTCACTCAAGTTTTTCTCAATATTGTCCCAAAACCCGCAAAAAGTCTAGTGTTTACTTGCACACAATCAAAGTTGTAACTCGCTAAAATTACTTGCAGTAAAAGTAATGAGTAATGACTATTCAATAGATCCATTTCTCACAACTCAGATTGGTCTATTGTTCCCCGCGGCTCGGGTGCTCGACCGTCTCATTGTACTAGTATAACCCGGCTCGAATAGACCATATGATTAGGTGATAACGCTTCAGTTTAGAATTGACTGGGATTTCTTTAATGAATCAAATGTGTGCTCTTTATAAACGTATATGCATCTAAACCTTCGAGAAAAACTCACAGTATACCTATACATAGCTATAGCTACCTTTATTACATCTTCTTAGCAGACTGTAACTATTTATAGTATTGATGATTATGTATGTATACGTGCAGAATAGACGAAAAGTGGGCATAGTATAAGTAGAATCTAATTGAACAGTCGGAAAACATTATAAAGTTGTAAAATCACCGTTTTTATTAATTACAAGCGCCCCTCTGATTATCCTATCTGCTTATTGCTGTGGTTAAAAGACTTGAAGCCAAGATCTGAGCCTACATTTATTGGTTTTCTATTACCCTCAGTAACAAAGCGTTATGGGAGAAAATGAACTAAGCAGGTTTAATTGTCGAAGTGAACGTTTTTTAAATCCTCTGCTCACATTTATCACAGTCGTTTTATTTTTATACGCCTTAAAAGTGCTCCCTTATTGTGAAACCGGATATTACTAAGTTTATTAAATTTTCAAGGAAGCAATCATTCAGAATTTGCTGTTAGTCTTCGGTTTTTATTCAGTATTTTTAGACTCCAATTTTCTTTTTTCAATTTCCGCTGTGTTAATTGACCGAAAGACTTTAATTATATTCAGTATTATGTAGATTAGTTTCTATATTGGGTCCAAAAATGATTAAGACGGCAAAAAAAACAATTACTTACTTATTTCTATTTCGATTTTTTAACGAGACACAATTATTGTTTGATCAACTTTGAAGTCACCGTATCGTCGAGTAAAATTATGCGTACCTATATAAGTTTTTCCAGAAGAATATTGCTATCACATCACAAGATATCAAGACACAGCCGTAGGCCTTAACGTCTTTATAACATCACAGTCAACAAAATAATGAACAAGCTGTCTTGGTAACACAAAATTTGCAAGTCAAATAAAAGTACCTATTCCTCGTACTCGTACAATAGCACAATCGATACTTTTCATGTAAACACATTACGAAGGCAAGGGGAGTCTTCATATCCGTTGTAAATTTGCTTTCTCTGCCGGGGGCGCCCTTGGATATCTCAATATTCCCCTCCCAGGGGATTCAGTTGCGTTGAAAAGATGTCTGTGCGGGCTACTCTTATCGTGCAATGGTGCATTGTGTATGGGATTTGCTAGTACACCAATTTCAACGAAGATAAAAGGGTAATCGGCGCTGGCTTCCATACCAAATGTGTGCAGCCAACGGTATTTGTATGTTATGTTAACAGTTACCATAATTCGCCTGCTTGGTTGTGTCTGAGTATCTAGAAGTTTGTGTTAGTCTAAGTTGGTTGGCTGTTTAGGACCCGCTAAATAAACGAAAAAAAAATATTAATTAATTTTATCATAACCTCAATTCCAATTATCGTGAATCGAGAGCACGTAAATCATAGCCCTTCATTGCACTTTAAATTAGATTTTGAGCAGCCAGTAAGCATTGCAAATTAAACGTACAAACTGGAGAGGGTGCACACACAGAGAAAACTTCAACAATAATATTATTCCGAAGGGAACACGCTAATAAAGACTGCGAGGAAATGATTTACTCCCGCTTTCCTGCCAGTCGATTGTCCACAAAATTTATTTTTATTATTATTACTCGCGAAAGTGTTTGTTCCCTTACACAAGTTTGTCGTATTTAAGTGTCTTTTTATTGGTCGCTGTAAAATGATTTGTTGTCAGGGTTCCGTAATGGATTAAGTTGAGCAGTATATTTTCTATCGATGCCTACAGGTATGGTATGCTGCGGTTAGGGAAGCGCTGAAAGATTTATCGCTTTCGTGGCGTAATTGAACAGCTCTTGAGGTTCTTAGTTAGATAATGAACGTAATTAGATCTTTATCAAAGAACCGTTTGTTTGTAAGCAGAGTAAAGTACATATTCAGAGTGTCCATTCGTGGGTTTTATAAATTAATTATCACACCTTCCATTAAATGGTCTCAGGCCAGTACAATACTTCGAAGCAAGGGCAATCCGACTGTGGAACGCACTTCCCTGCACTATTAGGGATTGTCCCTCAAATTTCACTTTTAAGAAAAGATTGAAAGCGTATTTCCTTTCTCTTCCGTAATCGGTATCATATTTATGTAAGTATATATATGATATTTTGTAGTTTATATATGTGCATACTATCTAGTGTATTTTATATAGTTGAGATATATACATTTTTTATTAGGTATATTTTATTTATATTTTAAAAGTAATTTTCGTACGTATGTATACAGTTTTATTGCGCACTAGGACTGTCCTTTTTCATAAACACTCCTGTCTTGCCTAGGTTTGCTGAAAGAAATCTCTTTTTGGAGATAAGCTCGCCTTTGCCTATAAAATTTATTGTAACTGTCTGTTTATCTATGTTTTCTGTGCAATAAAGAATATGAATATGAATATGAAGCATATACCTTTAGTATATAGCATATATTTAGTTCTATACAGGTGATTGTAATATGGACGCACATTTTTTTGTGGGGGCAGGGGGGTTGTGCTGATTATATTTCAGCTTGTAATTCGGTCCCTAGTTGCACAGTGGTTGAGATATTATTTTAGTATATCCTGAAAGTTTTAATGTAGCTTAGTAGAACAAGTCTTTGAAGAATTTTCTTATAGCCTAGAAGAGAAGAACTCGTGGCACAACTCCTTGATTTACCTTTCAGACAGATCTTGTTCCTTTTGAAGTTGAGCCTGACATCCTTGTGTGCGCGGTCTGGTGACGATATGTTCAGCTGCATTGTGACCAGGATCTCTGCACTCCTGCTGCCAGTGCACGGTAGACGGACCCTGCAGGGAGCGAATAATAATAATAATACCTTGGACACTATTTACACACATTGATCTAGCCCTAAACTAGGATTCCCTGTATCTTGGGTACTAGACAACGATAAACAACCATGACTAGTGTACAAACGTCCGTTCTCATCAAACAAATATTTGCCTTCACCAGGACTCGAACCAGGGACCCTTGGCTTCGTAGGCAGGGTCACTGCCGACTCGGCCATTCGGGTCGTAGTAATAAATATTATGGCTTATTATAATAATAAGAATAACCTTGGACACTATTTACACACATTGATCTAGCCCCAAACTAGGATTCCCTGTATCTTGTGCACTAGACAACGATACACATACTTATATAGATAAATATTATACTTAGATAGATAAACAACCCTCACTAGGGTAGAAACATCCGTTCTCATCAAACAAATATTTGCCTTCACCGGGACTCGAACCCGGGACCCTTGGCTTCGTAGGCAGGGTCACTGCCGACTCGGCCATTCGACCATTCGATGCATCTGGGCCAGGTATACCTCTCTAGTGTAGCGGTCGAGATTGTGCCTCCCAAGCGGGAGGTCCCGTGTTCGAATCTCGGCTGGAGAGTCAAAAAAAAAAACACAGGTCTTGAATGTTTATATGTTTGTGACGTCGCTGTTTCGGGTCACACAGGGTGTAATAGTATGGGGCCAGAAGGAATGTATGTGGCTGTATGTTAATGGACTGTTATGTTATGTGATGTCTGCCTTCCGTGCCACGTGTATGACTTGTGGGACACCCTGTCTATTTATCTATATTTTATAGTCAATAGTTAGTCTTTTAGTTCTCGAAGGATATATATGTCAATTGTTACCGTAAGATTGTCAAAACCGTTATTTTATAATGTAACGTTTTTTTCTCGTAGTTTTACAAACTGATGATAAATACCGTTCTGCTTATGATATGACGCGATAGTTTATGATAAAACCATTAAATTGTGAACTGTTTTAAACTTGAATTGCAAAGGAAATACCAGGGCAA
The DNA here is from genome assembly GCA_949825045.1 of Argyresthia goedartella. Lineage (NCBI taxonomy): Eukaryota > Metazoa > Arthropoda > Insecta > Lepidoptera > Argyresthiidae > Argyresthia > Argyresthia goedartella. Next base: position 39,301,270 of record OX463810.1, read on the forward strand.
ACACTGCGGTAGCAGAGGTGAAGACTAGAGGGGGAGACCGCAGCGTAGCCACCGAATAGTCTTCGAGTTAGGTTGACATTTAAGAACAAAAGAAACGTAAATTATAAATCCTGTCGGTCTGGTTTACAATTTGTCGATAGTTTACAAACTAATATGTTAGTTTTTGTTTGTTTTAGGTTTTGACAATCTTTCGGTGACATATACATAGTCGGCCTTACTAATACAAAAAGTTATTCACGGTTTATCTTATTCAGTGTTTTGTCCTTTTCATACGTCGTCGAGTAAATGTCAAATGTCAAAGCAAGACAAAACACTGCATAAGTTAAACCGTGAATAACTTCTTTTATTAGCAAGGCCGTTATGTTTCCATTTGTACGTATAGTTCTTCCCCTGCTCGATCTTCTTTTCCTGTCAAAGCATGGTTTGCTGGAAGCAATCTCTTGTTAGAGATAAACTCGCCTTTGTCCATTTTTATATTATAAGTTTTCTGAATGTTTTAATTGCAGTACAATAAGGCAATTATGAAATTATGAAAAAAATATAGATATCATTTTGTAAATTATAGTGAACCGGGTGTCACAGACTCGATGATCCTGATGGACTCATAACTCATATCTTTTCTGGTAAATCGTGTTTGCAAATCTAAGCCTCATCTCCATCTGGAGACCCTGATGTTTATAAATTACCAACAACGACTTTCTTCTTTGTTATTTAACAGAGAGAGCGCGTAGCGCGCGCGAAGCGTCTGCATTCCGTCTCCATACGTGAACAGGTGCATTCACACGTTTGTATTTGGTATTGAAAGGAAATGCTGTCGGGATACATGGAGTATGAAAGTAGCCGCGCCGCACCAATAACTTTATAACACCATATCGCCGCCATTTTGAAAAATATCCTAAAACTGAATCGACAAAAAAAATCGTACCTGCTCACAAAATTTCATGATAATCGGTTCAGAAATGCGACCTATAGTGGAGAACATGAGCAACACCTAACGGAGACGCGACGTTCGTGCTTCGCACTCGCTCGGCCAATAAATGTAACTTATGAATCGTGACGGAACTCCTAGCCCATCGCCGTTAGTCAGGGCTAGCCTCCTGTCACGCAAAATGGAGAATTGAATTACTAGCTAAACTTGGGCACGCTTGGTCCTCTGTCAACTCGTAAGTATGGGAAAATACGTCACTATGACTTAACCAAGTACACACTGAGGTAAAAGATACCTAAAAGTCTGTAACGTAGTCGGTACGAAGCCTCGCTCGGAGATGTTGACCTGAGGCGGCAGCATGGCGCCTCGGCTCTCGTAGTCGATACCCATCACATACGGCAGCTGCAACAAAGACATGTACAGAGAGTCTGCCCGTTCTCCCATCATACACATAGGAGGCATCGTGAGTCTTGAAGACTATTTATTTATTTATTTATTATTAGATGTTTCACAGCATATAAATACAAGTACAGATATTTTTTTTATAAGAAATGCCAGTTACGAAACAAACCGATAAGAAAGTTGGTAGGAGGAAAAATAACCATAAACATTGGAAAATTGGATTAAGTTGGCATTAAATTGAAATTAACTAATAAATAAGTGTGCGAGTGTGCGTGAGTGTGTGTAAATGTGTTTGCGTGAGTGTGATAAATAGTTCCCCGGATATACGTCGCGCCACGAATTAAGAGCGCTGGGCGACGTTGGGGGGAATTACTGCGCTTATGTAGAGGTACTGAAAAGTGACTACTGCGCATTCAAGGCCACCGCTCATAACGTGTGGTGCAACGTATATCAATGTTAATTGCTGTGTAGAATCTGACCGACCGACCTCTGTACAAATTCTAGACATAAATTTAGGGCGGCTCAGGCAAAAGACGTCGCCTTAGGTAAAGTCTAGTCTAGCTAAAGTCTCTCATATGTCTATACTCCTATTCAGCGCCGAATGCGAAACATAATTGGACTAGTCACCACGAAGTATCCTTGTATGCGAGATACTTCGCGGTAACGTTATGTGCTACCCTCCATTTAAATTTATAGGTATTTTAAGTGAGAAACTTCGTGGGGCCAGTTCAAGAGTCGCGTAGAAATCTCGTCGTCAATGCGTCTGGTAATGAGAGAAGAGCCTTTATTTACCTGAAAATTTTGTCAATCTTGAAAGACAAGACCTCATTCTAAGCACTTTACATTATATGCCACAGCTGTTCGATTCAGAATCGATACTCGATCTATGGTTCCGGAACGGCCATTTTGAATTTGACGGAGCTGCCACAGAGCAGTTTTGACAACTGACTGACGAAAAGCCCCCCGTAATGTACGTGTATTGATTTTGGGCAATTAAAAATTAAATCGTAAGCCATCTGGAGTTGTATTCGGGCTCCCCTCAGGATTGTCTTATAGCTGAGTGCGTTGTGGTTCTCCGAACCAGATACTGTACGTATTTAAGTAAATTGTGCGGTCGAAGCTGACCTGCCAGCCATACCTGGTTGGCTGAAGAACCTGTCTACCAAGAAGAGCCTAGGGTGCACCCAGGCCTTGCAGAGAGACAGGAGTTTGACGGGAACGAAGCACAGACCAGGTCAGATAGAATCTATTTATTTAGCTCGGTGAATCGCCGACGTTCTTGCTTCTTGACACCTGATAGTTACGCTACCTCGTAGCTGATGGGCCCCTACGAGGTCATTAGGTGCTGAGAAGCCTGAACATTTTGGTAGCAGAGCGTGGTTTCCTGAGATTTGCAGCCGTCGAGGGCTCCAGGAAGGAACGATTTGGGACTATCAATCAGTAGGTATAGGCGGTTATTAGCTAACTTGGTTTTGTTCCTGTATCCACATAGATTGGTAGTATTATAAGTTATAAGTCTACTGCTGGTAGTAGACAGACAGATATAACAGTTTTCCCTAAATGACCAGTTGTACTGAGATGTGACTCAGAATAGTAATTACATTCAGGTGCATTGTAGGTGAATTGAAATTTGCATTGAAGTCATATCATGTTTGCAGTTTGAAGTTTGCATAGTCAATCTATTAGTGGTCTAGTAATGCTAATGAATGTTTGGACATTGTTTTCAGTTTATAGCAATTTGTAACTTGAACTAATATTGACTATCTGTGTGTGTTATATGATATAGGGAAACTAAATTGTTGTTTACAGAATTTGTGTAGATATAAAACTCGGTTTCTATTGTTTGGGGAAACCAGCATTGTTTAAGTTATAGATTAGGGTTCCCTCGTTTGTGTTGTAGACTGGAGGGTCCAATATAATTGAGTTACTGCAAATTGTGAGTAAGTATCGTTCCGATCATGTCGTTGTCTGAAATACAGAAGGGTGTTTCTAAGGAGCTCAGATGGTTTTCCTCCGCACACGGTCTGATAGACCGTTTAGATAGGCATGATGTGGTATTGGAGCGGTCTATGGACGTTAAGGAACGCTACAACAGGGTGCTCGAATTGTCCGCGCAGGCGGAAGCAGTTGATGGTTGCTCACCTGACAGGCTGTCACGGTTGCTAGGGGATGTCGACCAGTGTATGGACATGGCAGCTGCTATCACGCAGAAGGCTGCGGACATACGTAGGCAGCGCGAGTCCAGCCGTGGTGGTGACATTGAAGCACCTCTGCCGCATCAGGGATCGGGGACCAGGTTACCCGTTATAACTATGCCTACCTTTGACGGAGTGTCCGGTGAATGGATGAGCTTCATCAATCTGTTCGACAGTTTGGTGCACATGCGATCGGACATTACCAAGTCGGTCAAAATGGCTCAGCTGGTGGCAGCATTGAGGGGTGAGCCTAGGGAGCTGGTCGCTCATTTGACAGTTACGGAGGGTAACTATGAGACGGCCAGGCAATTGTTGGTAAGACGTTACCACAACAAACGGAGGTTGGCCGATGCCCAACTGAACCGTTTGTTTAGCATCCCGGTTGTGAACAAGGTCGGGGCCATACAGACGGAGGTTTTGAACCCGTTGTTGTCCGTCACCAAGGCCCTAGAGAATCTTGGACTTCCGGTTGGTGAATGGTCCTACCTATTGCTGTACATTGTACTTTCCCGACTACCCGCTGACGTGCAGACTCGTTTCGAACAGTCTCACGGGAGGTCGGCCGAGGACCTGCCCGCCTTCTCCGACTTGGTCGGATTTTTGGAAGAGGAGGCTCGACGGGCAGAGAACTTGGGGTTGACGGTCACCCATCCTTCGGAGCCACAGAGAGCTGCCGGGAGCGCTGTGAGTAGGGGCCCTCCGACGAGGAAGGACCGCACCAACCGGCAGTCGTATGGGACTGTGAGTGCATTGACCCCACCCAGGGGTGCAGGTGAGACCTGCCCATGTTGTAGGCAGATTGGCCATGCTGTGGCCGATTGCAATAAGTTCGGGGAACTTAGGGTTGAGGGACGGCGCCGGATGGCCAAGCAGCGGAGCTGGTGCTTCCTGTGCCTCGGGCCACACATGGCTAGGGACTGCACGCGCACAAAATTGTGCGGATACTGTGGTGGGGCCCACAACAATCTGTTGTGCATGAACCGGTCCGGCCAACAGCCACCACAGGGCCGTACCCAGGGTGACACGGCATGGGGCCCTGAGAATTCGTTTGCGACTCGGAGCGCAACTCAGGAGCCAACGTCCCCATGTCCACAGGGCCGTACCCAGGGTGATACGGAATGGGTCCCTGAGAATTCGTTTGCGACTTGGAGCGCAACTCAGGGGCCAGCGTCCCCACGTGCACAGGGTAGTACTAGGGTGCAGGGCCGCACTCAGGGTCATCACATGGGGGGCCCTGAGTTTTCGGTTGCGACTCAGCATCCGACTCAGCGGGCAATGGGGCCACAAGCACGCGGCCACCCAGGGGTGCAGGGCCGCACTCAGGGTCATCACATGGGGGGCCCTGAGTTCTCGGTTGCGACTCAGCATCCGACTCAGCGGCACATTGGGTGTGTTGAGCAGGCCGTAACGGGCGGGTGGCATGGGACAACTTCGAGCTATGCGGGTGCGGTTCGGACGCCGCCTCAGTTGTCGCCCCGCTCGTCGCCTCGTCCTCGTCGGTCGCATGTGATGTCCCCCCCGCTCATGGAGCGGCCACGGTTGAATTCACGCCCACAACCCTTCGGGGGGCGTCGTAGGGTGGCAATGGAACCGGCGCGTGGGCCATTTGTACAGTGGGACCCGCTGGCGTATAGCTGCCTACCTGATCGGTTACAGGCAGAGTGGGGCCCCGGGGGCCCTCACTAGGAATTTGCGGCCCAACAATTTGTTGCCCCCCAACCGGAGACGGTGGTGTTACCGATCGCCTCTGTGCTTGTTTGGGATTTGGCGGGCAACCCAACATACGTTCGCGCCCTATTAGATTCTGGAGCTCAGGGCTGCATTGTATCGAACGATTTAGCGAAATGGTTGGGCCTCAATATAATTAATGTATCGCTGCCGAGGAAATTGGTCCCTGCTGGGGATTACAGGGCAACCCTTCACGGGTTTTGTGATGCCTCTGAACGAGGGTTTGCGGCAGCGGTTTATTTGCGAACCGTCACCTCCACCGGGGAGGTCGACGTGAGTTTGGTTTTGGCAAAAAGCAAGGTAGCGCCTATTCGGACAAGGATGACGATTCCAAAACTGGAACTGTCCGGGGCTGCTCTTTTGACCAAACTTTTGAATCACACTCTAACAGTGTTGCGTGGGTCAGTGGGTTTGGAGGATACGGTGTACGCGTGGACGGACAGCCAGATTGTTTTGTGCTGGCTGAAGGCTTCGGTCCCTAACTTAGAGGTTTTTGTTGCGAACCGTGTCTCCCAGATTGTGTCGTCTGAGGTCCCACTGACCTGGAGACATGTACCAGGAGAATTGAACCCGTCTGATTGTACATCCAGGGGATGTCGGGCTCCTGAACTCGAGCTTGTTGCTGATCTCTCGACAGAGGCTTTCATTGCTTGTTTGGATAGGTTTGTTTCTCGAAGGGGACTTCCAACTTTGATCCGCTCTGATAACGGCACTAACTACATCGGTGCGGAACGATGCTTACGAGAGATAGTCAACTTTTTGAATGTAAATAAAGTGGATATTGGAACGGCCCTCTCCCGTCGGGGTATACAGTGGACCTTCAGCCCACCGAGTTGCCCCCACTGGGGTGGGATTTTTGAGGCCGTAGTTAAGTCAGCTAAGACGCACTTGGGGCGTATAGTAGGTCAGACCGCGCTGACTTTTGAGGAGCTCGCGACATTGTTTTGTAAGATCGAGGCCGATCTCAATTCGCGACCGTTGTGTCCGCTCAGCTCGGATCCAAATGACCTGGAGGCTCTGACCCCAGGCCATTTCTTGATAGGACAGCCACTTAACGCGTTGCCCGAGCACCCCTTCGAGGGAGTGAAATTGTATCGGTTGTCAGGGTATCAGATGTTGCAGCAGTTTACTCAGAATTTCTGGAAGCGTTGGTCGCTCGAGTATCTGCATATCTTACAACAGCGCCTTAAGTGGACTGACAAAACCAGCCCCTCTAGTGTTGGTGACCTCGTGCTGGTTAAGGATGCTAACCTACCGCCACTACGTTGGCGCAGGGGGCGCATTGTTAACTTGTTCCCTGGCAAGGACGGGACCCCCCGGTCTGCAGAGGTTCTAGTAGGAGGCTCGGTTCTAAAGCGAGCGGTAGCAACGTTGTCTCGGCTGCCCGTAGATTAAGGGACAGGTGGGTGCCTGTCCGGGCGGGTGATTGTTCGATTCAGAATCGATACTCGATCTATGGTTCCGGAACGGCCATTTTGAATTTGACGGAGCTGCCACAGAGCAGTTTTGACAACTGACTGACGAAAAGCCCCCCGTAATGTACGTGTATTGATTTTGGGCAATTAAAAATTAAATCGTAAGCCATCTGGAGTTGTATTCGGGCTCCCCTCAGGATTGTCTTATAGCTGAGTGCGTTGTGGTTCTCCGAACCAGATACTGTACGTATTTAAGTAAATTGTGCGGTCGAAGCTGACCTGCCAGCCATACCTGGTTGGCTGAAGAACCTGTCTACCAAGAAGAGCCTAGGGTGCACCCAGGCCTTGCAGAGAGACAGGAGTTTGACGGGAACGAAGCACAGACCAGGTCAGATAGAATCTATTTATTTAGCTCGGTGAATCGCCGACGTTCTTGCTTCTTGACACCTGATAGTTACGCTACCTCGTAGCTGATGGGCCCCTACGAGGTCATTAGGTGCTGAGAAGCCTGAACAACAGCTAAAATGGTGAAACATTAATTTTTGATAAGGTGAAGGTTAGTTAAGGCATGGAGCAAGTAAGGCTTGCATCCCTTCAGCGGAATTTCAACTTTAGCTTATTTTTAGAAGAGTCGTATTCAATTTTTAAAAAAGCTCTTCAATGATCTATAGAGGACTGATAGAGCAACATTTTTATGACGATTAAATAAATAAGGAGTGCACAAATTAAAATCCGGTACGGAATTGTAACAAAAAAAAATGTGAAAAACAGTGAATGTTCTTCGGGAGAAAAGACTCCCGAGAAAAAATAATCAAAATACATTGAAACGTTCATGAATCCCTCATGATCAACAAGCGAATATAAAGAAATAACTGCTTTAATAGTCCTATTTTGAGTAACTTCAGATATACAAAAAGCTGTTTTGGCCCACTGCGTCACCTTATGTGGTATTTGATGTCTTCCCTTCAGATTTTTTTTCATGTAAATGGTGTTCATTTATGTAATTTATATTGGTTATGGCTAGTGGTTAAAATCAATCAATTAAAATACAGCGCTGCTTGCTGAACCTCAATATCTCTTCACGCCTGCGTCATATGCATAAGTTTTTTTATTATTAGAAACTATAGACGTTACCTGATGTCGGTCGGACCCGAATTGTATGGAAAAGTAGTGTGCCGCAGCACGAACACCCAGGAATCAAGTCAAGCCTTTCACGTTTTATTCACAGGTCACTTAAAACCCACAAATACCATACAATTCCAAATGTTGCGATTATACAAATTTAACAAAAGTTATACATTTTATAACTTTAAAAGGGTCACGATGTTTGCGTATTTATTCGCTTCCAAACTATGCATTACTACTGAATTCAAATGCAATGCTGATAATGTTTGACTACAAAGTGCACAGAATGCAGTCACAGTTAGCAAGCACTAATGTTGGTTCTAGACAATTTCACTGAACAAATGTGAGAGACAGACTGACGGTGGTTGCAATAAATACTGTTGCGGAAACTGTACAGACAACAAGCACGATTTTGCCCATGTTGAGCCATTTATGCAATACATACTAAATATAGAGCGTGAGACTTTATGAAGTACATATATCGAAAAGAGTTCAATAAGATCATTATTTTCCACAAAAAATATTAAAAAGAATCCCCCCTCCCTATTATTTTCGTTTACTATGTACCCACTGCAAAAAAATAAATAACTTTGAAGCGAAAGAGTTTGTAAAATGTAAAATTAACACCCCGCTCTAAGTAAAATAATTGGAAAAATAATTTAAGCCAGTTATTGATCCATTTTAATATAAAAACAGACTGTTCCATAGTGAGCGGTTTCACTAAAAGGCGATCCACTACAGATGCAGGGATAAGGTTCTTAAAGCATATCTTTGATGCTTGGGAGAAGTCACAAGATGCTATTGGTGTCTTCTGTGACCTCTGTGAGTCACAAAACATTAATTTGTAAATTATAGCATTACGGAATTCAGGGGATTGCTCTAGAACTTGTCTTCTCTTATCTTTGTAATATAATCCAGAAAGTTGGGTGTCCCTCAAGGCCCGTTTTTGTTTTTGGTGTATATTAGCTATCTTGCCTTTTTTGTAAAAAACTTATATGATATTGTTTTGTTTGCTGATGATACTTCACTTATTTTTAAGATTGGCAGAACCTAGAACAATTTTAACGATGTTAACAAAACAATCACGCTAGTTCTTAAGTGGTTACCAAGTACTACCAATAATTTAGTGTTAAATTCTAAAAAACACTAAATGTGTGAAATTCTCGCTACCCAATGTAGAAGGATCCCACTTTAATTATTTTAATGAATGACACGCCTTTAGACCTGTTATGATTCAGTTGACTAAATTCTTGGGTATTAATCTAGATTCACAATTGCAGTGGGGTCCTCATACATCGTTTATAGCTGGTAGATTGAGCTGTGCAGCTTTTGCTATACGAAAAATTACACAGTTTACTGATGAAGCCACTGCAATATTAGTATATTTCAGTTACTTTCACAGCATTATGTCATATGGCATTCTGTTGTGGTGTATAGCCGTAGATATACAATCGGTATTTGTGCTACAGAAGAGAGCAATTCGTTCCACATACAATATGAAATCCCGCGATTCTCTCCGGGAACGATTTAAGGAGATCAATATTCTTATAGTGGATAGTCAATACATATAAAAACTTATTAATAATATTAATAAAAATTGGAATATGTGCATAATTTCAACACTAGAAATAAAAATAAACTGAATGTACCTAGATTTGGGTTGCAGAAGGTTAATGGTTAATTTATGGGGAACTGTATGTATACGCTTTTATAATAAGTTACCAGGGGGAATTGATCAATTATAGAAATAATGGAAATAGAAAGCCTATTACACTATTGATGACTATGTTAAAGACAAAACTGCATGGCCTCAATGCCCCATGATAGTGATAATAATAATTAACGTAAATCGAACATTAACAAAAACATTTACTAGATATCAATTATAACCAAAATATATTTGGTTTATTAATTAGTCCCTCCCCTGCAATAATTTAAAACATATAAATTTTATTTGTAATACATTAATTTATATCTGTTATTTATGTAGGTACCTAATAAAAAAAACAAAACACGGTACACTGTTTTACTCTTCACACTAAATTATAGCGCTTGTTTTTCCTTTTTAGTGGTTATTTTATGCAGCCGGGTTTTTTTTAATCCATGTATTGAGTTGTAAAAGTAATTAAAAAAATGAGTTGTAAAAAAATTCGTTTGAGCTTGAGTTATGTTGAATTGAAGAATAGGCGGTACCGCCAGTCAGTCGGAAAAAGGGTTACGTGAAAACTTCAATTATGATTTGTTTAAGAATAATGCTTAGTATTTTGGAGTACTTGTTTAGTAATTGCGGTTTTTGACAAAATTTGGGACTCAAAATCACATAATTTTATTGTTTTATTGACCGAGCGAGCGAAGCGTCCAGTTTCATATTGGCCAAAAATGCTTTTTTCCGTCTGTCTGTTCTCGCCTGCAGGTCGCATTTTTCAACCTATTTGGATGAAAATTGGCACAAATGTACCTTTATGTAATTAGAATTTTTAGTTGATAGCAATTTTTGATTGAGGGGAAAATAGAGTGGGAAAGTGGAGATGTTTGCTGTCGCGTTATTTATCGAAGGATTTCATTCAAATTTGAGGGGCACAATAAGGACATCATTCTACATAAGATGTTACGTAATCCAAAAGGGATGAGTGGAGGTGGAAGCACTTAGAGGTATTTTAGACTCCCCTGTAACTATGTTTTAGATAAAGCTAGACTTCTGAATTCTGTGGGCCACAATTTAAATAGTTAAAGTCCCAAAATTCTTTCAATTTAAACCAATATATTGTAAACGACAGCCGTTAACAGTTCCCTCATTTTGTCATTGAATGACTCATCATCGATGATCAACATTCTAATGTACTTCTAGCAGACCTACAAGCTTGAAATTTGAACGAGTACCGTGTTACCAAAAAAAATGTTAAACAGTGTTTAACCTCAAAACAAACGTCAAAACCCATAGATTTATGTTTTTAAACAAGTGATGAACAGTAGTTTATTTTTTTGTGGTAAGGCCCGTAGTCTACAGTTCGTAGTCCAGGTAAAATTAAAACATTCCGGAATTTCAGCTCTCATTTTTATATTTACCAACGCAGTCATCTATAGTTCTAGATAGTTTCATAGGTTTATTGTTAACCGATATGATCAATAAATGGCGTTGGGTGTATCCTGCATCACAAATTGAAAGCTCTGAAACTCTTAAATATCTGCTAACCCTACAGAATAGGAAAAGTGTCGGTTATTATTATTTAATGTATGGTTATAAGAGCTCGCGAGGACGTTCTCACAGGACCACTAGTATCACATTAGCTTACAAAAGACACCAAATTATGTTTCTAACTAAAACGCTTTAAACGTGTTAACGTTTTTAAAAATAAACAGCACTAAAAAAATATTCAAGGTCAACGTAATAGAAAATACAGCCGTTTATGCCATCCGTAAGTCCTTCCCACAGACTTGGAATCAGTAAATATGGCAAGAACCAAAGTCATAAGGCACAAGCAAAGGAAAACTGTGAATAGTATTAGAAACACCACAACAAATAGGTGTTATTGAATGAAATCCTCCTCGGTGCGCGAGTCCGACTCCCACTAGGGCATTTTTAGGGTTCCGTAACCGAATGGTGCCAAACGGAACCCTATTACGAAGCCTCCGCTGTCCGTCCGTCTGTCAGCAGGATGTAACACATGAACCGTGATAGTTAGACAGTTGAAATTTTTACAGATGATGTATTTATGTTGCCGCTATAACATCACATACTAAAAACAGAATAAATAAATATTTAAGGAGCCTCCAAAATACAACAAACGTCTTTTATCGTTCTCGTATAAGCTCGATATTGATTACGGCAACTATAACGGTAGACGCTTGAAATATTCACAGAATATTTACTTATATATTCACCTTAAAAATAAATAAAATAAAACAAATATTTAAGGGGCTCTCATAGAACAAACGTGTTTTTTGCCGTTTTAATAGATAATGGTACGGAACCCTTAGTGCGCGAGTCCTACTCGCACTTGGCCGGTTTTATTTGCAAGTTATGACGTCTTACCTCTAAAAATAGTATAAAACATATTCCCGTACGTGCACTGTACTTTCAGAGATCTAGGTGATCTTGTCATAAAGTAATTACGTTGTATTTGGTTAGTGGAATTGATCCTATAAATGACCAATTTTAAAAACGTTGACACCTCACAAATATTTTAGCTTGAAACATAATTTGTCTTTTGTAAGCTTGTGTGATGTTTACCCAAATGATCAATAGATGGCGTCGGGTGTATCCTGCATCACAAATTCAAAGCTCTGAAACTCTGCACCTACCCCACATAATAGGAAGAGTGTCGGTTATTATTATTTAATATAATATCCGTTATAAATTAATTTAATTTAGGGAACCAAATTTAGTGAAAAACTGCAATAAAATAAGGGAAGTACTCCAAAAACGTATTATTATTATTTAAAAAAGTAATTTAAGTTTACTGATAATACTTTTTAGGGACTATTTGAGAGTGGCAGTACCATCATATCTAGCCCGTTAATTTCAACCCGAATAATTCCCTCTGTTTCGAAGTTATATATATTTTTTAGATAGGGAGACATCGTAAACAAAAAAAAACATTAAAATGCCTATAGAAAAATGTTTTTGTGGGCATTGGTTTTTTTCTGTCGATAAAATATGATCTTCAACCCTTATACAGGGTATCCCCCAGCTACGCCACATGGAGTAGAAGTAATTTAAATATTGTAGATGGAATATTTCATTAAAAGAAGACTTTATTTTTATTTCAAAAATAATTCGAACTGCATTCTAAGATTTTTAAAAAGTCGCCTGTCCTTACCGGAAATCGAACACTCAAAATGGAAAAAAAAACCCTGTCATTTTACGATACCGATCAATCGTTAGGATATTTTTTGTCTGTGTACCATAACATCATAAATAAAAGGACGACCACAAAATTTTACATTTAATTTAAAATGTTGTTTAGAAAAAATGTAAATGCCTTTTCTCTATCTTAAATAAAAGAAAATCCTCTCGGCTTATATATTTCTCTCTCTTCCTCAACATTCATTCGCATTCATAGTTGTTCATTACCAGACAGAAATTTGTAGAAACATCGTTGACATGCTATACGCGGTTACCATTATAACGTGATAATAATTTACTAGAACGTTTCAAGTTCCATATCTTGGATATTCGTATCCACTGAAAAGAACATTACGTGAGTTAAAAAAATAATAAAAAATATCTTACTAGATGCGATTACCGAGTAATTAGATACCTAATTACCTGCAAAGCATAATTAAAAATGGAACAGAATAAACTTATATATCAGACTTAATTATACCCATGATTTATTAATCCCTTGATTGATTTAAGTACCTAGTACCTACATACTAAAGCAGATAATTTTGTACTAAAAACAAACATTTGTGGCTTGACAAGGTATCTAAGTTATTTGAATAAGATACAACTTTTTAAAATCAATAAAATAATTAAAACAAACTTCTTAACATAAACCATATTTGGAACACTATTTTTCCATTACTTCAGTCAAATCAATCAACCGTTAGTCAGCATCTCCGAAAGTTTTCAAAATACTCCGTAATTGTGTGTACGACACAATCGCAATTGAATACAAGCAGAACAATTGAACCATAATTGGAATTCGTGAAACTACGCTTTCATTTTGACTTCGCAACATGTTTCCATTTAGCAAACACTCGTTCAATTAAGGGAGAGGTCTCCTCGCGCCTCCCAATTTTGTGTCAAAGAGATTTAATTTCGGGAAACAATAGTCCTGGGGCTCAGACTGAAGCCTGTTCGGATTTTTTTGATTCAATTTTGAGGTTAACCGCTGTAACTTGCCACGTTTGCAGCTTTTGAGAGTTATTATCAAAGCGGTTTGGAAAATAACAAGAATCTTTATCAAATATGTTTATAGAAACAGAGCGTATTAGCAGCAAAAGATGATTTTCATAAATTCGTCTTTTGTAACAAGGTTTGACAGTATTCGTTCCATCTCGCTTCTACACAGGTGCATGTTTAGGTATACAATATCTGGGGACCGAGCCCTGCTCGGAGGTAGGTTGGTGCACTTGGTAGCGCAAATCATCAGACTGCGCATCACTAATCATGGGCCTTTTAATACCGTTACACCTACGTTTAGGCTGAATGATAAAATACCAGTGACATCTAGCCAAAAAAGTACAGTACTTGGATAAGTCCAAGCAAGGAGGATTATTTGGATTCGACCTCATTTGAACGAAACTTTTTGGTTAGGTTTCTCACTCCGAGACGCACTAAATACTGTCACGTAATCGGAGGGAATCTCACGGGAATGATGATGTAATTTTTTGATCGTCATTATAATTTCTACCTTATTTTTATTGGAATAAAGTGAAATAACCAGTCTTGTGACAACTTGGTATGAAGATTTTTTTGTTATTGTAATTTCTGTCTTATTTTCAATGACATTAAGTGGAATTACCGATTTGATCGTGCGGAGAAGATAAAAGCTGAAAACTCAAAAAAACTTCTTGTCCCGGTTATGAGACCTAGTTAGATCGATTTGTCGCACCCAAATATATACAGCAAATTTCATCGAAAACTTTAGCGCCTACGGTAGCTACGGCATACCGCCTCGCATTTTAGTGGATTCCGGTTTATTTAGAGTTTGTATCGTCTATACGTCACAGAGGCGGCAGCGTGAACAGCCATTGGACGTTGGACAGCCTCTTCTTTTGCTGTCCGAAATACTTCAGATGATTAGAATGATTTTCAACGAAAAGTCTGAAAGATGGTATGTTTGAAGAATTACAATTATATTCGTAGTTTGCATGCTTCTAGTACCTAGTAAGAACTCACCGGTTTCCTACCAAGCGACTGCCACATGAACTCCAGGTCTGCTATATGTGCTGGGATCGGCACTATGAAGCTGGTGGCATAACTATTCACTATCCCTTCTCTTACATAGTACAACTCGGCGTCTAGACCTGGAACAAAGGAGACTGTGTTAGTGTACTCCAAAACGGAATTATGTGAAAGTTGAAACAACGCAGCAAGCTTTTATGTCGTAATATATTGTGTGATGTAATTAGTTGATAGGTTTGATTCAAATTCAAGTTTATTTTCTTCTTTTTAGAGCGTTTAATAAAATATTTTTTTGAAACGATTTTTACTTGAAGTTTATTAAACTTGAATTTAATTTTTGAGTGGTGTATTTTTAATTTCATTGCGAATGTTTGAGAATAGCACTATACATGTCTCTGGCCGTGAAAAGGGCTTGCCGGCTTTGTATCACTATCCGGCTCCCTACGGTCGGCCGTCGATACGACCCGAATGGCCGAGTCGTTAGACGACCCGAATGGCCGAGTCGGCAGTGACGCTGCCTACGAAGCCAAGGGTCCCGGGCTCGAGTCCCGGTGGGGGCAAATATTTGTTTGATGAGAACGGCTGTTCGTACCCTTGTCATGGTTGTTTGTCTATCTAATTATAATATTTATCTATATAAGTATGTGTATCGTTGTCTAGTACCCAAGATTCAGGGAATCCTAGTTTGGGGCTAGATCAATGTGTCTAAATAGAGTCCAATGTATGTATGTATTATACCTACTCAGCCGGCAAGCCCTTCTTTCCCGGCGGCGACTGCAGTATTCTACCTTTACCAACTAACTCTCTAGACCGTTAATTAAATGCCGACGTTTAACCAAGTTATCATAATTCCGTCAGACAAGTGAGTAAACGAAACGTTTAACGAGCTGTCTAAACGATCTTAGACAAGACATATACTTTTTTTTAATGTGTACTTAAGTTATTTTTTAAGTATGTTTTGTTGTTCTTACATGTTCAACCTAACACGAACGATAAAAGGGGCTTCGCTTCGCTCACCCCCTTTACCCTTCACCTAAGCTACCGCAATGTTTTTCCCTGCCCTGTGCAAATCAGCTGTTGTCGTGACGCCATCTTGTTTTCCAACACGCCGGCTTTCTGTAAGACAGATTGTTAAACGTTTTCGACGATGCTTTATTTAAATCAAAATGCTCTAGTGACTTGGTTAAACGTCGGCATTTAATTAACGGTCTAGAGAGTTAGATCAGGGTCTGATTTAACCAACCAACTTCGACATACCTACTATTAAAATTTTCTTTTGAACGACATTAGACTTCTTAACACCTAGCCCATCACAGTAACACTATTCATGGGGAATAATCTTGTTATTCTAATTCCTAGACTTCGTTCCATTGCACCGTGATTGGCGCGAGTGCAAGTGACTGGGGTCCGCTGATGCGGGTTCGGGTCCCGGGGGCGAACAGGGAATTATCCAACTTACTCTGTTTGCTTAGCTAAAAAGTGGTACTGTTTTCGAGTTGGAGCGATGAATCTTGGTAGTTTTAGAGCTCTGTTACTTATGTATTCATGTTTTGAACCAGTCACCTCCCATGGTATTTCTAGAAATATTATTTCCGTTATAGGTTTTGAATTTTATTACAATGGCATAAGGTTCAAAATCGCGACGCCTCACGCATAGGCGCGGTAGGTGAGTGGTTAATGGATTCAAATTGGGTTTTAGGAATGTAATTAGGAAACCACAGAAAGTTTTTTTTTTTTTATATTTCATATTTTCTTTATTGCACACAAAACTTATGAAAAAACAATAGTTACATGAAAATAGTGTACAAGGGCGTTATCTCTAATATGACGTCTCTTCTAGGTTAAGATGGTAAAGATTGATTGTTGAGCAGGGGTAGACCTATGTAAACAACAATATAAGGAAATAAACAAGTACTTACAATAAATAAAATAAATTTAATAATTAAATAAATATTAGAAGACAATCTTACATATAATTACTATGTTAATATACTAAATACTTATAATATACTATTACTACTATTATATATATATATATATATATATATATATATATATATATATATTACCTATAATTCTAAAGAGAGAGGTAATGCTTCTTCACTTGACTTTTCAGTATATTTAGAGTTGGACTATTACAAATACAAAAAACTTTTATCAAAATACTTAGCTTCAACTCAAAAACATAAACTCGTCAAATAATCTTATATTCAATTAACGCTATATATTTCGTACATATGACGCTCGTCATATGTACGAAATTGTATGAAACGCGATTTTATGACAAAAAATAACCAAAAAGCCGGTCCGAAAAAGGAACAAAAAAAACAATTCAAAAAGGATCAGAATCACTCAATCAGAGTACATTTAGAGGCGGCAATGCGAACGCGACAGTGCAGTCGTCTGAATATGAAGTGGCACTTTGCACAATTGATGAATCACTACCCCCTGTAGATACGAATATGTGTTGGAGCACCCTGTAGGTGGACTTTGAAGGTCCGGTACACAGTATACAGCGTGTCCGAATAGGTACATTTCAAAAAGGATGTGTCACTTATATTTTTATTCTAAAACAAGTTAAAGCCTCCATTTTCCATGGAATGAAAAGTAAATTGTCAGAAGTTGATTAATCAATCAAGTTTTGTTCAGTTGAAGAATTGAAATAACCAAATAACGCTGTTTTAAATGAGTCTAATGAATCTAGAATTATGATTACTAAGAAGTAAGCACCGTTTAGGACAGGACGGTGCGGCGGTTTCGACTCCTGCAACCCGGCTACAATAAGTACGTCTTCATACGTACCTGTACGTACAAGTCACTAACATGTACTTAGGTACGTACTATATCGTAACAATCGCTCTGTTATTCCAATGAACGCTTAGCTTTCATGCGCCTAGGTGTGTTGGTCGCTTATGATGCAAAAAAAATACACGTTAAATGATTAGTACAATATACGGACGTTCTTACGTTGATGGAAAACATCGTGAGGACGCGAGGGGCGATGGTCTAGCCCCCTGTCACGCAAAATGGAGTATTTAACAACTTGCCTCTGCCACCCCGTATGGGGAAAGGCGTGACGCTATGTTATGTTGTACACTTAGTATATCATTCTGTTATTAGATACCCACTTGGATCACCCTGTATGTTAGCTCACCCTCTGTTTCATAGCTACGTTTAGGGGAGCTAAGGTGGACTAATGTGTCCTGATGTGAAGATGAAGGAACGCGTATTGTCTTCGTAAAATGGTAATGGCATATCTGGGAATCCGAGAGCTGATGCTAGATTTTGAGTCTACTGTCTTGTCCGGGTTTCTGCCGAATTAAAATTACGGTTTTTCTAAACGACGCCTTGTGTGAATTAACCACGTTCCTGCCCTGAATAAGGATTCAATAACCGAAATCCACAGCAAATCCAACGCAGTTAGTGTCAAACGAAAACTGACACATTTCCAAAGTTTTCGGTCGATTTAAGTGGCTTTTCTTAATTGAGAAATTCACTAATTTAATACTTAAGTATCGCTCTGTCCCGTTCTTGTTTATGACATCTGCAGAGACAGAACGATACTTACTTAAGGATGTGATTAGTGGAATTTTCAATTCAGAAATCGGAGTTGAGGGGCTGATTGGTCAAACTTAATTTATATAATGATAAACAAACAAATAAACAAACACATATTTGTATACATTGCTTCTGGACCCACACTAAGATACCCTGTGTCGTGGGAACCAGAAACAGCGACATCACACATATAAACATCTAAGACCTGTTTTTTTTTTCTTTATCCCCAGCCGGGGATCGAACCCGAGACCTCTGGCATGGTAGGCTAAACAGCATTTTAAAGGTATCTGGATTGATGTCAGTTAAACAGAATAGAGCTTATGTATTTTTGGGTTTAGGTGCGGGCTTTGTAATTAATGTTTTTGCATATTATGAAGGCATCTGTAACTTGTTGGATTTTAAAATCTAAAAGGCTAAAAATGCTAAAATTAATGAAGATAGCGAGTTTTGCTAATCTCGGGTATTTTTTAAATTCATTATAAAAATTCCCGACAAACGTATAGGGATAGACAGTGAGTTAACGTAACTCACTCACGTCCTGGCCTAAGACGGGGGTTTTTTTCTCCGTAGTTATCCAATAGTTTAAAAGAAAAACATATAAAAAAAATATATTGGTGTAATTGCCATCAACAACCGATACTGCCCTGAAAATATCCCATTAAACAAATGATGGCCCCAGCGATGGCCAGCGCTGGCCTGCGCCAGTCACAACTTGTCGGTGCTGGTCGGCGCTTATCGGTAGGTTTGGAACATTACATAGAATCTCGGCGCAGGCTACCAGCGCTGATGCCCCGCCCAACCAGCACCGATAAGTGTTGGCAGACCAGCGCTGGCTACCGCAGCTTTCTTTCTGTATATGGCCCTACACAATGGGTCAACGGGAGCCAAAAGGTCTTACCACAAAAATATAAACTACTGTTCAAAACTTGTATAAAAATAAAAACGAACCGGATTTGACGTTTGTTTTGAGGTTAAACGCTGTTTAATATTTTTTGTGGCGACACGGTCAATGTTTATTTATTTGTAAAGAAGACTAACAGCATAATGATTACATTAATTGCAGATTTCTAGAAGAAACTAGTAGTTTATGTGACTGCTGCATAATGGAGGGCATTAAAACTCGAGAGTGGGTTTATGAAAAGAGCCGAAGGCGAGTTTCATAATAATATCACTCGAGAGTTTTAATGCCTAATTATGTATAGTTACTACACTAGTTTATCTACACACATATCATAAGCTCTCTTTAATGTGTTCAGGAACCGCATGTTTGACCGGCATTATGGCTCTGCAATTGTTTAGCTTATACAGAATCTGTAGTACCAACTTCACGCAGGTGGGCGTCGGCGTTCGAAATTTGAATGTCAGTACCAACTTCACAAACAAACTAGGGACGGCACGCAGGCAGGCGTCGGCGTTCGAAATTTGAATGTCATAATAAGTAGAAAAATTACACATTATGGTCATAATGTGTAATTTTTCAGATAAGAAATGAGTTTTTACCAAGTAGTTTAACATTATGCTGATCGTAACGTGCGGTTTTTGTACGCAGTAAAGAGGGTTTATGATACGTGTGTAGATAAATATTATAAATGCCAATAATAAGACTTCCGCAATAGCAGAATATGCTAGTAATTTTATAGCAGGCTATTGTCACAAATCATTCTTAACAAAATTAAATTCGAATTAAAGTTTTGGAATAATAATAAAATGGAGTAAGTAAAATAAATTAACTTTAGTACTACCACTATTGCCTATATCCGTTATTAACAAAATAAAGATAACCAAAATGCTGTAAATTGGTGTGTCTGGCATAGTTTTGTATCTTATTGAACCGTGTAACGTTTTGGATACGAACCTTTTCTTCTATGCCAGCCAGCTCAGCTGCATGGCCACATTTTACGTTTATACATTTTCAGATAGTAAGCGAAGAAAAATACATTAATCTAATAGCTATTATATAAATTTTCATAAATATCACATTAACTGCAGCTGCTATTTCAGTTTATCATACCAATTACATGTGTGTGTACCTAGAGTGTTACATAGACAAACCGACACTTGTCTAGTGCACTAAGAGACACGTTTATTATTCGTCTTTGAGTTATTAATATAAAGCAATTGCCCCGGGCTCTCTCACGTACGCCATTAGAACCTTGTTACATTAATTATAGAGGACAAACTGTTTTGTGCCTTTGTGCTAAACGTCTACCTGAGTAGGGGATCTTGCATGTAGCATGCAAACTGTATTTTTCGTGTAAAGTCGGCGGTCGCACACAAACGGTAGGTATATTTACTAAAGTGGCCTATGTTGTGAAGTAAATTAATAGTAGTTGGTTGATGGGGTATTTAAGGCACATGTTCTATTTAAGGGAAATCGATTTTGTTGTTAAATTGCTATGCAATAAAAAAAAAAAACTCCCCGGTCGGGATGCAAATGACGTCTGACGAAGCTATGAAATCGGTCTTCTGACAGTCAAGTCCACACATATTACAGACTTACGATACTTATAGCCATAATTCATTTTATGAAAGCTGAAAACTCACAGGAAAACAATATACACAATTTAGTTTACATGGATGATATAATATTTCTAGATTTTTTAAACCTAAATCCAAACCACTGGACCGATTTCTGATTTTGGACGGTCACCTGAAACTGGTCCTTGAAATAGAAATAATAATTTTGAAATAGGTTCATAAATGATGAACACATTTTTAACGTAACAAACATAAATAAATAACGTAATTAAACGTAATTATAAATACTAAAAATCCCGACTGCGGTACTCTAAAAAGCAAAATTAGCAGCCAATACATAATGTAATTATTGAAATTCGATAAAATTATTATAGTACAGAATTAAATTAAGTTAAATTTGAATGCAAGCGGAACCCACTCTATTAAACTGAATTGGTCCTGCCTGCATTTTAATTGAATTGAATTTAATAACATAACATAGAGTTACGCCTTTTAACATACGGGGTGGCAGAGGCACAATTGTGCCCACTTTGAGCCAGTTATTCAATACTCCATTTTTTGCATGACAGGGGCAAGCCCATCGCCGCAGCTATAGAGAAATGAAGGTTTCCTCACAATGTTTTCCATCAACGTTAGAACGTCTGTATAATGTACTTAAGATAAATTAATTATCTCATTGGTACATGGTCAGGGATCGAACCTGCATCTCCTGTGTGAGAAGCAAGCGTGAAACCCATTAGACCACAGAGCGTGAATGATTGAATTTAATACCGTAGTTTAATAATTTTGCATGTTTCATGCAGTCGGGATGTTTAGTATTTTTAATTACGTTATTCACTTTCTGCTGTATAGGTCAAAACGAAATTACGAACAATCTTATGCTTGCTTAATTACGAAAAAAAAAAAAAAACGATGCTTAGTTTACAACGAATGTATATTATTCGTAGCTTATGCAAGATAAGTATATATTTACGTACTCGACTTTTAAAGCCGTTTTTTGATATCCTACTCGGATCTTGTTTTTTTTTTCAAAATCCGCCATATTGTTTTTTAATTTCATGTCAGATAACCAAGTTAGTTGAATTAACCCTGTTGCAATGATGTGCAAGTATTGTGCGTAGATCGCCTTTTAACCATAGATAACATACGATGCTACGACGCTTTGACACAGTTCATGTGACCTGCTCCGGCGTAACAGCATCGTGGTACTTTTTCCACGCTATAATATTTACTATCACTAAAATACTCCATTGGTTCCAAAAAGAAGTCTCGGAATATTTCTCATTGACACACTAACACCCGGGGACGCGTAATAAGCTACGATAATTAACACACTCACATAACTTTAGGAGGAAGCTCATGCATGAAGCTGGTACAATTTCGCTCATAATATACGAACCAGAGGGCAACACGGGTACGCACTCAGATTTCAGTCTTTAATTATACCATTACGGGCCGAAATAGGCAAATGATACCCCAAAGTGCCCATAATTTGGGCAGTTTTGGTATGAGCCGTTGTTTTCGCGGTCGTATCGCTTGTTAGTCGTTTTTCAGCGTCGAGATTTAGTAACAGCTATTGTTTGCATTTTTATTAGTCTTGCACATTTTTGAGATTGTTGGTATTATTATTGTTAATAAATAATTGAAAAAAACAATTAATTTCTTTCACGTTTGTTTCATTATGCGCCTACAAAGAAGACAAGGTTACGCAAGTGGTATGCAGTAGTTAAAATATTGTAATTATTAAAAATATTCAATCTGTACATATAATACCGGCGGTCTGTATAAACCGGTATTATATATAATCCCTAGGCAATATATAAATTGCCTAAAACATGCATGGAGTGTAAGAAATATTATTAATTTTTACTTTGCCTATGTATTATAATTATGGTAATGTATGTGAAAGCGTAAAACACTGCGGTAGATTAGGTGAAGGTAGATTCAGATTAGGTGTAGTTTTAAGTATTTTTTGTTGTTCTTACATGTTCAGCCTAACACGAAGGATAAAGGGGGCTTCGCTTCGCTCACCCCCTTCACCTAAGCTACCGCAGTGTTTTGCCGTGATATTTGCTTCAGTATTTTACACATTGCCGGTGTCCAAGTAGGTATTCTATATAAACCCTAGACTTTGTACATATATATATTACCTAGGTAAAGTATGTAATGGACATATATATTAATAATATTTTATACATTACCTGACAGCCCCAGCTATTATATACATTGCCTAGGTAATATATATAATACCTGCATTATACAGATTGCCGGTAACAGATACAGTGTATGTTAGAAAACTATTTATATAATTTAAGATATAATTATAATAAATTTTTGATTATTATTATCTGGGTAAAAGTGGACACAATTGTGCCTCTGCATTTGGGGAAAATGTCTTATAATAACTTTAATAAAAATAAAAAGATTATTGGATAGAACTACTTAAATTTATTAGATAAGAAAATCAAATATTTAGAAATTGTACTAGTGATAGCATAATGTTGTAAAAAGGGAAATATAATCAAAGTCAAAGGCACAAATATTTTAGCAAAGGCGTTTTATTTGCAAATAAAGTTGTTTAGGTTGAAATGTACGATTGTAGAACTCAAGTATATTTTATCTTATGAGGATGTGCAAGAGTTATTGAATATTTATAATAATATAGTAAAATTACAAATAATATTACAATTAAGAAGAGCCATACCAAGAGACCAGTTAATATGTGCAAATATAAGTATATTTTATTGTTTATATACGGCTTGTGTTTAAACGATTACCAAAAACGCACCTATTTTACTACCAATAAATTCGAAATGACTGCCAGAATAGATAAATGTCCACCAAATTGTATTTGGATAAATGATCACCAAATTTCTTTTTATGTTTTGTGTACTTAAGTTTATGTTTTAAGTATTTTTTGTTGTTTTTACATGTTCAACCTTACACGAAGGATAAAGAGGGCTTCGCTTCGCTCACCCCATTTACCATTCACCTAAGCTACCGCAGTATTTTGCCCTGATATTTTTTGCAACTTTTGGTGTTTGGGTAGGAAAAAAATATTTTGGTGATAATTATATTTGTTGCCTTTATCTACACACGTATCATAAACCCTCTTTACTGCGTCTAAAAACCGCACTTTAAGACCAGCATAATGTAAAAACTCATTTCCTATCTGAAAACTTGAACATTATGACCATAATGTGTAATTTTTCTACATTACAATTTCGAACGCCCCGACGGCCGCCTGCGTGCCGCCCCTAGTTTGTCTGTGAAGTTGGTACTACAGAACAAGCTAAACAACTCAATGCCACAATGCCGGTCAAACATGCGGTTCCTGAACAAATCAAAGAGAGCTTATGATATATGTGTAGATAAACTAGTGTATGTAACTGTACATAATTAGGCATTAAAACTCTCGAGTGATATTGTTATGAAACTTGCCTTCGGCTCGTTCCATAAACCCACTCTCTAATATTAATGCCCTCCATTATGTAGCAGTCACATAAACTACTATTATTTGATTGGATGTTAATTTGATTTAGAATTAAACATAAACATAAATATTTACACACAGGCACATACATTGCTTCTGGATACTTACTAGGATACCCTGTGTCGTGGGAACTAGAAACAGCGACAGCACACATATAAACATCCAAGACTTAGGCTTTTTTTTCTGTAACCCCAGCCGGGGATCGAACCCGGTACCTCTCGCTTGGTAGGCAGAGCCACTACCGCAGAGCCACAGAGGTCGTCAATTCAATAATCTTTATATCAGTTATGCAATGAAATAAATGTCGGTACAATAATATGTCTTACAAAATTAATAATTACATTTGATAGATTTAGCAATTATAACTCAGGCTATAGATTTGTCCTCTCAAAAATCTGCTTTGTCAATCAAAAATTTATACAATGCTTTCTTCAATGCCTGTAAATTATCTTATCCCCTTATTTTATCCGGAAGGTATAGATTAAAAGAGCCATTCTAAATATGTTCCTTCTTGTGAGGGAGCTCTTACATGTTGCTACACCTAGTTTGTCCATATGTCAATTGCTATGTCATTTTCTAAATAAACCTAGATTTGTTTTTACAAATTTTACTAATTTAAAGATGTTAGAAATTTTTATTTGATGAAGTGAGGCTTACACGTGTATTGTTGTCTTAGTTTGCACAGAGCTCTTACACATTTTTTCTGGGCTTTGAAAACTCTTCCTGTATCGGTTGAGTTACCCCAGAAGACTACACCATATCTCAGGATGATTCCTGCATTGTCGTGGTATGCAGCAAGAGCATTCTGGTTTGTGACCTTTGAGAGCCTATATATTGCATAGGAGCATGGTGCCAATCGTTTGCAAAGTTGTTTTTTATATGAAATACTATTGTCAATTTGCAGACCTAGAAATTTGGTTACCTTTACTTCGTCTTTGGTTTGACCAGAATGTAACATTTAGGTTAAATTTTGGGTCGCCACGTATAGCAAATGACATCAGCTTTGTTTTGCTTAAGTTAATGTTATTTCTACCTAGCCATTCTATTATAGATCCTAGTGTGTTATGAATGATTTCCTGATAAATTTTGAGGTTTTCATGTTGGAATACAACGGTGCTATCATCAGCAAATAAAAACATAGGACTTTTTGTTGTTTTGGGTAATGTATATAAGAAATAGTAGAGGGCTTAGTACGCTCCCCTGTGGTACACCAGAGGACACAGTTAATACTTTCGAACAGTACTTAACATCTTCTTAAGACTTGGGGCAAATTTTGTTTATTTGTGTTCCTTGTAGTTAAATAAGATCTTATAAGTTCTAAAATATTTTCTCTCCCTATGATTCTAGTTTGTGTAGGAGTAAAGAGTGATTGACAAAGTCAAAGACCTTAGTTAAGTCCATATAAAAAGCCGATTCTGGTACTCTATCATCCATGCTTATTGAGACCAGATGAAGGAAGTCATATATGGCCATGTCTTTAGTTATGTTTTTTCTGAAACCTCTTTATTCTGGGGTAACAATATGATTACTTTCAAGGAAATCGTAAAATTGATTATAGATCACTTTAGTAAAGATCTTTGAAAAGATTGGAATTAAAGCCATCGGCCTGTAGAAGGTCATGTTTTCCTTATCTTCCTTTTTGAAAACTGATTTGGTTATTTAAGTTTTAAGTCTCTCTGGGAATTTACCACTTTCAATACAGAGGTTAGTAAGGTGGCTGATGACTGGGGCTATTATAACAGCAACATCCTTTTTAACCTTCGTTGTAATATCATCATTGCCTTCGCCAATCGTGTTCTCCAAACTCTTAATAATTATTAATGTGTTTCGACTGGTTGTTGGATACATAACATTGAGTTTCATATGCTTCTTTGAGTGCTATTTGCGTTGAAATTTGGTTCATATAAAAATAATTGAAAAACTTGGCTATTTCCTGAGGGTCTCTTATTTCCCTTTTATTCCACCGTATTTTAATTATTTCTTCTTTACGATAATTATTTTTATTACTATTTTGCCGTCAGAGTGGCAACCGACGGGAGACGTAATAAAAGGCTTGTCACTGCATGCTCAGTTAATGTCGTGTCTATTGATTGTAATACAATCCTAGCTTATATACTAGGTTGGTACATGTTATTAATAACGTGCGTAAGACATCGTACGTGATGATATATTTCCGCATATCTGTGGCGGGCGTACGGGCCGGCACAGATACTCCCCCCTTTACAAAAATTTAAACACTGGACTCCAAAATACAAAATATAACAAAAAATAAAATATTCTACGAGACATGTTACAAATTTGATATAATGCTGCGAGTTCAATCTTGATTTTGTGAGTTCAGCAGTTGCATGTTGTGATTCGTAGACAATGACAGCCCATTTGCTTACTCTTGAAATCACGTTTCTTGCGTGCAAGGTCAGGAATGTAGTTATGCTGTCTTGACTTTGCGCTCCTCACTCGATGATTTATGTACAAAGTTGTTCTTATTGGGGTTTGGTGCTATTTTGTTCTGCATTGATCTTGTCTGCGAGGTCAATTGCGTGGTGATTGCTCCATCTTCTGCTCCTCGTATGGGGTTGATGTTGCACGTGACGTTGTATGATATTCTCAATGTCGTCTCTTTTTTCATAGACTGGGGTGCAGGGTCAGCGGTCATGGATAGGCCTCTCCATGTACTAGTCACTGTACTCTGTCATGACGAAGTGCTCGTTGAGATATCTGATGATGATGATGATGATTGCTTCTGGCTGTGGAACGTTTGTCTGTTCCGGAACGATGGAACAAAGCATTGCTTGTGCTTTACTCTTCTCTATACTTGGCTATATCGCCGTAATTTTTGATATTATGTGGTGGGGTGTCTTCATAACTCGCTATCAACCGATCATTGACCTGCGGTTCACAGTTGAGGTTATGAGTTATGGGCTGCGTATTTTCCACTGCTGCTTCGTTGGCTTAGAATATGCGACCGAAGGCAGGAACTATTTCGCCGATATCTCGGCAACTTGATGATGCAGTCTTCTTGGCGCCTGAGTCTCCATTGCGGAAACATTTTGAAAGACGAATCCAGCTTATTTCTTCACTTCGATGAAGATTTTACCGAAGGTTGCTCGATGTTCACTGTCGGGGTCACCACTTTGCCGACATGGTGGCAACCGACGGGAGACGTATTAAAAGGCTTGTCACTGCATGCTCAGTTAATGTCGTGTCTATTGATTGTAATACAATCCTAGCTTATATACTTGGTTGGTACATGTTATTAATGACGTGCGTAAGACATAGTACGTGATGATATATTTCCGCATATTTGTGGCGGGCGTACGGGCCGGCACAACTATTATTAAGTATGCATTATAATGTGCTAGAAAATGTAAAACAGAATTACCTCTGACTTATTTCTAGGTCACTGTTATCTACAAACGGCGAAGCGAATAATTAGATATTCCAGCAACCATAAATAATAATTATTGCTACTACCCCTTTATACATACACACACTGTTTCCTGTTTTCGCCGACACTTAAGAATTCCCCGAGAGATAAAACGTGTATTACCTTCGCACATTTATTTATAACAAGGAGTTAGAAGGTAAAGGGGACATTTATTAAAATGGTGATAACGCGGTATTTATTGTCTGAACCTGAGCACGCGAGCGACGGAGTTCTTTCTGTTTTTTTCCAGCTTGCTGGTTGATTGAGGATGTACGAAAAGTAAGTTCAAAGGACTTTGGCTTAACCCTCAGTTTAGTTGCAAATTTTGCAGTAGTAAAGTATTTGCCAACTATCTAATGGTTACTGTTAACATTGCATTATGTAAATTCATTTGTCACCTACTTTACCATCCGGGATGTTACAACGACATCCCCGTTCAGCCAGTAATTCAAAATATATCATTACTCGAATGCAGACGATGATGGTCTGCACGACTCAAAGTAAGTTTCTCGTTAGTTAAAGATACAGCACTAGTAGTAATACAACAGTTTCTTTATTTTCTGTTGTATTTGTAAAAGAGTGAATTTAGCAAAGTTAGAAAGGAAAAGTAACTCAGACGCAAAATTTATTCCGCCTTTTCGAAGTTGCTTTATCGCCATAATAAATTTGACTTTGTTCGTGCTCTTTGGCGCGGGAAATTTTGTGTTTCTGCGGTAATTTTGGTTACCTTATTCCGGTATTTTCAAGTTTGATTAGAGTTGTGTGAACATTACTATGAATCCTGTGTCTGATGTTTATTTAAAACAGCCCAGCCTGAGGGTGTTCTGAGCGACTACCTCCTAGTGTGGGGGTGCTGAAGTGATGGAGAAGGATACGTCCGACTGCATAACTTCTGCTTCCTCCTGGTGCACCCTCGTAACAGCGGCTAGTGACTGGTCCCCGGACCTCTTACTAGCTGATGGCTAAAAGTCCCTCCGGTTCTGTCGGTTAAGGTGGGTGTACCCGGCAGACTATCTACACTCACCTGCGTCTTGTGGTCTGCGCAGTTGATCACCGTAGGCCAGGATGAAGGGGTCCTGGGGGGTTGAGCCGAGCGTTGCTGTGGATTTAGCTTCGTAAGGCAACACGCCCTCTTTGGCCTGGATTTCAAGCCAAACGGTAGCCTCGCCCGTAGCCGCGGGTTGGGGTAACGGCCAAGTGTCCCGTCAGAGGGCCACGGCTAGGGGTGTAGGGTCCGCTAAGGCGTCAGTCAAAGCGGTGGGATGGGCCATGCTGACGGGGTAAGCTTCGGTGACTACGGCGGTGGGACCATGGACCATGGCTTGGTTCCAATCGTCCACAGAAGCGAGCTCCCGATGTCGCGCCAAGTACCAGCCCTATGCTCCTATATCTACTCGGTACTCCTAGCGACTGAAAGCTGTTCCAAGCGAGTAGGCGCTCCCAATTGTGCGGGCTCCGTGGAGGGTGGGAAATCGAGTAGACGAATATCTATACATTTGACTATGGATCGTGTCAGGTCAAAAAACCCATCTGGAACGCTTCAAGCGGTGAAAACCGCAAGCGTCTCCAAACAGGTGCGAGAATCTGCCTCGGCAGATCCTCAAGCCTTAACTGGGCGCACTGCCACCATCAGTAACCTACCGGTGCAAACCGGTAGTGATTCCACTGTGGAGGTTAGCTGCAAAAAGCCCGAAAGTGAGTCGAGAGGCAGGGCCACGGGGCAACCCGGTGCGCGGAGCAATCTTTGTCGAAAGGGTAAACCACCCAAGCAATCTTTGCAAGGGAAGGGCCCATCGACTAAACGTCCAGATACGGTGCAAACCGGACCAGGGCGTAAGGCGAATCGTCGGTGGAAGAAAAAACAGCGTTTGGCTGCCACATCGGCCGCTGCCGGCGTAGATGGGGTTCCATCTGCCACGGTGGCGACCGATAGCGGTCCCGCTGTTAATACAGCCGGAGCTGCGGGTAAGGTGACCGGCTCCTGTGGTGTCAAAGGGACAACCCTAGACTCAAACGGGGCTAAACCTACCGTAGCGTTCTCTGGTGGTCCAACTTCTAACAAGAAGTTGAAATCTGCCTAGAGATCCGGCAAAAACGAGCGCGCGGCTACTAAGAGTGCTCGACTAGAGGATAGTAATTCTCCCCGAGTGGAGCCTAAAAAGCAGTGCACGGAAGCGCGCAGAGCTGGGGTCACCTATGCTCAGAAGGTGAAGTCTGACCAGTACATCGCCGTAACTGACGTCGCTACTGGTCATATTTCACAGGATCTGTCAACGCTCATCCTCAACAAGATTGATGACAAAATCTTGAGGGAAGCGTTGGCGGATCCGAGCAAGGAAAACCCCAAATTCAGTGGCAAGCCTCGTTACGAGGACGGCCACCTTAAACTGTTCGTGGAGGACGAGTACTCCCTGAACTGGCTGCGGGAGTGTGTCTCCGGTGTGTCTACACCATCCAACGTACAGTTGGTGGTGAAACGCCAATCAGAGATGGTCCGCAGGGTTCGATGTGGGGTGCTCATACCCAACGAACGGGGCAAGTGGAAGTCTGCGCCCGACGTCGGCGTAGTCCTCCACTTTATGAACAAGTGGGCACAGGTTGACCGATGGCTCCTCCAGAAAGTGGATGAGCAGCAGGACAACCTGTTTCTCATTACAGACGTCCCTGAAGATGTGGTGCCGACCCTGCTGGGAAGGGGCAGACAGCTCCTTTTTGGTAGTGGTTCGGTCTACCTTAAATTTCAGGGACCCGGTGGGAAATTTGTTAAGGAACAACCGGTGGTAGCGCAGTCCAGCTCTAAGCTGGTCATCACTGGGGTCTCATCAACAACAGCTATGCCCCAGAGTTCCACTCCAGAGTGGCAGCAAACAGGTCCCGATGTAGTCGGGGAAAGTTCTGCTGCTCAACCGCAGGACGGGCACGCGCACTGGGAGGCCATGCTGCTTGGTGAAGGCGATGAGCTAGAACCAGCAGTGGTGCCCTCTGAGGGCGAGGAGCTGTCCATGCGGCTGGAGGAGGAACTCGTCTTGGAGGTGGAGGAGGGGTTGACCAAAAATGGCGTCTCTCTCCCGCGATTGTAAAATCCTCCAAGCCAACCTCCAACACAGCCAAACTGCAACGGCCCATTTAAGACGCTGGTTGGGGGCAAACAGCACTGCCGTGGCTCTGATCCAGGAGCCGTGGATCAACCGCGGTAGCATTCGAGGGCTCGCCAATTTGAGAGGTAAGCTTTTCGGTACAACTGATCACGATAACCCTAGAACGTGCATCATAACTACTAACAACATCCCAGCATAGCCATTAACAGAGTTCTGTTCCAGGGACCTGTGTGCTATAAGGCTGCAACTGCCCGACACAGCTAGGTGCCGCGAACTCGTGGTGGCCTCCGCCTACATGCCTGTGGAGGACAACCCGCCTTCACACGACCTGTGCCGGCTGGTGGACCACTGCGAGAAGTCGGGCCTCCAGCTCATCGTTGGGGCCGACTCGAACGCGCATCACCCACTGTGGGGCATGCCGGATATGAACAGCAGAGGTAAGACACTTGTTGAATACCTATTTACTACAAACCTTAATGTGCTTAACGTAGGTTCTGAACCAACTTTTGTTACCAAGCGGAGCAGAACTATCGTTGATATTACCCTGGCAACGACGGACATATCCGACGACGTTGGGGGCTGGCATGTGTCCAACGAGGCGTCATGCTCTGATCATCGATGGATACGCTTCGAGATCAACGCAGCGTTCTCCCCAACTGTCCCTAAGAGAAACCCACGCAAGACTGACAGAACCAGGTACAGAGCTATCCTAGGTGAAAGACTTGCTTGGGCTGAGACTCTACCAGATCCGGAGGGACCCGAACAAATCGAACAACAGGTAACAGATTTTACTAATACTTCAATAGACTGCTACCATTCAACTTGCCCGCTTAGCACACCAGCGCCTACCAACATCAAGGGGCAGCCTTGGTGGGGTCCTGATCTAGATAGGATGCGTGCTAAGATCAGAAGACTGCTAAACAGGGCGATGAACACCAGTGCTGATGAGGATTGGGACAACTACAAAGATGCCAAATCCAAGTACAAGAAACGACTATGGTTCAAAAGCAGCAACTCATGGAGGAAATTCTGCAGCGACATTGAAACCGTTGATCAAGCAAATCGGGTAAGGCAAATACTAGCTCAACAAGGCACCTCCAAGCTAGGGTCGCTTAAAAAACCCGATGGAACATATACCTCTTCCACCACAGAAACACACAGTCTCTTGTTGGAAACTCACTTCCCCGGAAGTAGAACTATTCAAGAGATTGTGTGGCCGGAAGAGGTTCACCATGAAGCTGTCGACCACTTAGACATAACTAATAATATTATCACTGCTGACAAGGTGAGATGGGCCATTAATAGCTTTAAACCTTTTAAATCAGCAGGACCAGATGGAATCTTCCCAGCACTTCTACAGTGGGGTGGGGAACCCGTCATCAATATAATGGTCCGAATCATGAAAGCATGTCTTAGATTCGGATACGTTCCCAAAAGGTGGAGAATAGTAAACGTAATTTTCATACCGAAGCCAGGAAGGAGCGACTACACTAACGCTAAATCTTTCAGGCCGATTAGTCTCACCTCGTTCTTGCTTAAGACTCTCGAACGTTTGTGCGAGAGACACCTGAGAGATGGAGCGTTAAAACATATACCCTTACACAAGAATCAGCATGCATATAGTTTGGGTAAGTCTACTGAATCGGCTCTCCATGCAGTTGTATCCACAATTGAAGAGGCGATTCAAAACAAATGCATCTGTCTTGGAACTTTTATTGATATAGAAGGTGCCTTTGACAAGACGCAGCATAGCAGTATAAGTGCATCTCTAACAAGGCATGGAGTGTCAACAGCTGTAAACAACTGGGTCACAAACGTATCGTGCGTCTAGCTGGTGAGTCCCTGTCGGCGGAGGTAGTGCGGGGATGCCCGCAGGGAGGAGTGCTCCCCCCGCTTCTGTGGAATCTGGTCATTAACGATCTGATTACCAAGCTTAACGCTAATGGATACTACACCGTAGGATACGCCGACGATTTGGTAATCCTCATCACAGGTAAATTTGCGAGCACAGTGTGCAACCTTAAACAAACAGCTCTTCGCATCGTGGAGCGCTGGTGTCTAGAATATGACCTGGCGGTTAACCCAACAAAAACGGAAATGGTCATGTTCACTAACAATAGGGCTCTTGGTAGGTATACCCTACCTAAGCTCTTTGGAACGGAACTCCAGCTAGCAACTGAGGTGAAGTACTTGGGCATAACCTTGGACAGCAAGCTCAACTGGAGTAGCCACATTGACAATAAACTAAAGAAGGCGAGTATTGCTTTCTGGCAGTGTCGGAGAATGGTGGGGAAAAAGTGGAGACTTTCTCCCAACATCATTCTTTGGCTGTACGTGACGGTGATCCGTCCTCTTGTCTGCTACGGAGCTGTGGTGTGGTGGACCAGGACCAAACTAACCACAATGGTAAGCAAACTCCAAAGCTTCCAAAGGCTGGCCTGCATGGCTATCACAGGTAGTATGAGAACTACTCCAACAGCAGCAATGGAGGCCATGCTGTGTCTTCCGCCACTCCAGCTGTATATTAAGCAGGAGGCCGCGTCATCTGCGGTGAGACTCAACACCTTAGGACTTTAAAGTAAAAACAGGACCTCACACACCGCCATCCTAGGGGAAGTTTACAAAAAAATTCCCATCTCTATGGCTTGCAGTGACAGAATCCCTAAACAATTTGTTTTTGACAAAAAATACAATATACAGTTACATGAAGACCATCGGGTTGAGGGGCTCGACGTTAAAGAGCTCAGAATTTTTACCGATGGTTCAAAAACTGAAGCAGGCACTGGTTCAGGCACCTTCTCGGAGGACCTAAACATCAAGATAGCCATTCCACTGGGTGCCCATAATACTGTCTTTCAAGCTGAATGCATGGGCATCATCTCGGCCGCTAATGCCATAGCATCGAGAAAGGTAAGAGATTCCTCCATTCGAATACTCTCGGACAGCATGGCCGTCTTACAAGCCCTAAATAGCAACACTATTAACTCAGGGCTAATCTACGAGTGTCACAAACGACTAATGGAGGTATGTCAACATAACCGCGTAATCCTTCAATGGATAAAGGGACACAGCGGATCAAGAGGTAACGATGCAGCGGATGAGTTGGCGCGTAAAGGATCTAGCTTGACAGCGTATGGTCCCAAACCTATCATCCCTCTTCCCTTCAAGATGGTACGCACATTTCTGAGAGAGTCGACCAGGAATGATCATGCCACTCTTTGGACAAACCATGAGGAGTGCAGGCAGGCTAAGCTGGCCTTGCCGTCCCCTAGCGCTAGGCTGGCTAAGACCTTGCTTCGACTTAGTAGGCCGCGCATGCGACTGGTGACTGCAGCACTTACTGGCCATGGTTTCTTTAATAAACATCTATATGTCCTAGGTGTTACCGACAGCCCCCTTTGCAGAGCCTGCTTGGAGGCAGAAGAAACGGCTGCTCACGTCCTCATGGAGTGCACAGGAGTAGCGGACTACAGGGCTAAACACCTCGGTCAATCGAGGGACCTTCCAGGGATAGTCGGTAACGTAAAAGGCCTGCTGGCGTTCCTGGGGGAGTTGGGTTGGCTCGAATGATGTCGCATTCCCACCCACACGCAAAATAGGCGCTTTCGTCGTCGAGTTGCGGAAACCAGCCCGTCTTACAATTGACAATTGACAACAGCCCAGCCTGATTTGAATTTCATGTATTTACTGGTGTAATTCTACAGCTATGGGCACCGCTTATTTAGAATAATGTGTGTATTTATGTGATACTTATAGGAAAAATTGTGTACATAACATTTTTTGCAGTATGTTTTCATTAAAATTGCTCACGTCTAATCGAGATGTATTAAAATAATGTAGTCATATCACTAGAAATATCACTGTACAATTTAAGATAAGTAAAATATTTTCAAAGAAATTAGTTGAGAAATGAACCTTCACAGCGCAATTTTTCAAATGAGATGGAATTCCTTTCAACACCGCCTCATCAGCGGATGGACAATCGTCTCGTTAAAATTTATGTTTCTAATTATCACTCTTGCTTGTCTACATTTTTTCCTTTTGATAAGTTTCTCATCGTTAGGGCCTTAATTGACTTACCGGGGTGATTGCACTCTGGTAATTGCAAAAAGGAAAATTAAAATCTGTGCTACTTTTTGAAATAAGTAGGAAGAGCTCTCTCTTCCTACTAATGTTAAAAAGAAATAAATAATGTTAAGAATTACCAGAAATAGGGTCAAAGCTGCAAATGCAATTAAATGTATTTCCAATATTTTTCATGCACTTGAGTTTCTGCCCTTAATTCTAATAGTATTGATTTTAGAACGAGATATGATTAATTTGTCCTAAAATTAAAAATTAATTTAAAGAAAGTTACTAGACCTTTAATTTAACATAACTGTGCTAAAACTTGTAACGCAGTCTTTTGTCTGTACTCCATTGAAACTGGCTGTCCCCTCTACCCTTCTTTCCCCTCTCGTTCTGAAGATTTGACTAATGGTTCACTTGTCTCAACCACCCTGTAGTTCCCACGACATCTTTACGCAAGCTGTTAGAAACTCAATTTTATGTGGTTAGTTTGTATTTAAATTTCTTCGATAAAAGCTATTAAAGTAAGAAGACTGAGCTCATGTATTTGAATTACAGATACGATCTGTAATTGTAGAAATTCTTGTAGGACCATCGCTGTTGCTACTGCCATAAAAAAAATACATAATCCCAATGATTTTTCATACAGCCATAACAAAAATAGTATAGCAAAAATGTATAGGTTCAATAGCAGTTTATCTACACACGTATCATAAACCCTCTTTACTGCGTACAAAAACCGCACGTTACGATCAGCGTAATATTAAACTACTTGGTTAAAACTCATTTCTTATCTGAAAAATTACACATTATGACCATAATGTGTAATTTTTCTGCATATTATGACATTCAAATTTCGAACGCCGACGCCGGTCTGCGTGCCGCCCCTAGTTTGTCTGTGAAGTTGGTACTGACATTCAAATTTCGAACGCCGACGCCCGCCTGCGTGAAGTTGGTACTACAGAACAAGCTAAACAACTGCAGAGCCACAATGCCGGTCAAACATGCGGTTCCTGAACACATCAAAGAGAGCTTATGA
Organism: Argyresthia goedartella; assembly: GCA_949825045.1. Lineage (NCBI taxonomy): Eukaryota > Metazoa > Arthropoda > Insecta > Lepidoptera > Argyresthiidae > Argyresthia > Argyresthia goedartella. The sequence continues at coordinate 39,337,077 of OX463810.1, forward strand.
TATGTGTGTAGATAAACTAGTGTATGTAACTGTATATAATTAGGCATAAAAACTCTCGAGTGATATCATTATTAAACTCGCCTTCGGCTCGTTTCATAAACCCACTCTCGAGAATTAATGCCCTCCATTATGTAGCAGTCGCACAATTTATGTGACTAATACATAATGCCTAATCATGTCATTACATACACTAGTTTATCCACACACATATCATAAGTTCTCTTTAATGTGTTTAGGAATAGCATGTTCGACCGACATGGTGGCATTGATAATTGCTCTGCACTTGTTTAGCTTGTTCAGTAGTACCAACTTCACAGACAAACTAGGGGCGGCATGCAGGCGGGCTTCGGCGTTCGAAATTTGAATGTCATAATATGTCGAAAATTTACACATTATGATCATAATGTATAAATATTCAGATAAGAAATGAGTTTTACCAAGTAGTATAACATTATGCTGGTCGTAACGTGCGGTTTTTGGACGCAGCAAAGAGGGATACAAAATATTATGTTTTTGTTTTCCCATTTAGCACACTAGAAAAGATATGATCTATTAATTATTTACCCTCCACGACAATGTATAGGGAATACAAAGAAGGGCATCGTGACGTCATATCTGTTGCTGACTCAAGCAACATTAGTCAATGTGGCTCTCGATTGTTCGATGCGAGTGACGTATGTGTCAGATTTCGTGGCTAGAAATGTACATGTGATGTTATCGGAGAGGATTTTCTTTGACGTAATTACATTTATGGATGCTATTTGTTTGCGTTTTTCTTGTCGTTTATTTCTATCTTTGCTTTGCTTTCTTTCGCCTTCTCCTATCCTGTATTTATACAACATATTCTATTGACGCGGTGTTTCCGATGGTTTTAAAATGTTGCATACCAACTAATGAAAGACTGAAACTGTTGGTAATGTTTGCTTTAATATCTGAGCATTAGAGAATTTTGAGTTATCAAACTAATCCAAATTAATATATAACATAAAAACATCCTGATTATATTTATACGAAAGGTTTTCTGCACCCCATGTATTATTATTCCTTTCCTGAAATTACAAAACCCGAAGTTCTGTTTACCATTGTAAAGGAATGTATTTTCAGCTATAATTTTAAACCACCATAACCAAACTGTCCCTTCACACCAACCATTAGAAATACGGTAATATTCTGTGACAGGAACAACCAATAACTCTGTGACGCACGAACACTCACGGCCACGTAAAGTGCCCCCACTAGTAAACAGTTTAGGCCACGTCTAATAGTATGTAGGTGCTTTTACGTTGGTCCATTCCAGTGGATAATGTTTGCTTAGCGAGAGAGAGCCCATGTAGAGACATGGACTAAAATTTTACGGCGACACGGTATTAAGTGTAAGGTGGCTTATCAGATATCACGCTTAACACCCAATATTACCAATAATGAGGTTAACTCTTGAATACCACTGGCGTTAGCTAAAGCCACTTTTCCGTTATAGGTTTTAAATTTTATTACCGTGGCATAAGGTTCAAAATGGCGACCCGCCCCTCGGTTTTTGAGAGGTTAATAAGCATATTTTTGTGACATCATTAAAAATATCGCATCTATCTATATAGCACCTTTCTTTGAGTTTCTCTAGGTATGTTAGCTAACCGAAAATGCTCGGGTAAGTACACAGTCAGGTCATAAGTTCTGTCACACAATAAAAACTTTTGAATTTAGAACGCTGGCCACAAAAAAGTTTATTGAATTCGAATTTCGAATTTTTCATGAAAATAAAAATGTGTACTTTTTAGAATTTTCCTCATTTTTAAATATGGAGTGGACACTTTAAGAAGACCGTGTCGCAGTTATTGCGATGCATCGTTGCGGTTACGCGCCAATTCAGATTTTCGACTTACTGAAAAATTTGAATATAACCAAAAGATTCGTTTATCGTACCATAAAACGATACAATGAAGACTCTAGTGTAGATGAAAGGTCAAGAAGTGGTCGCCCTCGCTCTGTTAGAACTCCAGCAGTGATAAAAGCTGTGAAGGCGCGAATTCAAAGAAATCCCATACGTAAGCAGAAACTGTTAGCCCTTCAGATGGGGTTAAACAGGACCACGGTGAAAAGGGTGTTAAATGAAGACTTAGGGCTTAGGGAATATCGAAGAAAAACAGGACATCGTTTGGACGCTCGTTTAATGGACCTGAGACTGAAGAGATGCCGCGCTTTGTTGAAGCGGTACGCGGGAAAAAAGCATCGGGAAATTCTTTTTTCGGATGAAAAAATTTTCACCGTGGAAGAGAGCTACAACAAACAAAATGATAAGGTGTACGCACACAGCAGTGAAGAAGCGAGCAACCGTATTCCGCGTGTCCAACGAGGTCATTTTCCATTCTCGCTCATGGTTTGGTTGGGAGTCTCTTATTGGGGTTTAACTGAGGTACATTTTTGTGAGAAAGGCGTAAAAACGAATGCAGTTGTGTATCAAAATACAGTCCTCAAGAACCTTGTGGAACCTGTTTCTCATACCATGTTTAATAACAGGCACTGGGTATTCCAACAAGATTCTGCGCGAGCTCATAGAGCGAAAAGCACACAAGACTGGCTGGCGGCGCGTGAAATCGACTTCATCCGGCACGAAGACTGGCCCTCCTCCAGTCCAGATTTGAGTTCGTTAGATTACAAGATATGGCAAAACTTGGAGGAAAAGGCCTGCTCAAAGCCTCATCCTGATTTGGAGTCACTCAAGGCATCCTTCATTAAGGCAGCCGCCGATATTGACATGGACCTCGTTCATGCTGCGATAGACGACTGCCCGCGCAGAATAAAGGCCTGTATTCAAAACCGCGGGGGTCATTTTGAATAAACTTTATTACCATAAGAATCTATGTTTTATTAAGTTCATTTTGCTATATAAATGTTTACATAAATAATAAACATGTCTCAATTATTTCATATTGCACATGTGACAGAACTTATGACTTGACTATGTATACATTATACTTTTTGTCTTCTTCAATAACCTTCTGTTCACTCTGTTAAAGGCATGACGCCATGTTTGTTCATTTGTTTTGAGTCTTCAGTTTTTGGTCCACGGCCGGAACTTGTCGGAGGGCGGTCTTGTTATTTTGGCTCCGCGTGTAAAGGTGTGTTTAGGCCCGTTGTAATTAGTCCGAGGTTTCAGTTCGCTCTACGCGAGGTTTACTGTATTTTTAAATACATTTTGATATCGTTTTATGGAAACTGCAAGCCTTATTAATTTTTCAAGCATACATTGCGTTGTTTTGCTGTTCCTTTCCTGATTAAATGAAACGTTATGTCACAGGGTCTAAACGAGTGTATAGATACATTTGCCGAAAATGCCTAAGCAAAGGATCTCATTATTTCATATTATTTAATTTATCTTTCCAGACTCCTAAACTTACGTAGGGACGATATTTTTTGGAATGACTAATTAATATTACAAAATAACATAACATAGCGTCACGCCTTCTCCCATACGGGGTGGCAGAGGAAAAATCATGCCAACTTTTAGCCAGTTCTTCAATACTCCATTTTGCGTGACAGGGGGCTAGCCCATCGCCGACATTAATCTCTGTCCCACTCAAAACGACAAGCCGTCTTGAACGACGACAACCCAAGTTGGGAACAGTTGCTGACATTGCGTAGATATAAGAGACTGAAAAAAGAATCCCTAACTCAGTGCATAAAAATAACTGCGAAAAACAACCCCAACACAATTCAGGCTAAATTTATAACCAAAACAATAGTTCTAGGACGAAATCCAACATCACGAAAATAATAGAAACACAAATCAGCGACGGAGACTAACACAGGGGGCTGCTCAACTTCTGTTCTCGAGGTGTGACTCCACAGACACCTTAAAAGCGCTGGAGATAAAGCACACAGCACCTTCACCAGCATTGCACTTCCCTGGTCCCCCCAACCCTTCTGAGCGTACCCACCAGGCTACAACCGAGGATGTCATCACTGCAGTGATGTTTTTCAGGAGCGGCTCTGCGGGCGGCCTCGACGGCATGATTCCTCAACACTACAAAGACCCAACTGTGGAGCCGTCGGGGACGTCGGACAGACTCTCCTGGCGGATATGGCCAAGCTGGTGAGCCGCATGTTGTCTGGGAAGGTACACGAGGGCATAACAGATGTGCTCTATGGATCTAATCGGTGTGCCCTTATAAAGAAGTTGCCTACATCGCTGTAGGCAACACCATCCGCCGCATAAAGTCAAAGATCAGCTGCAAGTTCATTCTACCAGACCTCTACGCTACATTCCACTCGGTACAGCTGGGTTTCGGGAGCAGGGGAGCTTGCGAGACCGCCATGCACTCATGTCTCGCACCCTTCTTGCTAACGAAGGAGGTGACGTTCTGCTGAATGTAGATGTGAAAAACGCCTTCAATTCGGTAGACAAAGGCGCCCTGCTATCCCGAATTAAAGAGCGCACACCGTCTATTTACAATTACATGTGGAAATGTAACAGTCAAAATTCTAAATTAATCTTCAGGGAACATCTCCTACATTCGGCCGTAGGCTGTCACGTATCTGGCAGCCGCCAGGAATGCCTGGACGCAAGCGTGGCCGAGGTGAAATTTTCCAACAAACCGAAACTCTCAGAGGTTGTCGGGCCGAGAGGCCCCGGCGCTCGATGATTCCTTATAGACATCTCTATGCGACTCATCTAAGCGTCAGGAGACTGTCGAGCTGGCACTTTTTTCTCGCTTAGCATATCGGTTTAGCGATACATCGAGGAAATGGTGCCAGCATATCTTGGCACCCTGCCGCCCGGCAGCGATCTTGACTTTTTATTTTATTTAGTACTTATAGGTTTTAGGTTTAATAGCGTTATTAAGCTTTATTTCATAAATTATTATTAACCCTTAATGTATACAATATAAATTAAAGATCATTGTTTGATTTGAAAAAAAAAGATAATGAGCATGCTATCAATTTAATCACGATAGCTTATATAATCACGTGGATCAAGATCATGTACTGAGTCGGGTCCCGATTCGCATACGTATAATAAAACCTTTCTAATTTCCAAAGCCACAGCACATCGGGAATCAGACGGCTCCACTTGACAATCATTCGTGCGACTTCCTAAACACTTTAATTACAATTCTTATAGCCCTGTGCGTGCGTGAATCGACCACTTGGCCTGAAAATGATCGCTTTGTGGCGGCCTGCCGGATATCGCACGACTCTTCTCGGCTAATGAACCGTAAATAATACCGGGAGATTGGGTTCGTATTGAGATGTTTTGGCGAACGATTGAGAATTGCGACCCAGCTGTTACCAGGCGGTGGATTTGCTGGCTGGTAATGGATGATTGGATAGTCATAAATCAGATCATTAATTGTGAAACATAGTCTTAAATGTTACATAATATATGTTGTCCTGACATAATATGTGTTGTCTGCGCTCGCGCAGCCCCCGCGCCAACACATCGTCGCGGCAGACTTCTCATACGCTAGCTCGATGCGCACGTATTGCTTTTCTCGCTCCGCTAGCTTACGAAAGATCATTCCCGCGCTTTTGCTTTGTTACGCTTCTTACTTTCATTCTTCCTGTAATCTATCCGTCCAATAAAACGTCTATTCTTCTGTAATCTACGAGTTTCTCTTCAGTAGGAGCCTACACACATCAACACCTACAAATGTATCTATGATCTATGATGTGAACAAGTATGTTCTGAGTGAGCTCTTAGTATGTTGATATCTATAATGTGATCAAGAAGAATAAAACGCAAGATAGTATAGTGGCTTTTTATTTACCTCTAAACGATGTTGTTGATTGTATAGTTATGCATATAGATGTTATCGTATGAACTATTTCCAAGTAAGCTTGAAATAACGATTTACTTACAGTTTGGGGGGATGTGATCTTGATAGGATTTTATTTCATTTTTCTGACGCTTTATATTTTTGTCAAGAGAGTCCTTTGTTAACATCCAGACGTCAAACAAAACTTTGTTATTATGATTATCTATTTACTTGCTGAATTTTATATACATTATATAAGTGCAACTTAACAGTGAAGTTTGTCGCTTTCGTTGTATGCATCTGATTAGCTATGCATTACCGGATTATCTGGCATCCCAGGATCAATCAATGCACATACAATCTAACCAGGTTAGATATGTATTATTCAAGTAATATGGCGGGTCTTCAAAAGAAACTTTCTAGAAACCTTCCTGCACACACACTCATTGTTCACCTGAGTTAGAAGAAATGCAGTAAGCCGCTTTACCAACAAAAGCAGGTGTAAATGGAGCTCATCAAATTCACATACATATTAGAGTGCTAATTTTCAGAAACTAGTGATTTCTGTAAACCTTCTCTGTCATTATACAGGTACGTAATTCATTTTCTATACATACACACGGAGAATAATAGCACAAATCACTCACGTACGATATCCGAAACATTCGATAAATTGCTAGGCCATTTCTTGGCATTGCTGAGCGCGATTTGGCCATTTCCCCCAAACCCTTATGATAAAGCTGGTAAGATTAGTTTAGCGCGGCAGATGGTATGCGACAACATTGTGGGCCCTTTCTAGAAATAGAAGGACAAAGGGTAGCGTGGGAAGCATCTGGTGCTGGTAGCAACAGAACCGTTTGTCAACCCTTCCTACAATTACATGGAAGACGGCTGGAAATTAAATATCACCTAGGAATGGTGGTCATTTATTATCGCGTTGGCGCATCGCAACATTCTTAATGGCGCGAGGTTTTTATTTCATTTTTTCTGGTTGGAAGGCGGTTTTTGTCGGATAGATTACAGCGGTTTACGTGAGCAGCTCATGAAATACTAAAGTACTTAGTAACTTTATTCTGAAATAAGTGAATCCCTATCGTTATTTATATCTGCACGTGTTTTATTAACTTGGTAATTAGTTGTTTTGGTTTTGGGTGTTGTTCGAAACTCTAGAAGCTTCTTTATCTGTCCATTCAAGAAGAGCATTAGGCTTTAATGAGAAGAAAGCTTTACTCTATATTTAAATATAAATAATTTTAAAAAAAAACTTGCATTTATGATTAAAATATACTACTTTATTTATCCGAATCAAATTGTAAATCACGGTGGAAAATTGAGATACGCTGAAACAATTTGGACTTTGTCAAATTACTCAAAGATACGAAATAATCGCTTTGGGACATAAAACAAAAGCGTTGATATCTCGTTCGTAATGTCCATTCAAACAAGTCCCATTGGACCCCCAGTGCTCAAAGCTTGCCAAAAATGATAACCTCACCAATAAAACATGAATATTCATACGCAAAAATGTTTATTTACTCGTATAGGCAAATTTATTTGCACTCGCACAGAATTATTATGATAGATTGGGTTCTATATCAGTCATATCCAATTTTGCAATAAAGAGATCGCTTATCTGGATCGGCTTAATTACGAGTAAAGTTAAATTGTAATATACCTATGTACCTACAGTATAAAAATAGACGTACCCGTGAGCCTCAGATAGATAATAGTTCTATAGGTCATTTATAGGAATAAGCACTAAAAGATTTAGGGAACAGAGTCATAAACGAAAAGTCATTTTTTTATGTTATATGATATTTTCCCAGAAATATGGCGTATTCGTATACCATTACAAACATCAACCTTTCAAAACTCATCCCAATTATCGTAAATCAAAACACGAATCCGACACCGCAGCCAATTAAAACAAAAAATGCCAGACCAACCAGCAACGCGTTAATTATGAAAACACCACGTAGATTCTCATACAACGCGGACACGATAACTGTGCACGTGGTGTTGCAAAGACACTACGGCGGTCTCATGCTGAAGCATTCCTGCGAGGTGCACAGATGTTATGGTCGTGTAGTACATGGATTTAAAGCAATTTGTACCAGCGACTCTGCCACTTTGACAAAACACTATGATGTGTCTCTCTCCTCTTGGCGGGAGCTCAAATTGTTGGATGAAAAATGTCGGTGCAAATCGGCTTATGCGCCTATTCGAGACTTTTCGAACGGGATCAGAGGAGGAAGCAATATTTGAAACACTGTAGCGCCACTTACTAACACACAAGATGGATGTCAAGCAAATAAACGCAGCAATTGACAGAAGTTGTCAACAGATGTCATCACGGATCGCTGAAACAATTGACAATCGATCCTGCATCGCGCAAGAGAAGTTTCTTCGGTTACTAACTATATATAGAACGTCCGCCATGGCTCACAGTTAGATCGATTATCGATAACTGTCACACAACACAAAGAGGTTGTTTTAGTCCGTATACTACACGAGCTGATGCCCGCTCAATGTGTAGGGACCCGGACATAGCAGGGAGGTCTGGAGTCTCCTGGGCTTGGGTTATTCCAGATTTTCTACAAAAAAAAACTGTTGCACCAGTGGTCCAAAGGCGTAGCGACCTGGAGCGGAGATCTCCATTTTACGGACCACAGCGGACCAGTCACCGAACCTCTTCTTATAGCCGCCTTCTTCGCTTCAACATTTAATAAGTGTTCGAGTTGTACACAAGAGTCATTGGTACTCTTTTGATGTTTAATTATTCCTGCGTCCGGCTCAGAATAGGTTAGTTCGATTTGAGATTCTGCGTCTGATATTCTATGCGCAATGTGGTACCTTACTTAACTGAGCGAGTGATCCAGTAAGTTGGATGCTTCTGTAGTGGAGCTTGCAACTGACTCTAAGGCTACCCGGACAAACATTATTGCGGCGAAGGGCTAGGCCCCTAAAACGAAATATTGAGAATTTAATTACTGGCTAAACGTGGGCGCATTTGTGTCTTTGCCACCCCATAAAGGAAAAGTGTCGCCGCCTATGGCTTTAGTATAGCAATAATCATTGGTAATATAGATTGCTATTGTTTTTTCCACAGGCGCTTAGTTTGTGCCGTTGCAACTCTGTATAGAGAATTTCATTACCTCATCGGCTTCTTAGCCATACGCACAATATTTTGTAAAGGATAAAAAATAAAAGATTAACAAGTGTATTTGGTTTATAATTAATCAAACATAATTATGTTCACTGGACATAAATTGGCGACCGTGACAGGACAAGAAGAAGCCCTAAGAAACTAATGTCCTGCAACAATGTCGGCCGGGATCCAATCGCGAGTTTGAAGAGAGCCACGGGAGACGATCCTCGAATACCTATTGCTGCGACTCATCTATTATTCTTCGGGACTGCACAGGAGTCTTCCAGCAGTCTTGTGTCGTCTTCAGTCGTCAGGCCTGGTCAGCACTTCAAAGAAAGTTTGTGCTGCCACGTGGTACCAAGTCTATCTGCGCAAGATCTTGGGAGCGGAAGTGGACAGCAGTATCATCGAAGAGCCCGCTTCGGTGTCTGCCTAAGGAAGCTCATGCCAACCAGCTCGGGCAAAAGGTCGAAGGTCGAGAGCCTGCCTCGCCGCGCTGTCTTGGTCTTCTAAACGAGCTAAGTGTCCATTTCTAATCCCCAATTCCAAGCCGACCTTCATTTTCCTATATTTGGTTTCCTTCTCAAAATTAAGAACCTAGTGCTATTTAAATTCCAACACTTGCGTGTAAATCATCAAATCATAACCTATAAAAACAGTTCAGATACAGTTATTATGTGTGCCCATCGAGGTCCTTAGTTACTTATTCACTAAACATTATTTGCAACAACCTATATATTGTTTACAGCAGTAATATAAACTACGTTATATAAAATACGTATTCACAATGAGGTAATCAATCATCCCCACTTAATCTGAGTACAGATTTGGCCTGTGTTTCAACTATTCTGTTTGCGGGGCTATGTTATAAATAAGTTACAGTCCAAATCACATTCTTATTGCAATTAGAAGTTCACGCATTTCCGCGTTTTATTCCAGGTTGCCCGACTTATCTACTAATCGTGCGCATGGTCAAGATCAAGGTCAACATTCCTTTGTCTGCGCCCATGTGACGCGGCATGACGAGCTACTCCGGGCTGCCGGATACCGCGGAGCGAGGGGCGTGAGCGTTTAATATTTGTTTAAACTACTTATAAATTTGAGTGAATTAAGCATAGCACCCTTAGGCATTGCATTGTAAATCTAATATTTGCTTGCTTACTAGCTTGCTTGCTTGTTGATTGTGTTGGCTCTTTGCAATTGACATATTTTAACAGGATGACTGAACTCAACGCCAGCAGTGGTACAAAAATGAATGAAACTAAGGATAGTGCGCTAAAGACCGCCTTAGTAAAACGTAGCTCCATGAAAGGTCAAATTACGAAATTTAGAAACTATTTAGATAAATTCAGTAAAATTAATTGTCCTTCTGCTGTTGAGATTATCGAACTAAATTTAAAGCTGAATAAAATTGAATCGCTATCCGCAAAATTCGACGAGCTGCAGTCAGAAATTGAAGTCATAAATCAGTCAACTCTAGACACCGAAATTGAGATTCGAGAAAGCATTGAACAAGATATTATAATCAATATTGCAACCGCTAAAAACCTCATTGATCATCAGCATGACGTGCAACTGGAACAAAAACGTCTATCAATGGTGGGTGGCCAATGTTCGTTCGATCACAGTGAAACTAACGTAAAATTGCCGCGAATACAAATTTCTAAGTTTGATGGGTCCTATTTCCGTTGGCTAGAATTTAGGGACACATTCAAAAATCTCATCTATGATAATGACAAGATATCTGATATACAAAAGTATCATTATTTAAACTCCTATCTGGAAGGGGAGGCTGCAAGAGTAGTTTCCAACTTCGAGATAACTTCGGCCAATTTTGTAAAGGCTTGGTCCATGCTAAATGAACGTTATAACAATAAACGTCAGTTGAGAGATAACCACCTTGACTCATTATGTAACATTCAGACAATGTCGCGTGAGTCTGCAAAGGGACTCCGGTTTCTTATTGACCACATAAACAAAAACCTACGTGCGTTATCCACGCTAGGGATGCCCACTGACCAATGGGATGGACTGCTTGTTTTTATGCTTTCTAAGAAATTGGACCCTCGAACGCTGTTAAAATGGGAGGAAGCCAGAAATGCAATTCACGAGGATGCTGAGATAACGCTAGAAACATTTAATAAATTTCTATGCGAACGAGCAAATGTTATCGAATCAATGAGTCGTAACAATTATCATAACTCTAATTCTCGTGATCAACTCCCTTCGCGTTCTAAGTATGATCAGACCCCGCAAGGCAAGGTGAATAGAAATAGCTTCACCACAGCTCTTGTCAGCACCAGCCCTCATAACAATAAATCGTACCGCAAGTGTTTGATTTGCCAGGGTCATCATAGAATATTTGATTGTCCCACCTTTAGAGCTAAAAACATAAATGAAAAATACGCCGATGTTACAAAGCACGAACTGTGTTCAAATTGTTTGAATCCAGGTCACAAATTCCATGATTGTAGATACATGGGATCCTGTCGTGAGTGTAATGAGCGACATAATTCGTTGTTACACCAATCTGAAACTAATGCACATACAGCAACAGCTATCAATAATGAAACCGTAACTGAGGGCCATGCGCATCTAGCTGCTACGTCCGATAATGAAACCGAAACTGTAGTCACATCAGTATCCATACAAAACCAAAATCAAGTTTTGCTGTCCACAGCGCAAATAAAGATAACAAACCCAATCACAAAGCAAACTAAAGTTGTTCGTGCACTATTAGACTGTGGAAGCCAATCGTCGTTTATCAGTCAATCACTAAAAGAAGGGTTGTCTTTGAGTGGCAACCCTATTGATACCGTCAAAATAGTAGGTATCGGCAACAGCTCAACTAATCAAGTACAAGAGAGTTGCTCTGCCCTATTGAGTTCAATGAATGATTCGTACCGGGTAACCTTTTCATGCTATGTGCTGAAAGAGTTAACTGGTGAGCTGCCTAAAGCCCCTATAGACGTTTCAAAACTATGTTTACCAAAGAATATCAAGATGGCTGACCCCACTTTCGCTCAACCAGCACCTATTGACGTTTTAATAGGCGCCGATTTATTCTGGGATATTATTAGTGGCGAACAATTGTCACTGGGTCAAACAGGCCCCAAATTGCACAATTCCCGCTTAGGATGGTTGCTTGCTGGTCCTATTCTCTATGGAGCCAATATGAAAACAACAAACAAAAATATCAACATCCACTGCAATCATGCGTTAATTGACAACTCCTCCGACGAATCCCTTGTACATGAATATTTACCTAAGTTTTGGGAGATGGAGGAGCTCCCCAAGAAAACAATCCTAAGCGAAAGTGATAAGAAATGTGAAATTCATTTTTTACAGAATACAGTGCGCACAAGCACTGGGCGATTTTGTGTAAAATTGCCCCTGGCAGAGTCAGCCGATTGTCTTGGTGACTCATCCAGGGTAGCAAGAAAGCGATTAATCAATTTAGAAAAAAGATTCAAAAGAAATCCCGATTTGAAGGAGCAATATGCAAATTTTATTCAGGAATATTCCAATTTAGGTCACCTTTCTATTTCTGACAATCCAGATCCAAAGCCGTCATACTATCTATGCCATCACGCAGTCTTTAAGCAAGACAGTGAATCCACAAAAACACGTGTTGTGTTCGACGGTTCCAACCCCACCTCTTCGGGCTACTCATTAAACGATATTTTGATGGTTGGGCCTTCTATACAAGATAATCTTTTCTCCATATTACTACGCGCGAGGCAGTATAAATATTTACTGTGCGGTGACATCGAAAAGATGTACCGCCAGATTGAAGTTCACCCCGACGATAGGAACTTACAGTTAATTCTATGGAGAGATGATGAGTCATGCCCAATCACCACGTTACGACTAAATACTCTCACTTACGGAACCGCAAGTGCGAGTTATTTAAGTACACGATGTTTATGGCAAGTGGGAGAGGAGTGCCTCGATGAGGAAATCAAAAGAATTATACAGAGGGATTTTTATGTCGATGACCTTATCACGGGGGCCAACACCGAGGCCCAGTTAAAAAACATCAAGCAAACGGTTTCCGCCGAATTACATTCCGCATGCTTCAAACTACGTAAATTCAAGAGCAACTTGCCGTCTGTATTGGAATATTCTGAGTCAGATAATAATCAAGACAATCTAACAATCAGTGAGTCATCAAGCACCCTCGGCTTGGGGTGGAATCCACTCAGCGATAGTCTACATTTTCAAAATAAGGAGATACCTGAAAACACAAAAATCACAAAGCGCTTTATTATGTCAAACTCATTCAAGATATTCGATCCATTAGGTTTGATAAGTCCGGTTATAATTCAGGCTAAAATGTTGTTGCAAAGATTATGGTCTGAAAATATTGATTGGGACACTCCTGTGCCTCGAGAGCATAAAGAAACATGGTTACAATTTTCTAATAGTCTTCCATGTTTATCTGATTATCAGATACCAAGGCATGTTATGTGTGATTCACCAAAATACATAGAACTTCATTCATTTAGCGACGCATCTCAACGCGCATACGGTGCGTGTGTTTACATTCGCTCCGTGAGTGATAATGATAGCATCACTGTTCGTTTGCTATGCGCAAAATCGAAGGTCGCTTCCCTAAAACCGGTTACAATTCCGAGACTAGAACTGTGTGCTGCGCTGTTATCTGCTCGGTTATGTAATACAATAGTAGATGCAATTAAGTGTACACCTATGCGTGTATATTATTGGTGCGATTCAAGTGTCGTTCTGGGGTGGATTAAGACGGACCCCAGTAAATTAAAGGCGTTTGTAGCCAACCGGATATGTGAAATTAATGAATTAACAGAATCATCGTCATGGCGATACATTCCAACGGATTTGAATCCAGCTGATCTAGTTTCTCGTGGCGTCGACGCCAGTCAGCTGGTAGACCTGGACCTTTGGTGGTCAGGACCCAACTTTTTAAAACAAAGCAGTTCTCACTGGCCAATTCTGCCTTCGAACTGTAAGGGAAACACTTCATTGTTACCTGAAACAAAAGGCACAGAGTTAAAAAACAGTTCACTCACAACTAAAGAATTGTTAAGGAAAAATCAACCATTACTCACCTCCAAATACGATCCTATCTCAGGATTGTCTGAAACTTCGAGTTCCTTCATTGTAAATCCCGAAAGAAATGAATACACTAACATTATTGAGTTTGAACGATTCTCAAAACTAAACACGTTAGTGCGAATTATGGCATACGTTAAAAGATTTATATACAATTTAAAAAACACAAAAACCAGGCAGGTAGGTACATTTACCGCAGATGAATTAAACGATTCATTCACTTACCTATGTTCTAAATCTCAGCAGCAGTCGTTTCCCGTTGAGTATAATCAACTATCGAGAGATTTGTCGATAAAATTCAAGTCCAAACTATTATCTCTCTCCCCCTTTTTTGAAAATAACTTGATAAGAGTGGGAGGTCGCATAGGTGCATCAGAGTATTCCTTTGATAAAAAGCATCCTATTTTATTGGATTCGAATAACCATTTAACAAAGCTATTGTTTGAACGCGAACATATAAATAGTCTACACGCAGGTCCACAATTATTGTTAGCCACTATCAGGGAATTTGTGTGGCCTATAAGTGGACGGCGTCTGGCTAGACGCACTGTGCATAACTGTGTGCGCTGCATTCGAGTTGCAGGCAAAACTTTGTGTCCAAAAATGGGTAACATACCGGCCCAAAGACTCACCCCAGATTTTCCTTTCACATATGTAGGATTGGATTTTGCTGGGCCATTTTTTATTTTGAATAGGAAAGGTCGTGGTGCCAAATTAATTAAATGCTACCTGTGCTTATTTGTCTGCCTAAAATATAAATGTATACATTTAGAAGGAGTCAGCGATTTGTCAAAGGATGCCTTTTTAATGACTTTGAGAAGGTTTGTGGCTCGTAGAGGAAAGCCCGTTGAAATTCAATCTGATAACGGACGTAACTTTGTAGCTGCAGCAAAGGAGTTAGCACAATTTCTGAAGACAAATACTGAAAGCATTACAGAGTTTGCTGCTCAAGAGGGTGTTCGCTTCAAATTCATTCCTGCTTACGCTCCTCACTTCGGTGGAGTTTGGGAGGCCGGAGTAAAATCCGCCAAATTCCATATAAAAAGAGTAATGGGCAACTCTCATTTAACTTTCGAAGAAATCACTACATTGTTCGCGCAAGTGGAGGCAGTCTTAAACAGCCGTCCCTTGTGTCCTCTATCCTCATCCCCTACAGACTTCCTTTTTCTATCCCCAGGACACTTTCTCGTGGGTCGTCCACTGACAGCGCTGCCCACGCCAGCATTGGAAGAGAAAAAGGAAGCATCACTGGCTCGATATGCCCGAATTGAGAAAATACATCAACAGTTCTGGAATCGCTGGCAAAAAGAATACATATCAGAACTACAACAGAGGCAAAAGTGGAAAACTTCACCAGCGTCCAGAAATCTGACCATTGGAGATCTAGTACTGCTCCAAGAAGACCATATCCCACCGCTTTGCTGGCGCCTTGGGCGTATTCATCGCCTGTTCCCGGGTCCAGATGACATCACAAGAGTAGCCGACGTGATGACAATCAGGGGCTGCGTGCGTCGTGCCGTGGTTCGGCTCTGTCCTCTGCACCCCTCAACAGAGTAGTGATAAACTTTTTTAGTGTAGTAGTGTAATTTTTTTTATATATTTTTTTATTTTGTTTACGTGAATACTTAAATATTTCCTTAGGAATTTATATTTTTTGGGCGGGGGAAGATTATGTCGCCGCCTATGGCTTTAGTATAGCAATAATCATTGGTAATATAGATTGCTATTGTTTTTTCCACAGGCGCTTAGTTTGTGCCGTTGCAACTCTGTATAGAGAATTTCATTACCTCATCGGCTTCTTAGCCATACGCACAATATTTTGTAAAGGATAAAAAATAAAAGATTAACAAGTGTATTTGGTTTATAATTAATCAAACATAATTATGTTCACTGGACAAAAAGGAATGGCCCTTTAAGTGGTTTGTACATCCGATATCGATTTTTCTCATTCGATACCCCGGAGCCGTACAGACTTGAATAGGTTTGCCCAATCAAAACGTCACCCGATACCGCCAACGTACCTGTGGAATGGTGACGCATTTTCAACGTTCCTCGTATGACAGCCGGCCCATTATTTATGAAGACTGGGTGTTAATCATTCTGGGCTATCATTAGAAGAATTAATGGGTTACATACGTTTTACAGCGTTTACTAATCTTCTTGTCTGATTACATAAACCATAATGATGAGGATATATCAACAGTGTTTACTTATTAGCCGACCGTTTCGAAAGAGTTATATATATTTTTTAAGCAATTGCTACTGATTTAGGTAAAAGTTCGGATTAATGGTTAAACAACCTCTGTGGCGCTGCGGTTGTGGCTCTGCCTACCATGCAAAAGCTCCCGGGTTCGATTCCCGGCTGGGGAAAAAGAAAAACAACCCCAGGTAGTGGATGTTATATGTGTGTGACATCGCTGATTCTGGTTCCCACGACACAGGGTATCCTAGTGTGGGGTCAGAGGCAATGGTTGTGCCTATATCTAAATGTTTATGTTTATGTATAAAACGTTACCTAACTTATATATGTATGTTTAGTTTAAACCTTTATGTAAATATTTTTAGCACATCGCTCTTGATCATATTTCACCATCTGTGTAATGATTATACATTATCCATAAGCAATATAATAAAAATCAAGGAGGGATTTATATATCTTACCCCATATACTCCCAATATCCACTCTGAAGAATCATTACTCCCAAAACCGAATTGGAGGCACTTTTATTCTTTCCCTAATCAGAAATAATAAGACCCGCAATCGTAAGCATAAAGTGATTCTTACCCATTTTATTATGGTCCCGTCTCAAGGTTGTAAGGATTAAGTATATAGAACGTTCAGTCTTACCGGAAAAAAATCTACTTATAGAACGCTGTTGATGATATGAAAGAACTTGACCAATGAATCTGAAATTTGGCAGTTTATAGATGTGATACTTCAGTTCAGAAAAGGTTTTATCCAAATTTCCCCCCAAAATTGGGTAAGAGTTTGTATGAATCTCAAAAACTAATTGACTCGTGAAGATGTGGCACATAGGTAGTGTGCCGGCTGATTCGATACCTCACGTACACACGTATTATTTGAGTTTTATCCCAGGTACGCGTCAGCCATCACAGATAATGGATTCATCATACCACGTACCTAATCTAAGTACGTGGTGAGACCTCATATCAATTCGTATATAAACCAATTTTTTATAATAATAAAGTTAGTTAGTAATTGTGCATATTCCAAGCCTTTTATTACGTCTCCCGAAGGTATTCGTCAGGAATTGCCTAAACACCCGTTGCAAAATAACCGTTTTTTAGACGACCGTATAATAACAGATCCGTTTATGATAGGATCCATATGGTAGGAAGTTCCTAGATTTGAGATGTCATTGACAGTGTAATTTTCGAAATTGCCCAGGGGAGAGAAAATGGGGAGGGGGGACCCTATCAAGGATGGGGGTACAAACAAGAAATTAAAAGTTAAAGGGCGAAGGTAGTAAAACTATTCGAAGGGAGGGGTGAACTATGATATTTCAGTGACTACAGGCAACGAAACGCCTAAGCCGGTAGGCCTAGAGTCATGTGTATCAAGCTGAACTTTGGTAGGTAGTTTAATACCACCGGCTTTAGCTAAGGCCACTTTTCCGTTATAGGTTTTAAATTTTATAACCATGGCATAAGGTTCCAACTCGAGACCCGTCCCAAGTACCCTCGGTTTTTGTGAGGTTAAAGATCCAGGACCTAAGTTCTGCCCCCACAAGGGGAAGATTTTGTACAGAAGTTTTTTGGCACACACACGAAGTTGAAAGTAAAAAAGCAAGAGTCGTGTTTCTGTCAACATTTTCAGAGATGTTGTGCTTATCAGATCAATAGTTTTATAAAATTCTTGGTATGCAACCGTTTGTGTTCAAATACGACTTGGACTTGGCTATTATTACACCACTCCACGCGGGTGAAGCCGCGGGCAACGGCTAGTATATAAATAAATTATAAATTGTGATAAACATAAAAAAGGTACCATAAAAAGGTATTCCATTCCCAGGTTGCACCTAACTATAAGGAATGGCGCTATAGAGAAAAAAGTCAATTTCTAGCAGCAAAGATGATGGGAAAAGGTGTTATAAATGTAGCCCATTCATATCCCCACCGTGGGGCACAAGCCTTTATCCGGATACTCGTAATATTGAGCCATATTCCACCACGCTGGCTCAGTGCCGGTTGAGGAGGGACTAGTGGGCAAAGCGACTGTCAGTAGTGGTCTAGTTGCCCTGTTAGGGCCTCTGACACACTTTACGATGACTTCCACTGAGTAGCGATAGTAGCCGGAACCTTCAGCTCAACGTGTCATCCGAAACACGGAAGCGCCCGATACAAAAGCCACATAGAGACGGACACCCATCAGTACCCGTCTCGGCCAGATGTTCCTACCTGAACGAATGTTTCGAATACTGCCAAGGACGCTTCGAAAAAGGTATTAAGTATGATAATTATATCTCACAGGATATATATATATATATATATATATATATATAATATATATATATATATGTGTACGAGCCCTTGAGGAGCTTGATCTCTTGTTAAACTTGGGAGAGCTTTTTCTCTTGATCAAAACCTTCTTATGGCTTGAATCCTTGATCGCTTGGTCGTGCGTGTCTAATGCTTTTGTATTCCTCTCGTATAACCTTTTGCGCCTTCTCTATTCTACCGGGGATTGCCGCTGGTGGCAGGCCAGCAGAGCCGATTCGCAGTCACACGATTAAAACACAAAGTTACACTAAACACAGGTTTCGAAGGACCACTTAATGTACGAGCTCTTGCTGGCGGTACCTTAAACTCGATGCTGATCATGATTGGTTGAACAGGAAAGAAGAGTGATAACTTGATAAATCACTTTATTTGTAATGATTACAATTGTGCGCACCTATTGATAGACGAATGTGAACTGATCGATAATTCAACTTACAAAATAATGAAAACAGCAATATACATTAAAGCTGACGTTGAAATATCTGACGATGCACGATGGTATCGTACATTATATATATATTTCAAGTGATATAATAGTAGTTTATGTGACTGCTGCATAATGCCTAATTATGTACAGTTACATATACTAGTTTATCTACACACAAATCATAAGCTCTCTTTGATGTGTTCAGGAACCGCATGTTTGACCGGCATTGTGGTTCTGCAATTGTTTAGCTTGTTCTTTAGTACCAACTTCACGCAGACGGGCGTCGGCGTTCGAAATTTGAATGTCAGTACCAACTTCACAAACAAACTAGGGACGGCACGCGGGTGGGCGTCGGCGTTCGAAATTTGAATGTCATTATATGTAGAAAAACTACACATAATGACCATAATGTGTAGTTTTCCAGATACGAAACGAGTTTTTACCAAGTAGTTTAACATAATGCTGATCCTAACGTGCGGTTTTTGAAAGAAAGTAAAGAGGGTTTATGATACGTATGTAGATAAATATAGTAAAGATCTCATGCTCTAAGAACGCTTTTGAAAATCGAAACGTTCGGCATTCTTGAAAGTTTGGATAGTAATAATGGACCTTCCGATAATTTATTGTAACTGCCGAATGATTTAGTATCTCGGACTGAAACTCAATTACGATAGGAAGTTTCGATGATAAAGTGTTTTCGTATACTGTGGGTTTAAGCAGACCTATTTACTTACTACCTAGTTAACTGCATGAAAGAATAGGTGTTTGTTTATGCAAAGTTAGCCAGTCAATAATTGTTGTTTTTGTACTAAGTACATCCGCCAGAACCACCTTTAGTTATGATTTGTTGTGAGCTGACAAATGTAGAAAATAATTATAAAAGTAAGTGATTTATCTCGATTAATAGCTTTTAAATGGGTGCTCACAAGTGGGGTGTGGATGGAAAAATTACTAGTTAAGATACAAACATCCTAAAATAGTAAATACAAAATGAATGCAAAATCTCATAGAAGAGTTAATTTCCATGTACTACTCATGTTTAGGAGCCCACAAGCAACAAGAAACCAGACAAAAAGTTAAAAAACTAAATTTGACTGCAAAAAACATTGCGTTCTGAATATTATGAAACCAATCGGTTTCATAATATTCAGAACGCCACTGGGCGGTTAATTCACTACTAACAGTTAGACTAAATGCAGCCAAAGCGGCTAGCAAGAGCTAATAGTATTTATATACATCTAGCTGCCCGTCGTTTTTCATATTCTCATAGAACCTCGTCATAAAACTATTCGTTTATAATTTTAGAGGCACCTTCATAGTTTTCCATATCGACATTATCGGCCCGTAGTTGAGCATAACAGACCTCAGATTAACAAAACTCTTCGCTTACATACTGTATGCATCCACTGTAAAATTTAAGTCCCGCTAGCAACAAAGAGGTTGAATATAGTTAAAAAATTAATCAACGACGAAGGAGTTTGATTGATGCTAGATCTATGGCTACCAACGCCATCAAGCGAGAGAGACTGAACTTTCCATACAAAATATTTTTCGATTTTCAGCTGTTTCTTTGCGTTTATCGTAATTTTATTTTTCTCTAAACCTCCTCTGGGCTTGAGAAGAATGATTTTAGAGATTCAGTACGACTAACGTACAGCGATTCACTTACGATATTATATTGAATGTTTGGATGTTTGAATTTTGTGTTTGTGCCTCAATCACGCTAAAACGGCTGAACGGATTTGAATGAAATTTAGCACAGAGGTAGTTTATGAGCTAGATTAACATATAGGATACTTTTTTTCCGACTGCACCAGAAGGAGGGTAACGTTATCTCGGTTAATGATAATTCCTATGAACACGCAGATGAAGTTGCGGGATCAGCTAGAATTGAATTGACACCTGTCAAATTCTGATCAGTACTGATGTTCTACATCCCGGTCAAACAAATAACCCTCCTTTTGGTTTTGCTATAGTCGGGTAATATACAAAACAGACAGCGTTATTCAATACTTATATTTGCTTATTGTATTGGTGATAATATAGTCGTTTCTATAAGACTGTACACTCTTTATAAACTAGTTAAGGGAAGGAGGAAACTGTCGGTAATGTGGTTAACGGGCACGCGCCGCTCCTCCGGTGACCTCAACAAGTGAGTATCGAAGGCGAAAGTCGGTGAAAATGTTCTTGGCTTTTATTTATAAAGTAGCTTACTCCTTCAAAGCTGCGGCGGGCTAGCCTCCTGATATGCAAAAGGGAGTATTAAATAACGGGCTAAACGTGGGCGCAACTGTGCCTCTGCCACCCCGTATGAGAAAAGGTGTGACGGTATGTATTTTTCTAACATGATATACGCTTTATGACAGCAATTTTTGAGATAAATCGAACTTTCTGTACTGTATTGCTGTCCTGGTCAGTACTACCGGTTATGTATGAAAATCTTTAACTGTAGTGTTTAGATGCTGGCTATAAATGTAAGAAAACTGTTTTGTTTAAAAATAAAAATGGAATGATCTTTTTCCTCTGCACTATGGCAACCAAGAAGGTAACTTATCAAAGGTTTTATTTAAATTTAGAATAGGCTTGCAATTAGGAGGCTGTTCAATGATGAAAAAAAATATGAACATATTGACACGGGAATACGACATTTATTTTTGATTCGCGGAAATTGTTGACTTTGTTTCGCAAAATGAATGCAAGTTCAAGTGATAAGCAACTGTGACAAAATTGATTTATCAATTATTGCCAGAAATTCAAGAAGCGGCAAGAGCGGTTATAAAAATCTTGTTGCCGCTGAAATCATGAGAAAGATATTTGAAACTTATGAAAAGTTTGTTTAGAGGAAGATAGAAAGCAACCAAATCCTTATCCGAAAACGTTTTTCTTGCATATTTTGGTGAGCTAGCCTAGAAAGTTAAGACGATTACACTTTGGGTCATATATTCGATTCAAACTAACATAATCCTCGGAAAATCTACTCTGAATTTCAAAAATTGTTCATTCAACAATTATATTTTTAAATAAATGAAATAGTTATTATGTTTGAATTTCCTCGCATTATTTGAGGAAAGCATTGTATTGTATTGTATTGTATTTATTCATAAACAATATAAATTGTGTGTGAAATATTAACATTATGTCATACATAAGTATAGGTAATACAATTACATTAAATATCTAATATCAAAGTCAAATAATTCAAATAATATTAATCAAATCAAATCAAATAATACCTAATGTCAAAATACAAAGTAAAGTGGCAATTGAATATAAAAATAATTCTGTCAAATGTCTATAAGGTCAACTAAAATTTTCTACAAAAGGCACCATACAATACATGTCATATACCATAAAATTATGTCAAATGCTTACTATAAACCGGATGTCAATTCAACTTATTCACTTACAAAATTCTTCAATGCTATAGGGGCACTTCTTCAATAGATATAATTTGAGTTTTTGTTTGAAGCTACTGTGTGTAACCAATAATTTTAGCTCAGCTGTTAGATGCTTAAATAACCGTAATGACTGATATCCAGCTGAATGTCTGGATATCTCTAAACGAGGAGCGGATTCTATTACGAACTCCATTCTGCGCGATGTTTCTCGTTTCATCCTCTGTTCCGGGGTTTCTATTTTGTGAATGTTCTTAGCCAAACCAACCATCAGAACAAGTATGTAAAGCGCTGGAACTGTGAGTATACCAAGTCGAATGAAATGTGGCCTGCACGATTCCATCTGTGGAATGCGAGCTATCGTGCGGAGTGCTCTCTTCTGAAGGACGAATGCTTTTGAGATATTGTAACCATAGCTATGACCCCATAGTTTTATACTATAGCGCAATTTAGATTCGACCAGAGCATAGTATACCATTTTCAGGTGGTCTATATCAACGACGTCCCTAAGACTTCTCAATGCGTAGCAAGCTGAGCTGACACTTCCTTCAATAGCCGTAAGTTCTGGTTTCCAGTTTAGGTGGGAATCAATGTGTACACCCAAAAACTTGAAAACATCAACCATAGTCACTGTGTCACCGTTCAAGGTTGCATTTATCGTGTCGCTATTACGAGCAGTGGTCTTAAAAATAAGAAGATTTGTTTTACTAGTATTAATTTTCAAGTTGTTTACTGTAAACCAGGAATGGAACTTTGATAGAATTGAATTTACTTTTGATTCAAGCGATTCCAAGTCGTTTGCCGAAACGACTGCATTAGTATCATCCGCGTATACTACTAGCTGACTATCGGGCAAAGATTTTCCTATATATTCAAACAAGTCGTTTGTAAAAATAATAAAGAAAATCGGGCCTAATATGGATCCCTGAGGTACTCCTCTAGCTATTGGGAGTAATTTCGACTTAGTAACCGTTTGCTGTCCACTGTCAGTTATGCTCAATTCAACAAACTGTTTTCTGTTGTGTAAGTAGGATTCTATCAGCTCTAAACATTTACCTCTCACGCCATAATGCTCCAGCTTAGAAGTTAAGATACCATGGTCTACAAAATCAAAGGCAGAGCTTAGATCTAGAAACAGTGCAGCAACTTTCATTTTCTGATCTAATTTACTTATCACATCGTCTACCAGTGTGTCTATAGCGTCGGTTGTACCCATGCCCCTCCGATAACCGAATTGTCTGTCACTCAGTATTTTGTTCATTACTAAATGTGCAAGAAGTCTGTCCTTGATAAGTTTTTCAAAAATTTTAGATAAGGTGGGCAATAGCGAGATGGGCCTATAGTGGGACGGATCTGTTTTTGATTCTTTTTTATGCACTGGCAGAACACGAGCTATCTTAAGTTGATCTGGGAAAATTGATGCCTTTAAACAGTTATTAAAGAAATTTGTTAGAGGTTCCGCCAATATATCAATATTGATTTTGATTACAGTTATTGGAATGTCGTCAAAACCACATGATTGTTTGTTCTCAAAGTGTCGCACTATTTTAGTAACTTCGATTACGGTTGTCGGTCTAAACTCCATGTCACATGTGATTTTCGGACAGTTCGCTGTAAGAGAATCAGCTGCTCTCTGTGCCCCGTCAAATAATCCTGAGGATTTAACATCAAATTGTTCAGCCAATACGTCTACAATATCTATAGGCTTATGAATTAATTTATCGTTAACTTTTAGCAAAAACTTATCTCTTAAGGTAATAGTTTTTTTATTCCTATGTTTGTTCACGACATTCCACAAAGCCTTTGTGGACTGCTTTGCCTTGTCCAATTCAGATTTGACTGCTAGTTTTTTTGCTGCAATTAGAACTCTCCTATATATTCTAATGTAATTAGTGTGATAGTTCCTCACTGTTTCATCACAGCAGTTTGTATTTGCTAAGACCCTCTTCATATTACTAGAAATTTTTATTCCCGGTGTGACCCATTTTATTTTACCTGACTTTTTTAATGAAACTTTTTTCTTCTTTTTGGCAAAACACTTTTCGAAAATGTTTGTGAAGCTAGCTATGAAACCATTAATACCCTTTTCATTCAGGTTGACCTGTAGAACTTCATTTCTGTACATTTCATTGTTTTGTTCTGAGAACTGTCTACGTTCTATTATAAGAGTAGGGTCTTCCTTATGCGCTAAAAGAAAGTTTGGCAGAACTAGGTCGCAAAATATTGATGCATGTCCATCAGCTAGACCGTTATGGTCCACAGCAGAACCCTCCACAAACTCTTCCGGCACATTTGTCAGATAATTGTCGAGGCAAGAGCACGCATCATTTCTTACAAAAGTAGGCGTTTCTATGAGATCCCTAAAATTATAGCACCTTAAAAGAGCAAAAAATTCATTGCGTCTATTATTTTCACACAGGGTGTCGATATTGAAATCTCCACATATAATGCATTTTTTATTGAAAAAGTGCTCCAAAAGCTTCTCTAGTCCTACCATAAACTCATCATACGTGTCGTGGTCCGGATTTCGATAACAACAAATTATGCAAAGGTTTGTATCTTCATCTAAAACGCCACAGACTTCGAACGACCTAATTTTATACAACCTTTTACAAATTTCGAGCTCTTTATATGATTTTTTATTGTGTGCTAAGATAAGGGAACCACCACGTTTCATTGTAACTCTGGTATTGTAAGTGGCCATATTATGATTTTCTAGTTCAAACAATGGAGCCAAATAATTGTTTAAAAAGTGCTCAGTTAAACAGATGTAATGAAATTCTTTCCTTAAGCTATCTAGGTATACCTCTAATTCATTCTTTTTTGATGTGATTCCACACACATTTTGATGAATAATATTAAGTTTTACTATTTTACTACATTTTCCCGCTGTGTTTTTACTGGCATTTACTATACAGCTGTCTGAGTTGAGAGTTGAGTCATCATTTTGAGAGAAAAAACTGCTGATCATTTAGTGCTGAGGTTCCTGTAGACGTGTTTGTAAAATAATATGGTATGGTGCCCTTCTTAGAGCGAGCTTTTGATTTTTTGTCTGCTTCAGTCGTTTTCTTTTCAGTGATTCTCTGAAAGAAATGCGGAATGGTGCCCTTCTGGAGCCCTGGTTTACCTTTCAAGTCTGTAGGGTTTAGAACAAAATGGGGTTTGGGTAACATTGGCTTGTTTTCATATTTTGGGCTATGTCTTGTGTGACCCTTATAGTTTGTTTTATAACATATATGCAATACATCCCTAAGAATAAATCTGCAAGTAGTTACACGTCTTGGGAATTTCTCTTCAACTTGTGATACATCTACCAATGTCGCATTATCAAATTGTGTGCACAAGAAGTGAAACATTCTGTTCATCATGTGCTCATTTAGGTACTTCGTCGCACTTTACAAGCCTTGCCAAAACCAGTCATAGCAGGTCTCACGTATGTTGGGTCTTGGCTCGCGCCTTGGTCCAACATCAAATGTTCGCCGTGCATGAGCTTGTTCCCGGCCACTGCAGTAATGTAATATCATTCGTGAATGTTCAGTTACAATTATACATTTAATCCGTTTAAAATTTAAGTCATGAAAGGAAGATAAAATATGTGTATGCTAACTTAAAATCGTTTTCAGTTTTCAGAAGTAAAACTAGTTTTTAATAAGTGACTGAGTTAAAACTAGTCTTAAAGTGAACTATACTTCAGTAAAACCCCGACTTTAGTCAGAACGCGTTTACACTGGTTAAAACAAGAATATCGTAGCAAGAACTAGAATTTGAAGCTGAATTGGTTGATTTATTATCAATCATTTCTTGCCAAGGTGTATGTATATTTAGGAATTAAGTATATCTTAAACGACCATAAGTACGACAGAGACATTTTAGAGGTAAAATAAATAAATATCTGTGGAGAAAGCCATTTTTCCTTAGTTCGGTCCTCGTCCTAACAAAGATCGTACAAATGTACTTGAAACATAATATAGATAGGTCTAGGCGATGTATAGGTACATTCATAAATAAGCCTGCCCAATAGGGCATTATGTTAATATTTCCTTTAATGTCTTGGTTCGCTGAAAGAAATATATTTTTACAGATAAGCTCGCCTTTGTACATGCATTTTCTTTTAATGTCACTTATAAATTGTTTGTGTGCAATAAAAATGTGGATTATGGATAAGCTCCCTATATCCATGAATCAAATCAGCTGCTTCAATAACTAAAATCTTCATTAAAAGACATGTACATCATTAATGCCCAATAAAATACCAGTTTAGAGCCTTTGCGTTCACAAAGAAAAACTAATTAACTTACCCGTGTCCCCATAGCCCTGCACTACCCGACTCATATGTTGCTTCGGTGTGATAAGTATCACCCTCATGCTGCTTCTACTTGATAAGAAACCATAGACTTGGGTGATTTCTTTCTAGGGGTTCGTAATGGGAAAATCGGGGATAATTTTCCGAGGGTAACAAGATCGTCGGTAACATCTGTCAAGAAATTTACTGTTTAGTCAGTTTTCTAAAAGAAAAGGAATATATTTGCAACGACTTTAAGACAACAAGGCTTCACCACAAAAATTTAAACTACTGTTCAAAACTTGTAAAAAAAAACTAAAGTGTATGGGATTTGACGTTTGTTTTGAGGTTAAATGCTATTTAATATTTTTGTGTAGACTTTTTGGGCCTAACCACAAAAATATAAACTACCGTTCAACACTTGTTTAAAAATAAAAATGTATAGGTTTTGACGTTTGTTTAACGCTGTTTAATATTTTTTGTGGTAACACGGTTTTAATCCACTAGGCTCCAACACATGCCGTAGGGGAAGGGAAAAATGGTGGTCGTCTGACGAGGTGACGAGATGATAAAGTTTCAGTGAACAAACAGACAGTTTCAGATTTCCTAGTCACATAAATAGAGTGTATCTCTAGGCGTCTCTTTTAGACACCCCATTTCTTCTGACCGCCCTCCATCAGTAATGTTTGAACAGTCATTAACGCACACGACCGACAGATGTCACTTTGGACTATTATTTTTGACACGTCGACTGTCATTTGTCGTTAAAATGATTTATTCCTTTTCTCTTTTAATAGAGCTTAATCGAGTGAAATGGTCGAACAGTAAACTCTTGTTTACTGTTGAGGTCAAACGGTTTACTTATCGTTCCTGCATTTCGAGGTGAATAGTGTGTTTTATTTGACACCAGTAAAGTGTAATTGTTTATTTTTTTAACAAACGTGATCTTGGATATGTGGTGCCTTTAATCAGGTGTCGTACAGTATATACAAAGTTATTGTACAACTCGATTCGACTTCGATTACGTTTGCCAAAGTGTCCGTGATCGAGCCTCGGGAGGCCTTTATTATCTTTTCGTAAATTGAGGTTCTTATTCGTGACTTGTAGCGATGTAAAGTATTCGCATAGAAAATGACTTCAAAGCCATCTTCAACTGCTTTTAAAATTACCGACACAATTTCATTTATCTTTTGACAGGTCGGTTTATGACTCAATCCAATCTCGCAATTCGTATGCATTGGGCTTGTCAAGTTTCTTTTATCTCTAATAAGATTCCAATTCGGAATATCTTGATGTCGCGGGCTCCCTAAAGTAATAAACTAGTGGATGTAGTGTGAGGTGTGTCCATTGCGCTACGAAGATTTTTTGACGCCCTTCAGGGTACACTAAAATTTATGCTGCGATATTGTTTTTAAGATAGTAAGGTACCCGAAACGGTTTCAATCCTCATGGTAGAGTATTTTTTGAGGTCCATAACAAATAATCTTGTTTATGTTTTATCATTGAACTCTGTGATTAAGGTTAGGTTATCACTTTTTAAAATGAACTTGCATCACCGTTTGAAAAAATAAGAAAAGCGGTATTCATAGGAAATATTTATAAAAGGCAACAAATATAATGATCACCAAAATATTTTTTTCCTACCCAAAATGGATAAATGCTACCAAAAATGGTAAATGATCACCAAAAGTTGCAGAAAATACTGCGGTAGCTTAGGTGAAAGGGTAAAGGGCGAACTTTTGAACATGTATGAACAACAAAAAATACTGAAAACATAAACTTAACTACACAAAACATAAAAAGAAGTTTGGTGACACAATTTGGTGGTCGTTTATTAATTCTGGCGGTCGTTTCGAATTTATTGGTAGTAAAATAGCTGCGTTTTTGGTGATCGTTTATACATGAGTCTTTAAAAAATAACTAAAATAGGTTTATAGATGTAAGAAAAAACTCAATAAAGTTTATTGAATCATCCAAAAGAGACCGTTCGATTCTCGTGCCGTGTACAATGGAGACGGCGCCAATTGCGTACGTCGAATTTGTAGAACAAATATAAATGGTTGAGGGTAGATCTGGGGTAGATAATTACATTTTTTGATCTTCGGAAATGGGGGATGACGTGTAGGAAGCTGCGGAGGCGAGCTCCTTTGTGACTTCGTGTTGTGATAGTGTCGGAGATATGAGATCGTATCAATAGAGTCTATGTATTACTGTTTTTATAGCGAGAAGCTATGGTATAATTTATTCTGATCAAGACTAACCCCTATATATGTATTTATACAGACTTTTCTCATTTGGCGAAAAAAAAATGATTTGTCTGATAAAGATAAAACCATATGAATAGAGAGAGCTCCGTGGTCTCGTGGGTTTCACGCTTGCTTTCACCCAGGAGATGCAGGTTCGAACCCCCCCTGATCATGTATCAATGAGATAATTTACGCAATACTTTAAGTACATTACGTATTATTATTTTTGTCTACACACGTATCATAAACCCTCTTTACTGCGTCCAAAAACCGCCCGTAACGACCAGCATAATGTTATACTACTTGGAAAAAACTCATTTCTTATCTTAATATTGATACATTATGACCATAATTTATATTATATAACACGTTAAGCTGTAGAACCTGGCTGCTATCACTACCTGGTCCGAAAAACCCTCCATCAACCCGCACTGAGCCAGCGTGATGAATTATGGCTCAATCTTACTCGTATCCAGCTTATGTACCTGTGCTCCTCTGTAGGTCATTAATGGGCTACATTTATTTTATATTATATAAATATTATTTACAAGGCTTTACGTAATCTATAACTATGTTCACGGAAAATAAGAGATGCGGTCATGTTTTCCAAGATGGCATTCCATTCCATTTAAAAGCAATTTTATACAGTCATTTAAACTCTATGGATCGACTTTATAGCCCATAGCATGTACCCTGCGAACCAAACACATAAACTGATCGGTGACATAAAATAAACAATCATAAAATTGTTTTGTAGCTGGCCATAAACAAGGCCCTGCGTTTTTTATTGTGCAATAAATGTAACTGCTATTCCCATTAAAACCATAAATTCATTAATTACCAATATCACGCAGCTTTCCATTCGGGAATTATAAAATTTATTGGACTGGAAATAGGTATTAAAGTAATAAAAATGTTACAGTTAGTGAAATCGCTCGTATGCATAAATGTCTCGTTAATTATCAAGCAGTATTGTTGAAAATCTGTGTTTTATATCTGTTAGTTACTTACTTCTATCAAATGCATGTGTAAAAGCTAATATATACAATTTTTTTTCAATTACTTCAGAATTACAAATTCACGTTAAACAATTACTTACAATAATTCAATCACAGACATGATACAAAAATACCTTTTCTACAACTTTTTTGACTATAAAAATTGATATCGATAAGTTAGGCTTTTTAAACTTTAACTTAGTTTACTTGCAAACTCAAAGGAGGGCCAGCCGACCGTACAACTTTAAGAACTCTACAATATTATCAGAAGGTAACTTACCCAATAACTTCATTACTTCCGACTGGCTGATGAGAACGTTGAGGTGGCCGGTCGCTAATGGCAACGCCAGCCAAAGGCAAGCTACGATCAGTCGTTCAGCCATTTTCGGCCACTTCATTTAGGTCCAGTCATTTTAAAGTACATAAAGTCAATTCTAGTTTGATGACAAACGATTTCATAGCCTTATCTAGAATAAAAGTAATCCAAAAGGTTATAAAATGAATCAAGATAACATCAATTAACAAGATCAATCAAAATGAAACTAAAATTTCGTGAAAAAATATTGTCAAACCGAAGAAAAACATAAATGGGAAATTACGAATAAAAACAAAACAACATCACCAAAATAAACAGAAATCATGGCCACTTTTAAAATCTCACAAACTGTGATATATAGGTCTGAAGCACGGCGATTCAAAAAAATCATTCAGCGAGTTCCATTTTCAAAATAAGTATTAGTCCAGAAACGCGGAACCACATCGGGAAGCCGACACGCCTTCCTTCCGAGCCGGTATCGCACTGCCGTTTCTAAACCGAACCTCGCGCCAACAAGTTATCCTCAGACATGCGCACATAGAATACAACCCCACTGGCTCGCAATTTGTACAAGCATTGCTATCCATTGACGATTATCTCAGCTATTGTAAGAACCATCGGAGTCGTAAGCATTGATGGATGAATAACTTGTAATATTTTTATAACCTCAGGGAATAATCTGTTGCCTGAATGGGGAAACTTCGATGAAAGGTGTTTAAATTTTAAAGGTTTTTCATTGAAAGCCGTTTGTTTGTATCTTGGGAGTTGAATCGCTTTCGTTTTGCATTAGAGACGTAATTAATGTTTGAGGAGTGGACTGCTATACACACCAGTAGACGATCATAATTTTGTGAGTAGATTTTCTTCGGCTTTAAATTGACTAAAACAAAAGTGGAAAATATGTAATATTCACGATCACCACTTTCTTGCACTTACTTGAATTTCTAGAAAAATCTTATGTAGATTTCTTGTATGGTAACGTAGTACTCGTGATACAAACAACTACTATTACTTATGCAATAGTGTATTCGCACACACATACACGATAGCTGCTGGAAAGGCAAATCTCAGTAGCTATTGTAGTTTCAGAACGTGTCGCGTGTAAATCGTGTAATCCATCAGCTTCAGCCAGGGTTCAACTCTTGAGCACACGAGCTGGGTTCAGCATATAATCTGAGTTCTGCTGAGTTTTTCAACGTTTCTGCTCGAATGTGTATACTTGAAATATGTAGCGCGACATTGTTTCAGTAGTATTTAACATGTCTCAGAGCGAAAAAAGGAGGAGAGCTGATACCTACATCTAAAAAAAATTAGGAAACTGCAGAACTCTGAACTCTGCACCAACTGAACTGGTCGCCCACGAAACCTCCAAAACCTCCGAAAAAAGGTCGGGATGTCCACAATGTGCAACGTGTAACTTGCATTTTTGTGTGCATAAATAAATTATGAATTATGAACGTCCCATGTGGAGACCCCGCCAACCTCCGATACCCGAAGAAGAAAAAGAAGAGCAAAATATTATTTTCATAAACGAATAGAACTAAAACTATCGTATTTCAATAATTTAAGACTGAACGCTTCTTTTAAAAAAATGCGATCTAAGTTTTCGCTACTTTTATATACACTGGAGTTTGCTCATCATCTTTCTTTATATGTCTATACGATGTAGGGCAGTCAATAGCTCTGCTCTCTTACATCATAAATATTTATCAGATAAACGCCATATTAAATCAACAGCTTGCCTCAGGGTGAAACAAAACAATAAAGAATATCACCAGCATTAATCAGCCAATACATCAATAAGAGAACATGGGAGCCAAATCGTGCGTTACAGAGGTGTACCAGGAGCACGACAAAATAGACGGCTACAGACAGAGTCACGTCTTGTAGCTTAATGCGACCTTGAAAGCATAAAAGTGAACACAGCAAAAATACAGATTTTCACAGCAAAAAAGGATCAGCAAAAATACTTTTTAAGTATTTTTGTTATTCTTACATTTTGAATCTAAAACGAAGGATAAAGGGGAATTCGCTTCGCTCACCCGCTTTACCCTTCACCTATCTTCAGCTACCGCAGCATTTTGCCCTGATATTTGCTGTGAAAATCAGTATATTTGCTGTACAATATAGTTTAATATTTCCCATTTCTTAGATTATCAGGCAGTAGCTATAATGTGACCTAAGAATCTTCTAAAAACTACCCTAAGAAACTGAGTAGCACCGCTGTACAAAGATTAGCAAACTTAGAAGTGGCGGAATGTATAAGTAATCTTATTTGCAGATGGAACCCTGGCACTGATGGATGACTCTGAGCAGACGAGTGAGCATGAGTATACTGGTTCTGTCGGTTATCTAAAGCATAAACTTAAACTTATAAAGGAACATACATTGCTTCTGGCCCCACACTAGCGTACCAGGGTATTGGGAACCAACACAGGGTTGTGGGAACCAGAAACAGCGACGAAATACACATTCAATTTGATTTATTTAATTTCAAAGTAAATTCGCACAAAATTACAGATAAATCCAGGTCATCGTACAAATTTCAACCATATACAATTAATGCATTACATAATATACAATATTACATAATTTATCAAGACATCTCAATTAAATTAATATTAATATCATAATCAATAACAGTTGCATAGAAGAAAATAATTACACTATCTATCACAGCACTATCTTGCATTCATCTCGCAGTACCTAAGCACACTTTCGCATGATATCCCTCCAAGCATCACCAAACAGATCATTCAGTGGTGCTGCAGCCAAAAAGGCATTGAGGCTGTTCCTTGTCCGCACTACCGGAAACTGCCGGTGCACCACCGTGCGGTGCGAGCCGCCCGCTAGCAGCTGGTGCCTGGTAGATAGTTGTCAGGCACGTATAACGCACATATCGTACTGACAAGCGCTGCGCAGTCACTGTCGCCCCGCAACAATCGACACACAGGTGAGCAAGCATATCCAATATTAAAGCGCATGGATAAAGGAAAGGGTAGGATCCATATTTCCTCTTGTATAGGTATCGTATAAAATCTTTCTGTACCTTATCGAGCATATGGACATATGAGCTTTCGTGTAAAGTAGCTGGACCACACCCAAATTCTGGAATCCCTTACTATTCCGTATCACAAACCCTAATCTTTTCAATAATTCCTGGGCCAGAGTGCTCATGTGCTCATGGATTGCGAGTTTAGGGTCGAAAGTAACACGGTCCTTCATCGAATACATTCGAGTCATAGACTCCGTGCCGAGTGCATACATTGCGCTTATAGGCCAAGGAGGTGGGAAAGACATGACACAACACTTCTCAATATTGAATAGGAGTTTATTTTTCACACTCCATCGATGAACTGCATCTTCTTGTAGTAACCTACAATCCTCCTCTGACTTTACGGGAAGTACCAGTTTCAGATCGTCAGCGTACAAAAGGCATTTAGCGTGATTTAGTTCAAACGCCAGGTGATTATCATGATAATAAATAGCAATGGACCAAGAATAAAGCAATGGCTAACGCTTGACCGTATGTGGTATGGCTGGGACTCAAAACTCCCTAGTCGCACATATTGTTGGCGGTTCTTCAGGTAATCAGCAAAGAAGACCAACAGCCGTGGGGCTAATCCAATGGCACACCTTTTCTTCATAAGAAGACTCTATCGAAAGCCTTACGGCGACGACTTATAGGCGACGTCCACCTGATAACGCCGATCCATGCTCTCCGAGACCATCACGACCAACGCAGTAAGTCGGTGGTTATTGAGCGATGACTCCTGAATCCGTGTTGCGAGCTGCACAAATAGGGTGCAATCTGTAGACTGATTTTGCCATAAATTATTGACTCGAACAATTTTACCAATAAACTCAGCATAGCAATCGGTCGATATTTATTCACAGAGGCAGTGTCACTTGTCTTGGGAATAGGACTGACTTGAGAGAGCTTCCAACTGGTAGGTTTCTTCCCTTGCTCTAGAGCTAGGTTGAAAATATGAACCAAAGGTATAACTATATAGTAACAACTGATTGCAGTAGGCCTTCAAAAAGTAATAAGGGACGTTTTCCGGTCCAATTGCGTTCCTTGACCTTAGCTGCCTCAGTCCTTGCTCTATATCCCTTTAGGAAACATGTGAAATTTGGACGTAGTGTGCGTGAGTCATCAGAGCTGATAACCAGATCCGGATTAAGCGCCGGCCCATCATTGAGGAAATCGACGGATAAGTAATCTGTAAATGCGGCCCCTGCTACTTTTCCAACACACTCTTGCCCTTGATGCGTGACTCGAGATCGAAACCAACGTTCGATCTGACACAGAGGCGCGCACAGTAATGCCACGGATGCTCTCCGGTAGAAACACCACGTCAAGTGCAATCCTTTCCTCATTCGTCTCATACAAATCAGAGGCGCTAAGAAAATAAAAATAATAATTAAATATAGACGCAGATGCACTATCCATATTTAGGTCGACCAAGATTAAAGACTGGCCACATTTTCTTCTGTTTTTGTATACCAGACATGAAATGTAGCGCCACGCAAATTAAAAGAGGGCTACGTTCCTACCTACCTAGAGGGTGACTTCCTATAGTAACGAAAGAAGGATTACTCGGGTTCGAGAATTATATTCAAAAAATCCTAGGGGTACATGATAGCTAAGGCGCCTTTACAGCCGAACCTACTGAACTTGGATACCTTGATACCAGTTTCGCTAGCTCGGGTCGTCTCTTCGGCGTGGAGGTGAAGGTATACGACCTGAACGTTAGGCGCGCAGTGCAGCTTCAACGGACAATCATGGCAGCGTGGGTCCATCCTCGGGCAGCGGCTTTTGCGGCTAACTGCTCCTGACGCTTCGACCTCGGGCTGCAGTGACGTGGCACGTCTGCGTCGGTCTACCTCTCGTGTAATGTTCTGAGTCCCAGCTAGAGACCCGCACTGAACTGACTGTCGCTGCAGGCGTCGCTCCGGCGTGCCTTGCTTGCAAAATGGTGGCACCCGCTTTCCCCCGCCGTCGCCCGCTGACCAACCAATCATGGAGATTTTTAGCGCGTGGATGAAGCTTGTTACTCCTCACCGCGACTGAAGCGCCGCCGTAGCGATGTCAGCAACACGGCGAGATTAAGTACTACAAATGGGATTGGAGACTGGGATTTGAACCCTGGCGCCTAGGTTCAAATCCCAGTCTTAGAGCTTCGAAAGCGTGACCGAGGTAATTTTTTTTTCTTACATACATTGCTTCTGGCCCCACAATAGGATACCCTGTGTCGTGGGAACCAGTAACAACGACGTCTCAAACGTGTAAACATCCAAGACATGGGGCTTTTTTTTCAGCCGAAATTCAATATTTTCGATATACTTTATTGGACAAAATAGTGAAAAAACATGTACAAAAGCGAGCTTATCTCTAACAAGAGTTTTCTTCCAGCAAGCCTAGAATGGAGAGGAAAAAAGAAACTGCAGGTAGCGTGCACAACAATAAATATGATAGTAAAAATAATAAACTACGAACCAATGTCTACATAATACTAAAAATAATGCTATGTATAAATGTCTAACATGTACATAAATAGATACAAAAAAAAAACTAACACTTATCATGTAAGAGAAAGATAGTGTTCTTTCAAACGTCTTTTAAACGTGTAAAATGACAGACTGTCATTTCAAACCTGAGACGTCTCGCTTGGGAAGCTCAGATTCGACTCTGTCCTATAATTCTCCATTGGCTCGACGTGGGCATTATTATGCCTCGGCCACCCCGCACGGGAAAAGGAAAGGAGAACACACGAAAATTTTAGTTTATTTAAACTTTTTATAGGTTCAATGAGGCGAAAGTTTAGGCGAGGAATTCATTTCAAATGTCTAATTTGTGTTTCATAATCAATTTCAAGATCAAAATAAATTTATATAACCTATTTTTTTACTTCTTTTTATCTACAGATTTTGATTTCTGACATATTCTTGTTAATGTCTAATTAACAAGGATATATTAGATTAGAAATTGTTAGATTTTGTGTGTTATAAAAGCCCTTATATCAATAATACTCACCCAGATATCAGATTTATAGCAAACAAGCCACCAGAGGTTGCGCACAAGTTAATTACGGTGATTTCCTAAATTCTTAAGACCATACCCAAGCCCGTATCAAATTTCAGACTTGCCACAAAGTTTTTCTTTTTTTAATACCTTGGACACATTAACACATATTGATCTAGCCACAAATTAGGATTCCTTGTATCTTGGGTACTAGACAACGATACACAGATAGATAAACAACCATGACTATGGAACAAACATCCGTTTGTTCATCAAACAAATATTTGCCCCCACCGGGACTCGAACCCGGGACCCTTGGCTTCGAAGGCAGGGTCACTGCCGACTCGGCCGTTCGGGTCGTCGAAGTGAACTATTCTTGAGAATTCCCCCTCAGTTTGTAGTCGTCAAAGCAAACCGAACTAAACCACACTGATAGGTTGGAATACGACAACTCTTGTCCAATTGTAACAACTGCTTCAATCTCAAACAATTGTTTTAATTAGTTCAACTGTAACGACTCTGGAACAGGTCTGAATGTGAACCCGGATTCCTGAAAGATCTGTACCCTTTAATGCGTCATCTGATACAATAATAAAGAACAAAAATCCGCATGCAAATGATCACAAGACGGAGGAATTCCTTGAGTGTTGCTAGATCTATGTGTGAGCCAGTCGGAGCTCCGTTCCACGTAAGTTTATTATTTACGGTGCCAGCCTCGAAGACCTGCTTGTTTGTTGCACTTTTTTTTCTTTCCCGGGTAGTATTTCAAAGTGTGCGCCCTCGATTCATCCAATATTTACCGGTACACTTGGTTTGACATACGAAGACGGGGTACCGTCGTTGTGGGGGAAATAGTTTTTGAATAACTCGAGTTTTTTTAACAATAAGGTAAGGTTGCTCGTAGGGATGGCGATGGCAGCTCCCTGCCACAGAGATTATTGTCGAATTTCTGCATAAACGGTAAGAGGTGTGATACTACGGTATAGAGACTCAAGAAAATCTTTCTTGTAGCAACATGAGTTAATACGTAATGATTAAATCAAAATAAACCCTACTTCACATAATTCTATCGATGTTAGGACTCGCCGAAAGTCCGCTCATTCCTGATATAATTTAGGCCCAACTTTATATCCTACTTCACAACACAATGCATACGTTATGCTGTCTCTACACCATCCTCAGAATCAGTCTGTAGTCTGGTATCCTATTCTGTATCCCCGACTTTAAGCGCCCGGTTGCCAAGCGACCAACGCCTGTGCGCACTCTAGCGGAAAATACCGGCATCTCATAGTCGGTATGCACTCGCTAGCCGAAGTTTGCGCTTATTTGTTTTTGAAAATGGAACATTCTGGCTTGAATAATGAAGTTGGAAACATTCGGACTGTTATGTTTTTCTTTTGTTTTTTGTTTTCTTTTGAAATGATTGTCGTTCAAGATTCCGTGCAAGTATTATTATTCTTAGTTTTAAAACTTTTTTTTAATTTTGTAGGATAGGTGCTACTAGTGATTGGGTCGCTACGCCGTAGCAATACGGGGTAGCTGCTATAATGTCTCGTAGCGTTTCAAGACAGAAGGTGCCTTCCTGCATTACCATAGATCAATAAAACCTTTATGAATTTGTTAACTGACCAAAAATTACCCCAAATTTAGATCTTCTACTAAATTTCTTGTTAATAGTGTGAGATAAGGTAAAGGCACAGACGCATGACAGCAGCACCGCAGTACCCTACAGTCATCGTTGTTGAGTTATTTGTATGAAATTCTAGGCAACCACGCACACCTGTCAGCATCGCCTATTCACAAAAAGAACGGAGTTTTAACACTAATCTTGTGTCTTTCACAGATAATGTTCTTTGTGAAATCTCTACAACTAATGTTAGTTGTGAAGTTTTGTAGAGATTGTTGCTTGACTCACTTTAAAACTTTCGGGACAAAAACATCAATATGTTTCAGACCTCTGCATTTAACTGCCACTGCCTCTGCCTTAACTTTGACTGCTAATCAAAATAGATATTTTTTAGGAACTGTCAAAACGGTAATTTTGTTCACGAGCTCTACGAATTACTAGCATGTGACGTCATAGTTAAATGCTGTATATTTAACACAAAATTAAGTTTATAAAATATAACTTCTGGATATATACAATTTTGATACTGTCAAACGTTTTTGTTGACATAGGCCAAACTTAAGACTCGTTTCTAGATTTATTGGACTACCTTGTCAAATACCGTATTTTGTAAGTGTCCACAACTTTCAAATTCATTCAAATTGTATTCGTGCGAATAAAAACGTAATGAAATTCCGACCAAACGAAGCCGCAAGCCTGCACCATTTGCTTATCACACGCTTTTGTGAATGGGAAACAATTTCGGTAGGTATATTTTCGCTTTGAAGTTTCCTTTTATTTTATTTATTCACAAGGTTGGTTGCTCGTTGGTTAACTTTACACAAAATGGTTTTATGTGTTTAACTCTTTAGTATCTAATAATTGGTATTTATTTTTGTTAAATCGGCTTTTGGCGCAAACTGGGGACAGGGCAGGGATATATCAATAGCTGCGGTGATGGGCTAGCCTACTCTCATGCAAAATGAAGTATTAAATATCTGGCTAAACGTGGGAATAACTTGTGGTATATGTGTAATGGTGCTTTAGAAGGTGATACGTCAACGCATGCGACTATCTTATAAAGGATCAGTACAAAGCGAGCAGCCTTGCCTTTCACTCGTTTCACAATATACAACAGTGGCGGCTAGTAAAAAAAACAGAACGCGTGCAGTTACAGTCGTAAGAGGATGACGTCAACAACGCCCATCGGTATTCTTGGCAATTTTGACCATGAGTTGCAAGACTGGATCACATATCGCTGCAGGATACGGCAGTGGTTTATTGCTAACGGAATCTATGGAGAAACGGACAAGTTGGGAACAACAAACGACCTCTGTGGAGCATCGGTTGTGGCTCTGCGAGAGGTGCCGGGCTCGATCCCCGGCTGGGGAAAAAAAAAACCAGGTCTTGGATGTTTACATGTGTGTGACGTCGCTGTTTCTGGTTCCCACGATACAGAGTATTCTAGTATGGGACCAGAATGTTTAAATATTTAAATGTTTATGTTATGTTTAAAGAGGAATGCAAATCTACTCAGTGCACTCAACGAAAACTCTTACAAGCTAGCTGTAAACCTGGCAATACTGCGGTATTGCCAGGTTTACTTTGGATGCGGTAGCTTTCGTGGAGATAGTGAAGATTTTAGACGTGAATTTCACGCCGAAGCGTTGCGTGTTTGCAGAGAGGCACACGTTTTAGGTGGTAGTGCAGCTGGCAGGCGAAACTCACGCGCAGTGGGCGGCGCGATTGACAGGTCTATCAGCGCATTGTAACTTTAAAAATCTGGAGGAGACATTACTGAACCGGTTCGTTATGGGCATGAAGTGAACTGTCGCTGGCCAAGGCGGTGGACTTGCCGGAGAGCATGCGGTAATAAAAGATGAAATAGATCTACCGATCGCACTAAGCGTTTGGGGGTGATAGAACCAGTTAGCACTCAGAGTACGCGTCGCCTGTCGTGCCTGTGTTAAAGTTCTGTGTTAAACTGTGTTAAAGTAAGATGGCTCTGTCTGGCTTTGTGCCGATTATTTACAGACATTGAACGAACAAACTTGTCGTCGAAAAGAAGAAGTTCGTAGTTGAGGGCTCGCTGCCGGTCACTCTAGCAGAGTTGGGCCACGAAACAAGATAAGACGAAGTCTTGAGAAACGTGGTGAAATATATAGTGGAGGGATGGCCACGTACAGTTGATGATAGGCAGTTAAAAGCATTTTTCCGATGTAAATTACAGTTATCAATGGAAAATGATTATTTGCTGCGTTGACATAAGGTCGTAATTACAGAAATTTTGCAAGTCACATTTTGGCATTGTAAAAACCAAAGCAGAGGCACGTTATAGATTTTGGTTTCCCGGGGTAGACTCGGAAAAAGAAAGATTGATACCCGGCACAGCCGTTCGATAGGATTCATGTAGATTTTTTAGGCCCGATATACATTAAAATGTATCTAGTAATTGTAAATGCACACACAAAGTGGCTTGAGTGTTGTAATATGAATAACAATATGGCGATAGCCGCACTTATTAGTAAATTATACGAGTACATATTTCAAATGGGAATACCTCGGACAATCGTCTCCGATAATGGGGCGTCTGTTACCTCAGCTCGTTTTACAAATTTCTGCAAAATAAATGGTATATCACACGTCACATCCCCTGTGTATCACCCAGCGAGCAAAGGCCAAGCGCACAGCTACGTGAAAATAATAAAAAAAGGCTTAAAGAGTGCACTAGTTTTAGGTCGGAATGTTGAAGATACGAATTATTTTACGCTTTTTTTTCTTGAGGGTAGTTCTATGTGACAACAGTAAACTTTTGTAGCTCCCGATTTTAAATTAATTTAATAATAAAAACAATCAACAAATGCACAATTAATTATAATTCAACTTACCTAGACTCTCCAAATCACACAATCAATTGATATCTTACATAAATAATCATCAAAGAACAAGTGCAACAATGGACCTACATGCAGAGTTCTCTAAGAACATGGATGCTATTGTGAAGTGATTTGGGGAACGGATGGAGAGGTATGAGCAGGAGCTGCAAGCATCCACATCTGCTCCTGCTCCCAAGAACATCAGCAGCTTGGCGAGTGAGTTTTCCGACTTCAGGTCTCTCATATGGAAGTGCCTCGGGTTGCTTCAGTCGCAGATGCAGCTACTGACATTGGGGCTGGACCGGCACGAGACTGCATCAAGGCGGAAGGTACTGCTGGTGCATGGAGTCCCAGAGGTAACTGATGAGCAGCCGGAAACTGTCCTGAAGAAAGTGCTGGCTGACCGCCTCAAGGCATCCGTCGACTACATTGGTGCCATCAGTGTCACACATCGTCTGGGTGCTAAAGGGGCGAAATGCCGGCCTCTGCTAGTTCGCTTCACGACGTTGGCGACTCGCAATGAGGTTTGGAGACTCAAGAAGGCGCTGAAAGGTTCAGGCATCACAGTCACCGAATTCCTGACTAAGTCACGCCAAGAAGTATTCACAGCAGCGCGCAAACACTTTGGAATGAGCAACGCATGGACATCCGAAGGCAAGATCATTGTGCTGCTGCCAGACAAGTCTCGTCACAGGGTGGAGTGCTGGGGTGACCTGCAGTCGTTGACCTCAAAGCACCCGAGTAAGGACAGCCCTGCGATGCCAGCAGAACAAGGTATGAAGACAGCTGCGGGCGCAGCTGCTGTTTCGAAAAAGGGCGTTACGACTAGGAAGGGTGCTCAGAAGAAGTTAGGTTGGGCCATCGCACATTCACCACATATCACCAATCTCCACTCTTTGTGTAGTTGAATGTGTTCCGAAATTTGCTTCCCACTATGAACTGTGAGGTAGTCGACAATATTTACAGTCCAAGGTTCAGTGTATTTTTTTTTCCTTTCGTGAATCGGCACAACAAATCCAAATCATTCCTTTTTTTTTTTTC
Source organism: Argyresthia goedartella (assembly GCA_949825045.1). NCBI lineage: Eukaryota > Metazoa > Arthropoda > Insecta > Lepidoptera > Argyresthiidae > Argyresthia > Argyresthia goedartella. The sequence continues at coordinate 39,378,802 of OX463810.1, forward strand.
TCTTTCCTTATCTTTGTCAGCTGTCACTTTGTTGTGTTCATGTTAAGTATTAATTTGTGTAAAATGTGTCCGTTCCGAATTTAGCTTATACAATCTGACTTGTGTCAAGTACACACCTTACCACTTTGAATTCGTATGTTTGCACTACAGTCTTTAGTTTGTGCTTGTTCTTTCAATATAATATAAGTATTATTGAGTTAATTTTGTAAGATAAATATCACTATCAACATTCCATTTATGGTTCGTCTAGGTGTAAGTAATAACGCTAACGCAAACCAGTTAATAACGCTAGATAACTAGATATTAATTGAATAAATATTTATATATAAATATATATTTAGAGTGTATTATATATATATATATATATATATATAACAATTATTTACCTGATATTATCAATCAAAGTTTCTTTTCCTGCTCTTCAAACGACGATGTTGACGATTTTGTGAGTGCAGAAATCAACATCTCCGCTTCGGAGGAACCCCTTACTGCTAATATTAGGACTGTTTTCGGTGGTGTGGAGGATAACCTAAACATCGTGCATATCAATGCTCAAAGTATTCACTCCAGCTATCCGGACCTGCTCGAGGCTTTTAGTGACCAATGCGTGGACGGCATTCTTGTCTCTGAGTCGTTCCTAAAGCCATCGCTGTCATCTTCTTCGTACTCCATTCCAGGATACAGGCTTTACAGGAACGACAGAGTCGGGAAAGCCGATGGGGCTTCGCTATCTATCTGCGAGTGGAAATCCCGTGCAAGGTGATCAGCGCGTCCCCTAGCCAGTACTCCGAGTCTGCTGAACATCTCTTTCTCGAAATAACTCTTCACCATAGTAAGGTCCTCCTCGGTGTTCTTTATAGCCCCTCTCTTCGCATCGACTACTTCGACACATTAGAATCCCTCCTTATTGAACTCTCACCTCTGTATAACGAAACCTCATTCTAGGTGATTTCAACACCTGTCTCCTCAAAAACGACTCCCGTTCTACCAAACTCAAGTTTATAGTCGACTCTTTCAATCTGCATATTCTGCCTCTTGATGCCACGCATTTCCAACCTCGGCTCTGTCCTTGGGCCTACTTTATTCTTGGTCTATATCGATGACTGGTAGGTAGTATTTCCGAAGCACTGGTAGAGTTAATGGAGTTTCCTTTTCCTGTGCAAGATTTAGCCTTGAATCACCCACTTGAAAGGGAGATTTCTTTTTTCAAACTCAAACCTTAGTCGGTTATGTACAGTTGATCATATTTGATTTATATTTTATTTTTATCCAAGTATTAAGTAGCTGCTTGACTTGTAATAGTGCATTATTTTTGCCTATTTGCAATAAAAAAAATGAGTTTTGAGTATTGAGTTCTGTGTTTCTTTATTTATTTCTTAAGTTCGAAGGCAAATAAACGAATTTATTATTATTATCATGTTAAGAATTACCATGTAAAGAATTCTATAGTATACCGTCTATAGTATACCGACTTTCAACGATATTTTGGCGCGTTAGTAACGTTTACAGGAGAGTGCCAGTTCTGTGCAACTTAATGCACCGAAACAGTCGAAAAGCATTATTACTAACTACCTACCTGCGGTAATAGGTTACCGCAAGCCAAAAGATACGCAAAGCTATACTCACGTGAAGGCTGAAGGCAGAATGATGGAATAGTCGGCTGAATGATAGGTAAGCCTAAATCACGTGACCGAAAAAGTTGCATTGCCTGCATACAGTATCAAGAAACGCGTATGCAGTACAGTGCTACAGAGAGTTAGTTAAAAATAACAGACAGATAGACAAAAAATTACAGTTTTCAGATTTTTAAAATAACCAATCAGTACATCGCTTAAACAATCATCAAACCGCTAAATCGTAATAAAATACATCTCGTGTGAAATAATCGTGTTGTAAATGTAAAATATAGCTCGTGTAAAATAATCGCTTTGTAAATGTAAAATATAGCTCGTGTGAAATAATCGTCTTGAAAATGTAAAATATAGCTCGTGTGAAATAATCGTGTCGTAAATCTAAAATATAGCTCGTGTAAAATAATCGCTTTGTAAATGTAAAATATAGCTCGTGTGAAATAATTGTGTTGTAAATGTAACATATAGCTCGTGTAAAATAATCGCTTTGTAAATGTAAAATATAGCTCGTGTAAAATAATCGCTTTGTAAATTTAAAATATAGCTTGTGTGAAATAATCGTGTTGTAAATGTAAAATATAGCTCGTGTAAAATTATCGCTTTTTAAATGTAAAATATAGCTCGTGTGAAATAATCGGGTCGTAAATGTAAAATATAGCTCGTGTAAAATAATCGCTTTGTAAATGTAAAATATAGCTCGTGTGAAATAATCGTCTTGTAGATGTAAAATATAGCTCGTGTGAAATAATCGTGTCATAAATGTAAAATATAGCTCGTGTAAAATAATCGCTTTGTAAATGTAAAATATAGCTCGTGTGAAATAATTGTGTTGTAAATGTAACATATAGCTCGTGTGAAATAATCGTGTCGTAAATGTAAAATATAGCTCGTGTAAAATAATCGATCTCTTAATAAACATTTCAAACATTTCACTGCTCTCCCTCTCTCCTCGATATTATGATCGTCTCTAACTTGGATAAGGTCGCTGTACATGGTCAACTCAACTCTCCTTTCTCGTTCCACGACCTTATCTATCTTTCGTATAAGATCAGGCCTCTCAAGAGCAGACCAAAATTTCTTAATATTCGTAACTTTAGGAATATTAACCTAGAGTCTCTTAGGTCGGATGCCTTGTCGATCGACTGGTCCCCTGTAATATCCAGCGAGACCATGGACGAGAAAATCAACAAGTTCAATATCATAGTCTCCAGGTCTCTACGACAAGCATGCACCTATAAAAAAAGTGAGAGTGAAACACCTACCCGCCCCTTGGCTAACAGATACTATTAAGCTCTAATGGCCAAGAGGAACAGAGCCAAATGTAAATACCGTAAGAATCCGACAGATGACAATTTTCTTTCTTACAAATGTCTTCGCAACCGCTGCAACCGTCTCTGTCGTGATTCTAAGCGTCGGCACATCCACGAGAGTATTGAAAGTTACACACCAGCTCAGGTGTGGAAGTTTCTAAAAACACTTGGCATAGGTAAGACTCAGGACTTTCATGCTGGTAATGTAGATCTCAACGGTCTCAACCAGTTCCTTTCTGCCCCACCTGTTGTGATGGATCCCATTGTTAAACAAGCCACTCTTCAGAGCCTGCACTCTAAGTCCTTACCCGACACCACACCATTCAACTTGAGCAATGTTGGAATCTATGCGGTCAAGAAGGCGGTACTAGCAGTGAGCTCGAAAGCCGTAGGTGATGATAAAATCTGCCTTAAAATGCTTTTAACAATCCTGGATGAACTACTGCCAGCTATGCTATTACTAACACATGTTATAAATTTTTCCCTATCGAATGGCATCTTCCCCACCATGTGGAAAAAAGCATTAGCCATCCCGCTCCCTAAAACTTCCAGTCCCACCTCTTTTAAAGATATCGACCTATCTCAATCCTACCCATCCTCTCCAAAGTTCTTGAATCCATTGTCCATACCCAGCTCTCTTCTTACCTTCTCTCAAACAATCTGCTGAACATGTACCAGTCAGGATTAAGACCGGGTCATACCACCGTCACGGCTCTCATGAAAGTCACAGATGATATCCAGGTAGCCATGGACCGCAAACAGCTTTCCGTGCTCGCTTTAATTGACTTCAGTAGTGCCTTCAACTGCGTAGATTTTGACATTCTCGTTGAGCTTCTCAGATCTCTGAACGTCTCCTCCTTCTCTGCCAGCTGGTTCGACTCTTATTTGAGGGATCGGCAACAGCGTATCAGGTCGGAAGAGATATCCACTGAATGGTGTGACCTCTTTACAGGCGTCCCTCAAGGTGGTATTCTTTCTCCTCTTCTATTATCGATCTTTATCAACACCATCTCGGACGTCCTGTCCTCCTCATATCATCTTTACGCTGATGATCTCCAGATTTATCGCCACTTCTCTCTCAACGATGCACACTCTGCTGTGGAGGCACTCAACGCTGATCTTGAGGGAATAAGAAGTTGGGCTTCATCCTTCGGACTCCTGGTTAACCCGAGCAAGTCCCAGGCCATGATAATAGGTACTAGACATTCTCTTAACTTGTTGCAGCAACATCCCATTCCATCTGTCACTTTTAATGGTACCACAATCGTATATAGCGATAAAGTTAAAAACCTGGGTCTAATCTTTGACAACCAGTTGTCCTGGTCATCGCATGACAATGAGGCAAGTCGCCGAGTATTTTCTACCTTTCACTCTCTCAGGAGACTTCAGTACTTTTTGCCTCGACATACCAAAATCACTCTTGCTCATTCTCTCATTCTACCCCTCATCGATTACGCTGATGTCTGCTGGGTCAGTGCTAACGAAGAACTACTGAACAAACTCGAACTTCAAAATCTCGGGATTCGGTTTGTCTTCGGGCTGCGCAAATACGACCATGTGTCACAACATCGCAGGGAGTTGAAGTGGCTGCCGATTCGTCTTCGTCGGGATTCACACATCCTCAATTTCCTCTACAACATTTTACGTAATCCACGCTACCCAACTTTCTTACGAGACAGTTTTCAATTTCTTCCTTCCAGCAGACCTCGGAAAACTCACGCAGTTTCCATGCTCACAACTCCACAGCATAACACCGCTTTCTATGAGAACGGGTTTAGAGCCCGGACCATTCGGTTGTGGAATGCACTTCCCTGCACCATCAGGGACAGTCCTAATCTGAATATCTTTAAAAGTCGTGTGAAGAAGCATTACCTCTCCCTTTAGAGTTATAGGTAGTATGCATGTAAGTATGTTGTTCGATTCCAAATCGATATTCGATCGATGGTTTCGGAACGGCCATTTTGAATTTGACGTTGTTGCCAACCTGGCAGTTTTTTGACAACTGACAGACGAAAGCCCTCGCGATGTAACGCGTATTGGTATAGGGTATTGAAATTAAATCGCAAGCCATCTGGAATTGTATTCGGGTTCCCCTCAGGATTGTCTATATAGCTGAGTGTTTTGTGGTTCCCCGAACCAGATAAAGTTCGCATTTACGTGGCCGATTGGTTTTTCCCACGTAACATAACCTGTGTTGGAACACTGTGCTCGTCGAAGCTGGCCTGCCAGCCATACCTGGTTGGCTGAAGAACCTGTCTACCAAGAAGAGCCCAGGGTGCACCCGGGCCTTGCAGAGAGACAGGAGTTTGACGGGAACGAAGCACAGACCAGGTCAGATAGATTCATAATTACTTTAGCTCGGTGAATCGCCGAGGTTCTCACTTCTTGGCATCTGATCGCTACGCTACCTCGTAGCTGATGGGCCCCTGCGAGGTCATTGGGTGCCGAGAGGCCTGAACATTTTGGTAGCAAGAGCGTGGTTTCCTGAGATTTGCAGCCGTCAAGGGCTCCAGGAACCCACGATTTGGGACTATCAATCTGTAGGTATAGGCGGTTATTAGCTAACTTGGTGTTGTTCCTGTATCCACATAGATTGGTAGTATTGTAAGCTATAGGTCTATTGCTGGTAGTAGATAGACAGATATTGAATTGAATTACCAGTTAGTCAATCTATTAGTGGTCTAGTAATGCTAATGAATGTTTGGTTAATATAGGTAGTTACATCTATTGATAGCAGGCTATTACATTGTTTTCAGTTTATAGCAATTTATAACTTGAACTAATATTGACTATCTGTGTGTGTTATAATGATAAAGGGAAACTAAATTGTATTTACAGAATTTATATAGATATAAAACTCGGTTCCTATTGTTTAAGGAAAACAGCATTGTTTAAGTTGTAGTTTAGGGTTCCCTCGTTTGGGTTATAGACTGGAGGGTCCAATAAAATTGAGTTACTGCAAATTGTGAGTAAGTATCGTTCCGATCATGTCGTTATCTGAAATACAGAAGGGTGTTTCTAAGGAACTCAGATGGTTTTCCTCCGCACACGGTCTGATAGACCGTTTAGATAGGCATGATGTGGTATTGGAGCGGTCTATGGACGTTAAGGAACGTTACAACAGGGTGCTCGAATTGTCCGCGCTGGCGGAATCAGTTGATGGTTGCGCACCTGACAGGCTGTCACGGTTGCTAGGGGATGTCGACCAATGTATGGAGATGGCAGCTGCTATCACGCAGAAGGCTGCGGACATACGTAGACAGCGCGAGTCCAGCCATGGTGGTGACATTGAAGCACCTCTGCCGCTTCAGGGTTCGGGGTCCAGGTTACCTGCCATAACTATGCCTACTTTTGACGGTGTGTCCGGTGAATGGATGAGCTTCATCAATCTGTTCGACAGTTTGGTGCACATGCGATCGGACATTACCAAGTCTGTCAAGATGGCTCAGCTGGTGGCAGCATTGAGGGGTGAGCCTAGGGAGCTGGTCGCTCATTTGACAGTTACGGAGGGTAACTATGAAACGGCCAGACAATTGTTGGTCAGACGTTACCATAACAAACGGAGGTTGGCCGATGCCCAACTGAACCGTTTGTTTAGTATCCCGGTTGTGAACAAGGTCGGGGCCATACAGACGGAGGTTTTGAACCCATTGTTGTCCGTCACCAAGGCTCTTGAGAATCTTGGACTTCCGGTTGGTGAATGGTCGTACCTATTGTTGTACATTGTACTTTCCCGCCTACCCGCTGACGTGCAGACTCGTTTCGAACAGTCTCACGGGAGGTCGGCCGAGGACCTGCCCGCCTTCTCCGACTTGGTCGGATTCTTGGAAGAGGAGGCTCGACGGGCAGAGAATTTGGGGTTGACTGTCACCCATCCTTCGGAGCCACAGAGAGCTGCCGGGAGCGCTGTGAGTAGGGGCCCTCCGACGAGGAAGGACCGCACCAACCGGCAGTCGTATGGGACTGTGAGTGCATTGACCCCACATAGTGAGACCTGCCCATGTTGTAGGCAGATTGGCCATGCTGTGGCCAATTGCAATAAGTTCGGGGAACTTAGGGTTGAGGGACGGCGCCGGATGGCCAAGCAGCGGAGCTGGTGTTTCCTGTGCCTCGGGCCACACATGGCTAGGGACTGCACGCGCACAAAATTGTGCGGATATTGTGGTGGGGCCCACAACAATCTGTTGTGCATGAACCGGTCCGGCCAACAGCCACCACAGGGCCGTACCCAGGGTGACACGGCATGGGGCCCTGAGAATTCGTTTGCGACTCAGAGCGCAACTCAGGGGCCAATGTCCCCACGTGCACAGGGCGGTACTAGGGTGCAGGGCCGCACTCAGGGTCATCACATGGGGGGCCCTGAGTTTTCGGTTGCGACTCAGCATCCGACTCAGCGGGCAATGGGGCCACAAGCACGCAGCCACCCAGGGGTGCAGGGCCGCACTCAGGGTCATCACATGGGGGGCCCTGAGTTTTCGGTTGCGACTCAGCATCCGACTCAGCGGGACATTGGGTATGTTGAGCAGGCCGTAACGGGCGGGTGGCATGGGACACCTTCGAGCTATGCGGGTGCGGTTCGGACGCCGCCTCAGTTGTCGCCCCGCTCGTCGCCTCGTCCTCGTCGGTCGCATGTGATGTCCCCCCCGCTCATGGAGCGGCCACGATTGAATTCACGCCCACCCCCCTTTACGGGGAATCGTAGGTTGGGAATGGAACCGGCGCGTGGGCCATTTGTACAATGGAACCCTCTGGCGTATAGCTGCCTACCTGATCGGTTACAGGCACAGTGGGGCCCCGGGGGTCCTCGCTAGGAATTTGCGGCCCAACCATTGGTTGCCCCCCAACCAGAGACGGTGGTGTTACCGATCGCCTCTGTGCTTGTTTGGGATTTGGCGGGCAACCCAACATACGTTCGCGCCCTATTAGATTCTGGAGCTCAGGGCTGCATTGTATCGAATGATTTAGCAAAATGGTTGGGCCTCATAAATAATGTATCGCTGCCGAGGAAATTGGTCCCTGCTGGGGATTACAGGGCAACCCTTCACGGGTTTTGTGATGCCTCTGAACGAGGGTTTGCGGCAGCGGTTTATTTGCGAACCGTCACCTCCACCGGGGAGGTCGACGTGCGTTTGGTTTTGGCAAAAAGCAAGGTAGCGCCTATTCGGACAAGGATGACGATTCCAAAACTGGAACTGTCCGGGGCTGCTCTTTTGACCAAACTTTTGAATCACACTCTAACAGTGTTGCGTGGGTCAGTGGTTTTGGAGGATACGGTGTACGCGTGGACAGACAGCCAGATTGTTTTGTGCTGGCTGAAGGCTTCGGTCCACAACTTAGAGGTTTTTGTTGCGAACCGTGTCTCCCAGATTGTGTCGTCTGAGGTCCCACTGACCTGGAGACATGTACCAGGAGAATTGAACCCGTCTGATTGTGCATCCAGGGGATGTCGGGCTCCTGAACTCGTTAGACACCATTTGTGGTGGGGACCACCCTGGCTTGCCAGGAGAGAATCGGACTGGCCCCACAGCCATGTAGTAGTATCTTCGGATCATGGCCCCAGAGCGGCCGTGCATGTTACCCAGAAGGCTGAGGGCCCTGACGCCGGGTTTCTGCTGGACCGGTATAGCTCATGTGTGTTTGTTTGTTTATCCACCAAGGCGGTACATCTCGAGCTCGTTGCTGATCTCTCGACAGAGGCTTTCATTGCTTGTTTGGATAGGTTTGTATCTCGAAGGGGACTTCCAACTTTGATCCGCTCTGATAACGGCACTAACTACGTCGGTGCGGAACGATACTTACGAGAGATAGTCAACCTTTTGAATGTTAATAAAGTGGATATTGGAACGGCCCTCTCCCGTCGGGGTATACAGTGGACCTTCAGCCCACCGATTTGCCCCCACTGGGGTGGGATTTTTGAGGCCGTAGTTAAGTCAGCTAAGACGCACTTGGGGCGTATAGTAGGTCAGACCGCGCTGACTTTTGAGGAGCTCGCGACATTGTTTTGTAAGATCGAGGCCGTTCTCAATTCGCGACCGTTGTGTCCGCTCAGCTCGGATCCAAATGACCTGGAGGCTCTGACCCCAGGCCATTTCTTGATAGGACAGCCACTTAACGCGTTGCCCGAGCACCCCTTCGAGGGAGTGAAATTGTATCGGTTGTCAAGGTATCAGATGTTGCAGCAGTTTACTCAGAATTTCTGGAAGCGTTGGTCGCTCGAGTATCTGCATATCTTACAACAGCGCCTTAAGTGGACTGACAAAACCAGCCCCCCTAGTGTTAGTGACCTCGTTCTGGTTAAGGATGCTAACCTACCGCCACTACGTTGGCGCAGGGGGCGCATTGTTAACTTGTTCCCTGGCAAGGACGGGACCCCCCAGTCTGCAGAGGTTCTAGTAGGAGGCTCGGTTCTAAAACGAGCGGTAGCAACGTTGTCTCGGCTGCCCGTAGATTAGGGGACAGGTGGGTGCCTGTCCGGGCGGGTGATTGTTCGATTCCAAATCGATATTCGATCGATGGTTTCGGAACGGCCATTTTGAATTTGACGTTGCTGCCAACCTGGCAGTTTTTTGACAACTGACAGACGAAAGCCCTCGCGATGTAACGCGTATTGGTATAGGGTATTGAAATTAAATCGCAAGCCATCTGGAATTGTATTCGGGTTCCCCTCAGGATTGTCTATATAGCTGAGTGTTTTGTGGTTCCCCGAACCAGATAAAGTTCGCATTTACGTGGCCGATTGGTTTTTCCCACGTAACATAACCTGTGTTGGAACACTGTGCTCGTCGAAGCTGGCCTGCCAGCCATACCTGGTTGGCTGAAGAACCTGTCTACCAAGAAGAGCCCAGGGTGCACCCGGGCCTTGCAGAGAGACAGGAGTTTGACGGGAACGAAGCACAGACCAGGTCAGATAGATTCATAATTACTTTAGCTCGGTGAATCGCCGAGGTTCTCACTTCTTGGCATCTGATCGCTACGCTACCTCGTAGCTGCTGGGCCCCTGCGAGGTCATTGGGTGCCGAGAGGCCTGAACATATGTATTATTATAGTGTATAAAATAGTATTTGTAGAATATAATAAGTATTTAGTATATTATTATAGTTATTATTTAATTTATTATTTTATATATTGTACACATAGGTCTACCCCTGCTCAATCATCAACTTTTCCCTTATTTGCCTGGTTTGCTGGAAGAGATCACTTATTAGAGATAAGCTCGCCTTTGTACACTTTTTTATGTAACTCTTGTTTTTTGTATGATTTGTGTGCAATAAAGAAATTATGAAATTATGAATTGCTTAAACATTTTTTTGATTACCGGAACTCCATACATTCGAAAACGGGGCAATCACCAGCCAGCCTGGTATATGGTAAACAGCTGAGATCAAGATTAGATTTAATAAATCCTCGGTCATCGCCCACGCCAACAGATCTAACTGATGCAGTCCGTGGTAAACAGTGTTTACAGAGTAGGTATCATGGGGGCGTTACTAGAAAAGACTTTTCACCCGGGGATGAGGTTATGTAAATATATAAACAAGGATAAATTTCAATGGAATAGAGGAGTAATTTTAAAGGAATGGGAAAAAGGTTGTACATAATAAGAGACTGTGGTGACAACCAGGGCCCCGATGCTTCTAGCCACAAGGCTCACACAAGCCTATCGCAGGCTCGGAACTCACGTATCATCGAGCCGGGAGAGAGAGAAAGATAGCGCGAGCCTGCTTGTGTGAGGTTTGTGCTTAGTAAGCATAGAGGGCCAGGAAGTTAAAAGACACCAAAATCAGATCGTGAGGTATGACAGTGAACTAAGTGGTCAGACAATGAGTAGTTCGGATATTATATAGGAAGGAAGAAATGGCCAGAGCATAAGTGAAGCGAGCTTGGAGGAGTCTGTGAAGCCTGAACCCGCGACCATCGAGCAACGCGAGTCCACGGCTGCGCACGAGCCGGCACCACCGCCACCGACGCTGGGGTACCATGCTCACCGACCGCGGGATCCAGCCATGCACCGGCCGCTACAACTTCGACTCACAATCAGACTACAACTTGGGGTTCTTCATCTATGCCCCTACGTAACATTCCACGGGTATATTATAAACGGTTCCTTTAGGTTAAATTGTATTAAATTGGGCTTTAAGAAATTAAGGTAGAGGGATTGTGGTATATGTGTAATAGTGTAAAGCTATAGAAGGTGTAACGTCACCGCATGCGAATATCCAATAAAGGATCAGTGTAAATCGAGCAGCCTTGCATTTCACTCGTTTCCCAATATACAACATAACCTATGCCACCATGTATGGGAAAAAGCGTAATGCTATATTGTTATGCTGTATGGAGTACGGTATAGTATTATAGTATCTGTGGCTGGAGACAAGCCTAATGACGTATCGCCTTTATGTTTACATTAATGCGACGCAGCAGGCCAAATTTTCATTTTTCATTAGGTCTTAAATATGTTATTTTAGTTCCACATGATATAACCTTAAATAGGTATGCAAATGATATATATATGTTGACTAACAGGGTTTACTGGGTTTGTAAAATGAAACTTTGGACAATACTCACTCTTGAAATGCTGTATTTTGCTTTATGACACGATACAGAAATTCGCTTCCACTAGTCTTGAAATCACAGCAAAGTCTTCAGAGAAGTAACTAATTCGGCAGACGAAAATAATACGAATGTCGGCAAAAATGGCGCCGCATGCCTCGTCTTTTGTTCCGGAAGTGTGTTTAATTTTATAAAACGGAAATGCGGTGCCATTTTAACTATTTGAATCATCAATCAAGAAAATATTATTCATTACTTACATATTTTAAATCAGGTGCTTAAGGACCAGGGGGTCCTAAATAATATACATTAACAGGACCAGGGGTGTCCAACATAACAATTTAGAAGGACCAGGGATGTCCAATATAACAATATAGAAGGACCAGGGATGTCAAAAATATTAATTTAGTTGGACCAGTAATGTCCAGAGTGGCAAATAAAATAGGACCAGGGGTGTCCAGAAGGACCATGGATGTCCAAAATACTAATTTAGCCGGACCAGGGATGTCCAGAGTCACCAATCAATAGGACCAGGAATGTCCAAAGTAATAACTTACTATATTACTCAAAATAATTACACTTTAATCGAACGCAAAGGTAACATATCGCGTTAAACGCGGCAATTTTATGATTCCTCCTCGGTGGAATCACTAGAGCTTTTCATATCATCATTATGCGGTCTGTTGAAACTCAGCCAGGGTTTAATCTTGTCGATAGCTACAACGGTAGAAAACCTTCTGCCCCCCTTTTGTGTTAATGGAGTGTCTTCTACTTGAAAACGGTCATGATCGAGTATTACGGAGATCTTGTAAGGACCTTGGAATTTTGGTATAATTTTTTTGTTTTGTCCGGTTGCGGGTACTTGCCGTTCCACGCTTACTGGATTTGACCAACTTTGAATTTGTAGGGCTCGCAACGTCGTTTATCAAATGATTTTTTCTGATTTTGTTGATTACTTTGTAAATAAATGTTAGTTTCTTGGCGCATATCCGCTCGATCTTGGTCTAGTGACTTGTTTATGATAGCCGTATCGGACAGTTCCGCCAGTAACTTACTATCGCTGGAACCGGGTGGCCTGATTCCAACAAGCAATTGAGATGGAGTTCGATTAATGCCTCTGTTAAAAGTGTTGTTTATACCCCACTGAATGTCAGGCAGGTGGTCATCCCATTTACTATCAGACGTACCAATTGACTTCGCCGTCAACGCATCAACAATAACTTTGTTGTACCGTTCTACCTGACCGTTGGCCCGGGGAGTAGCAACGGCATTAAGCACATGTTTAATTCCCTTTTCTTCCATAAACTTTTTGAAAGAAGTACTGGTGAAAGAAGTCCCTCTATCAGAAATCAGCCTACGGGGTACCCCAAATATGCCAATATAATCTTTGATGACCATGATGCTTGAAGATGACTTAGTATTTCGTACCGCTTTAAGGTAAATATATTTTGTGTAAGCATCAATTATCACGAGAATATGCGTGTTTCCCCTGCTGCTCCGGACAAACGGACCGACATGGTCAATGTGTAGAGTGTCAAAAGGTACATCAACCTTTTCAATAGGTTGAAGATAACCTGGCTTTTTGCCCCCCGAGGCCTTTGAATAGGCACATTCAAGACAAGAGGTAACGTATTTCTTAACGAAATGTCGCATTTTGGAAAACCAGTACGACGATTTGATTTTCTCAAAAGTCAAAGTACTTTATTACTGTAGATATTTACATATACTTAGCAAACGTCATTTTTTGCCTCTTCTCTACATTGGACCACTGTGCTTTCTCTAACGTCTTGTCTACTGAAAAGTGTCCAATATCGTCGTGGTTCATCTTAACCACCTGCCATCGGACTCCTTTGGGTACGACCCACCTATCACCATCCGACGTCACCCTAAACAGTTTGTTTCCCTTGATTTTATAATTGGTTTTAATGTCTATGACATCGCCAAGATTCGGATCTTTGAGAGTCGTAATGATCCGCTCTATCTCTGCATCGGCGTTTTGTACTGTCGTGAGCCAATCCTCATTACCAACTATTCTAACGTCCATAACACGAGAATCTAAAGGGATGGGATTTCAGCTGAGCGCGTCTACGTGAGCCATAGATGCGCCTGCTCGGTACTCTATGTCGAAGTTATATTCCTGCATTTTCTCCCACCATCTGGCCACACGCGGTAACATGTCTCTCTTTTGAAACGTCGCCCGTAATGAGTTGCAGTCTGTTACAATTTTGAATTTTGGCCCAATAAGGTAAACTCGAAACTTTTGAAGAGAGGTTACGACCGCAAGTGTCTCTAGATCGTAGGAGGTGTAATTTTGTTCTTCAGGGGTGGTTTGACGGCTAAAATAGGCGACAGGCCTAAGCGCACCAGCATGATTACGCTGCATTAATATGCCAGCCACACCAATCTTGCATGCGTCTGTGTGGAGTTCAGTATCTGCCAGTGGGTTGTACAGCGCCAAAGTAGGTTTCTCTATCAATTTCTTTTGAAGATCTTTAAAAGCCTTTTCTTGATCCGACCCCTAGACCTAAACAACATCCTTCTTTAGAAGGTGTGTGAGAGGTTTTGCTATTACTGAAAACCCAGGAACAAATCGTCGAAGAAAACTCGCTAGCCCGATGAACTGCCGCACATTGTGTTGATTCTGAGGTACTGGGAATTTCTCTACAGCTTCTATCTTCTTTTATCCGGGCCGAATGCCATCTTTTGTTATCTCAAACCCAAGATATTCTACAGTGTGACCAAAAAACAAGCATTTTGAGAGTTTAAGAGTTAGACCTGCTTCAGAAAATAGTTTAAGGACGTTTTCTAACCTAGATAATCCCTCAGCAAAGTCCCTTGCTGGAATGATCACATCGTCCAAATAAGCTAAAGCTTCTTTGTACCGAGCTGAGCCTAGCACCTGGTTCATGATAAGTTGAAAGTTTGCAGGGGCATTTGCTAATCCAAAGAGCATCCTTGTGAACTCAAAATGCCCATCTGGCGTCACAAAGGCTGTTTTAAATCTGTCATGTTCACGAATAGGAATTTGGTAATAACCCGATGCCAAATCGAGCGTGGTGTAAAACTGATGCGCAGCTAATAAATCCAGTTGGTCGTCTATCAATGGCATGGGGTAGTTTTCTTTAACAGTCTTTTTATTAAGGGCGCGGTAGTCAATGCATAACCGATACTCCCCTGTCTTTTTTCTTACTAGCACAATATTTCATATTTATGCTTCGGAAACGCACCGGTTTTTTGTTGCGCGAATCGATCGCGAGTAATCGGCATATCACTAAGCGGAAACGGACCGCAGATGTCACTCGTACCAACGAGAGGAAAAAATTGGAGGTTATTCTTGGCTTTTGTCTCATCGGGAGAACAACATGTCTGCTCGGGCCTCGTGGCATTGATGGTATTTCGGTGTACCAATTACTCTAATACAGGTGTCGGACCTGGTCGGAGTGTAAATCTACCACATCGTCGGGAAATAAGTAGATTCGCGTCAGCGGTTAAGTGATCCGTGTAGATTGGACAACGTCGTATCGGTAGCGGCGACTCCACGGTCACGGCAGGCAGCACGCCGGCGACAGCGTCGGCAGCGACGATACTAGTTCGGTTCCATATCCTATCCCAAAACTGTCTCCTCTCCCGCATTCCTGTCTCGAATCGAGCCTTCGATCTCCTGTCTACGGTGACAAGGTCAGTAAAAATTCATTCACTTCTTTTCTCTCACGTGCTGGCAAAAGCACACCCCCTTCGGATTCCACGCCGTTCGGTAGGCGTGGAAATTAAACAACTTGCATAGGGTGAGGTGCTGGGTTGAACTATCCCAGTCTCCAGTAGTTCTGAAACCATGTCTCTTACCACTTCCTTTTCTTTGATTGCTAACCTGTACGGCCTATATACTACGGGCGTATCGTCACTTAGACTTATCGACATTTCACCTGCAGACGTGGTACCCAGCTTAGATAGATTGGAAGCGAAGCAGTAACTATATCTGTTAAGAAGAGATAGCAACTGCTCCCTCTGCTCGGGATGCACTTCATCACCGATACGAACTTCAGCGTCCGTTAAAAGAGAAGTGTTCTTTTTATCATTAAAATCTCGCATGATTCGATTGCATGTTGTTCCGTCCTCTTTATCTTGATGGCCGCGTGCTATCTTATAACCCTTTGATAACTTAACGACTTCGTTATTGGGGATACTAACCACAATTTTACCAACCCCTTTGCTTATAGTGAATAGGCCTGAAGGCACAGAGAACCTTACATCTGAAACAAGACGCAGTCCTCCTTCGATGTACATTTCGCCTGACGTTACAGGTTCTGTGTAAATGTCGATTACAGATACTCCAGATACGGCGGTATCTGCCATTACGAAGAAATTGACTTTGGGGTCATTCTTCACTACATGGACACGACGTTTTCCTAGTGCTCTGACAGCAGAGTTTCCAAATCCTCTAAGCGTAGGAAGCTCATGTTTATCGAAATTACAGCCTAACTTATAAAAATCCGACTGCCGTACCATGCAACACTCGCTTCCGAAGTCTATAAACGCTTCAAAAGGAAGGCAGTTAATTTCAATAACTTTGTGATATTTGTCACCAAAATTACAGTCCCTTGAAACGGCCAACACGGTTTTGTCTGAGGGCAGAGGTTGCTTAGAAAAACATTGTTCAGCATTGTGCCCGTGTTGTTGGCATTTACTGCATTTTTTTATTGGTTGAGAGCATTGATGAATTGTGTGGCCCTCCTGCTTGCAGTTGAAGCAGCGGGGACCCCTAGCTACTGGATTGGACTGGGAGTCAGGGGTTTGTTTATTAGTATACGTTTATTCTTTGATTTGTTTACGTTCATTGGGAGGCCGGACGTTCCTAGCATTCCTTAAGTATGCAAGTAACTTCTCAGGACTATCGTACTGGACCGCCTCTGCCCCTAGCCGTACAGAACGATCATCTATCCCGTGTAAGACACATTCTACAGCCCGCCTGCCTTTTATACCACATCTATTTATCAGCGCAGTTTTATCATAATAATAAGTCTCCAATGAATCACCAAATCGGGCGCGCTTAGCCAGCATGTCACTTAACATTTGCCCATAATTTTCTTCACAAGGAAAGGCAGTTACTAATTTGGCTTGCCACTCCTGCCACGAGAAAAGAACCGACGGCAACCCCTCATACCAACGTTGAGCGACTCCACGAAGTTTAGGTAAAGCGAAATGCACCAATTGCTTCTCGCTCCACCCGTAAATGGAGCCACACTCGTTGACTTTATGAAGCCACATTTTTATTGTCTGTTCTTTTTTCGCAGGATCAAACTCAGGGATGGTATTCTGTAAATTACCCAGTTTGGCTAAGGAATTGGATCGATTTACACTTTTTAGGGCATCTAAAAGTTGTATGAAAGTAGTAGGTGTAAGAGACATATCACTTAGCTGTTTCTCTTGTTGTCTTGCCGATGAGCCCCGGTTGAGGGGGCTGCGCGTGCGGCAGTTGACCCGACTACGCGAACGATGGCTGGCCCGGCTACGCGAACGACGGCTGGCACAGCTACGCGAACAGCTGGCCCGGCTACGCGGACGACGGCTGGCCCGGCTACGCGGACGACGGCTGGCCCGGCTACGCGAACGATGGCTGGCCCGGCTACGCGAACGACGGCTGGCCCGGCTACGCGAGCGGCGACTCCTACTGCGCGACGGTCGTTCCGCGGCCTTCCGGGACCGACGGCTCACGTGACTCGTTGACCGCTGGTCTGCTCGTGGACTCCGTGGCTCTCTCTCCTTACTTCGTGACAGACGCTGATTTTGGCGATTGACAGATCCTCTGTCAATGTTTTGAAGACTACGTCTTGACGATGGACTACGGGACTTCCGTCGTAGCCGGCTGCCTGGCAGTAGTGGAGACTCTTTTCTCATTCTGCTGCGCGAGCGGCGTTCCGTTTCCGTAGGGCGGGACGGCGAATAGCTTTCACTGCCCTGTTGTTCGGGCGTTTTCACTGCAAACACAGGGAATATGAATCGCAAAGTAAACTGTTTACCGTTAAATGAGTAAGAGTGCGGATTCGTTTATTGGGATAATAATTATTATAGTTAAAACCACAATGCAGCAAGCACGCAGGAGATACCAATACAATACCGGGAATACATTATATTCAAGTAAAATAGAGATAATTTAAGTCATATGCTTAAAAAATGTGGATATTAGAAAATAAAAAATAAAAGAGGGTATATAAAAATACTTCCAGAAAAATATTCACATTTCGCTTTTTGATTTATAAGACGGGTGGAGTTAGGGGGGGTCAAAATTTCAATCATTTTCAAGCTACGACTTACCGTTTCCGAGATATCATGTCTAACCTGATTTGTAACATTCCATACTTTCATTTCATTGAATTTATTTAGGGAAACCGCAGGAATGCCTAGGCCATGCATTTCAGGTGAAAAGAATACCGTACTATATCTAGTACCAGATAACAAGTTAAATTCTTACCAAAGTTTAAATGGAAATAATAATTTACCAAGTAAGAGAGGAAAGAAAAAAATATGACTTTAAATTGAATTGGGCACATTCAATTCCACTTCTGAGATGTTGTCTAACAGGGTTTACTGGGTTTGTAAAATGAAACTTTGGACAATACTCACTCTTGAAATGCTGTATTTTGCTTTATGACACGATACAGAAATTCGCTTCCACTAGTCTTGAAATCACAGCAAAGTCTTCAGAGAAGTAACTAACTTGGCAGACGAAAAGAATACGAATGCCGGCAAAAATGGCGCCGCATGCCTCGTCTTTTGTTCCGGAAGTGTGTTTAATTTTATAAAACGGAAATGCGGTGCCATTTTAACTATTTGAATTTGATAAATTATATTTAACTATACAATAAAATACCGTAAACAAATGACATTTTTAGATAAATTTTAGAACTACAATAATAAAATAAGTATCGAATTGTAGTTGATATAATTTTATAAAACGGAAATGCGTTGCCGTTTATACTATTTGCATTTGATAAATTATGTAAAACTATACAATAAAATACTGTAAACAAATACCATTTCCGGATAAATTTAAGGATTACAATTAAAATAATAAGTAATGAATTGTTGTTGATAACATATAGTATTTAGGCAACTTAATTACTAGCTATTTATTAACATTGTGAATATCCGCCACCACATCATCATACTTCATTCCTCATAGATTTTTCACTGTCTATCTAATGTATTATATGTCCTTGTGAATTTTATGATAAATTTTCTCAGCCTCTATAAATTTATCTTCAACTGTGATTAATGTAAATACACGATTGTCAGAACTGTTACTGGCTTCTCCTTTACCTTCTCAACTATTAGGACTTCCTATAACATATTTACAAAACAAATTAGTCTTTTTTGTCTTATATATTTAAAATTATTGGATGTTTGTATTATTTTACTTTATTTTTATTTATGTATATTAAATAAGAATAGTATGAATAAATGATTGAGTGGCGCCGATCCCAGCCAGTTTCTCTGACACTAATAAATCGGTATAAGTCTGAGTTAACATTTTGTCTAAAGTAGTCCGTGTCTGGGATAAGCACCATATACCATGGCTCACAGTAAAATCTTAGACAGATAACTGTAAAAAAGGGGTTGTTTTTAGTCCGCATACCACACGAGCTGATGCCCGCTCAATATGTGGGGACACAGCAGGGAGGTCTGACTCTTGGGCATGGGTAATTCCATTTTTTACCCCTCCAACAAAAAAAGTCTGGGATAAGCACTGGTGCATACAACAGATACAGGACACCTATCCCGGCAATATAAACTCAGCTTGTGTACCGGGCGGCGCAAAGACATGTGTGGAGGGGGAACACCAGCTTCGAGGATGGGACAGGCATTCAATCGACCGACAATTCAGCCCAAAGCCATATATATCAAAGCAGGTTAGGTAGGACGCTCGGCTCGCAGGTTTGACTCCTACCTGAGAGACCGCCAGCAGCGCATTAAGTCTGAGGAGATCTCAAAGGACTGGTGTGAGCTCTCTACGGTTGTCTCGCAGGGTGGCATCTTTTCTCCTCTCCTCTTCTCAGTATTCATAAACTCCATATCTGACGATATTACTTCTTCTTATCATCTCTACGCAGATGACCTCCAAATATATCGGCACTTCTCTCCGTGTGATGTGAAACTGACTGTAGAGGCGTTGAATGCTGACCTCGACAACATCAGGAAATAGGCTATTTCATATGGGCTGCAAGTCAACCCGGGAAAATCTCAAGCCATGATTAGGGGTATACGGCACTCGCTTAACTTATCACAGAATTCGCCCGTCGTTCCTGTATTGTATGATGGTACCATAATTACTTACAGTGAGAAAGCTAAGAATCTTGGGGTTATATTTGACAACTTGCTGTCCTGGTCGCCCCATGTTTGTGAGGTCAGCAGACGAGTCTTTGCGTCAATTCACTCCCTCCGAAGATTGCAGTACTTCCTGCCATGGCAGACTAAAATCACTCTTGCTCAGTCCCTTCTACTACCTTTAATAGACTATGCAGATGTTTGTTGGGTCAGCGCGAACGAAGAACAACTGAATAAACTCGAACGACTTCATAATCTCGGGATTCGGTTTATCTACGGGTTGCGCAAGTATGACTGTTCAGGCTTCTCAGCACCTAATGACCTCGTAGGGGCCCATCAGCTACGAGGTAGCGTAACGATCAGTTGCCAAGAAGTGTGAACGTCGGCGGTTCACCGAGCTGAAGTTATTGGGGTCGATCTAACCTGGTCTGTGCTTCGGTCCCGTCAACCTCCTGTCTCTCTGCAAGGCCCGGGTGCACCCTAGGCTCTTCTTGGTAGACAGGTTCTTCAGCCAACCAGGTATGACTGGCGGGCCAGCTTCAATGAGCACAGTGTTCCAACACAGGTTATGTTACGTGGTAAAAACAATCGGGCACGAAAATGCGAACTTTATCTGGTTCGAGAAACAATAACACACTCAGCTATATTAACAATCCTGAGGGAAACCCGAATACATTCCAGATGGCCTGCGATTTAATTTCAATACCCTAACCAAAACGCGTTTACATTGCGAGGGCTTTCGTCCGTCAGCTGTCAAAAAACTGCCAGGTTGGCAGCTAACGTCAAATTCAAAATGGCCGTTCAGAAACCATCGATCGAATATCGATTTGGAATCGAACAATCACCCGCCCGGACAGGCACCCACCTGTCCCCTAATCTACTGGCAGCCGAGACAACGTTGCTACCGCTCGTTTTAGAACCGAGCCTCCTACTAGAACCTCTGCAGACCGGGGGGTCCCGTCCTTGCCAGGGAACAAGTTAACAATGCGCCCCCTGAGCCAACGTAGTGGCGGTAGGTTAGCATCCTTAACCAGAACGAGGTCACCAACACTAGGGGGGCTAGTTTTGTCAGTCCACTTAAGGCGCTGTTGTAAGATATGCAGATACTCGAGCGACCAACGCTTCCAGAAATTCTGAGTAAACTGCTGCAATATCTGATACCTTGACAACCGATACAATTTCACTCCCTCGAAGGGGTGCTCGGGCAACGCGTTAAGTGGCTGTCCTATCAAGAAATGGCCTGGGGTCAGAGCCTCCAGGTCATTTGGATCCGAGCTGAGCGGACACAACGGTCGCGAATTGAGAACGGCCTCGATCTTACAAAACAATGTCGCGAGCTCCTCAAAAGTCAGCGCGGTCTGACCTACTATACGCCCCAAGTGCGTCTTAGCTGACTTAACTACGGCCTCAAAAATCCCACCCCAGTGGGGGCAAATCGGTGGGCTGAAGGTCCACTGTATACCCCGACGGGAGAGGGCCGTTCCAATATCCACTTTATTTACATTCAAAAAGTTGACTATCTCTCGTAAGTATCGTTCCGCACCGATGTAGTTAGTGCCGTTATCAGAGCGGATCAAAGTTGGAAGTCCCCTTCGAGAAACAAACCTATCCAAACAAGCAATGAAAGCCTCTGTCGAGAGATCAGCAACGAGCTCGAAATGTATCGCCTTGGTGGATAAACAAACAAACACACATAGGTACGCCTTGTATTGCCTAGCGGTACGCAATCGTGAACTCTTCACCATAAACGGTCCTGCAAAATCCGTACCAACACCTGAAAACGGTCTGACCTCATTCACACGATCAGGGGGCAAGTCCCCCATGAGAGGTTGCATCGTGGCAGCCTTAAGTCGATAACAAGGCATGCACCGAAACACGATGTTCCGTATGACACGGCGGGCAGATAAGATCCAAAACTCCCGCTGGAGCGTGGCCAACAACGCGTTACAGCCGGCATGCGCGTTTTTAATATGACGATCAGTCACCAGCAATTCAACTAACTGTCCCCCCTTGGGGAGCAGAAGTGGGTGACGAGCCGAATACGACAGATTCGCATTGCGCAATCTTCCTCCTACCCGAAGTAACCCGGTCGAATCAACAAAGGGGTTGAGACGCGCGACGGCTCCCTTCAATTTCGAACGTCCACTTCGTATAATCTCCAATTCTGCCCCAAACTTCGAGGAATGTACCAACCGGACCAAATTCAATAGCGACTCGTTTCGCTCTGCCGGAGTCAGAATAGGGTTCAACGTTCGCTGATCGCGAGGAGTACGACAATTTCGAGCGAATCTCCTAATCCAAGTGGACACGTTTATCAACTTGTCAAGTGAGCTATACCGGTCCAGCAGAAACCCGGCGTCAGGGTCCTCAGCCTTCTGGGTAACATGCACGGCCGCTCTGGGGCCATGATCCGAAGATACTACTACATTGCTGTGGGGCCAGTCCGATTCTCTCTTGGCAAGCCAGGGTGGTCCCCACCACAAATGGTGTCTAACGAGTTCAGGAGCCTGACATCCCCTGGATGCACAATCAGACGGGTTCAATTCTCCTGGTACATGTCTCCAGGTCAGTGGGACCTCAGACGACACAATCTGGGAGACACGGTTCGCAACAAAAACCTCTAAGTTATGGACCGAAGCCTTCAGCCAGCACAAAACAATCTGAAAGTCCGTCCAAGCGTACACCGTATCCTCCAAAACCACTGACCCACGCAACACTGTTAGAGTGTGATTCAAAAGTTTGGTCAAAAGAGCAGCCCCGGACAGTTCCAGTTTTGGAATCGTCATCCTTGTCCGAATAGGCGCTACCTTGCTTTTTGCCAAAACCAAACGCACGTCGACCTCCCCGGTGGAGGTGACGGTTCGCAAATAAACCGCTGCCGCAAACCCTCGTTCAGAGGCATCACAAAACCCGTGAAGGGTTGCCCTGTAATCCCCAGCAGGGATCAATTTCCTCGGCAGCGATACGTTATTTATGTCCGATAGCGAGGTGAACATACGCGTCCAATCAGTCAACAAATCACCTGAGAGGTGAGTGTCCCAGGTTAACTGAGCCGCCCATAGCCTTTGCATAAAACATTTGAGAGCAAAGGTGACTGGAGAAATCCATCCATTCGGGTCGAACGTTCTCGCAATCGTTGACAGTACTGACCGCTTCGTCCAGGCCTTCGGTGTTTCTAAAACCACCCGATAGGTAAACTCATCATGGACGGGCCGGTACTGAATTCCAAGTACTGACAACATGGTAAGGTTGTCAGGATTCTCAAAAACGTGCGGGTCTTGTTGAAACTCATCTGGGAGACCAGCCATTAACTCAGGGGAGTTGGACATCCACTTACGTAGTTCATAGCCGCCTCGTTCCAGCAATTGAATGAGCTCGTCACGTCGGTCCAGAGCTTCCTCTACACCGGCTGCCCCTGTGCAGACGTCATCGACGTACAAATCTTGCTCCAGGATAGCGGCGGCTCTAGGATAGCTCACACGGTCACGCGACGCCAACTCCCGCAGGGTACGCATCGCCAAATACGGGCTAGACCGTAACCCTGTTAGCTAGGCGTGTTCGTGTTTAACTCATAGACCTTGACTGGCTCGTCCGTGGACTCACGCCAAAGTATCAACTGATACCTTCTGTCAGCCGGATGAATTACCGTTTGCCTAAACATCATCCGAATATCTGCGACAAATACAATCTGGTGCCTCCGAAAGCTCGTGAGAATATCCGAAATATCACGACTCAACTTGGGTCCCGAATGTAGACACTGATTCAGGGACATCCCGTTCGAGGTAGGTGCTGACCCATCAAAAACAACTCGAATCTTGCCGGTAGGGGTTCGTAGTACGGCATGGTGTGGAAGGAAACAATGATCCTCAGATCTCCAGTCCACACCCGATACCGACATGTGTCCTAACGACTCATACTCCCTCATGAAATCAACATATTTTTGTTTAAATACGGCGTCCCTTGTCATCCTTCGCTCCATCGACATCAATCTCGTCTCAGCCATCTTCCTAGATTCTCCTAGTGGCGGTCGATCGGCCCTGAAAGGCAGTCGAGTTACAAAACGACCAGAACGAAGGCGACCAGTACTATTCTGGTAAAACAACTCGCACTCTTCTTCGTCTGCGTCGACTCGACGAACGGTGGGAGGTTCCTCTATCTCCCAGAAACGTTGGATAACGTCTGACAACGCTGAGCCAATAAGTATGCCATCTGACTCGGCAGGCCTAACCATTGGCAATGCCGGACCCATGATCACGTGACCAAACTTAGTATCCACAGCAATCAACCCGTCCGGCTGAAGAACTCGCTGATCCGACAACAGAAACCTACCCAGAACGTCTGCTCCCAGTAGCAGGTCGACCGGGGCTGGAGTGTCAAAATCGGGATCCGCCAACTTGAGTCCTGATGTCAGGAATCGAACGGCCGGATTCAACTTCACCAAGGGGTGTCTGCCCATGACATGCGTCATTACTAAAGCTTGCACGGATGTTTTTGTCAAAATGTCATAACGTGGAGAGAACGTGATCACCGATTGACCAACTACATTCGTAACCGTAACATTCCCCACGCCCCGTATTGATTTATTATACCTATTTACCTTGAGGCCCAACCATTTTGCTAAATCATTCGATACAATGCAGCCCTGAGCTCCAGAATCTAATAGGGCGCGAACGTATGTTGGGTTGCCCGCCAAATCCCAAACAAGCACAGAGGCGATCGGTAACACCACCGTCTCCGGTTGGGGGGCAACAAATGGTTGGGCCGCAAATTCCTAGCGAGGACCCCCGGGGCCCCACTGTGCCTGTAACCGATCAGGTATGCAGCTATACGCCAGAGGGTCCCATTGTACAAATGGCCCACGCGCCGGTTCCATTCCCAACCTACGATTCCCCGTAAAGGGGGGTGGGCGTGAATTCAACCGTGGCCGCTCCATGAGCGGGGGGGACATCACATGTGACCGACGAGGACGAGGCGACGAGCGGGGCGACAACTGAGGCGGCGTCCGAACCGCACCCGCATAGCTCGAAGGTGTCCCATGACACCCGCCCGTTACGGCCTGCTCAACACACCCAATGTCCCGCTGGGTCGGATGCTGAGTCGCAACCGAAAACTCAGGGCCCCCCATGTAATGGTCCTGAGTGCGGCCCTGCACCCTGGTACTGCCCTGTGCACGTGGGGACGTTGGCCCCTGAGTTGCGCTCCGAGTCGCAAACGAATTCTCAGGACCCCATGCCGTGTCACCCTGGGTACGGCCCTGTGGAGGCTGTTGGCCGGACCGGTTCATGCACAACAGATTGTTGTGGGGCCCACCACAATATCCGCACATTTGTGTGCGCGTGCAGTCCCTAGCCATGTGTGGCCCGAGGCACAGGAAACACCAGCTCCGCTGCTTTGCCATCCGGCGCCGTCCCTGAACCCTAAGTTCCCCGAACTTATTGCAATTGGCCACAGTATGGCCAATCTGCCTACAACATGGGCAGGTCTCACCATGTGGGGTCAATTCACTCACAGTCCCATACGACTGCCGGTTGGTGCGGTCCTTCCTCGTTGGAGGGCCCCTACTCACAGCGCTCCCGGCAGCTCTCTGTGGCTCCGAAGGATGGGTGACCGTCAACCCCAAATTCTCTGCCCGTCGAGCCTCCTCTTCCAAGAATCCGACCAAGTCGGAGAAGGCGGGCAGGTCCTCGGCCGACCTCCCGTGAGACTGTTCGAAACGAGTCTGCACGTCAGCGGGTAGGCGGGAAAGTACAATGTACAACAGTAGGTACGACCATTCACCAACCGGAAGTCCAAGATTCTCTAGAGCCTTTGTGACGGACAACAATGGGTTCAAAACCTCCGTCTGTATGGCCCCGACCTTGTTCACAACCGGGATACTAAACAAACGGTTCAGTTGGGCATCGGCCAACCTCCGTTTGTTATGGTAACGTCTGACCAACAATTGCCTGGCCGTTTCATAGTTACCCTCCGTAACTGTCAAATGAGCGACCAGCTCCCTAGGCTCACCCCTCAATGCTGCCACCAGCTGAGCCATCTTGACAGACTTGGTAATGTCCGATCGCATGTGCACCAAACTGTCGAACAGATTGATGAAGCTCATCCATTCACCGGACACGCCGTCAAAAGTAGGCATAGTTATGGCAGGTAACCTGGACCCCGATCCCTGAAGCGGCAGAGGTGCTTCAATGTCACCACCATGGCTGGACTCGCGCTGTCTACGTATGTCCGCAGCCTTCTGCGTGATAGCAGCTGCCATCTCCATACATTGGTCGACATCCCCTATCAACCGTGACAGCCTGTCAGGTGCGCAACCATCAACTGATTCCGCCTGCGCGGACAATTCGAGCACCCTATTGTAACGTTCGGGCACGAAAATGCGAACTTTATCTGGTTCGAGAAACAATAACACACTCAGCTATATTAACAATCCTGAGGGAAACCCGAATACATTCCAGATGGCCTGCGATTTAATTTCAATACCCTAACCAAAACGCGTTTACATTGCGAGGGCTTTCGTCCGTCAGTTGTCAAAAAACTGCCAGGTTGGCAGCTAACGTCAAATTCAAAATGGCCGTTCAGAAACCATCGATCGAATATCGATTTGGAATCGAACAATGACCATGTCTCCCAGTATCGCAAGGAGCTTGGGTGGCTCCCGATCCGTCTTTGCCGTGACATGCACATTCTCTCCTATCTGTTCAATATTTTGCGAAATCCCCGATACCTCACATATCTACGCCAACGTTTTTACTTTCTTTTCCCCAGGGATAGCAATCCGAGATCCCACACGGTGTCTCTCCCTTCAACTCCTCGGCATAACACTGCCGCTTACGAACACTCGTTTAGGTTAAGGGCAATCCGACTGTGGAACGCACTTCCCTGCTCTATTAGGGAGAGTCCCTCAATTTTCACTTTTAAGAAAAGATTGAAAGTGCATTTCCAGTCTCTTCCATAAAAGATACCATATCTACATATACATACCTACATAGGTATAGGTATGATTTATTATAGTTTATGTATGTTCATGCTATATATTGTATTTTACGTAGTTGAAGTGTATATTTATATTTTATATTTAGTATAGTTTATATATATTTTGAAAGTAATTTTCGTACGTATGTATAGAGTGTTATTGCGAACTAGGACTTTCCTGTATAATTCACTCACCTGTCTTGCCTAGGTTTGCTGGAAGAAATCTCTTTTTACAGATAAGCTCGCCTTTGCTTATTACATTTCTTTTAATTGTCTGTAACCTTATATTATCTATGCAATAAAGATTATGAATAGGATAAGGATTTTGCAGATCTCAATTGTTGTTAAATTTTCTTCTTTCTCTTGTTAGGTCTGTCCGATCCGACCAGGGTGAAGGATCAGTTTCTTTATCGTCTTCAGTGTCTGTTTCTGGGATTTTGTAGATTTTCGCCGCTGAAGATATACATTTAACTCTATCTTGTGCTGTTTCTTACCAGAACTCATGGCTTCCGCCGTAATGAGCCATGTCATGGTTGGGCGTATATTTCCATGTGAAGATGGGTCGTCCGACTTTCTCTTCTTCTGCCACGTATTTTTGCACTGTGCGAAGTATGTGTTGTTCTAGGTGTCTCAGGATATGGGCGTAATGGTTTCTAATTTGTATAGTGATAGTTTTGCCCCCTAGAACGTCCTGTATTTTCTTTATGGGTTGTCTGTTTCTGGCTCTGAAAATCAGGTGTCTTAAGACAAATCTCTTGTAGCTGCGCATTCTGGATCCGCAGCTTTGGTCATCACTGCTGCTTTTAATCCGTAGGTCATGCATAGGGAGTACTCTAAGGAGTACATAACACCAAATTAAAACTGAAGACTCCGTAAGTGACCAGTACAAGGTTCAATGATAGTTTCTGTGATAGTAATACGCAAAATAAAATTGAGGCTTCCTATTCTACTTGAGTCGGGACTGATCTTGAATTACTTTTTTTTTCGTTTTTCGCAAAAAGGCTCATTGAACCTTGATCCTCACGACTTTTATAGTCTCAATTATGAACTTGGTCATAAACATCATTGTCATCTTTTATTTTAATGCTAGATATGCTATTCATCTTTACTTAAAATTTGTAACTTTATACTGATTGAGCGTGAATGAAAGAGCAACGTTTTTTTCAATAAATAATAATTATTACACTTTTTTAGTTTTCTTCCTGTATAAGTGTGGGTCTGTATGTATAATTACAATAATTTGTCATATAATGTTTATAAATAATCAATTAAAAAAGCGGTATATCAAAAAAATACAACCAAACATTGTTGCCCATTTTCTCAATGTTTGCAAACTGTTTCATGACCCCTTCATCCACTCATGTCTTCATTTATTCTTAAGACGGCTCATTGATGGCCAGTATGATGTCTGCTTGGTCACTGTTATCCTCTAGATATGTTGAGGTGGTTTGTCGTATGTCCTGGTGACTTAGGTTAAGGTCTTTTTCGTCGTGTGATGGTGACAAAGTAACCCTTTCAGGTCTTGTCAAATACCCTTTTTATGCCAGAACTTTGTTTCTCATCTCAAATTACGCAAAATAAGTAAGAGTGAGTAAAGCGCAAAAGAGTATTAAAACAATTGTTAAATAATTTGAAGTTATCACAAAATCTGTTTTTTTACAATATTTTTTTACAATTTCGCAGCGGATTTGAATAAGTGTACATCTTATTTACTTAAATGTTGCTCTGTTAGTCTACTTAATGTAAGCTGAAAGTGAAATTCTAAGTTCCGCTATCGGGGTGCCCAGCCCATTCTTTTACTGCACTTGACGTCTGACTTTAGTAGTATCAATGGTCCAAGGGATCGTGTAAAACAACAAGACGTTGACGCCTACGCCGACGCCGCCGCTGTATTTTCTCTCACATAAACAATAAGGATAACAGAGCTTGCTTACCCTAAATATAGACCATTCCACCAAACATCAGTTTACCCTCTAGAGGAGGTTTACATTACTAAGAAGTCCCTCAAGTGAAAGGGATATTTGTAGACACTCAACAAACTTTGGTGATCTCTCACAATATTGAATGGATTGTTTGCTTTGCATTGTTGTTTATGATAATCCGACGTTGGAACATAATATGATCAATAGCTTTAATATACGAACTCGTATATGATAGACATAAGCATATATATGTCGCAGGCAATTTGTTTGATTCCGCATTTTACAAACGGCGTCGTCCGTTTACAAACGCGCGCTGCTATGTAATATGCCGAAGGCAAAATGACACTCCTTTATGTTTTAAGCATTTATTGTTGTTCTTACATGTTCAACCTAACACGAAGGGTAAAGGGGCTTCGCTTCGCTCACCCCCTTTACCCTTCACCTAAGCTACCGCAGCGTTTTGCCCTGAGAATTTGCTATTTTAATTTCAATTTGCAATTTGCCTTCGGCATATTACATAGCAGCGCGCGTTTGTAAACGGACGACGCCGTTTGTAAAATGTGGAATCTTAAAATTTGCCTGCCACATCTATAGACTGACGAGCAATGAAAAGTTCCAGTGACATAGCATTAAATTACTTCTAAACGGGAAAGGCTAGCTTAATGACGCCGTCTGCAATATTGAAGTACATTTAACAGCGCATCAGAATATTACCAATTAAAAACGTAAATATTGAGTTCAAATTTTAAATTAAATGTTTTAAAAAATTGGGGCCGTTTGGCAAATAAAACCACATCTCTAAGTAGGGGTTTTATTAGGTGTAAACTTAGGATTTGATAACTCAGTACTTGGTGTTTCCTCCATGTGCTCTTAATACAGCTTCTACGCGATCGGGCATGCTGAATACCAGATTACTCAGCATATGCTGAGGAATGTTCTCCCATTCTTCGATGAGCACGTACTTCAAGTCACGAAGAGTAATTGGAGGTGGAACTTGGTTTCTCACACGTCTGTCAAGCTCTTCCCAAGCAAGATCAATAGGATTCAAATCGGGGCTTCTTGCTGGCCACTCCATTTTGTGGATTCCTACGTCCTGAAGATACTCATTTACAACTTGAGCAGTGTGGGCCCGTGCATTATCATGCATGAACACTGCATTGTCGCCCATATTGGCCAAAAAGGGACCAGAATGTTCGTTGAGAATCTCATTGATGTATCTCACAGCATTTAGGTTCCCGTTTATACCAGCCCACACGTGAACGGTACCTCCGTCGTATGACACTTTTTCTTCAAAACATGCTTGTGCAAAACGTTCTCCTGGTCGTCGCGCGTTGGTATACTCTTTTCCTTCCATCATGATGGTACAGCATAAATCTTAACTCATCAGAGAACATCAATCTGCCTCATTCGTCCTCACCCCATTCTGTATGCTGGCGGGCGTATCGCAATCGGGCAACTTTATGATGCCGTTCCAGTTTTGGGCCATTTGCTGGCCTGTAAGGCTTCAATCCTCTTTCGGCAAGACGTCTCCTGACTGTCCACTCGGCTCCCTTCAAACTTGCAGAAGTTGTTGTTGGACCGCAACTCCCGTCTGGTGTCGATTACTTAACATGGCTGCCGCAACTAATCGATCTTCTCGGACTGTTGTGCACCTTGGCTTGCCAGTACCTGGTCTTCTCAGGTTTAATCCAGTCTCCCTAAACCTTTGGATCACTCGTCGGACGGTAGTATGTGTCATGCCCATTATTCTGGCCGTATTTCTTTGGCTGGTCCCCAATTCCACCATAGTGATGATTCTCGTACACTCCTGGGTGATAGGGGCATGATTTATGGGTATGAGGGCCTTAAGTCTTAACCATTTAAGAATCCTTTCACAAAGGCGAAAATAAGGGTGAAATCAAAAGCAAAACAAAAAACGAAACAAATGAATTGCAAACCCCAAAATTTTGTTTTTCTACTTTTTTATCCACGGCTTCAAAAAGACCACTATTTAAAAGGGTTTGCATATAAAATAGATTTCATGATACTTTTTTATTTATGAAGCTAGGTTCCATGTCTTAGGAGATATTAATGAGTTTGTCGGCATTTTGTGGGTGAAACTTTTTCATTGCTCGTCAGTGTATATACCAGTGAAAAGAATATCAGAAGCTGAAGAACCTAAACTTCAAAGAAAAGATAATGAAATACTATGGAGACTTTTTTCGACGGAATTTTTCCACCATCATTTCGAGGAATCATAAAGAGAAATGATAGAAAGGTTCCAAGAAAGGTGCTATTTTTTACTAGTAACAAAAATACTAGGTATCTTTTATAATTTGGAGTCGGGGTACTGGTACTGGTTCAGTGCGCTCCCCTCGGCGAAGTTAGACTCTCTGCTGAAGAGGACTGCATTTAGTCTAGGTGTAAGCCTCAGGTGTGGGGCCAAGACAAATGACACACATCGCTGCCGCGGTGGGGGAGGCGTGGAGCAACTGGGCTACCATGGACTGGAATGTCGCCGCGGTGCGGGCCGCCTGTCGCTCCGCGTAGCACTCACTGATGACTTTAGCCAGTGCAGGCGTCCTTGCGAGACTGGAGTCAGCAGGCATATCGCGAGACGATGGCAAAAGGCCGGACGGGATGACACTCTTTCAGTGGTAAAACTGACGCGGCAGCATCTGCCGCAGAAGGGAATAAAAGGCGCAAATACAACAAAATTTTCTCTCCTGGTCGACGCCTCGAATGATCGGAGGGCTATAGCTTACCTTGGGGAACGGCTGAGCCTCGCCATTGAGCAAGGTAACGCCAACAGCCTTCTGGGCACCTTGCCCAGCGACGGCGGCGGCGATCTGGCCCAATGATTTTATCTTCATTAATATTTTTACTTTTCATTATTTTCCTATGTTAGCAATAATTTTATCTCGATATGATATTAAATATAATAAACGGAAAAGTCCTGTTCGTTAAGATTAATATAAAATATATTTTTTACATTCTTACCCACTCTAACAAATTTTAATTAGTTGACCGAGCGCGCGAAGCGTGTCCGTACAGCTTGTTCAAAAATTCTTTCGGATTTCTGTCCGTCAGTTCTCCTCTACATATTTTGTAAGAAACTTTTGATAATTAACGACTATTTAATTTTAAAGAAAAGTCAATTGGTTGTATTTAATTCACAAATATAGTTAACAAAGTTATTGTTGTGGTTACTTGCATGCTCCATGGACGTAATCAGGACTTTGGACTTTGTACTATCTTAAGTCGTGCGTCGAAGGAGTTAAATTTGACTGCGGGTGTCATGCTTGAGGTGTTTTACACTGAGCTTGCGTAAACAATATAATATCATATTGTTTGAGTAGGTAGGTACAGTGGAAAAATATATAAATAATAATCCTGTTTCTGTTATTTACTTTGCTGTCATTTACTTCTGCAGCGTGTAACACTATGGACTTTGTACCGTTCTTCCATGCGTCATCAGAGATAGATTTGACTGCAAGTGTTGCGTTTGGGGTGTCTTCCATTGAACTTACTACAGAAGTTATGTATACAAATAAAATAGCACGACAACTTATATTCTTAAAGAAATAGTAGCTATTGTAATTTATAAAAGCACTAGATGAAATTTTCGTCAATATATTTGCCTAATATTAAGTTTAGTTAAGATTTCAATCCTGGTTTTCTACCTATCTACCTACTTCATTCGTGTTACATAAGTTAAAATGCTTACTGCATTATTGCGTTCTCAACTTAATTTTATAAATATTATATTATATACGTACCTAAGGTATAATATTGTACTCAAAGAGTGCTATGTCCGCCATCAAATTGCTACGTAGTTTGGAAGACCCACATTGTAATACCTAAGTTAAGATTATCAATGAATAAAAAAATTAAATAAAAAAGAGCATTGAGAACCTAAAAAATAAAAAAACTTCTTGCGAGATCAATTAGAACATATAACCCGAATGAATTTTCTTTTAATACCACATACAAACTTATTAATGCACCTGCTTACGTACAAGTAGCTGCACCAATAACTTTGTAAACTATATTTTCGATCCTTAATAAAACCTATGAAAATTTTACAAAAAAAATATTGAAATATTAAACTTTAGTCTCGTTGGAATCGGCGCAGTTAGAAAAGCAGTGCTAGCTATCACATCCAAAGCGGCTGGTGGCGACAACGTCAGCCATCAGATGATCCACAGCATCCTTGAAGAGTTGCTCCTCCAATTACCCACATCATAAACTTCTCTCTATCAGCTAGATCTTTTCCTAGTCTGTGGAAGAAAGCATTTGTCATCCCACTGCCCAAAAATTCCAATCCCTCCTCCTTCAAAGATTACAGGCCCATATCTATCTTGCCTTTTCTCTCCAAAGTCCTTATTCAGCGTCCTCGAGTCATCCGTTTTTTTACATAGGATTCGCCCTTTCTTTACCCATACGTACTTGAAAATTCCTCGTAGGCTTTGCTTCACGTTCCAAAGGAGCTCTCTATTGTACTTAGTGAGATCCTCGTTCACGTAGATAGGCGTGTCTTCAGGTTCACCGGGAAACAAGACCTTGTTGCTTCGGTGTAGGCCTCTCCTGCTCATCCACAGGTCTCGAGCACTCTCATGGCACAGGCGCACGATAATGGGCGGCGGGTGGTGACCGGGCACGGCGCGCCCCACACGCCAGGCTTTCTCCACATCTTTTATATCTACTCCCAATTGCATGGCTATCTTCCCCACTGTTTCCTTTATATTTTCGTACTCTTTTAAAATAACGCCAACCAGTTCTATGTTTTTACTTTTATCCTTTTGTTCTATAGCTTGTACTCTTTGGTCAAAGGCCTGGGTCAGTTTTTCAAAGTGTTTGCATCTGTTGGTAATATCATCTATTATATTTTTCTGCTTTTTCATTGCAGCAAGTATTTCATTTTGCTTCAGCAACATCTCATCATATTTTTCTGCGTAGAAACCAGTGTCCTCCTTGATTTTGAAAACTACCTCAATTTTTTCATTTAAAGCGTGCAGCAGTGACTCGACCGTTACATTTTTGGGATCAAGGTCCATAAATACCTTTGGAGCTGGGCTTATGGTAGGAGTGTCTAGTATACAGTTTTCACAAATACCACGGCTGACCTTGATGCATGTTTTGTGATAAACTTTAAGGATTTTTTTACATTTAAACTGCCCGTCTTTCGTAGGCACATTTTTGCAATACTTCACACACTTATTAGGAGTATTGGACATTATGACAGGTAAATACTTGTAATTTCACTTAATTTACACTAGATTAACTAGTAATACACTTGAGAATAAGGTTATTTAAACGTGTCGGTTAAATTTATCAGCTATGGTATAGACGAACGTAGTACCGCGGCGATTGCAACCGGACGACTGTCGCGACTGTGACGAGTGACTCATACCTGAGAGGTCGTCAGCAGCGCATTAAGTCTGAAGAGATTGAAACTCAATGGTGTGATCTTTTCTCAGGAGTGCCTCAAGGTGGTATTCTCTCTCCTCTTCTTTTTTCAGTCTTTATAAACTCCATCTCCGACGTCCTCTCTTCTTCGTATAATTTGTACGCAGATGATCTAAAAATTTATCGCCACTTTTCCCCCTGCGATGTAGTTTCATCCGTGAAGGCACTGAATGCTGACCTCGAGAATGTGAAAGACTGGGCCTCATCATACGGGCTGTTAATAAACCCGAATAATCACAAGCCATGATTTTAGGAACCAGGCACACTCTTTCCTTGTTACAAAAACCCATTGTTTCCGTATCATATAATGGCATCACAATAGAGTACACAGATAAAGCGAAAAACCTTGGGGTTATTTTTGACAACCAGCTGTCTTGGTCTCCACATGTCAGCGAGGTCAGCAGACGGGTCTTTGCGTCTTTTCACTCCCTCAGGCGTCTGCAGTACTTCTTGCCGCGGCAGACCAAAATCACCCTTGCTCAGTCCCTTCTCCTGCCGCTAATCGACTACGCCGATGTCTGTTGGGCGAGCGCGAATGAAGATCTTTTAAACAAACTCGAACGACTTCAGAATCTTGGGATTCGGTTTATCTTCGGGCTGCGCAAATTCGACCATGTCTCTCAATTTCGCAAAGAGTTGGGATGGCTTCCGATTCGTCGTCGCCGAGACTCCCGCATTCTTCTTTATTTTTTCAATATATTGAAAAATCCGCGCTACACCAGCTACCTTCGAGACCGCTTTGAGTATCTCTTTTCAGGAGATCGGCAACGGAGATCTCACACGGTCTCATTCTTAGCCACTCCAAGGCATACCACTTCCGCATATGAGCTCTCCTTCAAGTTAATATAAATGTACTAGTAAACGATACACAATCTAATGACTTACTAAATGTCATGTTGGAATATAATATTGCTCAACATGTAAGAAAACCAACACGTTTAACAAAATGTATAGATTTAATATTTACAAATTTCCAAAATAGTATTAGCCACACTGATGTTATGGATTTTGGTTTTAGTGATCACAAAGGAGCTATTATAAATTTAAAAATTTCTAATGTAAAACATGTAACACAATGGTTTACCGAAAAACGCCTTATGAACGCCGAAAATGTCACTAAATTTAAAAAACAGTTAAAAGAAATAAATTGGATAGAATGCATAAAACCTAACAACAATATTCAACAAAATTATAAGAACTTCATAGAAAAGGTGACGATAATCTTAAATCGATGTATACCAAAAAATAGAGTTAAACTAAGAACTAAGTTTAAAAAACCGGTCAAGTGCGAGTCTAAATCGCGCACGAAGGATTCCGTACCACCGTTCAATGGAAGCGATGGTGTGGAGTGAATAGTTTGGATTTTACACAGCAAAATATTGTTTACAAAGTTATTGGTGCGGTTACTTTTACACTCCATGTACGTAACCAGGTGCATCCATAAGTTTGTATGTGGTATTGTTGTATGGGAGCCCCCTTAAATATTTATTGTATCCTGTTTTTTAGTGTTTGTTGTTATAGCGGCAACAGAAATACATAATCTGTGAAAATTTAAACTCTCTAGCTAGCTAGGTTCTTGAGATACAGCCTGGTGACAGACGGACGGACGGACGGACGGACAGCGAAATCTTAGTAATAGGGTCCCGTTTGGAACCCTTGGGGTACGGAACCCTAAAAACACTGGTTAACGGTTGGTATTAGGGCGTCATGTAAACATAAACGTTTGCTAAAAATACTAATTAATAAATCTAATAACACATTGCTTAATAACCATTATAAAGCGTATGAAAAATTATTAAAACGAACAATTATAACATCAAAAAATCTAAATTATGTAAGAAAGCTAAACTTGTCAGAAAATAAAGTAAAAACAATGTAGAGTATCATTAATGAACGTACTAATAAAAAACCAAAAAAAGATAAAGAGAACATTAAGCTACAAATTGATAATAATATAGTCACTGAGCCGAAGGAAATTGTAAATTCATTTAATAACCATTTTGCATCTATAGGTGAAGAAAAAATTCGACTCGCGAATGGTAAACTGCCTGAAGGCCGCCCTTGCCTAATTCCTACAGAAAATTCTTTTTACCTAAGTCCAGTAACTTATAAAGAAATACACAAATTTATTAAAATTATGAAAAATAAACGTTCATTCGGAATAGACGAATTACCACGAACACTTATTAAAGAATGTGCTGACGAACTTACCTTACCAATAACTACACTAATAAATCAAACATTTGAAGAAGGTGACTTTCCAGACTTGTTAAAAATTTCAATATTAAAACCCGTACATAAAAAAGACGAAAAAATGGATCCTAATAACTATCGACCAATAGCTTTACTACCTGCAATTTCAAAAATATTTGAAAAATGTATGTGTGATCGTGTTTATTCATTCTGCGAAAAATTTAATCTGTTTGATGAGTGCCAAAATGGTTTTAGGAAAAATCGTTCAACTACTTTAGCAGTACACAAATATATACAGGAAATTATTAATACATTAGATAACAAAAAATATGCTGTTGGAATATTGTTTTATATGACGAAAGCCTATGATACAGTTCAATACAATATATTACTAAATAAACTATATGGAATAGGTATACGTGGAAAAGCACATCAATGGTTTCAAACATACTTGAAAAACAGGCAACAATATGTAGAAATCGAACATTATAATGAAGAAACTAAATTTATAGAATCTATCCGATCAAACAAAAAAGCTATAAACTTTTCAATTCCACAGGGTAGCGTTATTGGATGCCTTTTATTTCTCATTTATATAAATGACCTGCCAAAAGTTATAAACCAGAATTGTGTATTATTTGCAGACGATATCTCTCTACTTACCACAAGCGATAGTGATTTTAACCTAACTGCGAAACTCACCTCCATCTTAAATATAGTAACTGACTGGATGCTAGATCACAACCTTCAAATCAATTACTCAAAAACTAAAATAATGGCCTTTTACCTCCACCAAAAGAAACCTCATATGTCAATACAAACCGTAAATGAATTTAATCTATTAGGCATAGATATAGATACCCATGTTAACTGGAAAAATCATATTCAAAAAATGCACATGAAATTATCACGCTTCTGTTACGCTCTAAGAGAAATAAAAGAATCCACTGACTTTTCCAAATCATTGACAAATGAACCAAAAGATAGCATTTTCTTTAAAAAACTAAAACTAATGTTAATAAATAAAAGCTACTATACGTTATTAGATTATTTAAGTGATAGCCTACAAAAATAAATTAGCTGCCTTCTCCCTCGCTGTGTTGCTGTGCCCGTAAGGGTCCATAATGTGAGATAATTTATTATAATTATTAAGACCAAATGTACCATTATGGAATGCAAATAAACTATTGAGTATTGAGTATTGAGTATTGCAGGCGGTCCGACTGTGGAACGCACTTCCTTGTGCGCTAAGAGGCAGCCCCACTCTTTTCGCTTTCAAAAACCGGGTAAAAGAGCACTTCCTCTCTCTTTTGTGATAGTTTTAGTATGTATATTATTATTATATGTAAACTACAGATTTATGTATGTATTAATACGTATGTAGTAGTTTGGTATATACGAGTATGTATTTTATTTACCGAATTTTATAGATATGTAATTTACTTATATGTATTTTATTATTGTTTAGATATTGTGCACTGCCAACCCTTTATTGATAAAATTTCCTGTCATGCCTTGGTTTGCTGGAAGAAATATCATTTTACAGATAAGCTCGCCTTTTTGCATATGTTTTCTCTTAATGTATCTTTTTTAAATAACTGTGTTCAATAAAGAATTATGAAATTATGACATTGACAAAAAAACAAAATTATCAAACCTGCTCACAAAATTTCACGATAATCGGTTGAGAAATGGGACCTGCAGAGAAATACAGCCGGGCATACGAAAGCATTTTCGCTCAGGCTGAAACGGAGACGCTTCGTTACGTTAGGCGTAAAAAAATCCTTAGAGAGAAATAAAGAGATTGGTAGAAGAAACCATAATAGTATGTGTATTCAATACTTTTTTAACTGACTGTAATTTGTACATGCGGGCGAGTTGACCACGACAAAAATAGGTTGGATCGATACATGTCAATCACCCGTTCGGGCTAGTTTCCTTCGTGCGAGATGATCACCGACACGAAAAAAGAGTGTAAGTGTTCATAAACTTGCTGAAATAAAACAAGAAACCAAAACAACCGGAAACAAATGTGTAATTAAAGCTTCATTGTTAAAGGAACCTATACAAAGTAAATTTTAATCTGAATCGCAATCAAACTTTGGCCCGACCTCCCGTGGCTAAGCGAGCAGCACACACGTCTAGCATTTAGTCACAAACAGATGAAACCCGGTATCGAAACGGTAAACTTTGTTTGTGGGTTTAAGTTATGAAAGACTTAAGTGTTATTAAGTTCCGTGTTTCGTAAGTTTTTTGCCCCCCAAGCCTTTTCCTATACGATATGGCAGAAGCACAGTTTAACTGTTATTTTTTCCTCCAACGACGACGATGCATTTCTTTCTTAACTGCACTACATATCATACACAGCACGGGACATATGGCAGTGGTGTGAGGCAAGAAACATATTCGTGTTTGCTTCTTATATTAAATCTTCCATGAATGTGCTCGCCGATCGTGCATCCCGTCTGACAAATATCGATACCGAATGGGAGTTGGCGGATTACGGTTTAGTAGTTTAGTAAAATCACATACATGCTAGGTGTTCCAGATTTTGACTTATTTGCTTCGGCACAAAATAGTAAATGTGTAAGATATGCGTCATGGAAGTTAGATCCTAATTCGGAAATTGTAGACGCGTTTACCTTTAGTTGGAAAGATTTACGATTTTATGCTTTTATACCATTCAGCTTAGTGTCCAAAGTTTTGCATAAAATTACGTCCGATAAAGCAGAAGGAATTGTGGTAGTGCCCTATTGGCCTACCCAGCCATGGTTTCCGTTATGGTATAGGTTATTGGTTTCGGAAGAAATCTGTTTTGAGCCCAATGTACAACCATTGCACTCCCCTTTCAGGGATGTGCATCCTCTGCACAGCAGCCTTATCCTGGTGGCAGGGAGATTATAAAGCAGGCGCTGATGCAACGCGGGGTTCCGTGCAATTCCGTAGACATTGTATTGGCCTCACTCGCCCCAAACCTTACTTTAAGGCAATATGATTCGTCACTTAAGGCCTGGTGGCAATTTTGTTTTACAA
Organism: Argyresthia goedartella; assembly: GCA_949825045.1. Taxonomy (NCBI): domain Eukaryota; kingdom Metazoa; phylum Arthropoda; class Insecta; order Lepidoptera; family Argyresthiidae; genus Argyresthia; species Argyresthia goedartella. Next base: position 39,418,183 of record OX463810.1, read on the forward strand.
ATAATATCGTTTTTTTATGAAGAAAATTGTATGCAATTTATGGGATTCCTTACTGAGAAATTTAATGCTGGAACTAGTTTTAGTAGTTTATACTTTATTCGGTCCGTAGCTTTAGTAATAGGTGAAAAAATGTCCTCAAATGATTGTATAACTCGTTTTTTCAAAGGCGTTTACCGTTTAACCCCTCCAGCGCCTAAGTATAGCACGACATGGGATCGAAATATTGTGTTAGGCTATTTAGCCGGTCTCTATCCAAATGAGAGTCTTTCTCTTCAACAGTTGTCATTTAAGACAGTGTCACTAATTGGTAACACTGGCTGTCAAACGGCAAACAGCTGATTTCACTACGTCCCTAGAAAAATTTATATTTTAATATGATTTAGTGTAATTCTGAGCCCAATTTAGTGTTATTTTAGGATTATAGTGTAATGTTAAGTATTTCTATTGTTTGCAGTGTGTTTTAGTGACGTTTACTAGTGTCTCGAAACATGTTAAATTTGTGACCGTTGCAGGTTATAAATTTAAAAGTATTTGTTATTTCCGTACACTTTCGGCGCTTTTTGTTACCTTATTGTTAAATTATTATATTTAACAACGTTTAAAATATATTTCATAGCAATTAGTGATGTGCAAACGCTGAAAAACGTTACTATTCCACGTAAGTAATTTCGCATTGTTTTGGTGTGCAATTCCTTGATTCTTATCTCAACTGTAACCATGATGACCCGCAGAGCTGCTGCTGCGCCTCCCGACAGCAGGAAAATGACAAGCTCAAAGTTAGCTTACTAGAATTAAAAAAATCAAAGGAAATGGTCACCGAATTACTCTGTGTAAGGGAGGAAAATGAGAAAGAGCTATTATCAGTACTTGAAAGTAGAGATAAGCTAAAGAAACAATTATGTGTATTAGAACAAGAATGTAGTGATGTAATTGTTGAGCGGGACAAGCTGCAGGTCACCGTAGATAGCTTCACTGTATGTAGTGCAGAGTACGAGCAAGCCCTGAAATCGATTGATTCCCTGGAGAAAGCATTGTTCGATGCCCATGAACAAATACATGCACTCCAGGAGGAGAAGGAAAACACCGCAGCGTTGCAGACCCAGAGCCTCTACAGTGAAGTCGTAGGGATCAGCCCGCAGCTGGTTACTGTTGCAACTGGAAGCCTTGATGATGTCATTGATTTAACTAATGACACATTGCCCACATCAAGGTTATTAAGTTGCAGCAATAACAAACTAGGTAAAATAAATAGGTATATACGGAAAACTCAGAAATTAATAAAACATAATAAATTGTGTACTAAAAACTTAAAAGTAAGCAAGAAAAATGTAAACTTATTACATGATTTGAATATGTGTGTATTAGAATTAGAAAGTACTAAGTTGATGTATGAAACTGACACACAAAACTTACATTTGAAAATCCAAAGCTTGGAGGATTCATTGAGATCACTAAACAGTGCATATTTGAACTCTGAGAAAGTTATAAATGAATACTCATTGGCTATGGATGATTTAATTCAAGAAATGAACCATAATTGTGAGCGGTTTGAGTCGCTGACCAACAACCATACTTGTCGCTGTGAGCAGAAAGGTGGTTGTTTGACAGCGGGCAACTCTCCGGGCTTGTGTGACAGTTTACCAACACAAGGTGTTACTGATAATAGTTCTGCCAAGTCTGATATGACCACAACACCTGATATTATAATGTACTGTGATGAGATTGGAAGTGGCATGGGCTCAGCACTCCACTCATACTCTAAGGGACATAGTTTTATTAGTAATTGCTCACCTTTTAGCACTGTAGATAATATTATAAATCAAATTTTGAATGACAGCACTATCACAGCCAGTGCCACACTGATAATTTTCATGGGCAATAGGGGAGATGTGAACAAAAATAATTTAATAAAATTTTATGAAACATTGAATGGTCTTAGTGTGAAAAAAATTATATTGTTCACATTTCCCTACTGCAACCAATTGACACAAAATGAAAATGTATATAGACATAATATGAATATAACTATGTACAATTTATGTACATATAATAATAAGTTTGATATTATTGACACTAACAATTATGTTAGTAATTATTTTACTATGACTAAAGGTACATTTTACCTTTCAAATTATTGTAAACGACAAATAGCTATGTCACTATTATATTTATATGACATTACAGCCAAAAATTTGGCTTCTAACTCTGCTTTTACTGAGCAGCCTAATATGAATCTGGTATCAGACCAGAATAACAGGATGCATTTAAATTAGTTCATAGGACAACAGAGGACCCAGGCTCTGGCAACATATGTTCTAGTATATTAGAAAACCCTAAGAATAAGGGAAGCTCACATGCTAAGTATATAAGCCTGGTTCATCAGAATATTCAATGTATTAGAGGCAAAGATCTACAAATAGAGTTATTTTTAAATTGTAATTAAATTGACATTTTGTGCATAACAGAGCACTGGTTAACTATTAATGAAATTATGTTTAGCTTTAAAGATCACCAGGTTGGTAGTTCGTTCACCAGACTTAATTCAATACATGGTGGGGCATTAATCATACTAAACAATCATATGAAATTCAAGGAACGTAAGGACATTGTTTCCTTATCTGTTGAACGAACTATAGAACTTGCAGCTGTGGAATTAGAACAGTTCATCGTTATATGTGTCTATAGGCCACCCTTGAGCGACTTTGAAATGTTCGAGAAAATAATGGAATCCGTCCTAACTATTTCATCATACAGTACGAAACGATTAATTATATGTGGTGACTTTAATGTTAATCTGTTAGAAAGAACTACTCTCAGCGTTAGATTAATAAATCTTTTCTCATCATTTAGGCTTAGCCATTTATTTATGGAGCCAACAAGAGTGACTGCTACTAGTGCTACATGCATTGACAACATTTTTACTGATGTTATTCCAATCAGTAAAAGTGTTATCAGTGAATTGGATTCAGATCATTTAGGTCAATTATTTCAATTTGATTCTATTAGAGAACCTGTCATTAAAAAGAAAATTTCGTTTGTGCCAATAACTGCTGACCGGTTAGAAAGAATGAGATACTCCTTAGCCCAGGAACTACCGTTTTTGGCTGCTGAACAGTCTCCTAATATAATGTATAACTTATTCTTTGAAACCTTTATGAAACAGTACAGCGCGATATTCACTTCAAAATCGGTTGTGGTTAGTGGTTCAAACGACTTTAGTACGTGGGCTACTGCAGAGTTGCATAAACGCAGGCAAGCATTGTATGCATTGTATGAGGAACGACGGTTCAACATGAGTGACGAATTTAAAGAACAAGTCAAACAGTTCTCCAAACAATTTAAATTAGACTGTCATACAGCTAAACGTAATTTTCTGAGTAGTAAAATTAAGAATAGTTCCGATGTTATAAAAACGACTTGGAAAATAATTAATGAGGAGGCCGGTCGTAGTAAAAAAGCGAGTCACGATTACGAACTAAAAATCAATGGACAGCTTACGAGTTCTAGCTTAGAAGTTGCAACTGAATTTGAATCGTTTTTTACTAATGCACCGGCTTCCACGACTAAGTATTTAAATTCGTCACCTTTGTCTGCTGTTGCAATATTAAAAGATAATGTCTCAGAGTGTGCTTCATACTTGAATTTTAAGCACGTCACAAGTTCAGATGTCGTAAAGGCATTTAAATTGATAAATGTTAAGAAAACGAATGATCTTTGGGGACTCTCTGTTCACGTCGTTAAATCCCTGATCGAATTAATTGCACCTGACCTAGCGGTCATTTTCAACAATTGTATAGACTGCGGTGAATTTCCTGATTTAATGAAACAAAGTAAGATAATTCCCCTCTTCAAAGCAGGTAGTACTCAAGACCCCACCAATTTCAGACCTATATCAATACTACCAACTTTTAGTAAAATTTTTGAGAAATTAATCTTATCACAGCTATTACATCATTTTGAATCAAATAAGCTAATGCATAACAAACAGTTTGGATTCACTCGCGGTCGTTCAACAACAGATGCCGGAATTCAGTTCATTGAAAGTATTTTTGATGCCTGGGAAGAGTCACAAGATGCCCTAGGCATTTTTTGTGACTTATCTAAGGCTTTTGATTGCGTTTGTCATGAAACATTGATCAGGAAATTACATCATTATGGAGTTAGAGACACGTCATTGAATTTGTTAAAATCTTATCTGAACGGAAGAATACAAAGGGTAGACGTAAACGGAGAACGATCACCAGGATCATTGGTTTCTTTGGGCGTGCCACATGGCTCAATATTGGGACCCTTCCTATTCCTCATCTATATAAACGACTTACCCTATCTAGGAAGGGACTGTCATGATATGGTACTGTTTGCTGATGACACCTCACTTATTTTTAAAACAAAGCGAAACCAACACGCTACTGATGATCACGTGAACAATACCATATCAAGAGTGGTAAATTGGTTTAATGTTAATAATTTGCTATTAAATGAGAAAAAGACTAAATGTGTTAAGTTTCTTACTACTAACGTTAAAAATAATCAGACATGTATAACAATTAAAAATGAGGAATTGGAATTGGTAACCAGCACAGTGTTTCTAGGTATAACGTTGGATTCCAAACTCCAATGGGGTCCACATATTGATAAGCTATCGAACAGACTGAGCTCTGCAGCTTTTGCATGCAGGAAAATCCGTCACTTGACAGATTTAAAAACAGCCAGATTAGTTTATTTTAGTTATTTTCATAGTATTATGTCCTACGGTATTCTGCTCTGGGGCTGTGCTGCTGACATAAATACTATTTTTGTGCTGCAAAAGCGGGCTGTTCGTGCGATTTATAAAATGAATAATAGAGATTCTCTCAGAAATAAGTTTAAAGAAGTAAATATATTGACAGTCCATAGTCAATATATTTACGAGAATATTATGTATGTCCATAAGAACATTGTTAACTTTCGAAGAAACTGTGATATACATAACTTTAATACTAGAAACAAGGACAAACTTGCAGTGCCCACTACTCGGCTCCATAAAATAAAAAACTCGTTCAAGGGTAATTGTGTAAGATTTTACAATAAACTCCCAAGCACTTTGACAGATCTATCAATTAATAAGTTCAAGAAATACATCAAGCAAAGGCTTATTTCAAAAGCTTACTACAGTATTAAAGAGTACATAGACGATAAAAATGCTTGGGACTGAATTGTTCTAATTAATTGTGAGCATCCTCACTGCCAGAGTTTCTTTTACTGGACACTTGGAGGCCTTTTACACCTCCAAAGATAAATTTAATTATACAACTCTTGACTGTGGGGACCATTTACATCTCCTATTATCATTGTATTATTGACTAAAGAGACTATACATCTCTGTTATTTATATTTTAATTATTTTATTATGACATTTGAGACTCTTTACATCTCTCAGAAACAATAATTAAGTACTTTTTTTTTTCTGATAATATGATAATAATACCAAATGTTCTGTAAAAAATGAAATGAAATGACATGTGAAAGTGCCCTTGTGGCCTATTTACAGAATAAACGTTTTGAGTTTTTTGAGTTTGAGTTTTTTTGAGCTCTTGCATCGGCACAGCGAATGCAGACACTTAGTCTTATCAAGATATATAATATTATTTATGAAAGTGAAAAGATCCTAATTAAAATTGATGAATTGATTAAAACCTCGAGGCCCGGAGCTTTCCAGCCACTCGTTGTCTTGCCATATGTATTAGAGAGTCCTCAAGTTTGTCCGGCCCGGGCCCTAAAGTCATACATTGAGAGATCAAGGGATACTATGATTGCTGCTGTGCTCCTCCACAGATAAATATCTCTTTATAAGCTATCAGAAACCCCACAAGAAAGTCGGATCTCAGACTTTGGGCCACTGGGTAAAAAAGATCCTTAAAGATATAGCGGTATTGACATATCATTGTACGTTGCGCACAGCACTCGCCATGCGTCGACGTCGGCAGCGCACCGCGCGGGCGTTAACCTGGAAGTGGTGAGGAAATCTGCGGACTGGTCTCAGTCCTCACATGTGTTCTATAAATACTATAGTAGATATGTAACTACCTGTAATAGGAATGATTTTGTTAATGCTGTTTTTTTAAGAATCAAACGAACTTACCTTGTGATGTTTGATATTTAGATATCAAACATTACAAGGTCAACACAACAGTTACAACAGTCTTACGTGTTGGGTTGAACATGTAAGAACAACAAAAAATACTTAAAACATAAACTTAAATACTCAAAACATAAAAAGAAGTTTTGTGAACATTTATCCAAACACAATTCGGTGGTCGTTTAATAATTCTGGCGGTCGTTTCGTATTTATTGGTAGTGAAATATAAATTATATATTATAGTAAATTTTTGGTGATCGTTTAAACATAAGTCAATTTAAATTGGGTACCGTATAAGGAGGTCCAATGCTTAGGTGACAGTCTATTAAACGATGAAAGATAGCCCATAATTATGATATGAACGCGCATAATTAGTTATGCGAGTATCTTGACCGAAGATGATTACGGTCCCTCCCACCCTATAAGACCCGGAATCGTTGAAAAAACTTAAATCTCTAAAATAATGACGCGGCGTGAGCGGGTAGCAGGGTTGCCAGCGAGCGGAGGAAAAGGATAAATGTGGGGAATATATGTAAAATCTTAATTTATTATTTGACTTTAAAGGTGTGATAGGACAGCAACATCTCGTGTACTGCTGCATGTAATAGTAATCATCTTCGGTCAAGATACTCGCATAATTAGATATCAAATATCACAAGGTAAGTTCGTTTGATTATTAATTATAGTACGAATAAAATAATAATAGTCATTAGGTTTGTAGATTTCGCTCTAATAGTAAGTTGTAGTCGTAAAACATATTTGGAATGGCTTCGATAATCTATAATGCCCTTCCGGATACAATAAGAAGGTTAGACAATTTACAGGCATTGAAGAATGCTTTGTTTAAATTATTGATCGACAAAGCATATTACAGTGTCACAGAGTTTTTACAGGACAATTGGAAAACATGCAATTGATATCTTATATGGACAACAACTGCTATTACGTGTAATTTTATTATTTTGTAGGACTTGCATAATCTAATTTGACATTTGTATTATTTTATAATTTGACATGCCATAAATATTATTTTTATTATTTTTTGCCTATTTTAAATTGACATACATCATCAATAGACATTATAATTGTAACTAATAACTGATCTCTCGATGTGGCTTTTTCATATTTCTATTTTATAATTGTATTTTTCATAATATTTGCACATCCTTATAGGATAAAATAAAGTTAAGTTCACAAATTGTACCTAACATCATAAGCACCTATATTTGCAAATAAATATGTTTGACTTTGACTTTGACTTTGACTTTGAAAACTCCCATACGAATAACCCATCAAAATCATGATCCGCAATGATGAACTCACAAGCAGGAAAGAAGAAGAAACAATATTCTGTACAACTTTCCTCTTTGAGAAAGATGCGATAGTTTTAGTTCCATCTCTCGATACCTTATCGATAGGCTGTAGTGTTTTTTTTATTAAGGACTGAACAAGGGCCAATGGCATTGAGAATTAGACAAAGACAACAAATACCCGTCGCATCGCGTCGAAGCAGACTGACGCATGCTCCCGCGCAGAGCCCCGCGGGCAGCCCGAGCTCCGAGACCGAGAAAATTATAGTAAATATTACTAAACTCCTGTAATAATAACATTAAAAATAAAACAACTAAAAAATTTCCCTTGTTTTACCTATTTTTGCGTGTAAGTTTCATATAGGAAACTGATTTCGTCTCCGAGCGCTTGTTCATTTAGTTGAATAATAATGCATTGCGAAAAATTACTAATTCATTAAAATTAATTTAACCCCTTAAGTATTAAAACGAAAATTTCTTTTCACTTCGACCAAACACCCCATTGCCATGTTTGCGATACAAATGGTACTATCGAACTTTGACACGACTCCACGCTGCCGCCTTCGCCAGGTTAGCTGAACTTTCTCATTTTAGTAGTCGAACAATAGGTACGGTTGCTAGGCAACCGGCTGGGATATCAATCTGGTTTCCCTGTAGCAAGCTAAACCCAAGCTATCTATCAATATAAGTCAGCCACATAAGCTTTACGAAACGAGAGGCACTCATAATGAAATTAATTAATGAATCGTTTATTTATAATTTATTACAAACTGCCTTGAGACTTAAATTATTTCGTATCGCAAAGTGTAAACAAAGGATTTTAGTTTATAAAAACAAGGTTTTTAGTACATGGACCCGATCCGCTGAGCACATTCTATTGAGTGAAACATTATAGTAATAAAATGGTTATCTTTTGCGACCATGATGCTTGTTCATATCATATTTATGGGCTATCTTCCATCTTTTAATAGACTGTCACCCTTTAAGCATTGGACCTCCTTATACGGTACCCAATTTACTTTGACTTATGTTTAAACGATATCCAAAACTTTACAATAATATAATATATAATTTATATTTTACTAACAATAAATACGAAACGACCGCCAGAATTAGTAAAAGACCACCAAATTTTGTTTGGATAAATGATCACCAAACTTCTTTTTATGTTTTGTGTACTTAAGTTTATGTTTTAAGTATTTTTTGTTGTTCTTACATGTTCAACCTAACACGTAAAACTACCCTTCACCTAAGTAAGCTACCGCAGTGTTTTGCCCTGATATTTTCTGCAACTTTTGGTGATCATTTACCCATTTTGAGTGGTAAAAAATATTTTGGTGGTCATTTAAACTGTTCTTATTGAAATTTGAATCGTGGTTCTAGTACATACGACCCGATTATTTTATTATCTCGTAATGTATCTTTTTAAATAACTGTGTTCAGTAAAGAATTATGAAAGTAATAATACATTTGCTTCATTAATTATAGAGTAAAATAAACCAGTATCAGTGTAGTGGGTTACACTGCACTTAAGTTCAGTTTCATTTACCCGGAGATCGGGTAAATGAAACTGAACTTAAGTGCAGTGCCGCGTCGATTGACTGGACACCTATTATCACTAGTGAGACCGTTGATGATAAGATCCACCACTTCAACGCAATTATTCTGGGACTATTTGACAAGCATGCACCGGTCAAGAAGGTTAAGGTGAAACACCTTCCAGCACCCTGGCTCACCGACGTTATCAAACGTTTGATGGCTAAAAGGAACAGAGCCAAATGCCTGAACAAAAAGGAGCCTACAGCCGAGAACCTTGCCACTTTCAAACGCCTCCGAAACCGCTGTAATCGCATGTGTCGTGATGCCAAGCGCCGTCATATATTTGAGTGTATCGAAAGATACACACCTGCTCAAGTATGGAAATTCCTTAGAACGCTTGGTGTCGGTAAGTCTCAGGATCAAGCGGCTGGCATTGTTGATCTCAACGGTCTCAACATTTTTTTCTCAGCTCCCCCTGTCGTCATGGATCCCACCTTAAAAAATGCCACTCTGTGTCACCTGCGCTCGAGGTCTGCTCCCACCTCCATTCCATTTGACTTCAGACTTGTCAGAATTGATGCGGTTAAGAAAGCAGTGCTCTCCATTTCCTCCAAAGCCGTGGGTGACGATAATATCTGCTCCAAAATGATCAGCAACGTACTTGACGAGCTTCTTCCAGCTATCACACATATAATAAACTTCTCTCTCTCCAATAGTTCCTTCCCAAATGTGTGGAAAAAAGCCTTAGTTATCCCATTACCCAAAACATCAAATACCTCCTCTTTTAAAGAGTTTCGTCCAATTTCCATTCTGCCTATCCTATCCAAAGTCCTTGAATCCATTGTCCATTCTCAGTTATCCTCCTACTTATGCTCAAACAACTTGCTGAATCAACTGCAATCCGGTTTTAGGCCCGGTCATAGCACTGTCACGGCCTTGCATAAAGTCACCGATGACATTCAGCATGCGATGGACGAGAAACAGCTCACTGTGCTTGCACTGCTGGACTTCAGCAGCGCCTTTAACTGCGTTGATTTCGATATCCTCGTTGAGACCCTGAAGTCCTTGAATGTGTCCTCCGTCTCTGCTTGCTGGTTCGACTCTTATCTGAGAGGTCGCCAGCAACGTATTAGGTCGGAGGTGACTTCAACGGAGTGGTGTGACCTCGTTGCGGGGGTCCCTCAGGGTGGTATTCTCTCTCCTCTTCTTTTCTCCGTCTTCATAAATTCCGTCTCGGATACTCTCTTGTCATCATACCATCTTTACGCAGACGATCTCCAGATTTATGGTCATTTTTCTCCCTGTGATATGGTGTCTGCTGTGGGAATGTTAAATGCCGATCTCGAGCGAATTAGGGACTGGGCCACTTCTTTTGGACTACTTGTCAACCCTAGTAAGTCCCAGGCTTTGATTATTGGTTCCAGGTTTTCCTTTAACTTGTTACAGAATCTGTCCATTGCCCCTATAACCTATGATGGAACTATAATCTCATATAGTACTAAGGCCAAAAATCTAGGAGTTTTCTTCGATAACCAATTTTCCTGGTCAGCGCATGTCAGCGAGGTCAGTAGGCGAGTCTTTGCCACTTTTCACTCCCTCAAACGACTACAATACTTCCTGCCTCGTCAGACAAAAATAACGCTTGCCCAGTCTCTTCTCCTTCCCCTGATCGATTACGCTGACGTATGCTGGGTGAGCGCGAATGAAGAGCAACTGAACAAACTCGAGCGACTTCAAAACCTCGGGATTCGGTTTGTCTTCGGCCTGCGCAAGTATGACCACGTCTCGGAGTATCGCAGGGAGTTAAAGTGGCTCCCTATCCGTCTTCGTCGGGATTCTCATATCCTCATCTGCCTCTATAACATCTTATTTAATCCTCGCTATCCTGTCTTCTTACGAGATCGTTTTGAATTTTTGTCCTCGGATAGGCCTCGGAGATCTCACGCTCGATCACTGCTTATAACTCCGCAACACAATACAGCCGCATATGAACATGGTTTCAGACTACGAGCTATCGGGCTCTGGAACAAACTTCCTAGCGCCATCAGAGACAGCCCGTCACTTTCTATTTTTAAAACTCGCTTAAAAGAACACTATCTTTCTCTTCCATACTAGATTTATGTAGGTTTATTGCTTTGATATATATGTAGTATAATTTTGCCTATTTGTATTGATATTATGTATTTATGTACATATTAGTAATTCGTTTATTATTTTAATATTTTTAACGTTGTGCACATAGGTCTACCTGTTATTTCATGTATTCTGTCCATATTAGGTTTGCTGGAAGAAATCTCTTTTTAGAGATAAGCTCGCCTTTGTACACCTAGTGTTTTTGTGCAATAAAGTATAAAGAAAGTGCGGGGCCATATTATATATGTACATAAACACACACAAACGTAGATTAAGCCAACAAAAATCTAGATTTGGCTCTGCTAAGACTACAGCAAAATTTGATATTTCTCCATACTTTTTAGGGTTCCGTACCCGAAGGGTTCCAAACGGGACCCTATTACTAAGACTTCGCTGTCCGTCCGTCCGTCCGTCCGTCCGTCTGTCACCAGGCTGTATCTCAAGAACCTAGCTAGCTAGAGAGTTGAAATTTTCACAGATTATGTATTTCTGTTGCCGCTATAACAACAAATACTAAAAAACAGGATAAAAGAAATATTTAAGGGGGCTCCCATACAACAATTCTTTCAATACCACATACAAACTTATGGATGCACCTGGTTACGTACATGGAGTGTGAAAGTAACCGCACCAATAACTTTGTAAACAATATGTTGCTGTGTAAAATCCAAACTATTCACTCCACACCATCGCTTCCATTGAACGGTGGTACGGAACCCTTCGTGCGCGATTTAGACTCGCACTTGACCGGTTTTTTTAAATTAATAATTCTCGCTGCAAAAAGTATGCTAAAAACATATGATCACATTAATTAGAACTATCGATTGCCATGAAGAAAATAATGATATGTTACAAAAATATATGATTATATAATATATTATCGTAAAATCCGTCCCGCTGGGCGGCAACGGGTAATGCCCCCGGCACCGGGGGCTTTGGTGTGTACAGGGCTTAAATAATTATAACATCTGGGGGCAGTTACACATTCTCTAATCACCGTCATAAATATTGAAATAAATAGGTCAATAAACTTTTAAACCTTTTGACTTTTGGCTGACTCAATGAACCACCACTCTAGATTCCATAATTCGAAAATTCCTAAATGTTCCAATAAGACATCCTATGGCTTGTTTATTGACTCAACTTTAGAAATAACGTTCGGTCAAGTTCGATTAGGACATCAGACCCGCAAACGAAGTGTTCTATACCATTGTACTAGGAAAAACGTAAAACGTCAGATTTGTGTACGAGCATACCTTATATTTTTCGAAATCCGGCCTTTGCGCGTGTTATTGAGAATGTCTGTTTCACAGCAACAGGAAGTATAGGGGGTGAAAGTACAAAGTGAAAGTCCGCACGAATACGGTAGGTACGCAAAATATTTGGCGGGGTAAGATTCGCTCTCCATCATAATTTGTTTGTGTTTCCAACCCAGTGGCCTTGTACCGAAGCATCCGATGGACGCGTCCATATCTCGGAATGGCGATATGTTTTCTTCTGCCAATATGAAAAAGCTTACATAAATACCGTGGGTCTAAAATAAATTCCATTTGTGGATCAAGCCGAAGGAACATAATAGTAGTTTATGTGACTGCTACATAATGGAGGGCAATAATACTCGAGAGTTCGGCTCGTTTCATAATAATATCACTCGAGAGTTTTAATGCCTAATTATGTACAGTTACATACTCTAGTTTATCTACCCACATATCATAAGCTCTCTTTGATGTGTTCAGGAACCGCATGTTTGACCGGCATTGTGGCGCTGCAGTTGTTTAGCTTGTTCTGTAGTACCAACTTCACAGACAAACTCAGGCGGGCGTCGGCGTTCGAAATTTGAATGTCATAATGTGTAGAAAAACTAAACATTATGGTCATAATGTTTATATTTTCAGATAAGAAATGAGTTTTTACCTAGTAGTATAACATTATGCTGATCGTAACGTGCGGTTTTTGTACGCAGTAAATAGGGTTTATGACACGTGTGTAGATAAAAATATATAACTACTAAATTATTACTTTGCATCCCGAATAAATACACGATAGGAATAAAGGGAATATTGTGAAGAAAGAACTAAATACGGTAGCCTTATTAGGTATGTATTTCTAATATTAATCGCGATACGCAAAGCCATAAAAGTCAGCTCGTCAAATAATCGTTTATTTACTGCTAAGTCGCACAACACTTTAATCTTTATATGTTTTTAAACAACAGTTAAAAAAGTTAACCGCACTTTAAGCTGTATAACAGCAAGCGGTGACATTGTGGTAAGTAGCCGTCACAAGCAATCCCGGTGTTTCCTAATTTTGATTGTATTTTGCGGGCTCGGGACTCGGCTAGCGTCTGAAACAGGCATCTGTGTGGTTTTTTAAACATAAAAGTTAAACACATTTTGGTGAAATTGCAGTCTCTGTACATTAAACTAGCGGTTAGTGAAGAACAAATGAGCTTTTGTTACTTCGTTTTATTTGGTGCGTTTGAAACATATGGTAGTTAGATGATAACTTTGAAGGTTATTCAGAAATATTTTATAAATTCATGGATGTGTGTTAAGTTTGTCTCAAAATAAGGAAATTGTACAATATACATGTACATGTACATCGTAAAAGTGTGAAAACAGTTTATAATCTAACAATTTTTGCTCGTTAGTCTATTAACTGTCGAAAATTTTAAACTGTACCATTGCTTACAATATTTTGAGCTAGTTTATTGTAATCGAAAAACCAGGGCAAAGTGCTGGGTCTACAATTTGTCGATAGTATACAACCACACGCGTTAGTTTATAAACTAACGGTCTTCACAATATTGTCTTCACACACACACATTGTGGTATACAAATAGTAATTATAAATATAGGAAGGTTTAAGTTATAATTTTATAAGCTATGATTGAAATATAAAGTTGTCATACATAGTTAGGAACTTTAATGTGAAGTCGAATTCTGTGGGCCTTACCGGAAAAACATAAACTATGTGCCGTTTAATATTTCCTAAAAAAAAACGGGTTTTTACGTTGAAAATGTGAATATTATGACATTTTCAACGTAAAAACCCGTTTTTTTTTAGGAAATATTAAACGGCACATCCAAAATAATGATTTGCACAACAAATATCAGGGCAAAATGCTGCGGTAGCTTAGGTGAAGGGTAAAGGGGATGAGCAAAGCAAAGCCCCCTTTATCCCTCGTGTTAAGTTGAACTTGGAAGAACAACAAAAATACTTAAAACATAAACTTGAGTACACATAAAATATTTAAAACATAAAAAGTGTTTTTGCTGATCCTTTTTTGCTGTGCAAATCAGTATTTTTGATGTGCGATTAAATACTAGCCTTTTTTTTTTCTTCTCACCTTAATGGGCTTAACGTCAAGGTGTGTGAACTATCATGAACATTATCTACTCAGAAATAAGAGCCATGTTTTATCAAAAAAACAAAATTTTATGGAACTATTAGAGTATTACGGACTTAAAAATTTAAGTTTCTTTTTTGCAACTGGCTGAGAATGGAATGAAGATGTCTGTGCCATACTCAGTTAAAGTTAAAGCAAGATAAGTATATATATATCAGTTGCAACTGTGACACCGGCACGAACGGACGCTTCCTAGCAGCGTCCGTGACGATGCCCCGGAAATTAGCGACTACCTAGTTTCGCAATATTAATACCATGGCTGTACCAGCCAAGCGCGCAGACACAATCTTGGTGAACGAGCTGCTCGCCTTCGTCCAACAGAAGCTGGCCGTGATGGACGAGCTCTCGCTGGAGCAGATTTGCTCGACCAGCTTCAAGGAGGCTGAGATCGCCGCCGCCAAGAAAGTGCTGCAGGAAACCGCCGTCACCACCGTGCGCCTCGTCAGGCGGAGGGGTGCTGCGAGCGGGAAGAAGGATCTCCAGGACATCTTCCGGGTGTTCAAGGAGACCGAACCCGATGATGTCCTGACCTACGTGGCCCGCGACCTCAACAAGCTGCCGCCGGTGACATTCGACCACGTCGATGTCACCCGGCTGCTGAAGGATATCGTGCGGCTCCAGGGTGACGTCACGGAAATTCGAAGGAAGTTGGAGGCTTCGGAGGGCATCTGCGCTGACCTCAAACGTGAGTTGTCAGTATTGCGTCAGGCTCATACCTCGCTGCCGACGCAGCGAATAGCCGACGCGCGTGCCGACAACGCGACGGTCAGCAAAAACCCCCAACAAGCGACTGACCTAGTTACGCGGGTTGCTAAGCCCGTGTCGACGAATAACGCACCGCCTCGTGACGTCACGAAGCCAATTCAACCAGCACCTGATGCGGTCTCTTCTGGTCCATCCAAAATACCGGAACCCCAGAAGGACACGTATGCTGCTGTGCCTCGCACCGCCCGCTGCCGAACAACAGAAGCTGCAGGCTGCGACGCGCGCGCCGCTGGCCAGGCCCGCCCGTGGCCCGCCGAATGCGACCGTTGATGGAGACGGATTTATCCTGGTCCAAAACAGGAAACGCCGCTCCAGACGCAGTCGCAATCAGCGTGGCACCGCTCCCGCCGCCGAGTGCAGCCTCAAAGCTGCCGCTCCCACGACGCAGATATAACTTTCCAGGCTCGACGTGAATATGACCAAAGAGGACATTGAGCGTCACATCCAGGAAAGGATAAAGAAAGTCCAGGTTCCGCCGTGCAGTCAGAAGACGATGACGCTGCAGATAAGTCCTTTAGAGTCAGAAAGACCAAAGGACTTCCTCGTTTAAACTTCGGGTGCCGGCCGAACTCAAGAAGATGTTCCTGGCCAAGGACTACTGGCCGGAAGGCATCATATACAGATGCTATAGGGAGGCGAGACCGACGAGGAAGAAAATCCCTAGCTAGGTTCAAGTTAAGTTAAGTTAAAGTAAGTTAGTTTAGGTTCATAAAATGTTATATATCTCTAGTTTTTAAGGTATTTGTCAATATGGGTTTTTATACCTGAAATAAAAAGATTTATTATTATTATTATATATATAGCAACACTTTCTTGGAAAAAATAATATTTGGGTATCGACCTCTATCTATTTATGTATTTTGGTTGGCTGGCTTCCGTACACAAGCTGGCTCACCCTGCTTAGTGGCAATTTAACGACACCAGAGTCCCGATCCCAAGTCTGGGGTCTTAGCGCTCAGCAGGAACACTCTCACTACACTACACAACACACATAACCTAAAAATCACATCTGCTCATCTCATCTGTGCAATAAAAGTAATTTTTGACATTTTTTTTAACCTTTTTACTACGCTATCTATTAATACACTTTTATCAGTTCATGCCATAAAATATTTAGGATAAAAAATGTAAATCCGTTATTGGCTTATGTTAGGATTAAGTTACTTGCTTGACTGATATGTATTTAGCTGTGGATTTTTTAAGATCAATAAATAAATGAACGAAGGAATACTAGTAATAATATCAGCATTGGGTTAGTTCTTAAACCATCTCCTCAAAAGCAAAAAGTTCCTC
Source organism: Argyresthia goedartella (assembly GCA_949825045.1). Classification (NCBI taxonomy): domain Eukaryota; kingdom Metazoa; phylum Arthropoda; class Insecta; order Lepidoptera; family Argyresthiidae; genus Argyresthia; species Argyresthia goedartella. The sequence continues at coordinate 39,434,750 of OX463810.1, forward strand.
ACGGATACAATCAATATTTAGAAGCAGAACATCGCCATGAGATAAAACGTGTATAACTTACGATTTTTCTTCCGTATTTGCAACCCAGCTCAAAAATAAACATTTTGAAATATAAAATCCTTTGTGAATGGATAAGTTATCCTGAATATCCAATATTTTGACCCACGGTAGGTACTTAAAATCTCAAGCACACATTTGAATACATTGATTAGCTTCAAAACTCCATGTTTCTCATTGGGAGTGCGGCTGGCTGCGGTGCGGCAAGTAGCTGTCAGCGCCACGCGCTGCGGTTTCCTAACTGAAAGGCCACGAACAGTCGGCACGGTATGAAAATTAAGGTTAAAATTGAGATAGGCTAAGATTGAGGTATCCGGGAGATCGATGCAAAGACTTAAACCGAAGTTAGTACAGATCATTTAGAACCATTTGAGCCAAACATACATATGGCGAAGTCATTTTCATTTCATTTTTTATTGATGATTTAGTGTTTTTGAAGAAAATTTCCAGATTTAGGATTATTTTACAATTGATTCTAATATTAAACTTAATAAGCATTCTAATAAATCTTGATTTGTGCATCTGCTTCGTCAGACTTGGTTTTTACAGACCATTGAAGAGCACGGCAAATTTCAATCAAACTACCTACCGGACCTAATTTATCAAAAATAAGTGAAAGCTTTTTATATGCAAATCTTTATAAAAACATTCTTAGTTAATGATCTTTCATTTAATGTCTTATTGACGTAGATACCTCACACTTGAAGTTATGACCTACTAACCAGTTTGAGGGAGAAAAATAGACTTTTTAGACAGTCTTTTTAATTAATTACATTTTTGCTATTCATGCCCGAAATGAGATCATTGGTTCCTCACACAGACACGACCCCGTCTTCGGATTTCTCTGGTCGTGATTTCGAGCTAATGCTCTTTTCATCTTTCATGCTGTCTAAGGCCCTTCTTATTTTTGTAAGTCCAGGACAATACAAAAAAGTATGGAAAGTTCATCCTCTTTCGCTAGATGGCAGGTAGCCATTGATCTACCATCACTCAAACTCCTTCGTCGTCGATTAATTTACTACATTCAACCTCTCTGTTGGTAGCGGAGCTTTCGTTTGAGAGTGCGATGCATAAGGCTTGTTAGCAAAGACTTTCTTTAATCTGAAGTCTGATGTGTATTATGCTTTACAACGGGTCGATAATGTCGATATGGATTTCTGAAACCTTTGAAAGCGCCTCTAAAATGATAGACGAATAATTGTATGACGGGTAACTATGAGAGCGCTGCGAAGTAAATAAATAAAATTATGTATTCAGTGATAAGAGCTATCGAAAAAACAAAACTGAGTGGAACTACCACGCCTATTAACAATCTGCCGGGCTTACAACAGCAGTTCTCGTGGCCGCACCGTATTTCGGATTGCATCTCTCGGAGCGCGCGCGCGACTGACGGGCATACGGCTCCACCAATAGGACCGTTTAACTTTCCTAAATTGTGTTCGAATTTTATAATGAGTTTAATATGCGCTTATACGGCGAGTTTGGGTGTGAGCTGTGTCAGCCGTTTTGGAGAAATTATAGGGGTTTTTCCCTAGATTTGGGGAAAAGATTAATATATACTAACACAATCAGGAATATTATTAAAAATCTAACGAAAAGCGGTTAAGTGAGGGTCTAATATAAAATACCGTTGTTTATATCTTTTAAGTTAGCGATAGGGCGATGGTCGATGGGCTCGTATCGCAACATGGAGTCTTGAATGACTGGATAAACCTCTGCCACCCCAATCGGTAAAAGGCATAGCGCTGTATGTTTTGTTTTTGTCATGACAGTGATACGCAACAGAAATAGTTTTCCATATTCCTATATTTCTTATCATCGCGGATAGTATATAAAAATATGTATCAAACAAATTATCACCTCTAAAAACACCCGGCCAAGTGCGAGTCAGAATCGCGAAGCATGGGTTCTACACAAATCGCTTTATTCTGATGGTAGTACATGGTTATCAGATATTTTCCGTTACGCGTAGTGCTGAAGACCTTGCTTTTTTCCAAATTTGTGATACTAGGTGAATGGGAAGTATCCTGAAAATTTTGATACCCATGCGAGTATCAAGCGAATCCAGTAAATTTGAGGCATCACTTATCTTTTGATTCCTTTTACCTAGATTTTTTTTCACATCTCTATAAGATACCACAGATCTGAGTAATTGATATTAATTTCAACTCGATACCTCAAAGCATTCCTGAAATATAGGGTCTTGTCTTGACAGACAGACAGGCAGACGGATGAAGTGATCCTATTAGTTCCTTTGGATATGGAACTAAATAGCCCTACTCAACATTTCCAGCACTGTCATTTCTTGCACTACCAATTTATTTTACACTCCTAAATCCCGTGACCAAAGAATTAGATTATAATGAATTCCCGGGCATTATATTCCGCTCGCGAGCTGTTTGCTTTGGCTTGTAACTTGAGTACTGGCTCTCTAGGTAACGCCGAGTACTGGTGGATTTAGGGCTTCGTGGGCAAGGAGGTCGGAAGGATTTGAGTAATCCAATTTTCAAATATGTATTTTTCATATTTTTTGAAATAAGTGACCTTTATTACCATAAATAAACAAAATATCCAATTTTTAGTTTTCATGTTATCAAAAGGGTGCTAACATGTTATGGAGACTGGCGTAACTACGTTGAAAAAAATTTGAGTTTTGCTGCCAGAGACGAAACCGGTGTCAATCTATAGAGTGAATTACACTGACGAGCAATGAAAAAGACCCTACCTACAAAGCCAAGGGTACCGAGTTCGACTCCCGGTGGGGGCAAATATTTGTTTGATGAGAACGGATGTTTGTACCCTGGTCATGGTTGTTTATTTATTTATCTATTTATTTATTTATTGTAATATTTATCTATAAAAGTATGTGTATCGTTGTCTAGTACCCAAGATACAAGGAATTCTAGTTTGTATGTAGTTATGAATTCTGCAAAGGATATACTATATTTATTATTGAAATGTACACTATCAGCATGCCATTAACTCTGTCTGACGCGCTCGAGTAAATGCCACTTGTACGTACTTATTTTTTGTTGTACGGCTCTATTAAGAAAACTCAAATTTGGTGGAATTAACAGGGTAAAAGGCAACTCCCATATCTTAATCTGACGCCCTCGAGTAGCAGTATTTTTACTTCCATCTCTCGATACTTTATCTCGATTATCGATGTAGTGTTTTTTTTTCGGTTTAGGCCAACACTTATGGCCTGTTTGAAGAAGGCCCGATAATAGCTCTCGTAGCAGATTCATTTTAAGACTTTATGTCATTTTAAGACTTATCTGTTCATTTGGGCATATCGGGACTTCTTGAAACAGGCTCTTATGTTTAATTCATTAAATCAGAGTCGAATTGTTATACATATTTATCAGAAAGGAATAGCTGTTAGAACTTCTAGACCATTATATTAGATGATTTCGGACATCTCTATCTCGGTTTATAAACTAAGCATTTTTAAGCAATTCCTATGATTTTTAATTATTACATTTTCAGAAGAGAAATGCACTTTTTGGAAAAAAAATACAAACATAGGCGACATCCCTAATGTCTTCCCTTTCATTCGTGCCTCTTTGCCCTCGACCCGACCAATATTTACAGGGATTTCCCTTGAAATATGAGATAATGTGTTTGGTTTGCAATTTCAGCAGATCTAGTGAAAATATTTGCTGTATTTGAAAACTTCGGTCTGGTTGAAGCGGCCATTAACTTTAATGTTGGTTGGGTATTACAGTTTAAATTTTGTGGAATTTTCGACCGCTGTTCGCAGCTAAGCAGCTTAGTGTGTTTTCCTGGCGTTCGTGTTACTCTGGTACTACTAATTCTCACTATTATTGTTTACTTCAAAAGATTGTACCTACTATGGTAAAGTATTTTTACAAAATCGTATAATTATACAGTACAATAATACCTTGGACACTATTTACACACATTGAATTAGCCCCAAACTAGGATTCCCTGTATCTTGGGTACTATACAACGATACACACACATACTTACATAGATAAATATTAAACTTGGATAGATAAACAACCATGACTAGGGTGCAAACATCCTTTCTCTTCAAACAAATATTTGCCCCCACCGGGACTCGAACCCGGGACCCTTGGCTTTCGTAGGCAGGGTCACTGCCGACTCGGCTATTCGGGTCGTCTTAATTAGGGATTCTTAGCTATAATTTCTTTTCTCTTTTACTACTTCTTCGGGAAACGTCTCCTATCGGAGGCGACCATGCATTACATTAGTAGAGTATTCTGTATACGGCACACTGCCGTCTGGACTAGGAGCTTTGGACATCCCACTTACCTTTTGCCAAAACCGATGACTATTTTAAAGGATTATACCTACTGCTATTCCTCAATTATCCACTTATTACTGTACTTATTGTGGTACTAGTAGTTCCATTGACTCCTCGAACTATAATAGAGTCTTGTTAGAGCCCACACAAAGAAGGCATCGGACATTTTGGCACAGAAACTTGGCAAAACTTGGCACTCACAACTCCAAGTTAGGTCATGAGACCACTTGAAGGAATATCAGATTGTCTTCAAGGGTTATGTAATTTACGCTTCACCAATTTTTTAAACTACGAGTGCAGTGGAAACTAGTATTGGAGGAACAGTTATTTATTTTTTAGTACATCTGGGGCTGATGGTTGCGGATTGATTGGTATATCAGCTCAACTGTTGCGGAGCTGATATACCAAGAAATCTTTAATTGTTACATAATCCCTTACTTCATGATTCATGAATCTTCTGTGAATTTGGTGTACTTAAGATTTCGAATCCTGTTTTGTACAAGCTTCGTAAGAAGAGCGAGAATGGTGAAAATTCTGTAAGAAATTTAATATTTGAGAAATTTTAGAGATATTGTTATTTTTTTATTATGGCTAACGCCAGATAAAAGTGCAATAAAGTTCATTCACCTGCAGAAATTGTATATATGCTTTGTCGCTTGCCGTTTGACCGCATACATTTTCTTAGCGGGGTCAATGTACTTTATCGCACGTTTATCTGGCAATAGTTATACGCAGATAGTTATACTACACAAACGGGTAAGTTAACAAAACAAACATGCAAAATATACCGCAAAAATTACAATATTTACCCACGCGGAGTACTAATTCCATCCACTTAAGCCTTCCCGGAGTGCAGGCCCGACTTCAAATCCCTCTCTCATGCGAATTTGAATCCATGCCAAGCCTGCAATCACAAGCGGATGTGGGCCAAGAGGCTGCATTACTCGTACCTCTTTGCCTATACACTACGTATACCCCTTTCAGTTAAAAAAAGAAACATGGCTGTTCCGTATTTGCCGCGTGAAACATTTATAATTTGAAATTGGAACGCCGACTTCAAACTAACGTCCATTGATTATTCAGTATTTCATTAAAGTTTGGCTATGGTTTTGTTGATCAATTTATTCCTATTTCCGGTCTCTAAAGCTAGGTAGGTATTCTGACTACACTAAAGGGGATAGTTAGTATAATATGTAATTAGAGAACCACTGGAAATCGTTATTTTTCACATTGATAAATACGCTAAGCAAAATCGATACGAATGGCAGATATAATTTATTCTAAGAAAGTATTTTTTCAGTTCAGAGGCGAAATTTAGAGAATATTCACTTTGGATAATATAATATCGAAGCCGGACGCCTAAAGAAGTAGTCTTCGTCTCAGCTCCACACCAGAAAATACATTAAGGATTCAGCAAAAATTTCTTCCAAAACGTTCAGCGATATTTGTCAGCAAACATGTATCCACGATCAAACATGATATCCGATGAAATATTTGTTCAGACCGAGACGACGCGTAGTGTGGTTTTGCTAAAGTGTGTGATACATCATAGAGGGCAGTAAAGTCGCGCTAGCCGCCCGTACGAGGCTTTTAGACCAAGCAGCGTGCGTGACATGTAATCTTGCAAAGACCATGTTTAACCGGCATGTCGTTTTGGGTATCCATTTTTTCAATTCTGATTGAATCCAACATGCGGTGCAATTGTGAACTATGTCAGATCACATGTCATGCACGTCACGTAGGTGAGTGCTTGGCCTCAAAAAAACTTGGCTTGAAGTTATGTTATGTACCTTTACAATACTTGTGGCTCTGTCAGCTGTAGGCCTCGTGAGCTTGTTGGTAGATTGCTGAAAAGCTTAGAACATACAAACTTATAAAATATACAAAAAAAAACCTTACGTGCATAGATTTTGAAAGCAGCCGCACCAAAATAAAACCTTTCTACCATAATTATATAGTCACTCTCTCAGTCCCCCAAATACAACGACACTTCATTTGTTTAAATCCGTCAACCGTTTACGAATATAGGTACATATATTTTTTACAATGAAAACCTCATATCTCCGCCATTTTGAAAAAAATCCAAAAACTGAATCGACAAAAAACATATGATTATCAAACTTACTCACAAAATTTCTCGAAAATTTGTTAAGAAATGCGACCTGAGAAAGAATTTCTGCCAGAGCTATTTTAGAGTCTTACTCTCCCTGGAACATAGACCTTTCATTACCAAGTTAAGATAGATCTGTTTTGATATATATGTCACCGTAAGATTATATTTTGAACGTTAGCGTAAAAACTAACGCGTTAGTTTGTAAACTGTCGACAAAGTAAACCAGACCGACAGGGTTTAGAACTAACGTTTCTTTTGTTCTTACATGTCAACCTAACACGATGACTATTCGGTCTCCAGTCTTCACCTAATGCCCTGGTATTTCGTTTGCAATTCAAGTTTAAAGCACACACACAATTTAACAGTTTGATTATAAAATAACGCGTCATATGGTTAGCAGTTCGCTACATTTTACAATATACCGATAGTTTGTAAACTAACGAGAAAAAAAACGTTAGATTATAAACTAACGGTTTTGACAATCTTACGGTGACATATACATAACGTAGCTATATAAATCGAAGAACGTAAACAAAGTCAAGTGTTATGTTACTGGAATAGTAAATTTTACGATCTCCACAAATGCAACGACACCTAATTTGTTAAAATCTCTCAAGCCGTTTGGGCTGTAGCGGATTTTTACATTTTCAACCCCATATCTCCGCCATTTTGAAAAATTAAAAAACTGCATTGATAAAAAAAAACAAAGTTTTTGCCCCAGCTGAAACGGAAACAGTTTGCTTGCCCGGTCAACTAAGTAAAATCAGTTAAGTTCCCAAATCCCACCGCACTTATCAAATCACGATCGAACTTCATCGTCTCTTGTGATAGAACGTGGAAATACTAGTATTGAACGGTTTCACTTTTATGCTTCAATGAACTGTGAACGTTCTCGGTACTTTTGAGGAGGTATTCCTATGCGAATATTTGACGATATTCTCTTTAAATGGGGACCGCTGGTAGGTTTGGTTTTGGAGTACTTCCAATATTTAACGGAAATATTATTGGCGGCTAAAATTAAAAAGCCATGTTTATATGGCTTCTGTTACGCAATTTATGAAACTTTCAATATTTTTATATTCTCCGTAAAACCACAAGAATGTATTTTATAAACATGTTTTCTGTTTTCTTGGGTTTCGCTCTTGCATCTCACACAAGAGATGCAGGTTCGAATCCTGACCGTGTACCAATGAGATAATAATTTATCTTTTCGGATGATACGTTAAGCTGTGGGTTTGGGCTACTATCGCTATCGTAAAAACACCTGCATCAGCCCGCACTGAGCCAGCGTGGTGGAGTATGGCTTAATCTTACTCGTATCCGGGTAAAGGCCTGTGCCCCTCGGTGAGGACATTGATGGGCTACAGTTGTTATTATTATTGTATTTCTGTTTGTGATTCTTATAATGTAAAATATCGTACTTTGGATGGAACCCTCTCATCAAATTACTAATTTATCAATTATTTTGATGAAATTTATTACAAGGTCTAACCATCACAAGTTTAAAATACTTTGCAAGCCCAAGTAGGAGTAATACTGAAGTACCCTCTTCTCGCTATAAAATCGAACGATGAGCCACAAATTGGCTCTTAGGACTTTCCAAGAGCCGATGTCCAAGTTGCTGAATAGCAATACAAGTTCGTCTGAAGTGGCGAGGCCGCTAGAACTAGTCAAACTTGGCAAGTTTTGCTAAGTTTTGTCAAGTTTTGCCAACCTTCGGCGATGTTTCGGGATTAGGTAGTACAGTGTGGTACACCATTGTATTATGTGGTAATTATGTCTATTATATATTATTGCACAGTTTAATTATAAGCGCAGGTCTTCCCCCGCTCAAATATCTACCTTTTCTTTTTATCCATGGTTTTCTGGAAAAAATCTCTTGTTGGAGATAAGCTCGCCTTTGTACAATTTATATATATGTCACCGTAAGATAGTCAAAACCGTTGATAAACTAATTGTGCTGTTGATGTCCCAAATAAAGAAAATATAATAAAATAATAAACTTACGTTTTTTTTCTCTTAAGTTGGTCAACTATCGACAGATAGTAAACTCTAGCGTACTGCCTACTATATGACGCGTTAGTTAATCAACTAACGGTAAAACCGTTAAATAGTAAACTGGTTCAAACTTGAATTGCAAACGAAATACCAGGGCAAACACTGCGGTAGTTTAGGAATAGTCTTCGTGTAAGGTTGATATGTAAGAACAAAACAAACGTAAATTCTAAACCCTGTCTGTCTGGTTTACTACATGTCGATAGTTGATCAACTACCGCGTTAGTTTATCAGCTAACGGTTTTGACTATCTTCACATGATTCACGGTGACATATATATAAGTTATATGTTTGGAATTATATTTGACACCGAAGTTATACCTGGAATACGATAGAGACATTGTAGTTTGCTAGACTGAACTTCCGTTGATTTTCATTAGTGTGTACGATCTGCACCAAACAGCTGTGGGTCGAGCATAAGATAGCTTCGGATATCATAGTTATGTTTATTTAATTAGAAAGACACTCCAACGATGCTTAGACTTTCAATGATTTACCATGTTCAGCTTCTTAGTATCGTGCAATGGGGTGACTTTGATTAATTTCAAAATTCAAATGCCCGTTACTCATCCTATTTAAATTAAATTAAATAAAAAATACCACAGTGAAGACTCAGCATACATACATATAATATAAATAATATAAAAATAAGTTTTTATGGCAACTTTATACTTAAAACGGGGTGGGTTACCCTATCCTTATTATAGTCGATTCTCATATTAACCCCTTACGGGTTTTAAGCACAAAAAAAAGTATTTATTTCCCCTATTATTTATTTAATTTCAGAATTTTAAAGTTTTGTGGGACATTAATTACTTTGATATCATTGTAAAAAAGCCAATTCACTGTTTCTTACATGAATACAGATGTATAATTTTGTGAAATCTAAAAAGCTATATACATTAAGAAGGCACACTTATCATATATTATCATGTTAATGAGGAAATTTTAACACAGTCTTTCATATACAGCAATGAGATCAAAATGTTTTATTTAAAAAAATATCGTATTATAAGAACTTTCACACAGCATTGAAAATGTGTAATCTTTTTTTAATGTAAAAATACCTTAGGTATTTTGTTTTAAACAATAAGATAAAATTCATAAAACATAAATCTAATGAGGTACAGAACCTTAAAAAACATACAAACATAAACCTCTTACAAAAAACAACAGCTTCTTTTTGTAGGGCTTCCTCTTAGGATTCCGCGCTATATTTTTTTTACTCTCAGCCACCCGGTGCTTTCTTAGAGTTCAGCACCATCTTGAATCTACAAAAAAATACAGGGGTGGCCTTGACTATCTTATTATAAGTAATCGTAATGTTGCATTAAAAATACAAAAAATAACTTCAACACCGAAACCCAAATAGCCGTCACCAGTAAGAAACAATATCACGATCATATTCACAAAGAATACACAAGCAAAAAAAACCTCAACAGATTTTATTACTCACTCTTGCACCAAGCAAGTTATCCGGCACACAATTATTGAAGTATTGGCAAGCTTATTAAAAAAAAACCGAACCTGATTCCCCCACGCCTAAAGGTAAGATGGCGAATATATTAGAGTTGCCAGTACTAGAAAAACCAAGGATTCATTCATAAACTGCCAAGATGTTATTAAAAAACCTATCATTAATGAAGCCCCTTGGTTTTAATGTAACCCCATTTCACGGTACTTAACAAGGGAATCAGGGATGCTAAGAAAATGTACGAGCCCAAATGTAGAATACTTCGTCTAGTCGTACATTGAGAGACATCACAAGTCCAAGACAAATTGCTAAGGAATTTAATCAAACATTTATTGACAAAGAAAATAAACAAAATAACTCGCATCCATTTATTAAAATTAAGCAACAAAACAGTCATTCCATCTATTTATAGCCATGCGATAACGAAGAAGTTATCACAATCATTAAATCGCTCAATACAACAAACTCTGTAGGATACGATGGAGTGAACACAAGAGTATTAAAATCATGTGCTACAGATCTCGATCCTATCTTGTGCCATCTAATAAATCTGAGTTTTAAAATGGGTAAATTTCCAACAGCTCTCAAACCCTCCGTTATCAAGCCACAACACAAAAAAGATAGTAAAAATGACATCAATAATTACCGACCCAAAGCTTTAATTAGTATATTTTCAAAAGTTTTCGAAAAAGCAATGCAGAAGCGATTGACTCCCTTTTTGGATAAACATTCTATATTAAAAACGGAGCAAAATTGATTTCAAAAGAAAATGTCGACCAGTTTAGCTGGACTTCAACTAGTAACGGAGATAGTACAAAGTGTGGACAAAGGGAAACCAGTGGCAGTTGTGTTCTTTGATATATCCAAGGCCTTTGATTATGTCGCTCATAAAATTCTCCTAGAGAAATGCGAAAAATACGGAATAAGAGGTGTTGCTCTAGAATGGTTAAACAGCTATCTATCAAACCGCCACCAATTTGTTGAGATTGCAACCATGTCTAAAAATAAGGAAGTAGTAACATATCAGTCCTCTCCAGATCTAAACACATATGGCGTTCCCCAGGGAAGCACACTGGGACCGCTCCTATTTTTATTGTACATAAATGACTTGCCAGAAATCACCAAAAACAAATGTGTCTTATTTGCTGATGACATCTCCGTATTAATAACATATAACGACGATATTAAAAATTTGAAAATGATGTAAATATAACAATGGACAAGGTAACAAATTGGTTCTAATAATCTAAATAATCTAAGTCCGCAAATAATCTAAAAGTCAACTTAAATAAAACAAATTACATTCAATTTAGAAATAATAAAATGACATACAAACATATAAATGTACGCTGTAATGACAGAAATACAACACACACTATCCACAAAGTTCTTAGGTATTGTCTTAGACGAACATTGCACGTGGCTGCCACACATAGAGATGGTTTGCCACAAACTGAACAAGTTTGTTTATGCCTTGTATAGATTAAAAAAAACTGCTGACACACAAACAGCATTAATGGCATATCATGGGTATGTGGCATCCGTTTTAAGGTATGGTCTTATACTGTGGGGAAATGCTAGGGAAATAAATAGAGCATTCATAGTTCAAAAACAGTGCATTAGAGCTATTTGCAATGCAAAGCCCCGAGATTCTTGCAAACTTCTCTTTGTAAAATTGAAATTATTGACCCTGCCAAGTCTCTATATTTTTTAAATGGCCTGTTTTGCCACCAGAACCAATTTACAAAATACTCCTTACTTGAGAGGTCGTGGCATACGAGATACCCAAACAAAGTTGAATACCCACCATGCAGAACAGTGTTCTGCCAAAGGAGTTGCTATCGGATGTTGATAAATATATACAACAATCTGCCACTAGCATTCAAAAATTTACCACTGCCTCTTTTTAAGAACCACCTACACAAATGGTTAGTCGATAAATGTTTCTACAACATAGAAGATTTTTTTGACAGATAAATGTAAAGATTAATATTATTTAAGCTAAGTTATTTGACATGAGTAAGAATTATTTTGACATTTTACATAGATACTTAGAACACATGTTTTTTATAGAAATGAATTATTAGCTTAGTGTTTTAATATAATATAATATATATTTGCATGCCTAATTAGGTAAAATATGAAAAAAACATAATTTTAGTAACATCTGACATGTACCATATTTTAAGCAAATAAATGACTATGACTATGACTATGACAATATTTTTCGAACTCAAATATTTTGTAAAGACTATGACCTGGAAGGGAGTACGAAGAATATGACAGCGATGGCTTTAGGAATGACTCGGAGACAAGAATGCCGTCCACGCATTGGTAACTAAAAGCCTAGAGCAGGTCCGGATAGCTGGAGTGAATGCTTTGTGCATTGATGTGCACGATGTTCAAGTTTTCCTCCACACCACCGAAGACAGTCCTAATGTTGGCAGAAAGGGGATCCTCCGAAGCGGAGACGTTGCTTTCTGCACTCAGAAAAAGTCAACATCGTCTTTTGAAGAGCAGGAAAAGAAGCTTAGATTGATAATATCAGGCAGGCAGTAACACGATGATTTTGCTTTTGGATGAAGCTGCCTTGAAGACTTGCTGGCGTGACTTAGTCAGGAATTCGGTGCCTATGATGCTGGAACCCTTGAGCGCCTTCTTGAATCCCCACAACTCACTGTGGGCCGCCGACGTCTTGAAGCGAACTATATGACTAATGACACCGATGGCACCAATACAATCCACGGATGCCTTGAGGCGGTCAGCCAGCACTTTCTTCAGGATTGCATCCAGCTGCTCATCACATCAGTTACCTCTAGCACTCCATGCACCAGCAGTACCTTCCGACTTGACGCCGTCTCGTGCCAGTGCAACTCCAACGTCAGGAGCTGCATCTGTGACTGAAGCAGCCTGAGGCACTTCCAAATGAGGGATATAAGTCGGAAAACTTACTCGCCAAGCTGCTGATGTTCTTGGGAGCGGGAGCAGGTGTGGCCGCGTGAAGCTATTGCTCTCTATTGCTATTTCTACTTCTCCATCCTTTCGCCAAAGGACTTCACAATACTGTCCATGTTCTTTAAAAGCTCTGTATACAGGTCCATTGTTGTACTTGCTTTTGGATGACTATTTATGTGATATATTAATTGATTACGTGATGTGGAGAGTCTTGGTAAGTAGTATTATAAATAATTGTACATTTGCTTATTGTTTTATTCATAAAGTAATTTAAAATATTAAATTTAATTGTTATCTTATAGACTTTTTATTATATTATTATAATATTTTGTTTCGTGTTGTTTCCGTAGATAGAGAAAAGCAACGGTCCGATTATAGAGCCTTGGGGTATCATAGAAAGAACCTGTGAAATTATCTAACTGAACAGCTGGACGCCTATTGTGTTAATAAGATTAAATTATGTTCCGAATCGTGTCTCTAACGCCTAGATAGTTTAATTTTAGAAGTAGTTTTTGGTGACTTACAGTGTCAAATGTTTTTTATTATATTTCATCAAGTGTATTAGATTTCGGGCGAAAGCCATATTGTTGGTCAATAAAAAAAACGTTAAATACTCATTAAATCTATCACACATGATTCTCTCAAATATTTTTGAGATGACCGGCTACACTGATATCGGCCTGTAATCACTTGGGTGAGTTTTGGATCCAGACTAATATATAGGACTTAACTTAGCAATTTAAGTGAATCCGGAAAAACCCCGACCCAAACAGACTCAAGCAATTGTAGCATTGAACAAATTTTTTAACAATGACATTCTGTAAACATTTAGTTACTTTAGTTGAGATTCCATCTAAACCAATTCTTGGGTTAATATTAACGTCATCTATAATATTATTAACTTCGTCTATAATGCAAGCTATAAGTTCATTCAGTGTATAGTCATGTGTGTAATTGTGTCCATACATAAATAATTTGACTAATATCAGTGTGTTTTTTTAGGTAGTTTATTAGCTAGCTCTGCAGCAACTGACAAGACCGCAACACCACCTCAAACGCGTAGTAAGAGAGCAAAATATTTTGAGGAGTTCGGCTTGTTACTTGCCCTTTTGGTTAGAAGCGTGCCTCAATTCAAGACCCTTCTGCACTTTAACTGAAGATCTAGACGACTTATGCTTATGTATTCCTTCACATTTGCTGTCGAGTGGATCAACACTTACATTGTATAAGTTTCGGAAAAAAGGCTATTAGTTTTTATACCTCTTTTCTTTACTTTTTTCATTTGTAAAATACGGAGATACACTCATTTTATTTTCCTATCTGTTTTTCCTTCTTTATAAGATCTGCTCAGTCCGAAACATGGTCCTTCGAACCCTTTTATTGATATTACCACGGATTATCAAGTCAACAACGGAGTTTACAAAATACTTCAGGACGTCAATTCGGGAGAGACCTGACCTGGTGCCTTGGTGCTCACTGCAAGGAGGGGGAATTGCAGCGGAGGAGTTGCGTGACCAGGGTTCAGGGTTCATCGACCCAGTCACTCTGGAGTTTTCAGCTCTTAAAGTTTTTTTTTGTGTTATTTCATTAGGAGAAAGTGTTGGTGAGACAAAGAGCCAGTTGTAAGGGAAGGCTCACTTCTTTCATCAACTATTTCCATATACTTGATGTGTCATCATTGGCTGCTTTTGAGGTAAGCGAGTTGAGAGTGCGATTTAGAAAGCTGGAGTCATTGTATGCGCTGTACGATGAGGTACAGCTTAAAATTGAATGTGTGGTAGATGACATCGAAAGTCAGTTCACCGAAAGGGAGTACAAAATCGATGCAAGAGCAAAGCAAGTGCTCAACGATCTATCCCAGTATGACGTAGAGTCACAGAAAAGTCTGCCGCGGGTAGCCTCGGTAGTACGCTTCTCAGATGCGTCTCAATCCGCGTACGGAGTGTGTGTTTATGTTCGTAGCTATGGCAGATGTGGACACATATTAGTGCGTTTATTATTAAAGAGTCGTGTTGGTCCCATAAAGCCAACGACAATACCAAGACTTGAGCTGTGCGGTGCACTGGTTGGTGTCGGTTTGCACGAAAAAGTCTTTAACTCGCTGCGAGTCCATGTACGTCATGTTACATTCTGGACTGACTCGATGATTGTCCTAGGGTGGCTCAACATGTTACCTAACAAATTACAACCCTTTGTTCGCAATCGTGTTGCGTATATCTTAGAGCAGACTATCAATTATGCCTGGAGACACGTTTCAACTGACCAGAACCCAGCCGACTTTATATATCGTGGTATGGATGTGATGGTGGGATAGTTCTGAATGAGAGGACAGCTTAAAATGGCCATCAAATTCAGGTACTGTTAGAAATTTACCAGAACTGAACCCGAAAGTTTCATTGCATTGTGTGGTTGGTCCAGTCAGCCTAATTGACTTCGAGCGATTTTATAATTTGCCTAGACTCAATCGCTCTATAGATTATATACTACGTTTTATTGATGTCTCTAGAAAACGCGTTCAAACGTCTTCATTCATTAACAATGATGAACTTAACAGGGCATTAAATACTTTGATCAGAATTTCTCAGGTTGAATATTCTCATTTAATTTCCAAACAAGCTCTACCTAAAAAAGTTCATTGATTAAATTCAATCCCTTCTTAGACGACAACAATGTGATGAGTGTTGGTGTTCGTCTAGAAAATTTGAACTATTCGTTTGATAAAAAGCATCCTCTATTTAACCCCTCGCACCCCCAGCCACTTGGCGCCGTCACAGCTCGTCCCCCAGGCACACTTAAGCCCGCGCGGCGCGCGACACTTGACTGACGTATCAAGTGATTATGTTGAAATGGTAACTCTTAGAACTATGAGAGTGCTAAATATGAGTAGCTAATGAAACCCTCTCTTAGTCAATGCAAAACTAATGTCACAGTGACCTTCCTTTATTATTGTACCGACATGAGAATCACAGACATCTATGAAAATGGTCCTTCTCGACACAAATCTAGCAGACATGAGAAAAACATCAACATCATATACATGTTATTTGATACCTACGTAATCTAAATAACATTACCCTTTCAAAACAATAAAAACATTAGTGTGTACTTATATAAACTGTTCAATATTTCAGCGTTTGAAATTTTCCAAAAATACGGTATAAATAAAAGTGTTTTTTTTGAGGCACGTTTGGAATATTTTTTCTATGAATGACCATAGACAATTGTATAGGATTATAGACTTTGTCTTATTGAGCATCTGGAAAATCTTTAACAGTATCAACATGACAAAAATTGGCCAAAATATACCGGTTTAGCGTCATATGAGGCTTGGGGGATTGTAAGGTTAAACAGTCCACTCATCGTTTTACGAAATTATTATTTAAATTCGAGCATGCCAGGTTAATGTACGCTGGGCCTCAACGTATTATCCTCGATCATAGAAGTATACTGGCCTATAGGTGGTCAAAATCTGACAAAAGGACAGATAGTCGCACCTCTTATGGGGAATTCACCTCAGCAGCGTCTCACACCGGGCGGGTACCCTTTTGAAAATGTAGGAGTAGACTACGCTGGTACTCTTCTATCTGCTACCCGACAAGGACGTGGTTGTCATCTGTTTAAAGTGGATATAGCCATATTTATTTGTTTTGCGACAAAGGCAATCTAACTCGTACCTATTAGCATTGAGGAAATTCTATCCCGCAGGGGAAAACCCTTCAATGTATATTCTGACAATGGAACTTCGTTCGTCGGCATTTACAACGACCTCTAGAGGTTTCTGAAGAGCAATTCCAAGTCTCTTTCTAATGATGCGGCCAATGATGGTGTCAATTTTCATTTTATTTCGGGTATTCTCCTCATTTCGGTGGTCTGTGGGAGGCGGGTGTAAAAACGTGTAAATATCATCTTCAAAGAGTGCTGGGAAATTGTAAATTAACTTATGAAGAGCTCAATAATACCCTAGTATAGATAGTAAATTATTGTTTTTTACGTTTAATTAATTCAGAAGTTATTATAATAATAATAATGATAATCTTTATTTCAGGTTACAACAACTCATATCTATAAACCTTAACCCCTCGCACCCCCAGCCACTTGGCGCCGACACAGCTCGTCCCCCAGGCACACTTAAGCCCGCGCGGCGCGCGACACTTGACTGACGTATCAAGTGATTATGTTGAAATGGTAACTCTTAGAACTATGAGAGTGCTAAATATGAGTAGCTAATGAAACCCTCTCTTAGTCAATGCAAAACTAATGTCACAGTGACCTTCCTTTATTATTGTACCGACATGAGAATCACAGACATCTATGAAAATGGTCCTTCTCGACACAAATCTAGCAGACATGAGAAAAACATCAACAACATATACATGTTATTTGATACCTACGTAATCTAAATAACATTACCCTTTCAAAACAATAAAAACATTAGTGTGTTCTTATATAAACTGTTCAATATTTCAGCGTTTGAAATTTTCCAAAAATACGGTATAAATAAAAGTGTTTTTTTTGAGGCACGTTTGGAATATTTTTTTCTATGAATGACCATAGACAATTGTATCGGATTATAGACTTTGTCTTATTGAGCGTCTGGAAAATCTTTAACAGTACCAACATGACAAAAATTGGCCAAAATATACCGGTTTAAAAAAGCGCGGGAGCGAGAGCGTCATATGACGCTTGGGGGACGGACGGTACTCGAGGCGAGCGTCATATGAGGCTTGGGGGATTGTAAGGTTAAGACTAAAGATACATAATTTATGAAATATACACAAAATATTACCTAGCTAGCTAGGAATTTTCTTCTTAGGATTCGCTTCCCAGTAGCGTCGGAAAAGGATGCTTTCTGGCCAGTAACCTTTGGCTAGGAACATCGTCTTCAGGTCCGCCGGCACCCGAAGTTTGAAAAACAGGAAGTCTTTCTGACTCCTATACCTCAATCTGTACATTCAACTCCTTCATATTAAGTTATATGCATGAATAAAGTACCTACACATAAGACTGAACCATATGTATTATTTAACAATTTAATATATAAATGGTTTATCCTAATATCATACCAACAGAAGAATGCTAACTCTGACTCGTAAACTATTCGAAAGTCGGAAGCATATTTAATACAATTGAAACCTAGAACTGTTTCAAGGTTAGTCCTTTGGTGATTTGTATTGTCTAATATGTGCCTCATCCATTGGTAGGTATCCCTTTTGTTCGTGTCATAATAGTACATTATGATACAAGTGTGGTATGTTGGTCATTACACTCGAGTCGGTTTTTAACGAGAAGTGTAATGACCAATGCTCACGTGTTTCATACGACGTTTTTCAACACACTTGCGAGGAAAAGTAAATAAAAGTTCACATTTATTTAAAAACTTTAATTATTAAAACAGTTATTAAAAGTACAATTATTGAAATGATATGCTACCGCCTTATGAGGCATTTGTACTGTATGTTTAATTGTATTATTAATTATTTCATTGCTTTGTTCTTGGGTAACTGTAAATGTTGGTGATAATGCAACATTCTGAAAGGAGATAGAAGAACATTGCGTTTCATCATTAGCAAACGTATGAAATCCCAAATCATCATTGGCATATGAGGTGGAAGGACGCGGTTCAGGGCAGAACTTCTTGGATTGTGGCTCCAAATGGATTGCTTGTGTTATTTTGGCACTTATGTCGGCTTTATTTTGGATGGAGTCCTCAATATATGACTCGGCGACATTATTAGATCGCCATTCCCCATGGCGTTTTAAAGTCAATATATCGGCTCCTGAATTAGCCAGCAATGTAGCTGAAGTCCGCCTAAAACTGTGTCCGGTGTAAGCGTCAGCCTGTGGTAAGCCTAAAAACTTGGCAATTTCTCTAGGCATCGATCCAAAATTGTTCACTCCGATAGGCTGACTCGTGCATTTGCCGTTTTGAAAATTTTGGAAGAACCGGTCAGATTTTCCTTTCGTTGAACGTAAAGTTTCATATTTTTTCACTATTTCATAAAATGGTCCGTGAATAGTAAATGACCGAGGAATTTTATTTTTAGTGTTCGGAATTTTGACAAGTAGCATCTCTCCGTGATTCTCTATATCTTTTGTCGTAATGTTGTTTAATTCCTGACGCCTACAGGCACCAGTAATTCCGAATATTAATGCGACCTGAAAATAAATAAAATCATAATTAAGTTATAATAATCTATTTATTTATTATATTAGGTACACAAAACAGCACTAGAGATAATACATCAAATTACAGCAACAAAACAAGTACAAAAGGGGCTGTCTCCAGCGCCAAAAGTATGTGTACACAGCATGGTGTAAGGTAAATCTAGAACTAACTAAACAAAAACTACATACAATGGAAAGATTACCTACTTAACTATTGGAAAAACTTAATTTATTTTTCTACACTTAAGAGATGAAATCGAACTAAAAAAAAAACTAAATAAAAAACAATTTAAAAACATAAATAAATGATGATCGATATCTGGTACAATCAATGATTTATCATACCTGCTTAAGGATTTTGCGCATTTTATTTTTAAAGCAAGGCAACGAGACGTGGTAGATGTCAGGAACATCATCTTCGGTGGCCACAACTTCATTGTAGCGACGACACATTCGAAGCATGGGGTTATTAGCGCTGATGTTCGACCTGCATGTTGGGATGAAGAAAGGACGCGGTATTCTGACTGACCTGCTTGGTACTTGAAAGTTGATTTCTGAGAGAGTAGAAGTTACTATTGCTCCATTTATTATTTTATGAAGATGGATCAGATCCTGGAGTCTACGACGCGACTCTAAGGATTCCAGTGAGCAACGTTCGCATCTTTTATCGTAAGACTTGACCGCGCGACGAAGACCGAGACGCGCGCAGAGCATGCGTAGGAAGCGCTTCTGGACTGACTCAACATGATCGATGTGGGTTTTGTAAAATGGTGACCAAATGACAGACGCATATTCCAATCTGGAGCGGACAAGGGCATTATACAACAGAATGAGACTCTCTGATTTCTTAAAGGACTTAGTTACTCTTGAAATGAATCCAAGAAGTTGGTTACATTTTTTTACTAGGGCTGAGCAGTGTTGATTAAGACTTAGTTTGTCGTCGAAAATAACGCCTAAGTCACGGGCTTCGTGTTTTCTTTGCAGCGTTACATCCCCTATGGTATAATCGGACAGGACAGGATTGTGGTTACGGGTCATCGTAATTACGAAGCACTTGTCAGCAGCCAAAAACATGCGGTTGTCTGCGCACCAGTGGGACAGTGTGTTCAAGTCTTCCTGAAGGGTTGTGCAGTCGCGTTGTGTACGGACACGTGTAAAGACTTTGAGGTCGTCAGCGTATAACAAGCAAGGACTATTGAATTTTATCACCAGGTCATTGATAAAAATTATGAAGAATAAAGGCCCTAGTAGAGATCCTTGCGGAATACCAGAGGGGATTACAGCTGGAGACGATAAGTGCCCTTTCAGCGCTATTATTTGGCTACGGTTTTTGATATATGATTCCACCCAGCGCAGAAAGTTTCCGTGCACCCCATATAGTGATAGTTTGCAATAAAGAATACGATGGTTTACTTTATCAAAAGCTTTACGAAAATCTGTGTAGATTGTGTCCACTTGGCAGCGGTCGTTGAACGCCGTACACAGGTAGTTTGTGTACTCGAGCAGATTGGAGACAGTTGATTTTCCCTTGACAAAGCCGTGCTGCTCAGGTACAATACGTGGCTTGACATGGCTATAGAGCACATCGAAGACGAACGACTCAAGCACCTTAGCGAAGCATGATAATATGCTGATGGGGCGATAGTTACCACAATTGCTAATATCACCTGATTTATGGATAGGCACAACATACGCCAATTTCCAATTATTTGGAAAAGTGCTCGTGCTGAACGACTTGTTGAAGATGATCGTAAGAGGTATAGATAGAGCACCGGCACATGATTGAATGATGTAGGGGGGAATCCCGTCAGGACCAGCTCCCTTATTGACATTTACAGTCAGCAACTTTCTACGAACTGCATCTTGATAGTCATATTGGCTAGGGTATTGTTACATTCACCGACGTTGGTTAAGTCTTCACAGTCACCATCGTGATCGATGTCGTCCTTCTCAAAAACTGACGCAAAATATTCGGAGAACAAATTACACACCTCTAGCCCACCGCGTGCGGATTTGTTGCCGAAGTACATAGTTTCAGGGAGAGAGTTGTTTGCTTTTTTAGACTTGACGAAGGTAAAAAATAATTTTGTCGTGTCACACAAGGAGTTTTCGATTTGTAGCAGTCCTTAATAAGTTTTTTGGATCTGGTTCGTAGCATTTGGAACTCATCATAATCCCGGGGATTCTGATATTTTTTGTACCGTCTGTGAACTTTATTTTTCTCATCGATACAAGCTTTTAGAGATTCTGAAAACCAGAGGGGGTGCCTATTGTCACCAACTCTTTTAAGGGGGGTATTTTGTTTAATTATGTCATCCAAAGTGGTATAGAATGTCGCTAGGTCTACGTTTACATCAGAGTTACTTAATACCATGGGCCAGTCAATGCAATCAAGGGCTTGGTTACACTTAGCTAAGTCGCATTTGCGGTAGTTAAGTGTTTTTTTGGGCATTGTGACTAAGGGCTTGGGTACATCCAGCAGTTCAGCCACGAATGCCGGGTGGTGCCTGTCAACTCGCGATACGGCGTCACATTCAGTCAGGGTCAAGTTAGGGTAATCTGTTAAGAATAGGTCCAGTATCCTATTGTTGGCGTTGCATATGTTGTTACATTGGCTTAAGTTACCAAGTGCCATTAGATTGAACAGCAGCTCGGATTTGGAGTCAAGTGGGGCTGTGTTGATCAAGCTGTACGAGGAGGCTGGGTCAGGTGACCATTGCAAGTTAGGAAGGTTGAAATCGCCTAGAATTATGGTTTTAGTTCTATAGTCGCTAATTTCCGCAAGCAGGTTATTGGAACATTGATCGATCCAAGTCCTAAACTCATCAATTTTGAGGTAGTCTGGCAGGTAAACGAGACAAATTGCGAGGGAAAGTCCGGCCTTGCCAGTCCTCATCGTTATCCAGAGATCTTCAAGAGAGGTCTCCATATCCTGATGCCTCGTGACATGAAAGTGCTTTTTTATTGCAAGTAATACGCCACCACCGGACTGTTTCGCAGAGGTAGTGGATTCGCGGTCCCTACGGAAAACAACGTACCTATAGTCAATAGTCAATAGTCAATAGTCAAAGTACTTTATTACTGTAGATATTTACATATACTTAGCAAACGTCATTTTTTGCCTCTTCTCTACATTGGACCACTGTGGGAGAAGAAGGGCGTAGAAACTCCCACAGATTTATTTTTAGATCTCTTTTAAAAATAGGTTGTGCTTAACTAATACAAATATGAAAAAAATAATTGTTATGATTAATAAGCAGGAATAAATAATTACAAAATTATTAACAGCAAGGTCTGTGTTGAGCCAGATTAACCCCATACAGTCCTGTCATTTAAGTAATCTTGAACATTGTAATATCCCTTTTTCGACAAAGTCGCTTTAACATGCTTTTTAAATTGCTCAAGTGGCAATTTCAAAATCTCCAGAGGTATCTTATTGTAGTAGAGAATGCACTGACCCTTGAAAGAATTGCTAACCTTCGCGAGTCTAAAACGGGGCGCACATAGTCTGTGATTATTTCTTAGGTTAACATTACAGCTATCGCTAAGTTTGGAAAATGTTGTAAGGTTCTTGCGTACATACATTATATTTTCGAAAATAAATTGACTAGCTACTGTTAGTATGTCAATTTCTTTAAAAAGCTCTCTTAAGGAGTCTGTTCGTTTTAAATTATAAATTGCTCGAATAGCTCTTTTCTGTAAAATAAAAATAGTTTGAATATCCGCTGCTTTCCCCCACAACAAGATACCATAGGACATCACACTATGAAAGTAACTAAAATATACTAGCCTAGATGTAGCCACATCCGTGCTTTGTCTGATGTTCCTAACAGCGTAAGCCGCAGAACTTAATTTACCAGCCAATTTATCTATGTGGGGTCCCCACTGCAATTTGCTATCAATGGTTATTCCAAGAAACTTCGTATCATTTACTAATTCTAACGTGTTGTTGTCTAGCACTAAACTGGTCTCAACTTGCCTGACATTTGGAAGTGAGAATTTGATACACTTGGTTTTACCAGCGTTTAACAATAAATTATTAACTGTGAACCAATTCAAGGTTAAAGACAATACACCATTAACATCATCAAATTCTCCTTTTTGTCTTTCAATTTTGAAGACCAGTGAAGTATCATCAGCAAACAACACTATGTCAGTTAATTTCTCCACCATGAAAGGCAGATCATTAATATATACCAAGAATAAGAAAGGGCCTAATATGGAACCTTGTGGAACGCCAATTTTAACACTCGATCCATCAGATTTTACGCCGTTAACTTCTGCCTTTTGAATTCTATTGCTTAGGTATGATCTTAGTAGATCCAACGCTTTATTTCTAACTCCGTAATGATTTAATTTAATTAATAGCGTATTATGATCAACACAATCAAACGCCTTCGACAGGTCGCAAAAAACTCCGATAGCATCCTGTGCGGCCTCCCATGCAGAATAAATATGAGATACAAGGGTAATACCTGCATCCGTAGTCGATTTACCCCTAGTGAAACCATATTGTTTAGCGTGGAGTTGTTTTGTACGGTTGAAGTGTGAGAGCATTTGATTGAGTATAATCTTTTCAAATATTTTACTTAGTGTTGGAAGAACAGATATTGGTCTGAAATTTGAAGGATCGCCCTTATCTCCCGATTTGAACAGCGGTATAAGTTTACTGTGTTTCATGAGGTCTGGAAAAGCCCCATCGTCAACACATTTATTGAATATATAAGCTAAGTGTGGGGCTATAACTAGAATTACTGAACCAATGACTTTGACTGATATACCCCACAAGTCTTCCGTATTTTTTAAGTTAATTAATTTAAACGTTTTGACAATGTCCTGGGGATATACATGATGAAATTTTAAATATACATTACTGACGCTAGTGTTATTTTTTAATAAAGTCTCTGCTTCAAATGGAGATGAATTTAGACGGTCCGTTGTGAGTACGGGTACATTGGTGAAGAATGTTTCAAAAGCTCGAGCAACATCAGCGTTAGATTTAACAACATCATCACCTATCTTTAGGCAGAAATCACTGTCCCTTGGTATAACTTTGCCAGTTTCGCGGTTTATTATTTGCCAAACTGTTTTCATTCTATTATTTGAATTTTGAATTTTTCTATTAATGTGTAAAGTTTTTGCAGTTCTACAAACCAACTTGAAAGTTTTGGAATATTTTTTAACATAGTCATGAAATTTTCGATCAAAGTTATAGGTTTTTTGATCATAAAGGTCATACAAGATAACTCTACTTTTACGAATTCCAAACGTTGCCCAGTCATTAAATTTAGATTTACCGTTGTAGTCACTGACTTTCTTTAATTTGAAAACTTTATTGAATTCTGTCTGAATAATGTTGAAGAAGTCTGAGTAGATTTTGTTTGGGTTCTGTTCATTAAAATCCGGTACTGGCAAATTTATATCTAAGTTTTTCGTATATGTCTCTAGTCTATGGGATGTAATAGGCCTATAAAATGATGGACCCGTCTTATCCTTAATAGTTATTGGGAATGAAACTGTTTGACCACTGTGATCGGAGGGTAAGCAGTTAATTACACTTTTACTTGTGAATGCACAGTCACAAAAAACGTTATCTAAGCAAGTTTGGCTGGTAAGTGTAATTCTAGTCGGCTCTAGAAATACATGACATAAATTAAATGATTTGAACAGAGTTAATAATCGTCGCTTCAGTGTTGTATCTACAAGCAGATCTACATTAAGATCGCCACAAATAATTAACTTTTTTCTGTTATTACAAAGTTTAATGAGGGCTTCCTCCATAATTTTCTCAAATATTTCGAAATTGCCATGGCCTTTTTCATCCCTCGGTGGTCTGTAGACACAAACAATAATATGGCTATCTAACTCAACACAGGATACCTCTATTTGTCTTTCAACAGTAAGTGCAAGAATATCTTTCCGTTGTTTCACCTTAATATTATTTTTCACTAAGATTAAAGAACCACCTCTATCAGCAGTCTTTCTATTGTAACAACTGACAATTTTGTAATTATTTATGTTAAAAGACATCATATTTTCCTTCAACCAGTGTTCAGTAACACAAATAATATCAATGTCAGAATTTTTTAGAAATAATTCTAATACAAGTTCTTTGCCAGGTAGCCCCTGGATGTTTTGATGGGCAATATTTAACTGGGGCTTACATTTTGACATATTTAGTGGCTCTTGTATGCTAGAGATTTCCTCTATTGTCTTATGAACTAATTTAAATTACTTGGAACAGATTCCAATGTTGCATGCAAAGTATAATTAACAGGTGAATTCCCAATAGGGGTGCATGTTATATTACTCTTAAAATAAGCTGATGTCAAGTTGAACTTAGTTAAACCAACTATAGCTGCGTCGCATATATTATAAGCTAACAATGTAGCTACTAATTTTCTATATTTATTAGACAGGTACAATGTATCCCGTGTCAGAGTAAAGTTATGAATAAAATTATTCATGTCGAAATATAAAATAGCATCACTGTGATGACATGTTAAATTAAATAAATGAATATTCATTCTATGCACAGATTTGTTCTGTAGTTCTGTCAAATTACAGGCATATGGAAAATTGCATAGTATAAATTTGCATTTCATCCTACTATGTAAGTCTAGAAGTGTTTCAACACTTTTATTCAAATCATTCCGACTAATGTTTGAATGATTTCCTACCATAATTACAATTGTGCTGTACTCATCATAGATACCGCGACTAATCATCTTCACTAGATCTACAAATGAACTATTTGGACAGCAAATGTTCGTTACTTTTTGGTTAAGCCGGTTATGTAATAGAGTCCCAAATCCTGCATCTACTTTGTCGGAGAACAACAGAGTTTTTCTCTGAGCACATATTTTGGTAGCTGGCGGTACACGAGTGGAGGTGAGTGGCGGGACACACGTATTGGAGTGCGGTTTGATGCACGTGGCGGCGGTTGGCGCGGCATTCGCGGCAGCGAGCGTCGCAACGTGCGCAACGGCGAACGGCGCGGCCGTCGGAGCAGCTTGCGGCATGACACACGCCTCAGCAGGGACAGCGAGCGGCGCGGTGCTCGCGCTGTTGAGCTGCGAGGTGTCTCCTCGTCGACGACAGCGACGCTGTTTTTTGGTTCGGGCAGCGGTGGACGCTGCAACACTCTCGTTGAGGGGGGTTGAGACCAAAGTTAGTGATGTGGGCTCGTCCTCCTTGCTGGTCTCATTCTCCTCATTCTCAATTAGAACGCCCACCAATTCCGCATTCTGGCGTTGTAGCTGTACTAACTCAGACGTCGCGGCTCTGAGTTCTGCTAACTCACTTTGCTCTTTGGCATAACATTGTAATGTATTTGCTAGCAGGTCATGTAGATGCTGGATTTCTACTCGGGCATGTTGAAGGTCCGACTGTAAACCTACATTTTTTCCCCGGAGCTCTTGCATTAAGGAGATTCTTAATATTCTGTTTGATTGCCGTTTCAAGGCTAATTTCAGTACTTTTATATTACCTCTAGTTTTCTTCATGAATTTATTTAATTTAAATCATCTATCACCTCGCTCGTGTAAATGCCGCTATCAAAGTTGGTTTCGGTCAAGCAGACTATGTCATAGTCATCATTAAGCAGACTGAGATAAACATCTTTTAGTTTAGATCTTATTCTATTGACATTTTGATAAAATATACGCATGGAAGAGAAAACTGATATCAATTAGCTAAAGTAACATATACGAGTAATTAGAGTAGATAAGGTTTACCTATATATAGGCAGCTTTTCAAGAGCAGACTTGTCCTTTATATGTATATGTGGTGACTGTTCGTCTTTTCTGACATAAACTCTTCCAAATTTCACCCATACAAATTTATAACCAAGGGCCTTGTATTTTCTCGCAGCTGCGTGTAGGTCTTTACCCTCCGGCGACAGGTGTTCCGCGACGAAGATCGACTCGTCTGCTCCTGATACGCCAATCAAGTTCGAGCTGATGTGAGCTTGGGGGTGATCCTTGTTATATTTCTTCACCGCGGATATTATGTTGTCACGGTGACGCTCGGACGGCAAGGTAATCAGTATGGTGCGGGGTCTGGGTGAAGTACTGTCCAGTTTTGCAATTCTTCGGCATGGTCTAATTTCGTGTTCAGTAATCGGAGCATTGATCACCTCGCACAGGTCTTTGAAAAGCCGCACGATATTTTCGTTGTTGCGCTCGGGTACTGCGTGAAGCTCTAGATTGAGGCTCCGGGAGAGTTTTTCTGATGCCACCACACGATGCTGTAGTTTTCCGATGTCCTGCTGGAGCTGGATGATTTGTTTTTCGAGCTCAACGCATTTTTTGCTAGAAGCTAGCTGCTCGTTCTTACACTCTTCTTGCCCAGCAGCCAGGAAGTCGGTTGTGGCGCTAAACTCATCCTTAAGCGATTCTATAGCTTCTTTAATTTCCGAGGACACAGCAGCCTTTATTTGATTGTGGATATTGGCGAGGGCCGCATTGATATCAGACTTCCAATCATTGCGTAACGCTTCAAATTTAGCGTCGAAATATGAGGTTAATGCAGCGGAATCGACATTTATCATGGAGGCATGGCTAGGTGAGTCTATAGCTGTTACCACGGGGGAGGCCGACCGTGCAAGTGCCGGTGGTGGGGTGACGTATTTTTTTAGTGATTTACACTCAGCGCATTTCCATTTGCCTTTATTCATAGGCAATATACGTTTAAAATCAAATTCAGACATTCCAGCACATTTTAAATGGAACGCGCACTGGCAGGCAACGCATTTCATTAATTCCATCGTGGCGATGTCAAGATTACATATTTTGCATGCCATCGTGAGATACTAGTGCCCTCCGTGATCAAGATTTATAAACTCGGAGGTGGTCAGCGTGGGGGAGTACCAGGGCCGGAGCGAGGTATAGGAGATGGCTAGCCGGCTTCGGTCATGCGCGCACGAGACTCACGAGCAGTGATCAGTGTCGCCCCACGCAGCCTGTTTAGTCAATGCGACGACGGCAAGGTACCAGGGCCGCAGCAATCAGCAGGTGGTTGCGTGCGATGTGATATGATGAATGAGGTCCACGTGGGTGGGCGGGGCCTGCGTACTACCCGGCGCGTACGATCAGTAAGTGCGTAGCTGCTGGAGTAGTGGCGCTGCAGTTGTACTCACGCGCAGGAGACGTTGCTTCGTCCGTGAATGAGATCCTCGTAGGTGGGTGGGGCTTGCGTACTACTGGTGACTGTGAAACCGGACGCGCGGCGGGAGTTGTGGCGCGCGAATTTGTATCAGCGGAGAGCACTTTGGAGTTATGCGCTCCTAATATTTTGATAGGATTTAAATTGTTTTAAATCGATTTAAATATAAGAATTTGATTTAATGCAGTTTTTATAGACGACTGCTCACTATGAGATCCGGGGGGGAGAGGATCGTATCGTAGGAAGGAATCGTACTTAGTTCCTATTATATCAACACTCACAATACCGCCTACAAATATTATAATAATGAATACAAAACTAAATAGTGGAACTGACCTTTGTCGCTAGATATTAATTATCCGGTGCTTCTTTAATGAACTTCTCCACTTCATTAGGTGTTAAAACCTTGGATTTTCGACTGTAAAAGCCATCTGAACGTCTTTTCAAGAATGCAGTTAGATTGGTGTACGCTTTGATGTCAATTGCATTTTTATTCTGCACGGTACTCTTCAACATAGAATATATACACCAAAGCGAACTAGGTTTATACCTCTTCGCCAGTTCACTAAAGTAAGCCACGAACACGTTCTCTGAGAAAGAGCTTGCATTTTTGCTATTTTTCCATTGAATGAAATTTGCGTAGGCTTGCATGTATTTATCTTTTGATTTTGAGGGCAAAAGACTATCACTCGCATTCTGCGCTTCAACTATGATATCTGGCGGCGTACACTCGATAAGTAATTATTCGTTATCTAAATTCGACATTTTACAAAACAACACTAACGAAATGCAATACTGTGAATAAACTTAACAAACAGAAACCCATTTAAAAGATGGCGGCCGTAATTTTATTTTTTCGCGCGCTCAGCGCTGCATGCGCGCGCAAGTCTGAGATAAGGGCACCGGCAAAGTAGCTAATCAGCCACATATTTATAAATTTTGAAATTGGGTATTTATAGGTAAAAATACACCGTCAAAATATAAATACCAACAAGCTAACAAGCAGTTTCATGAAATCCTTTAATTATTTATCACATTTTGAATTGAATTTTATATTTACGCAAATAACTACTTAGCTGTTTTCGAAACATTAATACTTATTGCTAATATTTAAAAAGATATGTAATGAAAAGGCACTAGTGCGATAATGTAATGTAAAAGGCACGGCATGGGTAATATTCTGCATTATCAGTGTAAATACGCTGTAATAAGACCTACTTTACGAGCAGGTGTGTTGAAAAACATTTTACCCCTTAGACGAAGCATTCCGCATTTAGGCTATTTACTCTTTATTTATTTTGTGAAATAAAGATTATAAGCCTTATAATATAATCTCCCGGAATGGACTTTGAAACCTTTTTCTACACTAGACATTATTGCCTTGTTCTGATATTAGGTTTTCTTTATTATAATCTGAGAAAACTAAAAAAACTGAGTTATTGACATTTTTACAAGACAGCC
The DNA here is from genome assembly GCA_949825045.1 of Argyresthia goedartella. Lineage (NCBI taxonomy): Eukaryota > Metazoa > Arthropoda > Insecta > Lepidoptera > Argyresthiidae > Argyresthia > Argyresthia goedartella. The sequence continues at coordinate 39,464,486 of OX463810.1, forward strand.
AACTTAACGGCGAAGAGAATTCTACAAAAAAAAATAACAAAGAGGATAAATTAAGGACATTCTGTTTTTAGGGAGATTTCAGTAATCCTTTTATATTATTTGATGGGAATAATGTAGTTTGGTGCGCCTAAACATTCATTACATGGCTAATTATTATCGAGTCTTTGAATTTATAGCAAGATTTTGCCCCCTCCGGTTACCTTGTTTTATATTCTCTGCATATAGTATAATTAAATAAGCTGTTGGTTTCCGAGAATTCGCGTTGGCAATTTCCAGATGACGTTCAACACAGTCGTAATGCGCAAGCTCACACGTCAGGAAACAAATCACAAATAACTATGTGACGTCATCTGGAAACGCTCCGGAAGACGTATTTGCCCATGGTAAACACGTGCTTAAGGGCAGAACCGCCCAACAGACGGAGGCGTCGAGGCGTTTGCGACAGTATCGCATTCACGGACCAATTCATTCACTTTCCAATTAGAATACAAAGGGAAATAGTTCCTTCGCTAGTGGCGACGACAAAGGCTTTCCCACTTAGCCCCTTTTGATACCCGCCCGGTTACTCTAGCACTTTTAAAATTGCACCTCGTACGCTTATTACCTTTGGAGGTGGAAAGTGTAGCGTTTGTAAGTGTTTTTAGAAAGTGCTGTTATGTAGAGCGCTGACTGGGGTTTGAAAGCATCGTAATGATTTTAGCAGCGTGTGCTTACTTTTTTTTCAGGGTTAACTAGGGTTTACCGTCATTATATCCTCATGTGCGACCCCCGGGCGACCTCTCTGGCACTGCGGTTGTGGCTCTGCCTACCATGCGAGAGGTCCCGGGTTCGGTCCCCGACTGGGATACAGAAAAACAGAAAAACCCAAGGTATTGGAAGTTTATTTGTGTGCGACGACTCTGGTTCCAACGACACAGGGTATCCTAGTGTGGGGCCAGCAGCAATGTATGTGTCTGTCATGTATGTTCACATTGACCCACAACTGGGAATAGGCCTCGTCTCTCGGCACCAATAACCACAGTCCTGTGACTTCGTAGACTTCACGATATCGGGCCATCGGGCAGGGGCTAGGTGGTCTGTCCACTGGCCGTGTAGCGTTCACCTTACTGATAGATAAATGGGAAGTGAAGTGGGAGAGAAATGGACCTGTCATGTCAATGGAAGGGTAATACTTGTTCAACAATAACAACAAATAGCGGGGTGGTAGAGGCACAGTTTGTAGAACTGTTTACCCAAAGTTATTAAGTTCACTGAATAAATACCGCTAGTGTTATTATTATTAATAACACATACAGAATTTAAAATTTAATTATTAGCAGTGTAATAATTAAATTGTAATTGTATGGCTGGTATTTAATCGCACATAAAAATATTATTTGCGCAACAAAAAACTATCAACAAAAAAACTTTTTATGTTTTAAATATTTGATGAGTACTTAAGTTTAGGTGCAGCTTACCCAAAGATCTCAAACATTTAATACATTATAATAACATAAAATGGAAACTTAAGAAACATTTCTCCCTTTCCATCCCTAACCCCAATTGTAAAACATAGTATTCTGTCTGTAATATTAGCAACTTGCTTGTTAGTAATCTTATCTAATAGTGTGACTACCTACGTTTATTATTTCTGAGTAACATAGAACCACGCACAAATCTACGTGGTTTTTTTGGTTATTTTAAATGAACTTGTATTGTATTTTGGTTTATAATAAACAAATTAAAAAAAAGTTTTTCGGAGTATGAAAATACTGTAAAAATCGGAATTTCATAAGCTACAATTTCCAGATCGCCCCAGAAATGGCGTGAACCAACTCAATGAGGGTTTATGAGTAGTGGACATGCGGCTGTGCTGAAGGACGGTGGCCTTTCGCATGACTATCACCCGTTTAGGCTAAAAAGAGTTTGTGTGTTCTTATGGTGTAAGCGACGCGATTATTTATGAGTTGGCTATTTATGTCATATTTTGTTATTTCTGCAAAATACTGAATCTCTCTTATTTCTTCTGTCCGTGGAAATACAATTCACATCCTTTATTTTTCAAGAAAATATCAATAGCAAACGTTGTTATGATGTTTTTATAATCATTAGTGTTTAAACTCCTGTACTCCATCTAGTTTCAGTTATGTTGTCTGGTAAAATATATAGAGCGTGCATGGTCTTACAGTAAATAGTTTAGTGATTGCTCCGCGACCGCGAATGTCTCGCAATTCGTACCAAACCCCACAAACATAGTATATTCCAGAAGTCCTTGGTTTCTGGGTTTTCGGCTTTATTAACAGCGGCCCCGCACTACTAAGTTGCGACAAATTAACTCATTTACCTCATCACGTCATTTCATACTATTGCGACAGTTCTCTGAGTAAAATTGTTTAACTGAATATGCATATTTAACACATTCGTTGAAGTCACAAATTTATGGTTAAATACATTACCTACTTTCTTAAATAAGTGTGTATATGTGTAGGCGTTTTTACAGACAGCGCAAGCGATACACATTGTGTCTAAATGAGATAGAACAAGACATCGAGTATGAACTGATATGAGAACAAAGAGCTAAAATTTAACGTAACAGGTTTGATTATTTTATTAGCGGACTAACGGGTCAGATCATAGCAATATGAATCGCGAAGGTGAAAAAGTGTTTAGAAAAAGCATTTCGGGATAATTGTTCCTAACCATTCAACAATTTTTCCTCAACACATAATCCATTTCCAAACAAAGTGCTTAACACGGGGTTGATCAGTACAACATAATTAAATTAAGAGCTCATTAATCATCCCAGATAACTGTATTTAGTAGAATTTGATGAGAAACTTTTCAATTTGGTGGCTTGGCGGCTCGGCTGTCAAACAAACCACAAACATGCAACAAAGTGAGGGGTTCCCCTGTATAGAGTTCGATTACAATATTCAAACTAGTTACAGTGTATTGACTATTAGATTTTATGCTAGTCTTTAGAGGCTTCGATCATTGCGGAGGCAAACATATTAATAAACTTGTTCATGCGATGATCTTTAGCCTTATAATCCCTTCTCAACAGGTTCCAAAATACCCTTTATTTACTAAGAAACGGCTTATGTTTAAACGATTACCAAAAACGCACCTATTTTACTACCAATAAATTCGAAATGACTGCCAGAATGGATAAATGTCCACCAAATTGTGTTTGGATAAATGATCACCAAACTTCTTTTTATGTTTTGTGTACTTAATTAAGTATATGTTTTAAGTATTGTTTGTTGTTCTTACATGTTCAACCTAACACGGAGGATAAAGGGGGCTTCGCTTCGCTAACCCCCCCCCCTTCACCTAAGCTACCGCAGTATTGTGTATATTCTATGTATTATAGTATTTGCCCTGATATTTTTTGCAACTTTTGGTGTTCATTTATCCATTTTGGGAAGGAAAAAAATATTTTGGTGATCATTATATTTGTTGCCGTAAGAAAACCCTTTCACGAAACAAAAAAGACCTTAAGAGAGTACCTGTTGTCGCTTAACTAAGTCCAGCCAGCAAAATCTTGAAAAAATTCAATCCAAATTCCTCAAACACCTTACCTATAAGAGCAACGCATATATCGATGGCTATGAGGAGAGCTGCTCGCGACACAGGATACCGAGTCTTACGGCGCGCCGCACACTCGCCGACATGTCTCTGCTGTACGACTTGGCGCACGCACACGTGGACTGCCCCGCGCTAGTGAGCCAGCTGCCGCTGCGCACGCCGCGCCGCCGCACAAGACATACAGCTAACTCACTATTCCACCATCCGGCACATCGTACCAATTACGCCAACAATTCTGTCCTCACTCGAATAGCTAGAACCTACAATAAAACTTTCTCCGACATTGACGTATACCATCATTCCAAAAGTATTTTTAAACATAAAATTCTTGACACTCTCTGCGGATAACAAAATATAACAATACAGTTTCAATCATAGCTATACACCACCCTTCACATACACACACACTCACATTGCATTCACACCAACCCCCTCTCAATAATACACAAAACATAGTTCCGAATAAATAACCTACCTATTTTACTAACCCCATAATTTAAGGAGTCTTGAATTAAGTAATTTATGGAAACCTATAATTGGCTGTAGTAAATAAGTAATTTAATTAAGAGAATTAAACTGTAACGCTGTTGGTTTTCTGAATAAATAAAATAAATAAATAAACTATAATGTAACTGAGTCTTTACTGCAATAATCCAAAGTGAACCTCATAATTCTAACACATTTTACTTAATTAAGGTACCTACCTACTTTTTAACCTGTAAATATTTTATCTTTAACCTTAAAATTATTTCTACCCCGCTGTCGATAGGTCTACTCTCTTGTTTTTTTAAATTTGTTAATTTCTAGTGTTAATCCTAATCTCATAGGACAGGCTTGCCTAGTTTGGGATCTGCTATGTATCCTACATTATAATTAACATATCAATTTCTTAGTGCTATTTTCTCTGATGGGCGCATATTTCCGAAGCACTGGTAGAGTTAATGGAGTTTCCTTTTCCTGTGCAAGATTTAGCCTTGAATAACCCACTTGAAAGGGAGATTTCTTTTTTCAAACTCAAACCTTAGTCAGTTATGTACAGTTGATCATATTTGATTTATATTTTATTTTTATCCAAGTATTAGCTGTAAGAAATTTCTTTTTAGAAATAAGCTCACCTTTGCATATTGTTCGTTGTATTTTTTCCATTGTGTTTTCTGTGCAATAAAGAATTATTATAAGTATTAAGTAGCTGCTTGACTTGTAAAAGTGCATTATTTTTGCCTATTTGCAATAAAAAAATTGAGTTTTGAGTATTGAGTTCTGTGTTTCTTCATTTATTTCTTAAGTTCGAAGGCAAATAAACGAATTCATTATTATTATCTTGTTAAGAATTACCATGTAAAGAATTCTATAGTATACCGTCTATAGTATACCGACTTTCAACGATATTTTGGCGCGTTAGTAACGTTTACAGGAGAGTGCCAGTTCTGTGCAACTGCACCGAAACAGTCGAAAAGCATTATTTCTAACTACTTACCTGCGGTAATAGGTTACCGCAAGCCAAAAGATACGCAAAGCTATACTCACGTGAAGGCTGAAGGCAGAATGATGGAATAGTAGGCTGAATGATAGGTAATCTTAAATCACGTGACCCAAAAAGTTGCATTGCCTGCATACAGTATCAAGAAACGCGTGTGCAGACCAGTGCTACAGACAGTTAGTCAAAAATAACAGACAGATAGACAAAAAATTACAGATTTTTAAAATAACCAATCAGAACATCGCTTAAGCAATCATCAAACCGCTAAATCGTTATAAAATACATCTCGTGTGAAATTATCGTATTGTAAATGTAAAATATAGCTCGTGTGAAATAATCGTGTCGTAAATGTAAAATAAAGCTCGTGTGAAATAATCGTATTGTAAATGTAAAATATAGCTCGTGTGAAATAATCGTGTCGTAAATGTAAAATAAAGCTCGTGTGAAATAATCGTATTGTAAATGTAAAATATAGCTCGTGTGAAATAATCTTATTGTAAATGTAAAATATAGATCGTGTGAAATAATCGTATTGTAAATGTAAAATATAGCTCGTGTGAAATAATCGTATTGTAAATGTAAAATATAGCTCGTGTGAAATAATCGTATTGTAAATGTAAAATATAGCTCGTGTGAAATAATCGTATTGTAAATGTAAAATATAGCTCGTGTGAAATAATCGTATTGTAAATGTAAAATATAGCTCGTGTGAAATAATCGTGTCGTAAATGTAAAATATAGCTCGTGTGAAATAATCGTATTGTAAATGTTAAATATATCTCGTGTGAAATTTGATCTACCCTCACCTCTAAATTGAGATAGACGTGTTATCAATCGATCCAAAATAATAAATCAAAAAACAGTGTTTAAAGTGACTTTCCGTAACTACAGCTGCTCAAATAGTGTTAACAATACCTTACTGTAAAGTAATTAGTGATAACCATTACCGTGTTTTGAGTGTTTAACGGTGAGTTTTGTTTCGACAAGCTGCGCGTGACTCATCAACGGCTCCGCCACAGAGCTGCGTTAACCACAATTCGCTGTTTACACCGGTATCTACGGTACGATAATGGAATGTAACAAATGTCCCTTAGTGCTGAAGCTAGAAGAGTCCCTGAAATGGGCGACATCTCAAAAGCAATTTCACTTTGCTTGTGATAGTGTAAGTGAAACTGACTTTAAAAAGATCCTTCCAATGAACAAAAACAAATGGAAGTGCCCAGTCTGCAAACAACCCAAAAAAGGGTCAGTCAGTCCGCTTGTCAAATTCACCGATGGCAGTACACCAACACAAGCACCACTTACCTCAATTGTTAACGTAGACTCCGAGAAACTGTTTACGTACATGGACTCTAAATTCAAATCACTTGAAGAATCTATGAGGAAACAAATTACGGACCTGGAAACCTCGGTCAAGCTAATGAGTGATCAGTACGACGCAGTTATAAAAAACTTGGACACTCAATCGAAAGAAATAAAGATCCTTCGTAATGACAACAAGTCTCTAAAAGAATCCATACAACTCCTTCAGGAAAAAGTTGACTCCTTAGAGGAAGAAGGATCAAAGAGAGACCAATGGTCGCGGCTACAAAATATTGAACTGGTTGGTATCCCTGAGCAAGACAACGAATCCTTACCTGATGTCATCGTGAAGCTTGCCAAGTACGTCGGAGCCCCGCTGCAGCAGAACGATGTGGAGTTCGCCCACCGCGTCCAGGCCAAGCGTCCTACTAAGGGGAAGCCCCGCGCCATCATAGCACGACTCCGGGAACGAGTTACCAAGGATGCCCTGATGCACACGACTCGCAAATGCCGTGGAATGACGACCAAGGACTTAGGATTGGAAGGTGAACCTTTGAAGTTGCATGTGAACGAGCACCTAACTGTCGCAAACAAAAATCTGCTCAGTAAATGCAGGAAAATAGCAACCGAGAAGGAATATACTTTTGTTTGGACAAAAAACTGCCGAATATATGTACGGAAAGCAGAAAACAAACCGTATATTCAGATATCCAAAGAAGCGGACCTAGAAAAAATCATATAATAATGAAAAGTTTATTTTTTGGTATAATTAATTTCCTTATAACTCACATATTTAACCTATCTATACTATTTTACCTCTTCCTTACACTCACAAACGGACTCATACTCACAGTCAAACACACCCTTTACACAACTGGAACAAAAACAAAAACAAATATCATTCAGATTAATCGCGCGACCAACACTTTGCTAAGTAACTCGGCACGTAGAATGTATGCTGTTGTTGTTTATCAAAGTACTACCTATGCTTATACGTATTATCACATTTTTAATATGTGTACTGCTCATATTCTTTCGTTAATGAAATAACAATAATGTCCACCAACAACTTACGTATTTACTATCAGAATGTTAGAGGTCTCAATACGAAAACCTTAGTATTTTATAACAGTGTCTTGTACTCCGATCATGATATTATACTCATAACAGAATCATGGTTGCATGATGGAGTACTAGATTCTGAGCTTACTAGCAATAAATATAACATTTTTCGTAGGGACCGCGGGTCGATGGCTGGAGGTCTTTTCATACTATGCTCTGCGCGGCTCAACGCTCGCCTGCGCACTGACTGGCAGCGCGATGATCTTGATGTGGAATGTATGTGGATTACTATAGATCGCCGCTCGCTTAGTTCACAGCGTGACCTTCATATCGGGTTGGCTTACATACCACCCGATAACAGAAACCATATCCAAGCCCAACGCATACTTATCTTTACTAGCCTGATGACTGATTTTATTACGGCAAATCCAGATGATTTTTATCTAGTGGCAGGAGATTTTAATCTTGGTATGATAAAGTGGGAGACCGGTGAACCTATCCATTTTAGACGCGGAACCGTTGATCTGCAGAACTCAGCACTTGAATTAACTCACCATACAAACCTGTTAGGACTGCGCCAGTTCAATCAATTCAATAACACTTCCGGCAACACACTGGACCTAATTTTTTCTTCCTTTTCTTTACTCATAGACAAATGTGATAACCCTATGGTCAAAGAAGACCCAGCCCACACGACCCTCAGTATCAATGCCAAGGAGATCACTATACCTCCACTTCGTAACACGCCACAACGAAGATATCTATTCAAGAAAGGAGACTATGAAAAAATTAATAAAGATCTCATGAATATTAACTGGAAAACCTTTCTCAATTCCGGCACAATTGATGACGCAATATCATCTTTTTATTGTGAATTACGCGATGTAATCCAAGACCATGTTCCCCTAGTTATTACTAGAACTTCCAAGCGCTACCCAATTTGGTATAGTCGGGCTCTAATATGTATTATTAAAGAAAAAAGTAAGGTACATAAACAATGGAAGCGATTCAACAATCCTAACCATTACAGTACTTTCTCTCTACTTAGAACAAGACAAAAATCACTTCAGGATGAATGTTACAAAACCTATTTAAACAGGGCACAAGCTACTATTAAGAACGACCCCAAGTACTTATGGACATATATCAAATCTAAAAGGAAAACAGACTCTGGGTATCCCAGTTCTATGATACTAGAGAGTAAAAGACTAAACGGAGAGAAAGAAATATGCGATGGCTTCAGTATGTTTTTTGAAAAGATGTTTAGGAAACCAGCAGCTTCGTACCCTGACCATCGCTCCTCAACCACATTTGAAAACTCTATTAGTACTTTTACCATTTCTGAAGGATTGATTGTCCAGTTGATTAAAAATCTCGATACGAATAAGGGTGCTGGGAACGACGGTATTCCACCAAACTTTATTAGGAGATGTATAAAATCTATGACGATACCCCTTGGTATTATATTTAACAGATCTATCCGTGAGGCTGCTTTTCCTTCAAAATGGAAACAAGCTTACATTGTACCGGTACACAAGGGGAATTCCAAATTGGACGTGGAGAATTACCGACCCATTTCTATCTTAAACACGTTCGGTAAAATGCTAGAGAAAATTGTACTTGAACATATTTACCCCGTAGTGATGCAAGGCATCCCAGAAGAACAACACGGTTTTATCAGAGGTCGGTCCACCACGTCCAACCTGGACATTTTCACCAGTGACGTCCTCCAAGGGATGAGTTCTCATGGTCAGGTCGATGCAGTGTACACCGATTTTGAAAAAGCCTTTGATCGTGTGGATCACGTGATCCTGCTCCGTAAACTTCACGCACTGGGCATACGCGGGGACTTGCTGCGGTGGACTGACTCATATATATCCAACCGTCGACAGGCCGTGGTTATAGGTGGATTTCGGTCTGATTACATAAACGTACCCTCTGGTGTCCCTCAGGGCTCTCTGTTAGGACCCCTACTCTATGCAGCATACCTGTATGACATTAAAGAGTGCTTCAAAAACGCCAAATTTCTGTTATATGCTGACGATAAGAAAATTTATATGAACGTCCGCAGCAGAAATGACTTAAATCTTCTACAAGAAGATTTAGATAGACTGACTGCCTACTATGATAAAAACCGAATTGGCGTCAATATGTCAAAATGCGTACACATAACTTTTACAAGAAATACCAATCCAATTTCTTCTGACTTTAGCCTGAACAATACAGTAATAAATAAAAGTGACACTGTGAAAGATCTAGGGATTATTCTCGACCCAAAGTTAACATTCACAGCTCATTTTGAACGTATCATAAAGAAGGCCTACCGAAACTTAGGATTCGTCTTTCGTACATGCAAGGAATTTACGGATACCATCTGTATTAAAATCATTTATTTTGCCTATGTGCGTAGTGTTTTGGAATATTGCAGTCCAATTTGGAATCCACTTTATACCACACACAAAAATGATATTGAACACATTCAGATGAAATTCCTTAAATTCTTGGACTGGCGCACTAAAAATACTCGTACAGAATACCCCGCCACATGTAGCCGCTACAACTTACTAACATTAAAAGATAGACGTGTCCTGGCTGACATGTCACTCTTACACGACGTATCCAGCGGCGCACTAGACTGTCCAAGACTGGTAACAGAGATATTATCACTTGCTGCTCCGGCTAAACGCACTCGACATACTAAACTTTTCTTTATACCCTACAGTCGCACCAATTATACGTCGAACTGTACCTGTCATAGGCTTCCCCGTACTTTTAATAAACGTTTTTCGGACCTGGACCCATTCTGCACGTCAAAGGCTCCATTTAAATGGCAAGTTACACAAGTACTGTTGGGAGAATCACAGGTAGACTCACTTTAGGATGTTACAGGAATCTGTCCCATGTCAACCCTCCCTATATGCGAACGTGGCGCGCGCGCTTCCTTTTTTTATTACGTATAGTCATTTATTTGTTTTGTTTTTGTCCTCTCCACTGCACTCACCGGCAAATACATACATACATACACACACACACACACACACACACACACACCCTCGCACACAACACAAATACTTACCACATCCACACGCAATCACTGTTTTTTGATACATTGTTCTAGATATTGTTGCTCTTTTAGCTCAACTTCATAACCGTCACTTAATTATTGTAAACTGTGTACATAGTGAAATCCGTAATTGGCCTTATTTTAAGTTTATGTTTCCGACTAGCTGTAAGAATGGCTGTGTGATTTTTGTTCATTAATAAAATAAAAATAAAAAAATAAATAATCGTGTCGTAAATGTAAAATATAGCTCGTGTGGAATAATCGTATTGTAATTGTAAAATATAGCTCGTGTGAAATAATCGTGTTGTAAATGTAAAATATAGCTCGTGTGAAATAATCGGTAAATGTAAAATATAGCTCGTGTGAAATAATCGTATTGTAAATGTAAAATATAGCTCGTGTGAAATAATCGTGTTGTAAATGTAAAATATAGCTCGTGTGAAATAATTCTGTTGTAAATGTAAAATATAGCTCGTGTGAAATAATCTTATTGTAAATGTAAAATATAGCTCGTGTGAAATAATCGTATTGTAAATGTAAAATATAGCTCGTGTGAAATAATTCTGTTGTAAATGTTAAATACCACTCGTGTGAAATAATCGAGTTATAAATGTAAAATTTTCAAAAGCTATTGAAATTCCTATATGTCAGAATTACATGAAGGCTGCTGATTAGTAAAATCTTCGATGGCCATTTAATTTGTCAGATGTCATAATTACATGATAAAGCGACAGATTCTTTATGAACATTTTAATACATAGATCATACATATATAACAAAAAAGGTGGGTTTTCACGTAAGGATGGAAGCGTGTCATCATTGTTCGCGTCCATCTTGAATCTTCAATTACTGTGGGCTGGAGTGGGTGATGTCAGATGAAGAAAGCAGGCTCATACTTCCAATCAGATTATTGAACTTGACACAACACGCAATAGTAGGTAAAGACAAGTGATGTAGCTTATAATAATAATAATAATTCTTTATTGCACAGAAAACACAATGGAAAAAATACAACGAACAATATGCAAAGGTGAGCTTATTTCTAAAAAGAAATTTCTTACAGCTAACCTGTGAGGAAAGGAAAAAATATTTATAGAGAGGTAGTCCTAGTGTACAATTAAGATTTAAAAGAAAGAAATAAAGTCAATATACTATCAGATAAATCACAATACATCCTACACATACTATAAAATAAATTAATAGAATACAATAAATACATAGATACACATACATACTATTAGATACCCACTATGCGGAAGAGAGGAGATGCTGTTTCAACTTTTTCTTAAAAGAGAACAAGGATGTGCAATCCCTAATAGCGCAAGGAAGTGCATTCCACAAACGTATTGCCCTTAACCTAAACGAGTGCTCGTAAGCAACAGTGTTGTGCTGAGGAATTGACAAAAGTGACACCGTGTGAGATCTCCGAAGTCTATCCCCAGAGAAAAGAAACTCAAAATGTTCACGAAGATATGCGGGATAGCGCGGATTTCTCAAAATATTGAAGAGGAAGGAGAGAATGTGCATATCACGACGAAGTCGGATCGGGAGCCAGCCTAATTCCCTGCGATATTGGGACACGTGATCGTACTTGCGGAGACCGAAGATAAACCGAATCCCGAGATTTTGAAGTCGCTCGAGTTTGTTCAGTAGATCTTCGTTCGCGCTGGCCCAGCAAACATCGGCGTAGTCAATTAAAGGCAGATGAAGGGTCTGAACTAGCATGATTTTAGTCTGCCTAGGCAAGAAGTACTGCAAACGCCGAAGGGAATGAAAGGATGCAAAGACTCGTCTGCTGACCTCACAAACGTGGGGCGACCAGGATAAAAGAGTATCAAAAACAAACCCAAGATTTTTGGCTTTCTCGCTGTACTTGACAATGGTACCGTCATAAAGCACGGGAGCAACTGACCTATGCTGCAACAAATTAAGTAAGTGCCGTGTACCCAGTATCATCGCCTGAGACTTATCCGGGTTGACTAATAGCCCATACGAAAGAGCCCATTTCCTGATGTTGTCGAGGTCAGCATTCAAAGCCTCTACAGTCGAAGTCAGATCACACAGGGGAAAATGCCGATAAATTTGAAGGTCATCTGCATAGAGATGATACGAGGAAGACAATACATCCGAGATGGAATGGATGAAAACTGAGAAAAGAAGAGGAGAAAGGATGCCACCCTGCGGAACACCAGTAGAGAGCTTGCACCATTCCGTAGTAACTTCTTCAGACTTGATGCGCTGCTGGCGGTCTCTCAGGTAGGAGTCAATTCAGCGAGCCGAGTGTGAAGAGACATTGAGTGTTTTTATGATTTCAACAAGTATATCGAAGTCGACGCAGTTGAAGGCGCTGCTAAAGTCAAGGAGAGTCAGGACTGTGAGCTGCTTCTTATCCATTGCCAGTTGGATATCGTCAGTTACCTTGAGCAGTGCGGTGGTGGTGCTATGCCCTGGCCTAAAACCAGACTGAAAAGGGTTCAGTAAATCCATGGAGGAAAGGTACGAGGACAGCTGGGACAATTGATTCAAGGACTTTGGAAAGGATTGGTAGGATGGAAATGGGACGGAACTCTTTGAAGGAGGACGAGTTAGAAGTTTTAGGCAGGGGTATCACTAATGCTCTTTTCCACTGGCTTAAGAAGCAGTACTCGCTCAGCGACGCGTTAATTATATGCGTTATGGGTGGTAAAACATTATCGAGTACACTGAATAGCATCTGAGAGCAGATATTGTCATCACCTACAGCCTTGGACGAGATTTCTAGAATAGCTTATCTAGAACGCGCGATAGTTTATGTGACGATTGCACGCGCCGTCTACCATTGTCCAAGTTGAAGTGAGTGATATCACGACGCGTTGACGCGTCGCAAACTCCATCGAGTGCCACCAGAGGGCGACACTGGCGTTCTGGATTCAGCTCAATTGCGACACGGCCATCCTGCTTGCACTTCCCCTCGTGTGTTATCCTGTGAAGAAAATAATCCACGAGACAATTATGTCTCACTCGGCCTATCCTGACTGACTCTAGATTCAGCAGAAAAAAATAAAGAAAAAGGACTCTAAAGTTTTATTTCAACTCTATAATTAAATCAAACTTTGGGTCGTGTTTGGCGAATAATTGAAAACACAATACACATCAAAGATTAGCACAGGTCACCCTAGGTCATATAACACAGTCACTTGAGAATCAACGAATTCTCAAAACTGTACTGCAACAACCCTACTTTAGTTACTCTCTTCGTAAGACCTCTAACGCCAAGGCCCTCTAGCCGACCAGCAATCCCATTGCTCCCACACATCCAGCGCATGGATCAGTTTGCATATCCATCGAGTGGATCGCCCGTGTGTATCCTCATGACTACAAACGATGGTCTCCATAGACCCCGACCTCCGCCAGAGTTAAACGCACACCGCGCATCCAAGGACTACTTAAGTTGCCTTGAGAGGTTGATTTCTCGTGTCGAACACAGTACAACAACAGGACTATTGTTCTTTATAATCTTTATCAACGATCTGGCTGCGAAACTTAATAATCCTTGTCTGTTATACGTAGACGACCTTAAAATATTTTCCAGAATCCGAAATACAAACGACTGCATGAAGCTCCAGGCTGACATTGACACGCTTTCTGACTGGTGCAACGAAAACCATATGGCACTAGGGATAGACAAATGCTTCAGTATATCTTTCACACTTAATAAGAATAAAATTAGCTATGACTACAATATATATTCTGTAGCACTACAAAGGAAATCCGTCGCTCGAGATCTTGGCGTAATTTTTGACGAGAAACTTAGTTTCAATCACCATTATGCAGCACTCATTCCAAAATGCAACCAACTTCTAGGATTTATTTCCCGTGTCACTAAGACATTCAAGAACCCAAAGAGTTTAATACTCCTTTATAACACCCTGGTCCGCAGCAGGCTCGAATATGCCTCTATTATATGGTCCCCGCATTATAAAGTCCATATTGACTTAATAGAGTCCGTACAGAAGCGATTTCTGCGCATGCTGTGTGCACGCTTTGGTCATCGGCGTACGCTCAGCTCATATGAGACGAGATGTAAGTACTACCACATAAATACACTTGAAAACCGTAGAAAACTCCAAGACTTCATGAAATAGTCTGAGGCACCATAGCAACGTCACTACTATCAAACATTGACATCTACGTCCCCCTAACCGATCTGTGAGAATCCCCCGCACATTTTCTATCCCCTCTTGCAGAATTAACGTCAGCGCCAACAACCCACTGGTGCGGATGTGTCGTTCATGCAACGCGGTTTCTGCTAATCATGATCCCAACGGGCCTGACATCTATCACGATTCACTGCCATGTTTTAAATATAAGATTTTAAAATTGTTACAGTAATATTAGTTTCCAACCTTATGCAAACACATATTATCTATGTGCCTATAATAATTTACTCAAAAACTCAAAACTCAAAACGTTTATTCTGTAAATAGGCCACAAGGGCACTTTCACATGTTACTAATTACTTAGATTTGTATTATTTTAAGTCATATAATTATTTGCTTATTGTCAAGTGTGTTTCATAGTCATGTTATATACACATGGTTTTGGCGTTTCAGACGGAAATGTTTAGTCAAATCTCTAAGTTGTAATGTTTGTCTGTAATGCTGTTTTGTGTATTAATAAATAAATAAAATAAAATAAACACGGCCTTTAAAGTCTCATACTCGAACATTTACCACAGCTTAAGCTTGCTCATCAGCATCAATATCTTTATCAACATCCTCATCGACTGTTACATGACCTGTTGGCATCTTCCTTAACCTATCATGCACGTACTTATAGGTACGCCTAGAATTTAAAGCTTTCAGTGTTTAATTATCTCCGTCTAGAATCTCAATAACCTTGAACGGACCCTTATAATTCGGACTTAATTAAGAACGGGCGCTGTTTTCCACGCACTGTCACACCACTCACCCAGTGCGTCAAGCCTGCCACGCGTTCTGCTTCAGTAGGAGCGCGTTCTCTTACGTATGATGACATGGAATCCATCAGTACGTGCCTCAACAAACATGCCAGATGCACTACAGTTGCGTGGCAGTGGCAGCCCCAGCAACAGTGTTGAACTGGACGAGCAGGGCATGCGTTGAGAGTATTTTGGGTATTGTTGACCCATAGGCTGCACGTGTTGATTGGCAATGTGCTTTGAAGAGTGAGATTTTTACTGGCTTTTTACAATGTGCAATCGCTGCGCAGAGCGCTGCGCTCCCACTCTATGACTAGGTCATCCCCCAGGTCCTTAGTCCTTACATGACCAAGGTATGTAAATAAATCATCACTTCGACTTTGTTTTTCGATAATATTTCAACAGTGACCTATAATATCATAGTCAAATACCAGTCTTCCAAAATATCGATAAACAAGGTAGGTAAACTATCTATCATTTTTGTCGATAGCCGTTCTTATATCGATACTTACCCCATTGCTGGTTGTCACTAAAATGGTACGCGTAAATGTCCTGTCAAATCTATATTGGTTTCAGTCATATAAAGTAGACCGTTTTACTTATTACGTATGAGTAAAGAGTGTCGGTATATTAACATCTGTTCAGGGAAAATAGGCCTCCCTCTATTTACTTACTAACTCTGAGCTCTTGTACGTATGGTTCTATCTCGTTTCTCATCCCTATATAGTCAGTGTTCCTCATTATGAAGCAAACAGTAGAACGAAAAGTCAAACTTCAAAGTCAAATACAAAAATAAACATTTCGACGGCTAAAAACTTTTGCTTCCACGAAAATCTAAGAATACTACTACGTATATTATATAAAATGACTCAGTTAATTCAAAATAATGATAAGAATATGGTCCAGACTCAAGCTGGTGCAGGAGTTGGGATGGCTGAACTAGACGAGCAGGCGCAGAGGACATTCACAAAGGCCTGGTTCGAGGGGGCTAAGTGCAGGCACTACGACCCCCTTAAAGGAGAATAGAAGAAGAAAAGGGGGTGTAACTACACGCCGTTAGAAAAAGAAATGTTCTAGAACATGATTGTGGAGGAAGTAGGTAAATCACAATAAAGTCAAGTATTTATTTATTCGTATAGCAGAAGTCGTTGAGTCTTTCCAGACTATATTGTGACTTTTCCTTTAGGGTTTGGCGGAGGAACTGATGCGCCCACGTTCAGCCAGTCATTTAATACTCCATTTTGCGTGACGGAGGGATAGTCCATCTCCGCAACTGTGAAGACGTTGAAGGTTCCCTGACGATATTTGTTCTAGTGGTGGTTTATAACAGAATTCCTATTTTTTTAGAAACACTGATCGAGAATAAAGAAATACAGGAAGAATCGAGATATGTAGTCTCCACTGATGTAAATAAGTGTCTTACTACTTTTTGTTGTTATTACATACTCAACCTAACACGAAGAACTTCGCTTCGCTCACCCCCTTTTCCCTTCACCTTAGTTGTCGCAGTGTTTTACGCTTTTACATACATTACTGGCGGCGCATTGGGTATTAATAACGTTTCATACACTACCTGCACCTTTTAGGCATTCTATATACTGCCTAGGGAATATATATATTACCGGATTATACAGATTGCCGGTAACTTGCACATTAAACGTACATATTCACGTGCATACAATGTACATCACCTATTACTCCAATTTATAAAAAAAAACTAAGGCTAAATCTCGCCAGGTTTTTGTAACTGGTCTTTAGCCAAAGTGGTGTTCTGGTGCACATTAAAAACATCTCCAATCACATGTTGGTACGTGCAGAATGCGACTAGCGAAGCATCGAAGTGCAATCAGTATTTGATCGACTTTTTAAAACTTTGGTAGTCGTAAGAATCAAAGCGGTTCCAACTCTTTTATCTCAGTATTTGAACTCGTTGATGAAAGCGATAAAAGAGTAAAAAAACAATTTTCACAGTTCGAAATTAAAATTTAAGACTGGTCTTTACCACTCCCAATTTCAACGCATCTCAAACCACAGAGTTTCGATTATCTAAGTCTCAAACCTTGGATGACATCAGTCGAAAATCTAAGTTGGTCTGGTGCATACTATACCATTACCGAGTTTAAGTATCGTTTAAGCAAACGCTCAAGGTGAACTCAGTCACATTTTCAGTGTTCACTCAAAGCCGAGCCTTGCAAACGTTTCCGTCATTTAAGAGGCCCGAATGTTTTGAGAGTGTGGTTTTTGGAGAGTGCATCCGTGCATTCCTCTGTAAGTGTCAGACACTTACAGAGGAATGCACGGACGCGCTCTCGTAGCACAGAGAATTTCAGCAAAGAGTTTATCTCGTCCATTCGAGGTTACAAATAAATAAGTAAAGCTAGTTGAAGCAGAGAGTTTCGTTATGATATTACAAATGAATCACAGAGTAAGTAAGTAAAGCAATTATAGGTAAAGAGTTTCGTTAATCAGAGATATTAAATCAAGATCATATTACCACCACCAGATATTATCAACTTTGCTGTTGATAATATCTGGCAAGTCTCAGACACAAACCCTCTACCAAAAAGTTTTGCATTATCTTCCTCATTCAATTGACGTGACAGTAGCTAATACGCAATCATACAACATATCATATCAATCAAAACCACACCTTACCTGGCAGTCTTAAAGCTACAAATCGTTTGTGAGGGCACCAGCTGTGAAATAAGTAAAGATGGTGGTTTACTTAGAAGGCGCATTAGTGTAATTGCGATGCAAGTCTGAAAGTTTGTCGTAGTTTCTCCATTAGGCATTATTGATGGGTTTCAAATTGCACTACGTCCCAGAGGGCACAACCCTACTCATATGATTGCGGGTACAGTGGCTTTCAAGGTAAGCTACACTAGGTATCATTTACGTATCTATGGCACATGGATTACGGCCGACGGCAAACGATGATATCATTGTAGCTTACCTAGACGCGGATATAGTGTTTTATCTATCTACCTGGATTTGTGTCTACTGTTTACGTACTTAGTTCTAACAATTCATTGAACAATTGTTGTTATAGCGGAAACAGAAATAAAATAAATAAAAATAAATGAGATTCAGTCATTAGACGAACGGACAGTCGGGGTCTCGTTCGGAGCCCTTCGGGTAAGGAACCCTAAATTCGTATCTCTTGATATTACTCTATCAATATAATCTAAATAAACATCGCTGCTTCACCGCGGTGCCAACTAATAGCAAACGCCGAGAAAGTTCAACGAACTGAATAACAGCGAAACCGCTTACAATTACTCGGAACACCCTAAGCAAACCGGCTCATCTGCGCAAACACCCTGTGGAATAACCTCCGATTAACAATGAGATATTAAATGGCAACCCGCCCTCACAGCAAACAGAAATCAATCAACATTTCGTATTTAGTCGCTTGTCGAGCAAAATTGGATAGCTTTATTGAATTAATATTGCCAAGTTTTTTTATTTGTGTTAACAGAACTTATATGGTAACTATAAGATAAAAAAATTAAACACCCCCGAAATATTAATGGAACCTTACGGCTAAAATTTGGTTCACTGGTTTTCTATTTCAGTCGATAACTTTTGAACCTCTGCACTGATTTTAATATATGTACTACCAACTATAAAAATTGCATTAAAATCAGTCCACGTTAGACCGCTGTTCCGTATTAAACTGAGAACTTTTGGATTACTGAACCGATTTTGATAATTCATAGCTAAGAACCATCGCAGAAAAGTATACTATCATTTACAAAAAACCGCATTAAAATCCGTCTAACCATTTGAGCTCTAGAGCACCACAGACAGACATACACACAGATACACTCACAGACAAACAGACAGACAGAAACTTTAAACTTATAACACCCCTCTTTGTCGTAGGGGGTTAAAAATATACCATGCTAATTATTGTTGTTTATATAATATATAACTTACACTTGCGAATGTTTTAGTGGAGCATCCAGATGGAAAGCGGTTGTTGTCAACATTAATAAAAACAAAAAAAAATAAAAAATTAGTGCCGAATTCTAAATAAAAAGCTTTTTATTTAGCATTCGGCACTTCTACTACTGCTTCCATAATCTTGTCTTATGGAACGAAATACTCGTATTAAGTCGATTTATTTTTCCTCGCCTTGACCTTTCGAAAATAATACCAAGGGAAAATGTATTAGATAGTATTTATTATTTACCCATGAACATATTTTTTGCTGCTCGGGAATTTACATATAGATATTTAATTGGAGTGGGTTTGGCTTCTACTCTAGCATTTGCTAATATAACTCTCTTCTACTTCTTTATACCTATTATTCTACTTCTGTATATGTCACCGTAAGATTGTCAAATCCGTTAGTTGATAAACTTAAGTTTTTTTTCTCGTTAGTTGGTCAACTATCGACAGATAGTAAATTGTAGCGTACTGCTTACTATATGACGCGTTAGTTGATAAACTAACCGTTAAATAGTAAACTGGTTTAAACTTGAATTGCAAACGAAATAGCAGGGCAAAAACTGCGGTAGCTTAGGTGAAGACTCATTTTAAGTGAATGTAAATTCTTATGAGAATAAAGTTCTTTAAACCTAAGACTAGAGGGGGCGAGCGCAGCGAAACCCCCGAAGTCTTCGTGTTGGGTTGACATGTAAGAACAAAAGAAATGTAATTTCTAAACTCTGGTTTAATAACTGTCGATATTTTATCAACTAACGCGTTAGTTTATCAACTAACGGTTTTGACTATCTAACGATGACAGTCTGTTACCGGCATGTGGGCATTTATTAAAACTGATAATAACATGCTCCGTTAACAATCGTTTGCACGTATGAGTAAATCATAATTATGTTAATTAACTCCACAATTAAACTTTCTAAATTTGCAGCTTAAATGTAGTAGACGTATTGCCTAATAGTCGTAACTCATGTCGTTGAATTACTTGGTACAAGGCATGTCGTGGTACGGGGGACAACTAGTGCAAAAATCAAAGTATATCTGTCAACTGTCGTGTTGATAGTAACTTGTCAAATTACCGTGCTTTACATTGCGGGCAATTAAAATTTTGTTAGAAAGTTAACAAACTCTGTTTTTTTTTTAATAATTAATGTTATGGTTACATTACAGACACGCGTTATTTTAACGTCCTTAATTAAAAGCCCAGCTGCTGGTAACACATTGTATATACCGTCATTTTACTAAAAGAAAAGGAATACTTCGACCCTAGACCGTAAATCGTGTGTTACACAATTTCATCCAAACTGCCCTCATTACAGCTTAACTTTAGCTAATAGTTGATGCATCAAGCACACAGGAACTCTTCTACGAAGTTCGTCTTACCCAACATTAAGTAATTAACGGAAGTTTAAGAAATTTAAGACGTACTGCGTCACGTCTTACGGGCATTTAGCAAAGAGTTTGTTTAGTCTACACTTTAAAGTAGTGGGAGTGTGTGGTTAAATGTTTCAAATGCATGTGAATGTTATAGGAGAGCTAAATTATGGATATTTATCACATTTAATAATATTTTAAGACCTAAAAAACATAACCCCTCTTTTGCACGTTTTCATTTATCAACAGAGCGTTACAAAACAGAGATATCCCTAAAATAAACACCAACTGCATAGCCAATAATAGGTAACCCCAAAAGATATAAAACTGACTATTAGGTGCAAAAATCGACCATTTTTGTTCTTCCATTCTATTAAATTTATAAATATATACATACATACGTATATACATACACATACGAGTATGCATATACGTACTGGCCGCTTTTTGTGAGCACAAAAAGCGGCCAGTGCGTGGTTTGGCGCATAGCAAAAACCATGCGACGCGTACCTCGTTAACATTGTGATAAATTAAAGCAGAAAAAAGTTTTTCAATTTATAAATATATACATACATACGTATATACATACACATAAGAGTGTCTTTCAGTTATCGCACACAAAAAGCGGCCAGTGCGTGGTTTGGCGCATAGCAAAAACCATGCGACGCGTACCTCGTTAACATTGTGATAAATTAAAGCAGAAAAAAGTTTTTCATTTTAGTTTTTTGTCTAGTAATCGCACCCACTAGGACAAAGCCTGAGGTCGTGCAAAAGGAACCGATCAAATCGAAGCTCCGGAGCGTTTATCACAATCGGACAATGAAATGGAACCTCAGAGGCAACGGTTGCACTGCACATGTTCCAGCCAAAGGATTTTCCGCACGACATGCCGGGTGGACCGCCCTGCGGACTGTTGCATGTCCGCGCCACCGTACACAGAGTGTCACTTGTATACGCAGATTTAAAAATATTCTTTTAAAAAGTGATTCCTACAATTATTACATATCTGGGTAATCTGGTGTGGTATGAGAGGAAGGTTGTGGTAATGACGACCCGAATGGCCGAGTCGGTAGTGACGCTGCCTACGAAACCGAGGGTCCCGGGTTCGAGTCCCGGTGGGGGCAAATGTTTGTTTGATGAGAACGAATGTTTGTACCCTAGTCATGGTTGTTTATCTATCTAAGTATAAAATTTCTCTATATAAGTATATATATCGTTGTCTAGTACCCAAGATACAGGGAATCCTAGTTTGGGGCTAGATCAATGTGTGTAAAAGGTGTCCAAGGTATTATTATTATTTAAATAATGGGGTAAAGGAGTTACTTTCATATTGTAGTTGTTTAGAGTTTAGAGTGTTATTATGACCCTTTTTGACAAGATACACCATTTTGATACAGCCTGTAGTGGCGGTGGCGGTAAGCGGGTGTTTTGTATTCCAATTTCGGTGGCAGGAATGCTGGGATAGCACTTAGAATTGTTGCGGAGTTATAAGCAGTGACCGAGAGTGAGAGCTCCGTGGCATCTATATCTTACAAATAAATATTATTTTTAACAAATTAGCAACAACACATGCAGCAGCTTATTTAACCAAAGAACAAAAATCCTCACAGAAATGTAATAAATGAGCTCCGTGGTCTAGTGGGTTCCACGCTTGCTTTTCACCCAGAGATTCGAATGCGGTGCTGACCATGTACCGATGAGATAATTAATTCCCTGCTACTATCGCTACCTAGTAGTAGTAGTCGTAAAAACCCCTCCATCAACCCGCAGTGAGCCAGCGGGTGGAGTATGGCTCAATCTTACTCGTGTCCGGATAAAGACCTTTTAAAGGGTAAAGAGAAATTAAATTTATATTTTATTTATAAATGTAAGAAAAATACAAAGGTACAGATACTCATATAGATGTAGTGTTACCATAAAGTTTTCAATCCACTTACGCTATCATGGCCAGAGTGTGCAAGTCTCTGGTTGACTGAAGACATGTCACGCTGAGGTCACTCGCCCTGTTGAATCCATCTTCGGAAACATCTAATCCATCACTGGCTCGCTTTTAGTAATGTGCTAAAAACCTCTTGTTTTTGTAATTCATTGGACCATCGTGTTTATTGCCGGTATAATTTATTTTGGGAGTTTTTGATGCGGCTATGATGAAATGTGAATAAATTAGCGTAATAACGATGCGGGATGTGTCAATTTTATTGTATGATTACCTGGGTCATTGAATGATTAATGAAGCATGAAGACTGATTACGCTCTGAATACGAGTTTTATCCATTTACGGACCGCAACTGCTATTGCATTGTGCTACAAAAGCATAGCGGTTTTCGCACCTTAAATGTTTTATGCACAAATTAATTTTAGCAGACCATCCCGAGGGTACAACGACATCATCAAGTCGACGGGATATCACAGGATGCAATTGGCACAAGGTTGTGAGGATTGGCGATATTTTTTTTTTGATGCCCGGGGGAAAATCCATGACGGATACCGCCGAGGCGCGGGGGCGCCAGGGCGGTTATGTGGGGCTTGCACCCACTAAAAACCCCCGGGCTGGCCGTCATGGTGCATGGTGAGGGCAGCTCTGGGACCGCTGGTGACACGCGCCGGAACTGTCCCCAGCACCCAGGGAGGAAGCATCTCAACTTTCTCCCACTTCACGACGGGAACGGCCACAACCAATCCCGTCGTAAACTCCTCGCGGCGCACTGTTGCGATCAAGGGCCCCCGCCCCGACCGCTTGCGACCGCCAGCGACCGCCCTGGGAGAGCTTCAGGTGCCCTCCCAGTCGTCGTCTTGGAGTCATAGGCGTTCAGAGTTGGAAGTCTGAACGCCCATAACTCCGGTTCCCTTTTAGGGGCCTCTTACGCCAAGCAAGGATTACTGTAGATGTATTCTTTCTCCCGACCTACAGGGATAACCTAGCCTAACCTAACCTAACCTAACGATGCGCGGGCGTTCCAAAACAGGAATCATGAATTAATTTTATTTTAACTTTCGTTTTCACTTATGTCATGTTGAATAGACCACGAGCAAATCAAAACATTAAAATATTATAATTTAAAGCCAAAAATCGCGGGTCAAACTGCCACTTATGCGCTAAAATGAACCTAAAGCGGAAGGACGGGACGTAATAGCTATTGTCAATAAGGGACAGAGCTATGCATAAATCTCCTTCTCATTTTTTTCGCATAGAAAAGGAAAGGGCCTTAAGACGAGCGAATGGCGACAGAACTCGGCGCGAGTAGGTATTTACCAAAATACAAGCTATCTCAGAGCTATAAGAGCGCAATTGCCTAAATTTTCGGCCGAATTATGCTTTTGGGCGGTAACGTTTTTCTATCCCTAAACCTTTATGGAATAAGACAAATTTGGTCTCATTCGTTTCCACACATCATAAACGATGCTTGTAATTTTTCCTTTTTCTGAAAATCTGGCTTGATTGGTTAAAAATAAATAAAATGCTGGAGGGTTTTTTTTTGGTCAAAAAAGTGAATGTTTAGGTACTTATATTTACTAAAATACAAAATATTTCAAAAAAAAAATAAAACGCACGAGCATAGTTTTTCATAGTATCTCAAACATGTGAAAAAATTGTGAAAATCGGACAAGGTTTAAGGGGTGAAAAAGGTTACCGCTTATTGTATGGAAGCTCGCGCCCACACGATTCTCTTAACGCCGAGCTGTGTCCCTTCCTAACAACAACTATTACGCACTTCCTCTGATGATATTTTAAAACCAGTGCTGTATGACGTTGCTGAAAATTCGTATTTTTTGTCGTATTTTGTGTAAATCAATCATCATCATCAATCAGCCCACATTCACCCACTGCTGGGTATAGGCCTCTTCTTTACCACGCCATCCACTCCGGTCCTGAGCCTCCCGCATCCACTGCCTACCCGCTATGGCAATGATGTCATCCGTCAATCTGGCTGGTGGTCTGCCGACTGGTCGTCTGCGGACTGGTCGTCGTGTGGTTATGGGTAGCCACTCTGTAACCTCTTCGGTCCACTTTCATTCATCTGTCCTTGCCAAGTGTCTTGCCCACCCCCACTTCAGTCGCGTGATGCGCTTGCCCACATCCACCATTTTGGCACGACATCTTATTTCTGTATTGTGAATACGATCCCGAAGTCAAATGCCTAGGCATGGAACGCTCCATGGCCCTTTGTGCGACTTTAATTTGGTGCATTTTCGCCTTTGTTAGCGTCCATGTTTCGGCACCGTATGTAAATGTGGGCAAGACACATTGGTTGTAAAACCTGGTCTTCAGCTTCTGCGGTATCTTGGACTTGAAGACGTCTTTAAACTTTCCAAATGCGGCCCAACCCAACTGAATCCGTCTGGTAATCTCATTAACTTGAGAGTTTCGCCCAAAAGACAAACAATGTCCAAGATAAACATAACTGTCCACCTCCTCTATTGTACTGTTACCGACAATTATGTTCGATACCGATGAGTGACTCATCATTATTTTCATCTTGGACATGTTCATCTTAAGGCCGACCTGCAAAGATGTTGAGTGCAGTTCGTCAAGCATGTTTTGTAGATAACCGACGTCTTCAGCCATAAGTAATTCAGCTTCAGTAATGAAAATCAGTACTAAATAAAATTAAAACTTACGTAAGAGTGGCCTTTTATGTTTTAAGATCCCATCTCGAGGTTCAACCTGCTCTAGTGAATGTCTTATTATAAATGGAGTCTTAGTTTTATATGACTTATGATTAAATTTGATTAATATTGTTTACCTCTTTAATACCACCGGCGTTAGATAACGCCACTTTTCCAATAGGTTTTGAATTTTATAACCATGGCATAAGGTTGAAAATCCCTTCCCGTCCCAACTACCCTCAGTATTTGGGAGGTTAAACGAGAGTTTGAAACAAAACTGAAAAAATTGTATTTTAAAAATTCAATTTACCTAAGTAGCTAGGTTGGGGAAAATATTACCCAGTCATGGATTTGGTGACTAACTTCAACTTTTTTATAATATCAATAACTGTTTTTATGATAATATCGGTGAGTTTGCCATTTTTGTCATTTGGAATGCATTTGCAACTCAGTAGCACATGAGTAGGGAAGTAGCGAGGGTTATGAAAACAGTCTTGCGGAATAGCAATTATTAATGAAACGGATGAGGCGATGCCTAAATCAGGAATAAATATGTCATTTATAATTATTTACCGTCCCTGACTTTGCTTAACCTTTGTTATCAAATGGGAAATATAGTCGGTATCATTAAGGTCTCGGTATTAGCCTAATTTCATAAAACAGGCGAAACGCAGGCACACATCCGTATCAATGTATGAACAAAACCAAATACAGGATCGGGAAAAATGTAGGTATATATGTATGAAGTATTTTAGTTGCCGCAATAAACCACGTGTCAAATATATTGTTTTTAATACAAAACTGGTCAAGTGCGATTCGGAAACGCCCAACGAAGGGTTAAGCAACATCATAATAGAAAAACGCGAACAAAAATAAGTCTCTAAATTCCAAATTCCAAAAGTCTTTATTACTGTAGATATTTACATATACATAGCAATAGTCATTTTTTGCCACTTCTCTACATTGGACCACTGTGGGAGAAGAAGGGCGTAGAAACTCCCACAGATTGATTTTTAGATCTCTTTTTAAAAATTGCTTATGCTCGCTTAACTAATACAAAATATAATATTTAGTCATTATCATAATTAATAAGCAGGAATAAATAATTACAAAATTATTAACAGCAAGGTCTGTGTTGAGCCAGATTAACCCCATACAGACCTGTCATTTAAGTAATCTTGAACATTGTAATATCCCTTTTTCGACAAAGTCGCTTTAACATGCTTTTTAAATTGCTCAAATGGCAATTTCAAAATCTCCAGAGGTATCTTATTGTAGTAGAGAATGCACTGACCCTTGAAAGAATTGCTAACCTTCGCGGTCTAAAACGGGGCGCACATAGTCTGTGATTATTTCTTAGGTTAACATTACAGCTGTCGCTAAGTTTGGAAAATGTTGTAAGGTTCTTGCGTACATACATTATATTTTCGAAAATAAATTGACTAGCTACTGTTAGTATGTCAATTTCTTTAAAAATCTCTCTTAAGGAGTCTGTTCGTTTTAAATTATAAATTGCTCGAATAGCTCTTTTCTGTAAAATAAAAATAGTTTGAATATCCGCTGCTTTCCCCCACAACAAGATACCATAGGACATCACACTATGAAAGTAACTAAAATATACTAGCCTAGATGTAGCCACATCCGTGCTTTGTCTGATGTTCCTAACAGCGTAAGCCGCAGAACTTAATTTACCAGCCAATTTTTCTATGTGGGGTCCCCACTGCAATCTGTTATCAATGGTTATGCCAAGAAACTTCGTGTCATTTACTAATTCTAAGGTATTGCTGTCCAACACTAAACTGGTCCCAACTTGCCTGACATTTGGAAGTGAGAATTTGATACATTTGGTTTTACCAGCATTTAACAATAAATTGTTAACTGTGAACCAATTCAAGGTTAAAGATAATACTCTATTGACATCATCAAAATCTTCTTTTTGTCTTTCAATTTTAAAGACCAGTGAAGTATCATCAGCAAACAACACTATGTTAGTCAATTTCTCCACCATAAAAGGCAGATCGTTAATATATACCAGGAATAAGAAAGGGCCTAATATGGAACCTTGTGGAACGCCAATTTTTACCCCCGATCCATCAGATTTAACGCCGTTGACTTCTGCCTTTTGAATTATATTGCTTAGGTATGATCTTAGTAGATCCAACGCTTTATTTCTAACTCCGTAATGATTTAATTTCATTAGTAACGTGTCATGATCAACACAATCAAATGCCTTAGACAGATCGCAAAAAACACCGATAGCAACCTGTGCGGCTTCCCATGCAGAATTGATATGAGATTTAAGGGTAATACCTGCATCCGTAGTCGATTTACCCCTAGTGAAACCGTATTGCTTGGCGTGGAGTTGTTTTGTACGGTTGAAGTGTGAGAGCATTTGATTGAGTATAATCTTTTCAAAAATTTTACTTAGTGCTGGAAGAACTGATATTGGTCTGAAATTTGATGGGTCACCCTTGTCTCCCGACTTGAACAGAGGTATAAATTTACTGTGTTTCATGAGGTCTGGGAAAGCTCCATCATCAACACATTTATTAAATATATAAGCTAGATGTGGGTCTATAACAAGTATTATTGAACCAAAGACTTTGACTGACATACCCCACAGGTCTTCAGTATTTTTTAAGTTAAGTAATCTATACGTTTTGACAATATCCTGGGGACATACATGATAAAATTTAAAATCTACATTACTGATGCTAGTGCTGTTTTTTAACAAAACCTCTGCTTCATATGGAGATGAATTTAGACGCTCTGTTGTGAGTAAGGGTGCATTGGTGAAGAATGTTTCAAAAGCTCGAGCTACCTCAGCGTTGGATTTAACAACATCATCACCTATCTTTAAGCAGAAATCATTATCCCTTGGTATAACTTTGCCAGTTTCACGGTTTATGATTTGCCAAACCGTTTTCATTCTATTATTTGAGTTTTGTATTTTTCTATTTATGTGTAAAGTTTTTGCAGTTCTACAAACCAACTTGAAAGTTTTGGAACATTGTTTAACATAGTCATGAAATTTTATATCAAAGTTATAGGTTTTTTGTTCATAAAGATCATACAAGATAGCTCTACTTTTACGAATTCCAAATGTTGCCCAGTCATTAAATTTAGATTTACCGTTGTTGGCACTGACTTTCTTTAATTTAAAAACTTTATTGAAGTCTGTTTGAATAATGTTGAAGAAGTCAGAATAGATTTTGTTCGGGTTCTGTTCATCAAAATCCGGTACCGGCAAACCCATATCTAAGTTTTTCATATACATCTCTAGTCTATGGGATGTAATAGGCCTATAAAATGATGGATCAGTCTTATTTTCACTAGTAATTTGGAATGAAACTGTTTGACCACTGTGATCGGATGGTAAACAGTTAATTACATTTTTACTTGTGAATGCACAGTCACAAAAAACGTTATCTAAGCAAGTTTGGCTGGTAAGTGTAATTCTAGTCGGCTCTAGAAATACATGACATAAATTAAATGATTTGAACAGAGTTATTAATCTTCGCTTCAGTGTTGTATGTACAAGCAGATCTACATTAAGATCGCCACAAATAATTAACTTTTTTCTGTTATTACAAAGTTTAATGAGGGCTTCCTCCATAATTTTCTCGAATATTTCAAAATTGCCATGGCCTTTTTCATCTCTTGGAGGTCTGTAGACACAAACAATAATATGGCTATCCAACTCAACACAAGATACCTCTATTTGTCTTTCCACAGGGACTCTCTCGTATGGGGACCTCATTTATTTTTTTAAAACGCGATTTTGTTTCGTTTGATAATTTTAACTCTGTACCCTTATAAGATACAGCCGGACGGACAGACAGACGGACGGGCGGATACACGGACTGAATGGCAGCGGAGTCAATAGTAATACGACCCCTGGCATCCTTTTTGCACGGATCCCTTACTATCGGTAGGTTTATGAATATTTATGAAGTATTTTATATGAAATTATAAGCCTTTAAATTTTAGAATCCAAACCCCAGAATAAGACTTCATGATTGCATCAGAGTCGTTACAACTCTGCCACCACATTAGGGAAAAGTATAATCTGACAATATATCTTAGAATACAAGCAAAAAACCTTGCTCTCGGAGCCGGGTCAAATAAAACATAAGGTAAAGAGCAAACATTGTCTAGGTAAAACACGACCCCTCTGCCTACCCCCGCTAGTTGATGGCGCGTTTATACTGTAACTCGAGCTAAGTGAATCAAACTGTCATTCTAGCCGCATTACCTAGCAACACGATGTGAGAGGAAAGTATGGATGAGCCTTGTATTGTTTCCTTAACGCAACGATGACCATTTCTAAGAAGACATGTTTTCGTCCGTCCGACCTATAAAATTTCGCAAACGCAGTTTCGCTCAATTAATTCAACGATACATTATTTGTGTAGATTAGTTTGTTATCAGAAGCTCTATTTCAAATAAGATTTCTAATTTGTTTATTTACCAGAGCATTAACATTGACGTGGTAATTATGCTTATATTAAATTTGTACCTAGGCCTCCACGATACACTTTTTACCTAGAATGAAGGTAAACATGTATCGTGGAGGCCTAAGGTACAAATTTCATTTTGTGTTGTTGCGAGTCGGAAAAGATAAATTAAAATAAACTGTTATAGAAAAGAGACAAGTGAAAATATTAAACCAGGGGTGACAAAAACCACATAAAGTAAAGTTAAGTAAAATAAAAATTCATTTATTTACAAAAAAATATTGCATAAGTGTAGATAATATACAAAGCGTATAATTACCATAAATAAAAAAGCATAAATAAGTTAATAAAAAATAACAAAGTGAAAAATAATAATTAGTAGCTGGTCCAGGCAGTTCGTCCATTTTTCATTTCGCCTTTCGTCTAGTACTCACTTCGTCAATAATTTGATTCGTCCATTTCGTGAATCGTCTTCAGGCATTTCGTCCATTTCGAGATTTGTCAGTACGCACTTCCTCCATTTCGTGAATCGTCATAGTTCGTACATTAGGGACTAAGGTAAGAGCGGCGTCCCTGTTGTATAGCCCATAATGCAGGGAGGATTTCCAATCCTCAAACTCTGGGTACACCTTCATATAACTTCTAACTTGAGTTTGAGGGGGGTTGTATAGTCATGTCAACTCATTGGGCTATATTGGTTTTATTAATTATTTATGTATCTTTAATTATTTTATTTTTTCTGTATATATGTGTGTATTTGTGGTGTATCTATGGTCTGAAATAAACGTTTTTCATCAGAATTTGAATTTAAACCAACATTTTATTTTTACTTGGACTGAATGCTTCTTAATTCTTAATAAATTCACCAATCCAACCCCATTTTGAGGCATTGCAATTTTGAACCTCATGCCAAAACCTATAAAGGGAAAAAGACAGCGATCGCAGTCACGGGTCGTTGATGGGTTAAACCATCTAGGGGTTAGTCATCATAATCATCACTAACCTATATATTTAGGCTGGATTACAAATTTCGGAAGAGTTGTTTTTACGTGACATGACCTCTACCACTTGATTGGCAACCCTATACAAGTTGTTCGGGAGGAATCCTATAGCTTTTTTCGAATTCTATACCAAATACGTGTTGAGGTAATACGCGTTGGACGAAATGCATATTGGACCAAATACATATTGGAGAAGTAGATATTGGACGAAATGCGTGTTGGACTAAATACAAGTCGGAAGAAATAAGAATTTAAATACCATTTGGACGAACTGCTTATTGGACCAGCAGCTAATAAATAAATAAAATAAAGATTTGGTTTTAAGCCAAGTTGCGCTTCCGTTTTGTCATAATCTAAAGTTAGTACCTAGCCTTTTTTGGAGTGTACTTTTAATTCATGGATAGTGCTGGTTTTAACTTCGTTGTCCCTACATGTTATATTATATAAGTGTGGAAGAGCGAAGAAACTGAACCGTCCAGCGAAAGTAGTGTTTGCAGTTTGTACCTGGACCCTATAAATTCTATTTCTCAGAAGATTCAAGCCATTTGAATGCACACGTTTCAATATTAATCATACTCTTAGCCAGTGGCTGAACCATAGAGGATGAAGGAGGTTCTTGAGTGATGCCAAATATATCCGATCTGTTTTTTTTACATCATCGACCCTTTTATCCTTCTATTTTATGCACAACTCTCAGAGTCTCATCCATCCTATTCTGACCTCACGCGTACTTCCTTTTCGCTTAATATCATCCCTAGCGCAAGACGAACAAGGGAGGGTGGCCCTCCGCCCTTTTCTCTGCAAAATCACTTCTACTATGAAAACATCCCTTATTTAAAAAAGAAAAAAAAAACAAGTCGGATGGGTTTAAAATTAATAAAAAGTGCTCCTTATGTTTAACTGTTTACCTAATTGAGTAAAAAGTTACACCCAAAAAAATATATTATCATCTCAAATTTAAGACCCTTTCCAAGTTGTAATATAAAGTTGTGACCTAAAAACCTAACTTTAGTATTCGGACAAAAAGTGACCTATAGCAACCAATACGGTTTAAACGAACTAAATTTGGTGAATATCAAACGAATTTTTTTTACATTTACATACAGGCACATGCCTTGTTTCTGACCCCACACTAGGATACACGTGTCGTGGGAACCACAAACAGCGACGTCACACACACAAAGTCTTCCAAGACCTGGGTTTTTTATCTTTACCCCCAGCCGGGGATCGAACCCGGGACCTCTAGCATACTAGGCAGAACTACAACCACTGCGCCACAGAGGTCGTCAAAAATCAATTGGTAAACAATATATTTGATACCGTCTTCGATCATATGATCGAAGGTTACCGAGCTATGTGAGCAGATCTTGCAACTTAGCGACCGACCGATTATAAGTAATGAAGTTTAGATCAACCGTTTCTCTTGCACTACACGATTGCATTCGATGGAGTTCTTAGAAGCTTTGCCATCATTCAAAATCACCCATAGGTAC
This sequence comes from Argyresthia goedartella, assembly GCA_949825045.1. Classification (NCBI taxonomy): domain Eukaryota; kingdom Metazoa; phylum Arthropoda; class Insecta; order Lepidoptera; family Argyresthiidae; genus Argyresthia; species Argyresthia goedartella. The sequence continues at coordinate 39,496,781 of OX463810.1, forward strand.
ACAAAGCTTAAAGCATCACGCCCGTCTCATACGGCGTGGCACAGCACAGTTTGTGCCCACGTCGTTAAGGCCCAGTTGTGGCTGTTGAGGTGAGGGGCGCCGCATTGGCGGGGTAGCGGGCGGCGCGGAATAGCATCGGGCCACCCGGACGCCTCCCGGACACATTAAAATTAGGTGTTTTTTCGAATTTACTGAAAAACGGAAATATGCTAATTGATAAAATTTAAGAATTGATACGGAGCTCTAAAAGAGAAAAATTTAGGTATATAAATTATGAGAAAAATCAATAATTTTATATTAAAATGATTGTATCTCCTTTTAAATATAGACTATGTTCTGGATTTTTCACGATCGAGCAAATTAATCCAATCGCGTAACGACATAGTGTTTAAATTAGATTATCTCTTTGTAAATAACATATATTTTTTTGAGACCGATGAATTTATTGGAAATAATTTTATATTTTTTTTGCCAAAGCTCTCTTCAGTGGTTTTGTGTGATCTTGGGCCTTAATAACTCCACACACAAAGCCTACTCGGGGCTAAACCCAGTCCTGATAGATGGAAATGTAATTTTTTTAATCTCGTCTGACGGAAGGCTTTCGGTTTGGGGTCAACCGCACCCCAGCATCAGTCTTCGAGGCGACATGACATCGATCACTGATGGACCATTCTGCTATCTTGGGCTGACTCTAAATTTTGAAAATTGGAATTTGTCATTGAGTCATGACATCTATAGATGAACAACTGTTTTGCGAGGTTGGAAGAAACTACATGCGGTAAAAAATACGGTATTTGACAAGGTAGTCCAATAAATCTAGAAACGTGTCTCAAGCTCAACCTGTTTCAACAAAACCGTTTGACATTATCAGAATTGTACATTTCCAGTTGTATTTTAAAAACTCAATTTTATGTTAAAAAGACAGCATTTCACTATGACGTCACATGCTAGTAATTCATAGAACTCGTGAACAAAATTGCCGTTTAAGCAGCTATTTTGACTAGCAGTCAAATACCGTATTACGAATAAAGATTAGTAGCTAGTTCTTAATAGGTAGGCTATGAAAGCGAAATATACAGGTGTAGTCATATTCCAGGATGAGGGTGCAGAATATCCTTGAGAAACAAATTGAACGCAGCACGTTTAATGTGGAGTATGTTCGTAAATTGGAATGGGGTTCGGTGTGAGTTGGTAGTGATTGTCTTAAGTTTCCATGATTCGATTCCTGTGGCATTTTAATTAAACAACGCAGTCCTTTTGTTGTCCTTCAAGGTTTAGGTTTTTACTTTTTCATTACGACCCACACGTTAAATAAAAAAAATAAAAAAAAATATTGGACACAATTTACACACATTTATCTAGCCCCAAACTAGGATTCCCTGAATCTTGGGTAATAGACAACGAAACAAATACTTAAATAGATAAATATTATACTTCGATAGATAAACAAACATGACTAGGTAACAAACATCCGTTCTCATCAAACAAATATTTGCCCCCACTAATATCTCGTATATCATTATGATAACGTCTTTAAAAATAGTTCTTTTGAATGAATTTAGATTTTATTTATGTCTCCTTTGAAAACAAATTCGGGATCAAAGTGAAATGTGTAAACGAGTTAATTTAATACCAACAGCCGTTTTGCAATTAAAAACTCAATTTACGAAAGTGTGAACTCCCTCGAAGAAAAGCACACGTTATCAAGCTAAGCAGGGCGGCAAACATTCAGCACATTTTTTTTCTCAGTAATATCGAACGACCGCCTAAGATCGCCGATTTAAATTGAGCTCTAAAAACCGCTTAGAACTAAGAGAAACGTAGTTAGGGGCAGGCCAACGATAGATGGTCGTATATATTTTTTTCTGCTTAAATAAGGGTGCAACGACACTGGTGAGGGCGGACAAAGAAATGCAATTAAATGTAAAATAGGGGCTGATTCACACGACTGTTGACATGCCATGACGAATAGGGACCCGATAGGTGTCACACGATTTCGCTATCGAACTTTGCCTCTATTTACTAAGTCTACGTATTTGCATTTGCAGAGATTTTTGAGGGTGAATATTGAAAGGTTTTGGAGTCCAAGATTGCCGTCTTTTAACAATAAAATTTTATTTAAGTACTAACAAAATTATAGGTATATTTTGTAAACGTGGAGACTTGAGTGACATGACACTGTCACCGGCAATTTATCTTTGTTTGAGTTACACGAAATCAATTTGACGTCCGAATAACGACGTAACTATATTTTCGCTTTTAAAAGGATGTCTATTGTATATTTTCAGATATTAGTACAGGACAGAATTTGCAGGCCGTGTTTGCAACGCGCTGATCGTTTTGTGGCATCACAAATAAGATCACAAGAAGAAGAGGAAGCTGCTTTGGCATCACAGCAAGCAGCAACTGACCTTGTTTTGGAACCCTCGTCCAGTCAATCTTCAGAATTGCGGAGTGTTCCACTAAGAGTTACTCCCGAAGAGCATTTCGAAGATATTTCTGAAGCGGATGACTATATTGTTCCAGAGCAAGCAGAAGCAATGCCACAGATGCCAAATGTGCCTCTAATCTCAGTACCAGGTTTCTCACGTATTCCTTTTAGTTCAACAAACTGTATTATGGCAGGCTGCAATCACAGAGATAATCTACACAGAACTAATAAAGTGATAAGAACGAATATTTTATCTAAACAAAATATATACATTCCGCATGGAGTTCGAGTCTGTGCAGAGCATTTGAGAGATGGTGCTTTATGGCTCAATTTGACGGAACATGGTCGTCCAACACTGGAAACGTTTAATGGTACACAATTAGCCGAATGTTAAAGATGCTTCATAAAAAGAACTTGCAATATTTGAATTTTGAAAGATTAGAAACTATCGATGACACTATATTTAATTATTATATTGGTTTTACTAAAGAGGTCTTTTTAACTATTTTATAAGAAACCCCTTCCTTAAAACAAGCTTTTAGAAAACCTAAAAGAGCTCTGGCAATGGTTATATGCAAACTTCATACTGGCAATTCAAATAAAAGACTAGGAAGTATCTTTCATGTATCTGCGCAATATTTAAGCAAAGTAATGAAAAAGACACGACTTTCTTATGCGCGAATTTGTTCGAAAACACTTGGGCTTTGATCATATTTACGGACCAGATAACGCATTTTCATACAGAGATCAACTCCGTGAGCGAATTTTAAGAATCCTACATATATTATTTGCAGAACCTAACTGTGATCAGTTGATAAGTATTTGTGATGGTACTTATTTTTATATTCAGAAAAGTCAAAACTACAGTTTCCAAAGGCTATCATACAGCTCCCACAAGTACAGGAATCTTCTAAAGATGTTTTTAATAGTAAGTTCTGATGGATATATTATTGAGGCGTGTGGGCCTTTTGCGGCCACCAAATCCGATGCCACCATTATGGAGGAATTAATAAGAGAGAATGAAGATAACCCTTTCCATTGGTTTTTTGAAAACAACGATATTTTCATTCTTGATCGAGGATTTCGCGATGTAGGTAGTTGATAAAATGAACGAGATAGGGTATAAAGCTTACTTGCCTCTTACAAAAGACGACGACAAAACTCAGCTTACTATCCAACAGGCGAACGAATCTCGTAAAGTGACGTTGTGCCGTTGGGTAGTAGAAACAATAAACGGTCGTTTAAAAAACCAATTTCGACAACTGAGATCCCAGTATGTCAATATAGCAGCACCTCATCTAAAACAGGAAATAAAATTAGCTTTGCTTTGTTAAATGCGTTTGGAAAACGGTTGGTAGATCACCGTCTCGCAGATCAAATAATTAATTAAATATATTTAAAATATGACTCTCCAAACCGTCTATCACATTTGGTGATACAAAACAATTTTAATCCACGAAGAGCAGCTTTTCAAGCTATAGATGCTAGCCACGACTTTAAACACTTCCACATCCTTTCATATGATGATTTATTAATAATGTCTTTAGGACAGCAGTTATGAGTACAGGACAGAATTTGCAGGCCGTTTTTGCAACGCGCTGATCGTTTTGTGGCATCACAAATAAGATCACAAGAAGAAGAGGAAGCTGCTTTGGCATCACAGCAAGCAGCAACTGACCTTGTTTTGGAACCCTCGTCCAGTCAATCTTCAGAATTGCAGAGTGTTCCACTAAGAGTTACTCCCGAAGAGCATTTCGAAGATATTTCTGTAGCGGATGACTATATTGTTCCAGAGCAAGCAGAAGCAATGCCATAGATGTCAAATGTGCCTCTAATCTCAGTACCAGGTTTCTCACGTATTCCTTTTAGTTCAACAAACTGTATTATGGCAGGCTGCAATCACAGAGATAATCTACACAGAACTAATAAAGTGATAAGAACGAATATTTTATCTTAACAAAATATATACATTCCGCATGGAGTTCGAGTCTGTGAAGAGCATTTGAGAGATGGTGCTTTATGGCTCAATTTGACGGAACATGGTCGTCCAACACTGGAAACGTTTAATGGTACACAATTAGCCGAATGTTAAAGATGCTTCATAAAAAGAACTTGCAATATTTGAATTTTGAAAGATTAGAAACTATCGATGACACTATATTTAATTATTATATTGGTTTTACTAAAGAGGTCTTTTTAACTATTTTATAAGAAACCCCTTCCTTAAAACAAGCTTTTAGAAAACCTAAAAGAGCTCTGGCAATGGTTATATGCAAACTTCATACTGGCAATTCAAATAAAAGACTAGGAAGTATCTTTCATGTATCTGCGCAATATTTAAGCAAAGTAATGAAAAAGACACGACTTTCTTATGCGCGAATTTGTTCGAAAACACTTGGGCTTTGATCATATTTACGGACCAGATAACGCATTTTCATACAGAGATCAACTCCGTGAGCGAATTTTAAGAATCCTACATATATTATTTGCAGAACCTAACTGTGATCAGTTGATAAGTATTTGTGATGGTACTTATTTTTATATTCAGAAAAGTCAAAACTACAGTTTCCAAAGGCTATCATACAGCTCCCACAAGTACAGGAATCTTCTAAAGATGTTTTTAATAGTAAGTTCTGATGGATATATTATTGAGGCGTGTGGGCCTTTTGCGGCCACCAAATCCGATGCCACCATTATGGAGGAATTAATAAGAGAGAATGAAGATAACCCTTTCCATTGGTTTTTTGAAAACAACGATATTTTCATTCTTGATCGAGGATTTCGCGATGTAGGTAGTTGATAAAATGAACGAGATAGGGTATAAAGCTTACTTGCCTCTTACAAAAGACGACGACAAAACTCAGCTTACTATCCAACAGGCGAACGAATCTCGTAAAGTGACGTTGTGCCGTTGGGTAGTAGAAACAATAAACGGTCGTTTAAAAAACCAATTTCGACAACTGAGATCCCAGTATGTCAATATAGCAGCACCTCATCTAAAACAGGAAATAAAATTAGCTTTGCTTTGTTAAATGCGTTTGGAAAACGGTTGGTAGATCACCGTCTCGCAGATCAAATAATTAATTAAATATATTTAAAATATGACTCTCCAAACCGTCTATCACATTTGGTGATACAAAACAATTTTAATCCACGAAGAGCAGCTTTTCAAGCTATAGATGCTAGCCACGACTTTAAACACTTCCACATCCTTTCATATGATGATTTATTAATAATGTCTTTAGGACAGCAGTTATGAGTACAGGACAGAATTTGCAGGCCGTTTTTGCAACGCGCTGATCGTTTTGTGGCATCACAAATAAGATCACAAGAAGAAGAGGAAGCTGCTTTGGCATCACAGCAAGCAGCAACTGACCTTGTTTTGGAACCCTCGTCCAGTCAATCTTCAGAATTGCAGAGTGTTCCACTAAGAGTTACTCCCGAAGAGCATTTCGAAGATATTTCTGTAGCGGATGACTATATTGTTCCAGAGCAAGCAGAAGCAATGCCATAGATGTCAAATGTGCCTCTAATCTCAGTACCAGGTTTCTCACGTATTCCTTTTAGTTCAACAAACTGTATTATGGCAGGCTGCAATCACAGAGATAATCTACACAGAACTAATAAAGTGATAAGAACGAATATTTTATCTTAACAAAATATATACATTCCGCATGGAGTTCGAGTCTGTGAAGAGCATTTGAGAGATGGTGCTTTATGGCTCAATTTGACGGAACATGGTCGTCCAACACTGGAAACGTTTAATGGTACACAATTAGCCGAATGTTAAAGATGCTTCATAAAAAGAACTTGCAATATTTGAATTTTGAAAGATTAGAAACTATCGATGACACTATATTTAATTATTATATTGGTTTTACTAAAGAGGTCTTTTTAACTATTTTATAAGAAACCCCTTCCTTAAAACAAGCTTTTAGAAAACCTAAAAGAGCTCTGGCAATGGTTATATGCAAACTTCATACTGGCAATTCAAATAAAAGACTAGGAAGTATCTTTCATGTATCTGCGCAATATTTAAGCAAAGTAATGAAAAAGACACGACTTTCTTATGCGCGAATTTGTTCGAAAACACTTGGGCTTTGATCATATTTACGGACCAGATAACGCATTTTCATACAGAGATCAACTCCGTGAGCGAATTTTAAGAATCCTACATATATTATTTGCAGAACCTAACTGTGATCAGTTGATAAGTATTTGTGATGGTACTTATTTTTATATTCAGAAAAGTCAAAACTACAGTTTCCAAAGGCTATCATACAGCTCCCACAAGTACAGGAATCTTCTAAAGATGTTTTTAATAGTAAGTTCTGATGGATATATTATTGAGGCGTGTGGGCCTTTTGCGGCCACCAAATCCGATGCCACCATTATGGAGGAATTAATAAGAGAGAATGAAGATAACCCTTTCCATTGGTTTTTTGAAAACAACGATATTTTCATTCTTGATCGAGGATTTCGCGATGTAGGTAGTTGATAAAATGAACGAGATAGGGTATAAAGCTTACTTGCCTCTTACAAAAGACGACGACAAAACTCAGCTTACTATCCAACAGGCGAACGAATCTCGTAAAGTGACGTTGTGCCGTTGGGTAGTAGAAACAATAAACGGTCGTTTAAAAAACCAATTTCGACAACTGAGATCCCAGTATGTCAATATAGCAGCACCTCATCTAAAACAGGAAATAAAATTAGCTTTGCTTTGTTAAATGCGTTTGGAAAACGGTTGGTAGATCACCGTCTCGCAGATCAAATAATTAATTAAATATATTTAAAATATGACTCTCCAAACCGTCTATCACATTTGGTGATACAAAACAATTTTAATCCACGAAGAGCAGCTTTTCAAGCTATAGATGCTAGCCACGACTTTAAACACTTCCACATCCTTTCATATGATGATTTATTAATAATGTCTTTAGGACAGCAGTTATGAGTACAGGACAGAATTTGCAGGCCGTTTTTGCAACGCGCTGATCGTTTTGTGGCATCACAAATAAGATCACAAGAAGAAGAGGAAGCTGCTTTGGCATCACAGCAAGCAGCAACTGACCTTGTTTTGGAACCCTCGTCCAGTCAATCTTCAGAATTGCAGAGTGTTCCACTAAGAGTTACTCCCGAAGAGCATTTCGAAGATATTTCTGTAGCGGATGACTATATTGTTCCAGAGCAAGCAGAAGCAATGCCATAGATGTCAAATGTGCCTCTAATCTCAGTACCAGGTTTCTCACGTATTCCTTTTAGTTCAACAAACTGTATTATGGCAGGCTGCAATCACAGAGATAATCTACACAGAACTAATAAAGTGATAAGAACGAATATTTTATCTTAACAAAATATATACATTCCGCATGGAGTTCGAGTCTGTGAAGAGCATTTGAGAGATGGTGCTTTATGGCTCAATTTGACGGAACATGGTCGTCCAACACTGGAAACGTTTAATGGTACACAATTAGCCGAATGTTAAAGATGCTTCATAAAAAGAACTTGCAATATTTGAATTTTGAAAGATTAGAAACTATCGATGACACTATATTTAATTATTATATTGGTTTTACTAAAGAGGTCTTTTTAACTATTTTATAAGAAACCCCTTTCTTAAAACAAGCTTTTAGAAAACCTAAAAGAGCTCTGGCAATGGTTATATGCAAACTTCATACTGGCAATTCAAATAAAAGACTAGGAAGTATCTTTCATGTATCTGCGCAATATTTAAGCAAAGTAATGAAAAAGACACGACTTTCTTATGCGCGAATTTGTTCGAAAACACTTGGGCTTTGATCATATTTACGGACCAGATAACGCATTTTCATACAGAGATCAACTCCGTGAGCGAATTTTAAGAATCCTACATATATTATTTGCAGAACCTAACTGTGATCAGTTGATAAGTATTTGTGATGGTACTTATTTTTATATTCAGAAAAGTCAAAACTACAGTTTCCAAAGGCTATCATACAGCTCCCACAAGTACAGGAATCTTCTAAAGATGTTTTTAATAGTAAGTTCTGATGGATATATTATTGAGGCGTGTGGGCCTTTTGCGGCCACCAAATCCGATGCCACCATTATGGAGGAATTAATAAGAGAGAATGAAGATAACCCTTTTCATTGGTTTTTTGAAAACAACGATATTTTCATTCTTGATCGAGGATTTCGCGATGTAGGTAGTTGATAAAATGAACGAGATAGGGTATAAAGCTTACTTGCCTCTTACAAAAGACGACGACAAAACTCAGCTTACTATCCAACAGGCGAACGAATCTCGTAAAGTGACGTTGTGCCGTTGGGTAGTAGAAACAATAAACGGTCGTTTAAAAAACCAATTTCGACAACTGAGATCCCAGTATGTCAATATAGCAGCACCTCATCTAAAACAGGAAATAAAATTAGCTTTGCTTTGTTAAATGCGTTTGGAAAACGGTTGGTAGATCACCGTCTCGCAGATCAAATAATTAATTAAATATATTTAAAATATGACTCTCCAAACCGTCTATCACATTTGGTGATACAAAACAATTTTAATCCACGAAGAGCAGCTTTTCAAGCTATAGATGCTAGCCACGACTTTAAACACTTCCACATCCTTTCATATGATGATTTATTAATAATGTCTTTAGGACAGCAGTTATGAGTACAGGACAGAATTTGCAGGCCGTTTTTGCAACGCGCTGATCGTTTTGTGGCATCACAAATAAGATCACAAGAAGAAGAGGAAGCTGCTTTGGCATCACAGCAAGCAGCAACTGACCTTGTTTTGGAACCCTCGTCCAGTCAATCTTCAGAATTGCGGAGTGTTCCACTAAGAGTTACTCCCGAAGAGCATTTCGAAGATATTTCTGAAGCGGATGACTATATTGTTCCAGAGCAAGCAGAAGCAATGCCACAGATGCCAAATGTGCCTCTAATCTCAGTACCAGGTTTCTCACGTATTCCTTTTAGTTCAACAAACTGTATTATGGCAGGCTGCAATCACAGAGATAATCTACACAGAACTAATAAAGTGATAAGAACGAATATTTTATCTAAACAAAATATATACATTCCGCATGGAGTTCGAGTCTGTGCAGAGCATTTGAGAGATGGTGCTTTATGGCTCAATTTGACGGAACATGGTCGTCCAACACTGGAAACGTTTAATGGTACACAATTAGCCGAATGTTAAAGATGCTTCATAAAAAGAACTTGCAATATTTGAATTTTGAAAGATTAGAAACTATCGATGACACTATATTTAATTATTATATTGGTTTTACTAAAGAGGTCTTTTTAACTATTTTATAAGAAACCCCTTCCTTAAAACAAGCTTTTAGAAAACCTAAAAGAGCTCTGGCAATGGTTATATGCAAACTTCATACTGGCAATTCAAATAAAAGACTAGGAAGTATCTTTCATGTATCTGCGCAATATTTAAGCAAAGTAATGAAAAAGACACGACTTTCTTATGCGCGAATTTGTTCGAAAACACTTGGGCTTTGATCATATTTACGGACCAGATAACGCATTTTCATACAGAGATCAACTCCGTGAGCGAATTTTAAGAATCCTACATATATTATTTGCAGAACCTAACTGTGATCAGTTGATAAGTATTTGTGATGGTACTTATTTTTATATTCAGAAAAGTCAAAACTACAGTTTCCAAAGGCTATCATACAGCTCCCACAAGTACAGGAATCTTCTAAAGATGTTTTTAATAGTAAGTTCTGATGGATATATTATTGAGGCGTGTGGGCCTTTTGCGGCCACCAAATCCGATGCCACCATTATGGAGGAATTAATAAGAGAGAATGAAGATAACCCTTTCCATTGGTTTTTTGAAAACAACGATATTTTCATTCTTGATCGAGGATTTCGCGATGTAGGTAGTTGATAAAATGAACGAGATAGGGTATAAAGCTTACTTGCCTCTTACAAAAGACGACGACAAAACTCAGCTTACTATCCAACAGGCGAACGAATCTCGTAAAGTGACGTTGTGCCGTTGGGTAGTAGAAACAATAAACGGTCGTTTAAAAAACCAATTTCGACAACTGAGATCCCAGTATGTCAATATAGCAGCACCTCATCTAAAACAGGAAATAAAATTAGCTTTGCTTTGTTAAATGCGTTTGGAAAACGGTTGGTAGATCACCGTCTCGCAGATCAAATAATTAATTAAATATATTTAAAATATGACTCTCCAAACCGTCTATCACATTTGGTGATACAAAACAATTTTAATCCACGAAGAGCAGCTTTTCAAGCTATAGATGCTAGCCACGACTTTAAACACTTCCACATCCTTTCATATGATGATTTATTAATAATGTCTTTAGGACAGCAGTTATGAGTACAGGACAGAATTTGCAGGCCGTTTTTGCAACGCGCTGATCGTTTTGTGGCATCACAAATAAGATCACAAGAAGAAGAGGAAGCTGCTTTGGCATCACAGCAAGCAGCAACTGACCTTGTTTTGGAACCCTCGTCCAGTCAATCTTCAGAATTGCAGAGTGTTCCACTAAGAGTTACTCCCGAAGAGCATTTCGAAGATATTTCTGTAGCGGATGACTATATTGTTCCAGAGCAAGCAGAAGCAATGCCATAGATGTCAAATGTGCCTCTAATCTCAGTACCAGGTTTCTCACGTATTCCTTTTAGTTCAACAAACTGTATTATGGCAGGCTGCAATCACAGAGATAATCTACACAGAACTAATAAAGTGATAAGAACGAATATTTTATCTTAACAAAATATATACATTCCGCATGGAGTTCGAGTCTGTGAAGAGCATTTGAGAGATGGTGCTTTATGGCTCAATTTGACGGAACATGGTCGTCCAACACTGGAAACGTTTAATGGTACACAATTAGCCGAATGTTAAAGATGCTTCATAAAAAGAACTTGCAATATTTGAATTTTGAAAGATTAGAAACTATCGATGACACTATATTTAATTATTATATTGGTTTTACTAAAGAGGTCTTTTTAACTATTTTATAAGAAACCCCTTCCTTAAAACAAGCTTTTAGAAAACCTAAAAGAGCTCTGGCAATGGTTATATGCAAACTTCATACTGGCAATTCAAATAAAAGACTAGGAAGTATCTTTCATGTATCTGCGCAATATTTAAGCAAAGTAATGAAAAAGACACGACTTTCTTATGCGCGAATTTGTTCGAAAACACTTGGGCTTTGATCATATTTACGGACCAGATAACGCATTTTCATACAGAGATCAACTCCGTGAGCGAATTTTAAGAATCCTACATATATTATTTGCAGAACCTAACTGTGATCAGTTGATAAGTATTTGTGATGGTCCTTATTTTTATATTCAGAAAAGTCAAAACTACAGTTTCCAAAGGCTATCATACAGCTCCCACAAGTACAGGAATCTTCTAAAGATGTTTTTAATAGTAAGTTCTGATGGATATATTATTGAGGCGTGTGGGCCTTTTGCGGCCACCAAATCCGATGCCACCATTATGGAGGAATTAATAAGAGAGAATGAAGATAACCCTTTCCATTGGTTTTTTGAAAACAACGATATTTTCATTCTTGATCGAGGATTTCGCGATGTAGGTAGTTGATAAAATGAACGAGATAGGGTATAAAGCTTACTTGCCTCTTACAAAAGACGACGACAAAACTCAGCTTACTATCCAACAGGCGAACGAATCTCGTAAAGTGACGTTGTGCCGTTGGGTAGTAGAAACAATAAACGGTCGTTTAAAAAACCAATTTCGACAACTGAGATCCCAGTATGTCAATATAGCAGCACCTCATCTAAAACAGGAAATAAAATTAGCTTTTCTTTGTTAAATGCGTTTGGAAAACGGTTGGTAGATCACCGACTCGCAGATCTAATAATTAATGAAATATATTTAAAATATGACTCTCCAAACCGTCAATCACAGTTGGTGATACAAAACAATTTCAATCTACGAAGAGCAGCTTTTCAAGCTATAGATGCTAGCCACGGCTTTGAGCACTTCCTCATCCTTTCATATTGTTCGATTCCAAATCGATATTCGATCGATGGTTTCTGAACGGTCATTTTTAATTTGACGTTAGCTGTCAATCTGGCATTTTTGACAACTGACAGACGAGGACGGAAACATCACATGCGACCAACGATGTCGATGACGACGATGTCGAGGACGGGGGGGACATCACATGCGACCGACGAGGACGAGGCGACGAGCGGGGCGACAACTGAGGCGGCGTCCGAACCGCACCCGCATAGCTCGAAGGTGTCCCATGCCATCCGCCCGTTACGGCCTGCTCAACACACCCAATGTCCCCCTGAGTTTTGGTTGCGACTCAGCATCCGACTCAGCGGGACATTGGGTGTGTTGAGCAGGCCGTAACGGGAGGGTGGCATGGGACACCTTCGAGCTATGCGGGTGCGGTTCGGACGCCGCCTCAGTTGTCGCCCCGCTTTTCGCCTCGTCCTCGTCGGTCGCATGTGATGTCCCCCCCGCTCATGGAGCGGCCACGGTTGAATTCACGCCCACCCCCCTTCGGGGGGCGTCGTAGGGTGGCAATGGAACCGGCGCGTGGGCCATTTGTACAATGGGACCCTCTGGCGTATAGCTGCCTACCTGATCGGTTACAGGCAGGTTGGGGCCCCGGGGGCCCTCGCTAGGAATTTGCGGCCCAACAATTTGTTGCCCCCCAACCGGAGACGGTGGTGTTACCGATCGCCTCTGTGCTTGTTTGGGATTTGGCGGGCAACCCAACATACGTTCGCGCCCTATTAGATTCTGGAGCTCAGGGCTGCATTGTATCGAATGATTTAGCAAAATGGTTGGGCCTCAAGGTAAATAGGTATAATAAATCAATACGGGGCGTGGGGAATGTTACGGTTACGAATGTAGTTGGTCAATCGGTGATCACGTTCTCTCCACGTAATGACATTTTGACAAAAACATCCGTGCAAGCTTTAGTAATGACGCATGTCATGGGCAGACACCCCTTGGTGAAGTTGAATCCGGCCGTTAGATTCCTGACATCAGGACTCAAGTTGGCGGATCCCGATTTTGACACTCCAGCCCCGGTCGACCTGCTACTGGGAGCAGACGTTCTGGGTAGGTTTCTGTTGTCGGATCGGCGAGTTCTTCAGCCGGACGGGTTGATTGCTGTGGATACTAAGTTTGGTCACGTGATCATGGGTCCGGCATTGCCAATGGTTAGGCCTGCCGAGTCAGATGGCATACTTATTGGCTCAGCGTTGTCAGACGCTATCCAATGTTTCTGGGAGATAGAGGAACCTCCCACCGTTCGTCGAGTCGAAGCAAACGAAGAAGAGTGCGAGTTGTTTTACCAGAATAGTACTGGTCGCCTTCGTTCTGGTCGTTTTGTAACTCGACTGCCTTTCAGGGCCGATCGACCGCCACTAGGAGAATCTAGGAAGATGGCTGAGACGAGATTGATGTTGATGGAGCGTAGGATGTCAAGGGACGCCGTATTTAAACAAAAATACGTCGATTTCATGAGGGAGTATGAGTCGTTAGGACACATGTCGGTATCGGGTGTGGACTGGAGATCTGAGGATCATTGTTTCCTTCCACACCATGCCGTCCTGCGAACCCCTACCGGCAAGATTCGAGTTGTTTTTGATGGGTCAGCACCTACCTCGAACGGGATGTCCCTGAATCAGTGTATACATTTGGGACCCAAGTTGAGTCGTGATATTTCGGATATTCTCACGAGCTTTCGGAGACACCAGATTGTATTTGTCGCAGACATTCGGATGATGTTTAGGCAAACGGTAATTCATCCGGCTGACAGAAGGTATCAGTTGATACTTTGGCGTGAGTCCACGGCCGAGCCAGTCAAGGTCTATGAGTTAAACACGAACACGTATGGGTTACGGTCTAGCCCGTATTTGGCGATGCGTACCCTGCGGGAGTTGGCGTCGCGTGACCGTGTGAGCTATCCTAGAGCCGCCGCTATCCTGGAGCAAGATTTGTACGTCGATGACGTTTGCACAGGGGCAGCCAGTGTAGAGGAAGCTCTGGACCGACGTGACGAGCTCATTCAATTGCTGGAACGAGGCGGCTATGAACTATGCAAGTGGATGTCCAACTCCCCTGAGTTGATGGCTGGTCTCCCAGATGAGTTTCAACAAGACCCGCACGTTTTTGAGAATCCTGACAACCCTAACATGTTGTCAGTGCTTGGAATTCAGTACCGGCCCGTCCATGATGAGTTTACCTATCGGGTGGTTTTAGAAACACCGAAGGCCTGGACGAAGCGGTCAGTACTGTCAACGATTGCGAGAACGTTCGACCCGAATGGATGGATTTCTCCAGTCACCTTTGCTCTCAAATGTTTTATGCAAAGGCTATGGGCGGCTCAGTTGACCTGGGACACCCACCTCTCAGGTGATTTGTTGACTGATTGGACGCGAATGTTCACCTCGCTATCGGACATAAATAATGTATCGCTGCCGAGGAAATTGGTCCCTGCTGGGGATTACAGGGCAACCCTTCACGGGTTTTGTGATGCCTCTGAACGAGGGTTTGCGGCAGCGGTTTATTTGCGAACCGTCACCTCCACCGGAGAGGTCGACGTGCGTTTGGTTTTGGCAAAAAGCAAGGTAGCGCCTATTCGGACAAGGATGACGATTCCAAAACTAGAACTTTCCGGGGCTGCTCTTTTGACCAAACTTTTGAATCACACTCTAACAGTGTTGCGTGGGTCAGTGGTTTTGGAGGATATGGTGTACGCTTGGACGGACAGCCAGATTGTTTTGTGCTGGCTGAAGGCTTCGGTCCATAACTTAGAGGTTTTTGTTGGGAACCGTGTCTCCCAGATTGTGTCGTCTGAGGTCCCACTGACCTGGAGACATGTACCAGGAGAATTGAACCCGTCTGATTGTGCATCCAGGGGATGTCAGGCTCCTGAACTCATTAGACACCATTTGTGGTGGGGACCACCCTGGCTTGCCAAGAGAGAATCGGACTGGCCCCACAGCCATGTAGTAGTATCTTCGGATCATGGCCCCAGAGCGGCCGTGCATGTTACCCAGAAGGCTGAGGACCCTGACGCCGGGTTTCTGCTGGACCGGTATAGCTCACTTGACAAGTTGATAAACGTGTCCACTTGGATTAGGAGATTCGCTCGAAATTGTCGTACTCCTCGCGATCAGCGAACGATGAACCCTATTCTGACTCCGGCAGAGCGAAACGAGTCGCTGTTGAATTTGGTCCGGTTGGTACAGTCCTCGAAGTTTGGGGCAGAATTGGAGATTATACGAAGTGGACGTTCGAAATTGAAAGGAGCCGTCGCGCGTCTCAACCCCTTTGTTGATTCGACCGGGTTACTTCGGGTAGGAGGAAGATTGCGCAATGCGAATCTGTCGTATTCGGCTCGTCACCCACTTCTGCTCCCCAAGGGGGGACAGTTAGTTGAATTGCTGGTGACTGATCGTCATATTAAAAACGCGCATGCCGGCTGTAACGCGTTGTTGGCCACGCTCCAGCGGGAGTTTTGGATCTTATCTGCCCGCCGTGCCATACGGAACATCGTGTTTCGGTGCATGCCTTGTTATCGACTTAAGGCTGCCACGATGCAACCTCTCATGGCGGACTTGCCCCCTGATCGTGTGAATGAGGTCAGACCGTTTTCAGGTGTTGGTACGGATTTTGCAGGACCGTTTATGGTGAAGAGTTCACGATTGCGTACCGCTAAGCAATACAAGGCGTACGTATGTGTGTTTGTTTGTTTATCCACCAAGGCGGTACATCTCGAGCTCGTTGCTGATCTCTCGACAGAGGCTTTCATTGCTTGTTTGGATAGGTTTGTTTCTCGAAGGGGACTTCCAACTTTGATCCGCTCTGATAACGGCACTAACTACATAGGTGCGGAACGATACTTACGAGATATAGTCAACTTTTTGAATGTAAATAAAGTGGATATTGGAACGGCCCTCTCCCGTCGGGGTATACGGTGGACCTTCAGCCCACCGATTTGCCCCCACTGGGGTGGGATTTTTGAGGCCGTAGTTAAGTCAGCTAAGACGCACTTAGGGCATATAGTAGGTCAGACCGCGCTATCTTTTGAGGAGCTCGCGACATTGTTTTGTAAGATCAAGGCCGTTCTCAATTCGCGACCGTTGTGTCCGCTCAGCTCGGATACAAATGACCTGGAGGCTCTGACCCCAGGCCATTTCTTGATAGGACAGCCACTTAACGCGTTGCCCAAGCACCCCTTCGAGGGAGTGAAATTGTATCGGTTGTCAAGGTATCAGATGTTGCAGCAGTTTACTCAGAATTTCTGGAAGCGTTGGTCGCTCGAGTATCTGCATATCTTACAACAGCGCCTTAAGTGGACTGACAAAACCAGCCCCCCTAGTGTTGGTGACCTCGTTCTGGTTAAGGATGCTAACCTACCGCCACTACGTTGGCGCAGGGGGCGCATTGTTAACTTGTTCCCTGGCAAGGACGGGACCCCCCGGTCTGCAGAGTTTCTAGTAGGAGGCTCGGTTCTAAAACGAGCGGTAGTAACGTTGTCTCGACTGCCCGTAGATTAGGGGACAGGTGGGTGCCTGTCCGGGCGGGTGATTGTTCGATTCCAAATCCATATTCGATCGATGGTTTCTGAACGGTCATTTTTAATTTGACGTTAGCTGTCAATCTGGCAGTTTTGACAACTGACAGACGAGGACGGAAAAACCTCGCAATGAAAACGCGTGTTGATTGTTGTTGAAAATAAATCAAAGGGCATCTGGAATGTATTCGGGATTCCCTCAGGATTATTAATATAGCTGAGTGTGCCGTTGTCTCTCGAACCAGATAAAGTTCGGATTTTCGTGTCCGATTCGTATTTACCACGTAGAAACATAACCTGTGTTGGACCACTGTGCTCATTGACGCTGGCCCGCCAGTCATACCTGGTTGGCTGAAGAACCTGTCTACCAAGAAGAGCCTAGGGCGCGCCCGGGCCTTGCAGAGAGACAGGAGGTTGACGGGACCGAAGCACAGACCAGGTTAGATCTACCCCACATAACTTTAGCTCGGTGAATCGCCGACGTTGATCACTTCTTGGCACCTGATCGTCACGCTACCTAGTAGCTGATGGGCCCCTACGAGGTCATTAGGTGCTGAGAAGCCTGAACACATATGATGATTTATTAATAATGTCTTTAGGACCTTACCAGGTAAAACAAGCGAGAAGTTATTTCGGCGAACATGTCAAAGAGGATGGTAAATTTTTCATAGAAATTGATTATAATCTTAATGAATTTGGCATTGAAGCTTTTAATCCTTGTCTCGCAAGAGCTAAAATACATTCAAGACACCAAAACGCCCGGATGTATTTCGTTTACATATTACTGGATAACAGTTTAGAAGGCAGAAATAAGATTATTGAACACTATTGTAACTGTCTAGTAGGAATGCGTACTCTTGGTTGCTGTGCTCACGTAATGTGCATTATTTGGTACATGGGTTGGGCTCGGCACCAAGAAACCCTTATCCGACCTCCTGCTGAATATTTGGATTATATAATTGATAATGATGATGTAGATGATGATTGATAATTATTTTTAAGATACAACAGTTATAATGTTGATGGAGCGGAGCACCATGGTGGGTTCGAATCCCGGTCTGGCACGGACCAATGAGCGGACCAATTTCTCAAGTCCGTATTTTTCTAATTTGAAATGATCACAGACTTTACGGTAAAGGAAAAAATCGTGATGAAACAAGCAAGTCCGAGAACCTAGCAAGTTCAAGGATTTGTGATATCCACCAACACGCATTGTAACTATGTATGTAATGTATTTTTTATGTAATGAATGTACCTACTTTCTTCCAATAAACTGTAATAATAATAATCTACCTGGGAGTGATTATTTGGAGATAATATTACGCATATAAACACGTAATAAGTCTATTTTTACCCGACTACGGCGACCGCCAAAAGGAAGGGTAATGATTTTGGCAGTCTATGTATGTATGTGGGTGGGTATGTATGTATGTATGTCCACTCGTAGCGCCTAAACTACTGAACCGATTTTAGTAAATGAGGTGTCAATAGATTTGTAATAATTCTGCAGGTGACATAGGCTATGTAGATCTGATGTGGCACCCTCTAGCGGCCATGAAAAACTTTGTTTAGTTAGGTAAATGTTTGGTACTCATGAACTATGATAGCTAGAGAGTTGAAATTTTCACAGATGATGTGTTTCTGTTGCCGCTATAACAACAAATACTAAAAACAATAAATAAATAAAATATAAGTTAAAAAAAACTATAACCCGACTACGTGAGTTAAGAGGTTTAAAAAGTGCGAAACAAGGAAATAATTCAGAAAGAAGTCAAGAAATGTGAAGGTACAAAAATGGTCGAGGTAGAGTCGTGGTCGCACCTACTGTATCTCACAAATGTGCAAAAAATCATTTACCATTGTAACTACAGCCTTTTCCAAGGTATAACTGCAAATAACATTTTTTGTATGGGAGCCCCCTTTTATTTTATATGTAGGATATCACAGCACTTAAGTATATTAGAAGTTAACTAAAGTGTTTTCTTACATGGTATCTAATCTATTTTGAGATGATGACTATGATATACCCGACCGATTCATGCCATGGCGACTACTCCGACTCTTCAGCTCTCTCAATTTTGATAGGGCTGAAATGAACGTGTACAGCTGCTGGAAGTCCATTAGACTTTTGACTCACGTTAATCACTTTTAACCAACATCTGTGTAAGATTAAGTAGACAGAACAACAAACTTGGTGGAATCGTTCGGTACATTATTACCTATTCGCTTTGAGTTTGCCGGTGCTGGTAGTTTCAATGGACCGACTGGATTAAAAATCTAGTGACGAATGAGAATACAGTAGGGTGCGACCACGGCTCTACCTCGACCATTTTTGTACCTTCGCATTTCTTGACTTCTTTCTGAATTATTTCCTTGTTTCGCACTTTTTAAACCTCTTAACTCACGTAGTCGGGTTATAGTTTTTTTTAACTTATATTTTATTAGTGATTGTCGTTGTACTCATAAGTCGATCTTTACCTCCAAATATCTAGGTAATGTGACGCTTTAGTGTACCATGTTATTGAACATTTTTTGTTTGTCTATGTGTCCTCTATCCATACATACCACTTTCATCGTGCGCCGCGATTTTGAAAAAAAAAAACAAAATGGCGGCGGGTCGATATGCCAGAAAGTTTCAATGCTCTTTATTTCGATGTTAGTTTGAAACCAAATTCGGATTGCGCACTGAGAACTAAAACTTCATTAGTTTTAATTTAAACTTCATATGTGTGTCACTGACTGACTGTGGCCATGGAATACGAAGTTCGTGCAACGTACCAACCGAAAGAAGAAAATCAGCAAAGTATAGTCTAAGTCCGAATTAATATCTAAAAGTTTCATCTGTACTTGAAATTAAAGCTAGCAAATGTATTGTTTACCAATATAAGTTTTGACTCCCTTGTGTATTTAAATTGTATGATCATTAATTGTACCGTTACCCTAGGTAAGTTATTCTGGTGGTATTTTTGTACCATTACATTTTTGATATGACGATGACTCATACCAAAAATGTAATATATGTGAATAATGAGTCATTATTAGAAGAAACTTCCGACTTAAGATAACTCCGGCGCGGAAGAGGTCCACTGTGGGACAGTAGTTTAAATATTGGGTGCTTACCTATGAAATTGGCGAATTTTTCTTACAGATTCAGGAGTTCATAATTCGAGTAATTCAATAGCCATTTCCAGTTTTTTTATTGTTTTAAAATTAATTTCAATATTTTACATCTACTTATTAAATTTTCTTTTAATTTTCAGTTTGATAACTAAAATGATTTCTTCAAAATCAGTGCCTCTTAAATGTCATCCATTTTCATGATAATATTCGTAATATTTTTTTACAGCTGACACTTTTCAAGAATTATATAAAAATTTCTGTTAGCTAAATGTTGTCTCATTCATACACACAAAGTTTATAAAATTAGGATCTGTCATTCCTAAAAAAAATACAAAAATGTTTGTACTGAAAATTTAGTTAACTTTAATTTCTCCATACAAAACGCCAATTTCATATGTACATATGTTCATATGTCGTCTTTTGACGACCCGAATGGCCGAGTCGGCAGTGACCCTGCCTACGAAGCCAAGGGTCCCGGGTTCGAGTCCCGGTGGGGGCAAATACTTGTTTGATGAGAACAGATGTTTGTACCCTAGTCATGGTTGTTTATCTATCTATGTATAATATTTATCTATATAAGTATGTGTATCGTTGTCTAGTACCCAAGATACAGGGAATCCTAGTTTGGGGCTAGATCAATGTGTGTAAATAGTGTCCAAGGTATTATATATGTAAGGACCTAATATTTAAAGATTTAAACGTATATAGGTCACATTATCTAATCGAAACCATTTTGGAAACTTGGGCCCTGATTCACTATTACAAATCCGTGAGAGTTAAAGATTCTTCTCAAGAGATACTGAATTAAGCTTCTCTATAGACTGGTCATCTTCGCCTATTCCCAAGCCTGAAGCTAGCAACTAATCCTGTTTAAGACGAGGTATGATAGCGGACGCGCGATTACGTATTCATAAAACGGAAAGTTAAAAGTTAAACTCGGGGGATTCAGTTATACCGGAGCGGGATAACTAGGTTTATGCATTTTGGATGGCTTCTAAAATGTACGCTTTTAAGACTGCTAATGGCAATGACGTGGTTCAGAACGCCGAGGATGTTACGCTTATGAATGGTGGAGGCTTCTGATTTATTTATTTGACCGTCTGAAGCCGGAAAGTAAAACAATTCTTGTATTTTGGGATGTTTTCTTAATGGTTATGTCCACAAATGAGTGTGGGGTATGTTTTTCCAAAATCATATTTTCATAAGAGAAATGTTTCCATTCGCAAAATTTACAATTCGCGAAATTTGCCAAACTTATTTCTGTGTAGCTTATTTTACCTTAGATAGTTTTACGGGGATTGATTTTTGCTGCTTGTGTTTTTACTACTTGAATATTTGACAGGTGTCACACATAACCATATAGTAAATGCTTTGCCTGGTGTTTGTTATATGTACGTAAGAGACACCAGTCAAAAAGATTGACAGCTGACAAACATTTCATTAAGGTATTGCCACCTACAAAAGATAGATAGATATTCTGTTTTGCCACTTTATCTGGAAAAACAAACGATTCAATATCGTGCCCTCTGATCGTTGACCCACCAGGAAAACGCAGCCTACGACGATGGGCTAGCCACCTATCCTGCAAAATGGCGTATATCGAATAACTCGCACAAGAAGTAGCGTGTGCACTATTGTTCCTCTGCCACTCCATGTGGGTAAATGTGACGCTATTAACAACGGTGTGGTTAGTTTTTTGTTGTTTTTTTTTTTTTTTTTTATAGCTGTTTATTTAAAAAAAAAAAATTATATACATTACATGGCATGAACTTAACTTCTAATCTTAATATTTAAAGATTTTTTGAGTTAAGGAGCTGCTTATTCATAAATTTACATATACATTATATTTTTACATTTATTGAGGTAGGTTTAACCCGTATCATCCCAACCATAGTAAAGGAAGTCCAATTTTTATGAAAGTCGTATCAGAGCATGTTTATAGATGTATAATGAGAACTACATACCAAATTATTTTTTATCTCATTTAGATTTTTAGTTTTGTAACCGTTCCAATAATGGAACACTAGGATTAAACATACATGTAAGATACTGTCAGTGGCTATGGATTTCGTTGGGAAATAAAACGATTGTATTCACTTTTTATTTATTGTACGAAGTTTTAAATCTTATAATTATTACTTAAAAAATACAATTGCGTGTGTTATTGAGAATGATAGAACATTTGCTATGTAAGGCAACATTACATTTGATACACTTCATGGTTGTGTTTTTGTGGCATAAACCACATCGAGTTTGTTTATTTTGTTTGTCAATTAGATGTCCTTTACCATCCAATCTAATAGCATCAGGTACACGTTTTATTACTGCTAGTGAAGATCTAGGATTTGACATGGCTGAAGTGCTAGGTGCTGAATCTTTCATTATAAAGTATGTAGAAACAATATCTCTCGTAAACGATAAAATATCATGAGGCGGGCCGTTACTTTTTATTGCAGCTGGAGATATTTTGTACAGCTGAAAAGCGTTATTGACTGAAACATTCAGTGGAAACATGAGTAACTGCCAGTACCATCTTTTCAGACGAATTGCGATTCGATAACAACCCACATTTTGATCAAGTCGATCCACGCCGCCCATAAATTTATTATAGTTTACGCAGCAACGAGGTTGGTCAACATCTTTCTTTTGTTTATCACAGTAACGTTTGACTTTGCTTATGGGTTCTGAACCACATTGAGTCGAGGCCAGTGTGACAATGTTATTGTCATTATATCTAACAAGAGTGATATTAGATAGTATATCAGTACATTGGTGATGAGATCCTCTGCTTGTTTTCTTCATTTCTTTCGGATCTTTGAGAGGTGCTTTCTCAGTTCGGTTAGCTCGTATAGTCCCTGTTCCATCGTGACCCATTTTTTGTAACTCCTCTAACAGCGGTAAGGATGTAAAAAAAATATCGAAATAAAAACTGTAGCTGCCTTGTGGCAGCTTTGATATTAGATCCAGAACAACTGAGGCACCAACACCTAACTCAGGATGGGTATTTCCGGTACTAGCTCCCTGATACAGCTCACCATAAATCAAATATCCAAGTCGCGTACAAATAGACCAATTTTTATATCCAAATCTGATTGGCTTTCCATAGATATGCTGCTTAGTACTATGTTTCCCAAAATAAGGAATCATAGATGCTCAAATTTCTATCTCCAGGGTAATACTTTACCCGTCGTGCATTGAGCAGATTCCATAGAGGGCGCACTTTAGCAAACTTATCATTAGGACCAAGATTATTATTGTCGGCAACATGGAAATAACGCAGCAAATCTTCAAATCTATTTCTTGACATAATAGCTGCCACTGTTGGAAAACTGCAGTCAACTCTTTGTTCCCAATACATTATGTATCTCGACACACTGTTATATCCCGACAATAAGAGAATGGCTATAAAGTGTTTCATATCCGTTGTAGTAACCCGGAATGCATGTTTACCCTTCTGAATCGCATTTTTTTCAGTTTCTGAGCGCAGTAATTCGAACACGTCTTCATCAAAAAATAGTTCAAAAATCTGAACTGGTTTTTCCAAATTTTCCAGGTTTTCCAGGAAATCTCGTTCACAGTACTCTTTCTCAGCCTTTTCTGGAATATCTACAAACCTCCACTTTCTTTTGACTTCAACACGTTTTCTTTTTGGCGGTGGCGGTGTTGCCGTCGACGAGGATATGGGCTGTGAAGGCTTCGTCACTGACGATGTGGAAGGTGTTGGTTCAACTTCTTGTTCATCTCCAACGACCTCACGCACTATCCTAGATTCAGCTCGAGATGATCTAGTGACCCGGAGTTCAGCTTCTGATAGTAACTGATGTCTAGACAAATTATTTATACTTGCAAACTCTTCGTCACCGCTATCTTCGTCGCTATTTTGCCAATTTTCAGGAGGTGTGATGAAAATATCAGCCGCAAACAAGTCGTCATCTTCTTCCAACTGAGATATTATCTGATTCACATTCAATCTGTAATAAAATAATATCATAATTACGAGGCAATACAGACAAAATAAAGTTCCTAATGTATAAAAATTACATGTGCTTATGTTCCTACTGCTCAAATAATGGAACGGTACATAAAACTTACAGCTACCCTCAAATTTGATTTTTTATTTCTAAATACATATGACGACATGATAGAACCATACTATATCATGTTTATAAACCCTAAATTGTCAGTAGTATAATGTAAACATCATGATTACTTACATTTTTCTGTTCGCCATATTTTTCACTCAAAACTTACTAACACAATTATGTTTTCTAGATCAACAAAACCACGCGATGTGAAATGACATGTGTTCATCTGACAGTAGAAATGTCAGTTATACCATAAAAACTTTACTTTAAAGACGCGTTCAAAAATTCGAGTAAGAAAATAAAAAAGTAACCGTTTTGAAAATGGAACACTAGGATGATATGGGTTAAACAAGTACCGCTTAATAATATTTTTTGTTTGCTGACAAGTTTTGTTTTCTATTCTACTAACTAATTCTATTGGAAATCTATTCAATACTCTAGGCAGAATTGACTGCCAGACTCTCTGGCCATATTCGTTTTTACTTGTTGGTATCTCGAAGTTTGAAAGATAAGGTAGGTTACGTAGATTTACGGGTCTTTTCTTTTTTTTTAAAAGGGGTATATTTTTATTATACTGAATAACAATTGCCAAATCCAACTTATCAAATACGTTCATCACTTTACAATAATTGAATAGATTTTCATAGTTATTTTTATATTTATATTTAATCTTTGCGGGAACAATCGCTTTCAGTAATCTTAATTGTAGGTTGTAAATATGATTTAAAGATGTTTTGAATGTTCTTCCATGTTGTAGCAGCCTTATAAAACGAAACGGAATTTATAGACTATTCGGACAAAAGAAGATAATTTTTTTTTTAAAATAACAGAAAAAAAATGTGTTAAAGAGAAATATGAAGTATGGTAAATTTTTTGAATGGAAATTTTCTTCTGTGAAAATTGATTTTGGAAAAAACATACGCCGTACTCATTCGTTAGACTTTATTTTCGTCGGATCAGCGTCATCACAATTCTGCATCACGCATTTGGCATTCGATAAAGCAAATATGAAACAGACGCTT
The DNA here is from genome assembly GCA_949825045.1 of Argyresthia goedartella. Classification (NCBI taxonomy): domain Eukaryota; kingdom Metazoa; phylum Arthropoda; class Insecta; order Lepidoptera; family Argyresthiidae; genus Argyresthia; species Argyresthia goedartella. Next base: position 39,521,997 of record OX463810.1, read on the forward strand.
CGAATTAAATGACAATCACTAGAACAGGACAATATTCGGAATTACCGATCGGCGAAGTTCGATTTTCCGATAATTGACTGACCGTTTCGTTCGCTATTGGGAATAATTTAATCTGCCCCCGGTTAAACCAGATTTGCAAAAAGAATTTCGCATTTTAACTCTCACTTGTTTATTTCAGCTATTCTTTTGATTGGTTCTTGTGACGGCTAAAACGAAAACTAAACCAACGCGGAATCCGTTTCTAAATAGTCGATATTCGCGCGAAAAACCTTCAATTCAAACAAGAAAAAAAATACACATTTTCATCACCCTAAAAATACACATTTACATGCCCCTGCACACAAATCTAACTGCATATGGTGATAATTTCTCCACGACAGCAGTTTCCGGCATCCTTAAGCGGAATCAAATAGTGTAGATATTTCCGTGACAAGTATTATTGACATAGGAAAATGGTCTTTGCTTAAGGGGACACCTCGCCAGTGAACCGTGACGTGCAGGCCCTATCTCTGAGGCTCAGGATGTGATATTATAACGGTCTAGTAAGCTGTGTCACAGCTGAGTTGGTTTATAATTATATCACTGTTTAGAAGGCAGAGAGGGAATGGACCATGCCCAAATTACTAAACGTGATTCCATTTTCAACCACGGAAGGTTATCTATAATTTATAATAAGGAGTCTCGAATTAAGTAGTTGATGGCAACCTATGATTGGCTGTAGTAAATAAGTAATTTAATTAAAGCATTTAACTGTAATGCTGTTGGTTTTCTAAATAACTACCTCATGTATGAACAAACTATTAAGTTTAGGTGGAATCCGAATAACAGATTACCTTCTGAAATTGTCTAATATTATCAGACGTTATCTATTTATGACTAATTAACCGTCGAAAATATACTGACTGATGTTGTGAATAAATACAACCTACTTACGTTGTGAGAACATCCAACAGTAGGGCGCTCGTATACTGGGTGCAACCACAAAGCGATTATGAATATAACATTTTTTAAATAAGAAACACACAGTCACATTTAAAATATACGACTATACAGACAAGCGGATCAATAACTAATTTAAGACTTACAGTTTCCTTAATTATGTTTATCTACACACGTATCATAAACCGTCTTTACTGCGTCCAAAAACCGCACGTTACGATCAGCATAATGTTAAACTACTTTGTAAAAACTCATTTCTTATCTGAATATTGAATATTATGACCATAATGTGTAAATTTTCTACATATTATGACATTCAAATTTCGAACGCCGACGCCCGCCTGCGTGCCGCCCCGGGTACTTTGTCTGTGAAGTTGGTACTACAGAACAAGCTAAACAACTCAATGCCACAATGCCGGTCAAACATGCGGTTCCTGAACACATCAAAAAGAGCTTATGATATATGTGTAGATAAACTAATTTATGTAACTGTACATATCATAAACCCACCCTCGAGTTTTAATGGCCTCCATTATGTATCAGTCACATAAACTACTATTATACAATGACAAAAATAACAACGGGTCAATTTGCACAAACGTTAACAAACAGTTCAACACAATGACTATACCTGACATGCAACGACACGAATTTCACCCTATTTATGAGTATGTATTTATAAAAGGATATAAATGATATTTTTATGTATGTTAGTCTTTTAATAATTAATAAGACAAAAGAGATGCTGCCAACCAGACATCGGCAATTAGCAAACCGGTGTCGAGTGGGTACAAATAATAACAAGGTATAGTAAATTTATAATAAACATTACAATATGCAGCTACTTATCCACAATAAAAAAAAAGTCATTGAAATATTGAAAATATTTACGTCCAACAAATCGTCATTATAAAGGCTACAACTTCGTCTTATGAAACTATTATTGGCATAACAAGTCCTACTCCTTGGAATAACGAATAGAGGTGTTTTTTTCGTGCGAGGCACTCGAAAACAAAGTTTATAACTTAGATAAAACATAGATCGTGGTTTTTTATGATTTTATAAGCAGAGTTGCATCAATGTAGTCAAGGCGGTTAATGAGCAGAAAAAAGTGTATTTCTTCGCTGAACTAATACAATATATTTGTGCAGAACCCAAACGATAGTCGATAGCTTTAATAAATTTTTTAACGTTTGAATTATGTAGAACTTTAATTATGCTATTATTTCGTTTCTTACCCTAACCACTAACTTACCAAGTTTAATTGGACAATTCATATAACTATTTTTCGTGAACGATTGACGATATTATAATCTTTACTGGGTCGGTTGGAAAATTAAACCATTATTTTGTTACTTTTGCTATAAATGGAGTATTGAATAACTACTGAATACGTGGGCGGAACTGTGCCTTTGCGACCTCGTATGGGAAAGAGCGGACGCTGTTTGTTGTTTTTAATTCTGTATTTTAGGGAATCATAGGCTTAGATTTCTACCTGTCTAACGTTCTTTAGATTTCTACATATCGAACATTCGTAAGATTTCTACTATCTATCTAACGACCCACTCTCATCTAACGTTCGTAACGTAGGCAATAAGTTAGTAAGCTTATCACCTGACAGATCTATGGCCGGGGTATTTGATCACTAATTGTTCTTCCTGTAATACCTGCAGGTAATTTTTTTAAATGTTTATTTGGAGAAAAAACAATGACAGGTAACATAACATAAAATATAGATTTATACATAACATAACATCATAGTGACATCTTAAACATTTCTCAATAAGACATAACACAAGACCAGTTTTTTATTATTAGGTTTGCTTAATTGTTCAAAGGTCGAGAAAGTGTAGTTGATCCAGGAAAAGATGGAGGGATATGTTGGGACTGGGGACGAAAATTGGTGGAAGACCTCTCAGGTAAACTATGGGCATATACGAGTATGGGCATGTTATGGGCATGTTATGGGCTCAAAATACTTACAATAAAAGAGGTCTTATCCCTACTTGGGAATTCAACCTCGAATCAACTAATAATCAAGGTGGTAAAGACCTTTGCTTTGTTTATTGTCCGTCTGGTCCACATAATATCCAAGTACGGAACCCAGTAAACAGAATTTACTCCCAAATTACCTCATCAAGTTCCAGCATTGTTCCTTACAACATACCTGTAGGGAAATACGTAATAATAGGTTTTGCGGTTCACATGGCAGGCTGTCAACCGAATTCAAAAGCCGAAATATTGATCAGAAAGCCCCTTCCCGAGGGTCGATGACCGATGATTGCCTTCATCGACTGCTGAGTGCATGTATGTAGGTGTCGGATATTATTATTATTATCTGTAGGTAGTTTGAATTAAATAGCTTTAAATATCCTTATAGGTATTCCTACTTTCCCTAATATTGCTTTGAAAATCAACATAGTTCAAGCAACTTATACACTTTTCAACATTATAGGTCCAGTATTCCCTGTCGCTTATCCTTTTGCGAATAAACGATAAAAATCACGCTAAGCTACATACCAAATCATAGACTAAACAAAATAAATTTATTTACATGTTCGTAACGGACAAACCAAATTCAATTATTTCCTAAATCAGCCTGCATCCAGACTCAGACGTGTCTGAGTCGCTCAGAGACGGTCAAACACGCCGATTAAACATTCGAAGGCCTGAAGGGCCCCGCGCGAGCTCGGGGGCCTTTGTCAATGAAATTGCATTCTGATTTGAGGCCCACCCTCAGAATGGTCCCTCGACCGGATAAAAACGAAAGGAACCTGCGGCGGGGCTTGACTACAGTCAGTATGGATCTGGAATAATAAGAGATTGTTAAATTAAAGTATAATACAGGTATTTCAAGGGAGTTAACACTTAGTTAAATATCCTATCAGCGAAACTAACCTAAGATTATTTTACTCATGAATTGTTCAGTATACAGATATCTCTTAATCTTACATTTAAGGCAAAAGAGTAGATTTTATTTATTTATTTAATGATAAGGTAGTAACCTAAGTTTAAAAAAATAAGCACTAAAAATACCATATTGTGAACAAATGACTATGTTAAAACTCTACAGTTTATGTAGTTTACAACACAACCTGGTCATGTTTATTTTTCTTGAAGCATTGGAGCAAGTAACTCTGGAGTAAATCAGCTCTGTAGGTAAATCGGATCCTTTTACCCTACTTGAAAAATACAAAAAAAAAAACATTTTACGAATCCCACTTGGCAAACCCTATTTCAGACTCCTAAAAACGGTACAATCATTTTCTTCGAAAAGTCGAGTTTTGTTAGGATAATAATAATATTCGATACAATTTAATAAAGAGTTGCCCATACACTTCTTATCCCCACTTAATACACAAAATGTACGGTTTGCTTTACCTTTCTCAGTAGCTAAATGTAAAATACCACAAGTTATGTAAATAAATTCTCCGTTTATCTTGGAATTAGGTTTACCAATTTACCAGGCGTAAAATTAAGGCATAAATATTTATCAAACTACCACGCGTATTATGGTAATGCTGCTCTACTTGCAATCCATATTTCAAAGAAAAGGGAATAAGTCAGTGCGACTGAGTATAAGTAAGTAGGTATAGTACAATACCAATTTTCCGCGCGGCGAGCTAAATCAATCGTGGAATCAAGCTCCGATTCACATGCAGATACTGAACAATAAGTAAAGAACTCACGTTTATTTACAGAACTCTCTCGACGGACAAAAATATCCTTCCAATTATTAACCGAGCGAGCGAAGCGAGCAAACAGTCTTCAGGATTGGGCAAAAATGCTTTTGTATGTCCGGATGTGTGTTCGGAAGTTACCCTCTACAGGCCGCATTTCTCAACTGATTCTCGTGATTTTTTTAAGCAGGTTCGATGATTGAATAGAGACCGTGAGTATAGGCTATTTAACTTTTGTGAAAAGTCAATAGGATGGGTTTGGGACCGCAAAATGTAGTTTACAAAGTTATTGGTGCGGCTACTTTCGTACTCTACGAACGTAATCAGGTGTTTGCCAGAGGCAATTATAAGGAGAGCGACATCTTCGGGAGTAAAGTAAAAGGCTTGAGATGCGCGCAAATACTAGACTAATTTATTATAGTTAATACTAAGCTTATATACAACTTACTACAAAACTACGTGATGAATATAAATTTACCTTATCTGTGACGGTCGTCAACTTATCTTAACATTACGTGGAAATATGACTAACATAGTCGACCGGCACAAGGTGCATGCATAAATTTGTATGTGTTATCAAAAGAAAGTGCCACTCGCGAGGTCTGCAGCTCACAGAGCCACTAGACATAGTATGGAAATTGTTAGTATTTCGGGAAGACAAACGATAGACAAGGCGTCAGATTAGTCTATATAATCATTCACAAAATGTCGGCACAATACAAAAAATTAATCAATCACGATTCACGATCGAGTCATAACTATTAATTTAAAAAGTTACCAACCCGGCACATTAATGAAACCTTACAAGACTAAGGGCCTGTTTCAAGAAGTAGCGATGAGCCTTTGAACAGATAAATCTATACTTTGTTTGTAACATGGCTGATGACAGATGATTCTATCACATAGAGCTTATCGGGACATTTTGGACCAGGCCATAAGATAAGTACCTGATAATCTAAGTAATATTCTGTATATGCTACGGTCAAGATAATGATTCGATTATTCTGGTTATTCTGCATACTAACCGGCTATTATTCATACTTACCAATATCGATGGTTAAAGTACTGAATACAACGAGATTTTTCACATTAACCGGTTCGTATGTATAATATATATATATATAGGCTAATATCAGGACAAAACTCTGCGGTAGCTTAGGTGAAGGGTAAAGGGGGTAAGTGAAGTGAAGCCCCCTTTATCCTTCGTGTTAAGTTGAACATGTAAGAACAACAAAAATAGTTGAAACATAAACTAGTTTACACCTATCTAATAAAAATCCTGTGTAATAATGTGTATTATGTACATACAATATAAGAATAATTTAACTAATTGTTTTATTTTATCTTTAATAAACCATATTTGGTTAAGAAAATAAGGGTGTCTTATTATTTTCACAAAACCCTCTTGGTGAGTATTAATTATAACCGGTTAAAGTAGTTAATGAGACTGATTTTGGCTATATTTATTACTATCACCAAATTATGTGGTTTGTATGAATACTTACCGATAATTATGTATAATAACCGGATTTATTGAATAGATCGTAACATATATACTTTGTAGACGATAGTCAAAGTTAAGGAAATGTCAAATGAATAATATTTCATTATTACAATAGTAATTGTTATATTTGTAAAACAATAACTCAGGTTTTTGGTTTCACGACACAAAGTATCCCAGTGGGGGCCAGAAGCAATGTTTGTGCCTGTATGTAGATGTTATGTTATGTTATATCTATGGTTCTTAGAGTGCAGTGAAGTCTACTACCAATAATAAAAACCGGATAAAAATCCGTTCACCCTTTTGACCGCTAGAGTGCCACAGACAGGCCATACAGACAAACACACAAACAGACGCTTTAAACTTATATGACCCTTCTTTTTCGTCGTCGACGGATAAAAATATATCGGGATGTACTCGTAAGAATGACAGTGATATTTGGAATCGCAATACGATTTATTTCGCCGTCTCAGTTTGTCAAAGAACAGTGGCTTTAGTATTTCTCACTGTCTTCCGCTTTACTTTCGAGAGGAATCACATTTTGTCGCGTGGAAATACGACGTCTACTTACTGGGCGTGAAAATATCTATTTTCTGCTTTGTGAATACCCATGCTTCGAATATTATTGTGTATTTGCGATCTGTCCTCGTATTAACAGATGATTCATACACCTTCCACAACAGGTCTTACTTTACCTATTTCAACAAACATAAACATTTACATACAGGCACAAACATTGCTTCTGGCCCTATACTAGGATACCCTGTGTCGTGGGTACCAGATACAGCGACGTCACATACATATAAACATCCAAGACCTGGGGTTTTTTTTTTAGATTTTTTCTTTACCCCCAGCCGGGGATTGAACCCGGGACCTCTCGCATGGTAGACAGAGCCACAACCACTGCGACACAGAGGTCGTCAATGTCCTGTGTGTTATTGTAGTAACATAATTTTCTTAATAGATATAAATAAGTTCATGTCACCCCGTAGGTGTGGTCTTAAGAAGAAAGCTTTTCTGTCATTTTTTTTTAAACATGAAATGTACGTGTGATACTTTCATGCTAGCTCATGACAAAATATTTTACGTATATTTTACTATCTTCTTCAGTCTCTGTATTCATCTTTAAGTCTACCGCGGAAAATTTGCCCTAAAGATACCGTACTACCCTACATCTACCCTATCATCTCACATATGTTCTTCAAAGGATTAGACAAAAAAGGGTGTCAAAAGGAACCCGTAATACCGAGACTTGCCAACCAAGGATATCGAGTTTGCCGCAAAAAATATTCGATTTCACTTATCGATACACTGCCCATTAGAACCAGACCCCTGGCATTCCTTCGTCGACCTGTTACAGAACCACAACTACATGAAATGAAGGAGGGGTGGGGTGTCTATTCTTGCTGGATATTATCATCTACAGAACATCTCCTGAAGAAATATGAGGATGGAAGTTGGCGCGCCTCCCCGTTGTTTTGTACTTTTCTTGAGATGAGAATTTTCGTAGTTCCTCATTGAGACTGTTGTGTTGGCGGAAAATGTGATCGCATCTTTCTGTCGTGATCGGGATTATAGGCGGTTGAAGCAGAATAAGCTAGTCTCGAGTTTTATGCCTTATTGGCGGCTTTGTATGTAAACATTGTTTCAAGCCTAGCCAGTGCTGGCGTTAATACTCGTAGAGCGCCCGTTTACACGAGGCCAGTGCTGGCTGCCAGTTTCTTGGCACCAGCGCCACTGTCTTCGAGTATCTGCACCTCAAGTGTTTCACCAATGTTCAATAAATCATGCGGATCCAAGTGTATAAATAAGAGCCATTAGTAATTGTTGGCGACTGGCTGGGATGCCACCTCTTTTGATATACATTCTTTATATTTCAAACTGACAGCCTTTTATAGAAGAATTGTTTGAATATTCGTTGTCATGTTTCAGTGTGTGCCGATTGCGTAAAAACATAGTTTATTGTCCCATACTTTATTAATTAAATAAGTATTATTCATTCGCAGTATTTCCATCATACTCCCTTCTATCCATTCCCATACAGTCCATTTTAGCTCACCAACAGTAATATTGACTAAACTATACTACGTCTCTAGAACTGGGAAGAAAGCGTATTTGCTGTAGTTTGCAAATTCCCTTCGCTTTAGGGATTTCGGCTACAATTACGCCATATTTTAGTGAGATGTATGCAAGTTTCTCACTTGGATGCTGCACGTTAATTTGGTCTCCAACGTCTAACGTTACGATTATAAGTGAGGTGGCGCCACATTGACTCCATTGATATCTTACACTGCAGACGTGACTAGAAATGCGTTATGTTAATACTGAATTGTGTTGAGAGCACTATTAGAACCTTGCTGCTCCAAAAATCGCTCTAAGCTATATGATAATTGCTTTTTAATAAGATTGGAAAATAGGGAAGAGTGCAGACTAGGGAATCATGAGTCATGAGTCATTTTTTTTATTGAATATAAATAAATAAATTATCTTATTCAACGTCAAAATTATACTTACTTATAAATACAAGTCAATTTTTTTTTATATAAAAAAGACCACCGTTTCGGAAGGTGGGCCTCGGGGTTAAGAAGAAACGGTAAGAAACTCCCCCATACCTTTTTTTTAAAAAGTGACTTTACAACAGGTACTGGTTTCGGTCTAAGGAAATTCGCCGGCGAGTGATAGACTTGATCCATCGCCCCTCGTCGAATTTCTGTGCGCTGAGATGGTATGGACCATGCAGTTTTGTCATCTAAGTATTCCTTAATACTATAATAGGACTTTCTTATCAGCTCATTTTTAACATAGTATTTGAACCTCTTTTCAGGAATGATCAATGATTCCTGTGGTATTTTATTGTAGAAGTGAATACAGTGCCCCATGAATGATGTGCCTACTTTACTTAGTCTAAATAATGGTAGTGCTAACCTATTTTTATTTCTAGTGTTAATTATATGGCTATCACCTACAATTTTAAATAAAGCTATGTTTTTTCTTACATGCATGATATTCTCGTATATATATTGACAGGTAACCGTAAGTATATTAATTTCTTTGAATTTTTCTCTTAATGATTCTCTAGCATCTAATTGATATATCGCCCTGATCACCCTTTTTGTAAGAAAAATATCGTAGTTATATCTGCTGCTCTCCCCCAGAGCAATATTCCATAAGACATAATACTGTGAAAATAACTAAAGTAAACCAATCTGGCAGTTTCAACATCTGTAAGATATCTGATTTGTCTGACCGCAAAAGCGGCTGAGCTAAGTCTTCGTGCGAGATTAGTTATGTGAGGACCCCATTGAAGTTTCGAATCTATAGTGATTCCGAGAAAGATTGTGTCTTCAACGAGGTCCAATCTTTCAGATCCTATTCTAACACTGCTTTCAACCTGTCGTACATTAGGCAAACAAAATTTGATACATTTAGTCTTCTTTGAGTTTAATAACAGGTTGTTTACATTGAACCAACTTAACACATGAGAGAGTGTACTATTTGCGTCGTCTAGAATATCTTGTCTTTTGACCTTGAAAATAATAGATGTGTCATCAGCAAATAGAACAATCTGAGTCATTTTTTCCACCAATCCCGAAAATGCGGGATCCCACACTTTTTGTGCGAAATCAGAAATGAGGGATTACTCATGTGGGATCCTGCGCATTTGCGGGACAAAATATTTATATGACCCAGCACGGCCTCATTAATTAAGTAATTTAACAACTTTCCCACGGAAATCGTAACTTTTCTATATTTTACTTTTCTATAATTTATTTGGAAAATATTTGAAGATGTGAGTTTATGAAGGTGTTGTGTTTTTTTTTCAATAACGGTTATTAGCAAAAAAGTAATTACTATATTTATTTCATATGTTAAAATGAAGGTGATAAAACAAAAAAAATAAAAAAAAACAAAAAAAAACTCTTATCTTGTCAAATACTTCTCTTTGTTTTTAAGGTTCCGTAAAACTAAACTTCCTAAAATAGTTATTTCATATACATACTTTCAATATTTAACAAAAACTTAAAATATAAAATAAAAATCCTATCCTGATTGAGATTTACAATTATGTCACGACCGACCGCAACGAAAGCTGTTGAACAAGATAGAATGAATGATTGCGTGCCTTTTAGACATGAACCAACGTTTTCAGACACATAGCATAACGATGACAATTGATCGGACGTTCTTTAAATAGTATGGACATTTACAAATTGAATATATAACGTTGATTTGAATTAAGATTCCTCCGCCCTCAGGGGGAAAGGTGAGCTGAATATAAGCAAGCTTCAGTGATAACAATGAACACTATATAAACACATAATTAAAATGGCATACATAGAAAATGTCTTAAGTTCAACATACACTATCATCTATCTATGTAGCTTACACAGTTTGACGACTGGTCTGACTAGTTTACCAGTCTGAATTCTCAACTTGACAGATATGATAATATCCTGTAGCTGTGAATGAACATTTGATATTCTATCTACCTGTTAGAGAGTATAGCTTGGGCGTTCTAACCAGGTCAATAATATAAATAAATGACACGTGATCACAAAACTCGATATTCCAAAGGGATCACTCAATGGTTACTACATTCAGTTGTAGAGACTACTTTAAAAACAAACACACTAAAAAACTGGTCTAAATTCTGCTTAGAAATAATATTATTTCCCAAAATTCTACTTCCGACGAGCAAACAAAAGTGTCATAATTCGGTTTAGTGATAAGCATGATGTGAATGAAAGAATGAGTGAATGAAATGGAATCTAAAGTGCTCTGTGGTTCATTCGTTTCTGCGCTTTGCAAGATGTCGTACGTTACGTGTGTGCTCTTACATTTCTTGATTTTGAAAAACCGGGCTTTTTTCTGGGCCTTCTGTTTGCTGTCTGTGATTTGAACTCTGTTATTTTCCTGAACAGACGACTTATTGGCTTTCTTCTAGACTTCTTTTGGAAGGACTTTAGAAAGCCGGCCCTTTCAGATGCTTTTGCTGATTTTTTTCCTCTGCTTTATTAGTGAATTTATAGATGATTTCAAAATACGCGGTCCGTCAGAAATAATTAGTTTTCGAGTTATATTTTTTTTATTCGCCATTTCAAGCATTCGGGACCATGGGCATATGGTACTCCCATATGCCTAGGGTGGGGTTTCGACCTTTACAAACTGAAATATCATTTAATTTGGATTAACATTTATCATCTAGTAAATTTTATACCTATTTTTTTTTTCAGACGTTATTCGACTAACTCGCTGTCAACTGTCACGTCAGCAGCTCGCCCAGTTTAAGCCCATCAAACGTTGCAGGTTTAAGACGTCGCTTTTTCTGGTACGACAGCACAGGTGAACCTAGTGTGGGGCCAAGAAATTTATGTACCTATATAGGTAGAGGTATAAGTGTAAGAGTGCCTCTAAACATATATTTTTGTATCATCACGTCCATCGCATCCACTAATCTCTCATCGAGGCTCGAGGCCAAATGGAGGCAAATTATGCGGTTCCTTCCGTCTTGCAAGTTGCGCAGCATTCACAACTTCAAACTCTGCAGAACGCAGCTAGGTTAATATCCATATCAAGAGATTTTTGCGGAAATGTGGCAGTTGGGAAAAAAATAAAAATTATGCGTGGAGAAATAAAAATAATGCGCAGAGGAGATGTTAGCGTATATTTGGTGTGATACAGGAGACGACTACACTGTACGTACCTATATACTTTTATTCAGGTTTCTGCCCGGGTGCTTGAATGTGGTTCCAATAGGGCTAAGCCTTTGCCCAAGACACTATTAAAAACAAAAAAAAAAACAAAATACGTTTTACCAGAAAACGAGTACAGTGATAAAACTTAACATGTGGGTATTTAACAAAATTTCATTCAGGTTAACCAGCGATGTACCTAATCTATGGAATTTATTGATAGAGATTGAAATAAAAGTTTCAAAGTATTGGTATTATTGGGCTATGATTCGGATAAATAGCAAACACCGTTTATAGTTTAATTGAGATTTTATTTTTATATATGTCACTTGAAAGCAATATCGACCAACTCCTAGCACTGACAGTACGATAAAAAGAAACATAAAAAGAT